>CM057449.1:697045000-697697500 GCA_016271365.2 Neoceratodus forsteri
TTGACTTCTTATTTGATTTGTCATATGTAATCTGTTGATGCATGTAAACTGGTCTTTGGCCCATAGACTTTCCAGTTTAAACAAATAAAACAAACAAACAAACCTTAACTCTCCACCTCCATCCCCTCAAACAGAAAAAAGGAAAAACATTAGGGTTTTGGGTTTCTGGAGTATTAATGAATCAGTGATGGGGTCTTCCTTGGGGTTCATAACTCTAATGCCCACACCTTTATTTGAGCAAACAACATCACACATAGCTCTTTTCTTCATGCAAGGCCCTTTTTGTGTTGGCAACATGTGGCAAGACATACTTCTCTACCTTAGAAGAATGTATCACTATGAAACACTGGCTTGGACCTGTACCTTGTGCTACGGACTGGAGGCTACAGTCTGGGGGGAGGATTACGGTACACAACCCCAAGCAAGATCTCACCACTGATTCACCAGGACTCCAGAGACCCAAAACCCTAAAGTTTTTTCCTTTTGTCATGGGGTTAGGGGAAACCCAAATGCCACATTTCCCTACTTTTATGGCATTAAGTTATCCTAACTGATGCATTAACAAAGTTTTATTTTGCAAAAAATATTCAAGTATAAATGCCATTTCATAAATACAAAAGCAGTAATGCGCATGTTAACTACTAAATGGTCTTCCACGGAATTTCTCCTTATTATGTATACATATGTGTTGCAGTTCACACTTGAAGATCTATGCCTGGCTTCACTGGGCCCTACCCACCTCTAAATGCTCTGTATTCTGGTCCCGGTGCAAATGACTTTATTATCTGAAGCATCATGTCTCACGGACAGCCTATAGGTACAGTGACTTTATGTTCTGAAAGGGTCTGATGTACATGCCTGGACTAACAGGAGGACTTTGGACAATTCACAGTTGTGTAAATCAGGTGGTGAGGAAGGGAAGAGAAGCACCGTTCTAAGGACTGTGGGGCAGTGCGTATACACTGCCCCACAATTTGAGACTGATCGTAGACCAAATGTTAAACTGCATGTTAAAATGTTTTTCAAATTGATACTAGCCCCAGCAACGTAGAATGGGGAGGAACAGGGTATAGGCTTCTCCGGGATCATAAGCTAGTGCTATGGAGTATCCCACAGAATGTCCTTTAGCAAGAGGGGGCCAACGGAGGATTCTCTCCTTGGACAGACATCTGAGGACCTCAATGCCCACTCTACATAAAAAGGGTTGCAACAAGATCCAGAGCCTGGTCAACATCAAGGGCTTGACAAATTCCCTGGAGGGCAGTTAATTTGAACAAACTGCCTCATATGGCCAAACTTCGGGTTTCTAGCACAGTGTGAGAAGGCAGTTAGAAGGGCCAACAGGATGTTGGGGTGCATAAGGAGAGGCATTACAAGCAGAAAAAAGGAGGTGGTGATGCCACTATACAGATCATTAGTGATACCTCATCTGGAGTACAGTGTCCAGTTTTGGAGGCCAAATCTCAAGAAGGACATAGAGTGGAGGCAGTCCAAAGAAGGGCTATAAAATGGTACAGGGGCTGAAAGACCTCAATGTGTATTCTCTAGAGATGCGAAGGGGTGGGGGACATATAAATACCTTAAAGGGATCAATAAGGTACAGGAGGGTAGCATCTTTCAGGAAAGAAGACGGACAAGAACTAGGGGATATGAGATGAAGTTGGAGGGGAGGAAGAATCAGGAGTAATGTGAGGAAGTATTTTTTACAGAGAAGGTGGTGGATGCTTGCAACAGCATCCCCGCAGGGGTAGTAGGGGCAAAAATGGTAGAGGAATTCAAAAATGCATAGGACATACACAAGGGAACCCTAGAAAAAGTGAAGTGAAGGAAAGCCACAGATCCACTACAGTCTGCAGCATAAGTTAAAGGTAGAAAAAATGGGCAGACTAGATGGACCAGGCGGTTCTTATCTGCCGACAGATTTTATGTATCTATGTAGCATGTAAGCCAAACCACAGCCCCAGTTTGGCGGTTCCGAACCACAGGTAACTTTGTATGGACTCACATTATAACCTCTTAATTGTTTAAGGGAGGCTATTTCAAACAAAGGATTGGATCAGGGGAGACTATCCTACCAGGTCTCCTATGACTGCAGTGCCACATTCTATATGCTTTAGATAAAGCACGCTGTTGTGTGATACCAGGTTGTCATTTATAAGTTATATTTCAGGGATTACAAGATCAATGTTCCTATATGTGTTATTAGTCAAATTTGTAAAGATTGTACTTGTTGATCAGATTTTTAAATGAAATGTGCAGGTGTCTTGCATAAGCCAAAGTACTAGTGCCAAAGCAAGAGGAAAGGCAAAATAGTACAAAGGCGAAGGCTACTACGCAATAAGGGGTATCTCTAATAACAGATGAGTTGGTTAATATCCATCGCTTGGAATACAAATCTCACAAAGCAGGCAGTGAGGGTGGCTTATTTACAAGAGACCCACCTGACAGAGTCTGAACATCTTAAACTCTACAGGGACTGGGTAGAGCAGGTATTCTCACACCTCCTACACCGCACAGCGTGAAGTGCAGCCATGTCAGTGCACAAATAAATTCCATTTAAGGTACTGGATACCCAACGTATCGAACTGCTGGAGCAGTTGAGTGCTGAGGTTAAGGAGTACTGAATGAGTAATCTGGGACTGTAGAGAATGTTGGAATTGTATGGGATTCCCTTAAAGCATTTATTAGGAGGAAGCAATAGCTTATACCAGCAAGATTAAACAAACTGGTCAGAGCCACAATTGCTGGTACTGCAATAGTACTGAAGTAATATGTATGCACATACTGTACTTATAAGCACCCACTGTCCCACTTTGTAGTGTACCACTCAGATGTACCGAGGTATACGTTGTATCTCTGTACTTGCAGAATGTTTGGTATCCACCTTATGTTCAATGCACACAGAAATAAACAGGTAACAGCAATGGGCATACTGTTGAAATACAGGGAAGTCAGAAGGTCATAAAGTGCAAGTCAATAAAAATTATAGACCAATAAAGCATGCGATGAAGAAACTAGGGGCGCCATACCTCCAATCTTGCTTGTATGTATCAAGCTAAACAAGGCTGTAAACCAGCATGTACATATACCTCAGCAGAAGTATAAGAATAATTCAGTAACAGCCAAAGAATGGGGTACTATGCACAATGAAAGCTCACAGTCAGATTTCAGATCCCAGAACCAGCAAAACTGAGAGTGTTCTGGGAAACAGGGACAAAACTTCACACCACTCCCAAAGAAGCAACTAAACACTGTAACTTAAAGGGTGAAATATTCAACAAATGGAGAAAGCAATTTCACTGCAGCTGCCTCAATGACCGAAATGGTGTTCCGAACACTTTCAGAATCACAGAGCCACAGACAAGAAAGCTGCGCCCACTACAATGCAGGACATCACAGTTAGTTTGCACTCTTTCTGGAAAGACCATGCACAGGGGGAACAGCAACTCTGGCCACCTGTCTAAACTGTATGGGTGAGACTATTCTAATTTACTTTTGCTTGGGCTGAAGGCCTGCACTGCCATTGAGTGCTAATGTTTATGAGTAGACTGTTTCATGCTCCCTGTAGCAGTTTGGGACTCTAGTAATTCATGTTAATAAGTCTTATTAATGCTAGAGATTAGACAACTGATACAGGAAGGCAGTCTTGCCCTTAGAGAGGGTTCCGCAATTAACCTGAGGTTAAAATGGTACCTATGGCAGTTGTAGCCAGTCTCGGCAGCTGGGGGAGGAAGCGTTCATGGAAAGGAGGGAGCAACATCTCTCAGGATTGAGGTATCCCCCGCTGGCTGGGAGATCCCTCTGCCCCTTTGCTCTGAGGGGGGCCACTCTCTTGGCATACTTGTAGTCCCCCGGGACTCGCAGATTATGTTTACTGCATAACTCTGCCTATTAGCAATTCAGTGTTTCATACTGTTTAACGGATCTATCAGAAGTTTCATATTAGCACTAGGTAATTCACGGTCTTCTATTAACCAATCCTGAGGTACTCCACCTATCGAGGGTACCAAGTTACAAAAATGAAGTGGTTCCTCAGTGTTTCTGTTTTTTTTTTTCCATTGCAACACTCCTTTAAAAGGTGTCCATAACTCATCTTTAAACTATGCCATTGTTTTCCACCAGTTATTTGATGCAGGATTAGCAAAATAATGCTGCCTTGACCTGTACCTTGGGGCTACTCTGCAAGCGATTGCCTGGGCAGGAGGGTGCTTTGTTCTCCTCTATTTCTCCTTTTCAGGTCTTTGCCTTGTAGCTGCTGATCTGAACACTGATTACCATCCATTCCTGACTACCCATCCCAAGGTCCAGATCTCCCGTTAAACCTGGAGGCCTGGCTCCCTTGTGGTTGTCACTTTTCCTCCACACTGGGGATAACTGGGGACTCCCCATCCTCCAGACTACAACAGGATCTCGGTTTCAATTCTCCTAGCATCCTTGGAAGCCCACTTCTGTCATCATAGATGTATTTAAGTTTCTATGTTATTTGTAGTTTCCAGTTCTAGTTCTGCTCCTCTAAGCCACTGTTTCTTGTTTGCAGATGCACAGAAATCTGGGTTGTACGCCTTACCATTGGATACTGTTTATATCAGACTTTCATGGTTCTGGATCTTTTTTGGGTATTCCCCGGGGAATGTTCAGTGTTCTATATTATTGGTCCCATATAGTGATCCATGGCAACTGGCACTTTTTATGCTTTCTAACATGCAGGATATTCAGTTTGTAACCCAACATCTCTTGACTACATGAACCTTCCCCCCATGTACAACAGTATATTCCCACAATATTAATGGACTCAATAACCTATGAAGCTCTCTAAGGTTTTAGCCTACATTAGTAAACTGCATTCTACTTTTGTATTTCTCCAGGAAACATCTTTTTTTGTACTTTATTTTTATTAAGCTTTTAAAAACTGAACAAATCAGTAAATGGTACAGTAATAGATCCCAGTTCCCAAATGTTAATATACACAGAAATGCAATACATGGATACATTGATACACAGATGTTGTCGGCAGATAGGCAAAGGGGAAATTTTTTACCAGGAAAGGCACGCTAAGCCATTTCCAGGTGCGATCTAGGAGAACAAGGAAGTTAAGTGACTTGCTCAGGGTCACACAGTATGCAAGTGGGGGCTGTGGGATTCAAACCCAGGTCTCCAGGTTTGCAGCTCAGAGCCCTAAACCTCTGTGCTATACTGCCTCCTAGGCCTTCTGGCCCATCCAGTTTGCCCTAGCCCTCTTTCTAATGCTTAAGGTACCCTAGATGCTACAAGCCCCCTCTTCACACTAGCTTGATAATTCCCATGTGACTATCCCACACATTCTTGAATCCCTGAACCGTGGCCACCACCACCACCACCATTTCCTGGGGGAGACTGTTCCATCTCTCCACCACCCTTTCAGTGAAGTACAAATTCCTCAAGTTCCCTCTGAGTTTTTTCCCTTTTAGTCTCATGCTGTACCCCCTTGTTCTATTTCCCTTCATGTGAAATATGCTCCCCTCTGGTACCCTGTTGATCCCCTTTATTTGAAGGTCTCTATCGTGTGCCCCTTCTCTCTCTCCTTTCCTCCAGGGAGTACATATTGAGAGCTCTGAGTCTCTCCTCATAGTACTTATGCTGCATCCCAATGCCATTTTTGTCACCCTCCTCTGCTGTACCGTCTCCATTCTGTCTATGTCTTTTTAGAGATGGGGCCTCCAGAACTGAACACAGTACTCTAGATGAGGCCTTTCAAGGGAGTTGTACAACAGTACCACCACTTCCCTCCTTCTACTTGTTAAATCCCTCCCTATGCACGCTAGCATTCTGTTAGCCTTTCCGACTGCTTTGTTGCACTGTTTAGCCACTTTGAGGCTGTCTTCTATGACTACCCCTAGATCCCTTTCCTCTGTGTTGGCCTCCAGTGTTACCCCATCTAGTTCATACTCAGCCATGGGTTCTCTCTCTCCCTAGGTGCATAATCTTCCACTTTTTTGCATTAAAATCTAACTGCCATTCCTTGGACCAGTTTTCTATCCTCTTCAGTTTCCTCCTCATTTTTTCTATACCTTCCTGTGTATCTACCCTGTTACATAGCTTTGTATCATCTGTGAACAGGCTAACCTTCCCTTCTAGAACCTCTGCAATATTGCTTATGAAGACATTGAAGAACACTAGTCCCAGCACTGATCTCTAGGGTACGCCACTTGTTACCCGTCCCTCCTGTGAGCATAGCATATATTTCAGTGCCAGATATAAACTATTACAGATGTTACATCATATGGGGGAATTCACCACGTTATATAAAACTTAGGATTTCGTTCCATTATGTGCTTACCAAGCCATGACCTGTAGAAAAAAACAGGCATAATAATAAAACATAATAATTAATGTGGCCCTTATAGCCACTATTTCCACTAGTCTTAAAACTTTTAAAGTCAGAACATAGGGTTTTCTACACCTTTCCCCTTTAAATACCATCGCAAATATCAAAATAATTGGACTTATGGGTAGCACTACACCCCCCCCCAAAAAAAAAAAAAAAAAAGCCTACGGAGAACATATAAAACAGTAGAGAAGCTTATTCCAGTCCAGTATGTAGCTTTCAAAAAAGACTATTGTGTGCCTAAAGTCCAGGATTAAAAACTGCGTATGGCAGAATAGATGCCATCTTAAGTCCTCCGTGGCTCTGGGGGAAGCTGTCCAAACTTGATAACCCATATAAAACAGAAACTGTAATGCACTTTAAATTATCTATTTCACAAACCCGAGAGTTGGGTCTATATAAATATCTAGCGAACAAAGGATCATTATAAACCACAAAATCTCATAACTGTAAACAGTAAACAGACCCAAGTCCCCGTTCTGGTGTGCCCTTTAAAGTCAATCAGCCCTCCAAAAATCAAGCCATTTGTAGCACCTTAAGGTTCTGTCTCCAAATCAGGATCATCTGGTACCATCTCCAAGGTTGCAGATCGGAATTCAGACGCAATTTTATCGTCTCTCTTCTGAGCCTCTTTAGGATCTGTGAACTGAAAAGTATTACCACCGTAGGTGATTCAGAGTCAGGCTGGCGTGAGGAGTGGTGAACCACTCCAAGTGCTAGCAGTTGCTGCCTAACCGGATCAAACTGCTTTCATCGACTGCGGGTGGCAAAGGACCAGTCAGGGAACAGGCGGATCTCCATGCCTTCATATTGTGGAGGGTGATTAATTCTGGCCCAGTTTAGAATTCTGTCTCTCACCTCAATCCCCAAAGTAACAATCAGAACTGTGTGAGGGGAATCTTGGTTTAGCTGCCTGGTTCGGAAGTTCACTCGGTATGCTCTTTTGATATCTTGTACCTCCCATTATATCTGGAATCACTCCCGAAAACCAGGTTCTGATGTATGTCACCAAATCTTCTCCCTTTTCGCCTTCTGTTAGGCCGATCGGCTGTAAATTCATGGCCCTGGCCCCATTCTCTAGTGTCTCCAGCTGTGTGCGAAGGTGAGTTCTCAGATGTTAGTGAGTTTAGTCTCTTGTGCGCTTAGTCACTCCAATACGTGTCCCACTTTTTTTTTTTTTAATCTAGATCGCTCACAGCTTTCAAAACCCGATCCCAAGGTGGCGGCTCTCCCACACTGTTTGGCTGACTTGAGCCTGGTTGCTGTGCGGGCTGAGAAGATTTCTGGTTTTGCCCACCTGTCGCTTCTTTCTAGCGTACCATAGTTAAATATAGGTTCATTTTGAAGCTGATACATTTGTGAAGCTAATAGCATTCCAGTATTGCACCAAAGTCCACAAAATTTCAATTATTTTTAGGCAAAGTACAATGATATTATCAGAGCTGAGGTGACTCATGACCAGTCTCGTGCTTGGCTCTCTAGCACCCCCCAGGAAACACATCTTAATGAGGTTGAGCATTTGAAGCTTGAGAAACTAGGTTACTCCCAGGTAACAGCCTTTACCTTCAAACAAGGGAAGAAGAAAGGTACAGCAAACTTGGTGCCCAAGCATACCTCTTTCCAGTCTGCCACAAGTTCAGTGGATCCCCTGGCTAGAATGCCACTAGTTAAAGGTTGCTATTTGGGTGCAGAAATAACACTGGTGAGTCTATCCCTTCCCCCAGGTGTGGATTCAGGCCTCTCCCGGTCACTGCTGCAGAAAAATCACAGAACTGCAAAAGGGAGTACTAATCATGGGAGAGGATTCTAATATGATTTTTGACAACAGAGACATGACTAACCCTAGATCTCGCCCCACCCCCAAACCCACCCACGGGGATACTGCGGTTCAGAAGGCAGGGAAGATTTTCTTTAGGGAAGTAGGATGGGTACATGCCAGGAAAAGTCTGAATCCACATAGTACAGCTTACTCTCATTTTTCTGCTCCCCATTAAATGTATTCCCATACAGATTTATGTCATATACCTAAAGAGCATCAACATTTAATATTTGACTATGCAATGCTACCAACATTACTCTCAGATCATGCCCCACTACTACCGAAATTACAGTGGGACACCCCTGAAGGAGAAACACTATGGCGCCTTAACAATTCTTTGTTGAAACTGCCTGCTTTTAAGGAGGTGATTCAGAAGCACATAGACCAGATTCTTACAGATAACAGACGTGAGGGGGTGTTGCAATGCATTTTATGGGATACGGTGATAAGTCTTAAAGGTGCACATTATTAAATTCGCCTCACACCATAAAAAAGCACAGTCTGCTTTACTAGAGTCCCTACATCAACAGCTGAAGTTTTTACAGGAACTACATGTGAAGAGGGACCACACCATTGCTCCACTGCACTTAGCGACCAGACAAAGCATACAGGATATTTTGGATGCAAAACAGATATGGCCCTTCATTTCCTTAAGCAGAGATATTATAAAGGAGGGACCAGGATAACCTGGACACTGGCATATTGTATTCAACAAAAAGTAAGCCAGATGACTGTTACTGAAACTGCACATCTGCTGACTAATATGGTGACGTCTGACCCCTCACATATCTTATCTCCCTTCAGGGCATTCTATCAAAATTTGTATAATTCTAATGTGGGCATGAGGTGGCCACTAACTAAACTCACTAACATCTGAGAACTTTAACTCAGAAATCGTCGAACATGAGGGACAGCTCCCAAAGATTCACCCGAGTCTGCTAACAGGACCGCCCTTAAAGCAGACATCTGGACTCTTAAGGTAGCTGGTTGGAGGCCCTTGTTGAAACCCTCCTGAAGGAACTGAAGTATGGTAGGCAGAGACACAGAGTCATCCTGTAAAGAGGTGTCTCGTAATCAGAACAGGAATTTTCTCCAGATCCTATAATAAACCCTGGAGGAGGAGGCCCGCCTGGATTGAATCATCGTTTCTATGACAGGTGCAGAAAAACCTACCTCCCTGAGAGTTTCCCACTCAATCTCCATCTGAGAAGGACAGATTGTGAGGACTTGGGTGCAGCACCGGTCCCTGAAGTAGTAGATCTGGGCTTACTTGGAACGCTATGGGAGACTGAAGAGACATTTGGACTAATCGGGGAAACCACGGTCTGCGGGGCCAGTGTGGGCAAACCAGAATCACCTCTGCTTGATCTTGGGCAATCTTGTGCAGTACTCTTGATAAGATCGGAAATGGAGGAAAGGCATACAGGAGATCAAACTGACCCCAGTTGATGGAGAAGGCATCCTGTGCTATGGCCTTCTCGTCCTTGCTGAGAGAGCAGAACCTTGGAACTTTGCAATTTTTTCGGCAGGCGAAACAATCTACCTGCGGGTAGCCCCACCGCTCTGTGGTGAGCTGGAAGGCGCTGTTCTTGAGCTCCCACTCTGCTGGTAGGATGTCGTTTCGACTTAGCCAATCTGCTGTGACATTTTCCTGGCCTGGGATGAATGCAGCCCTTAGACTTCCCAGGTTGTCTTCCGCCCACTGGAAGAGAAGATGAGCCTCTCGCAGCATATGAGAGCTCTTTGCGCCTCCTTGGTGGTTGATGTATGCCATTGCCGTCAGATTGTCCGCGAGTACGAGGCCATCCTGGTGGAACAGCTGCGTCTTGAACTGCTGCAGTGCCAGGCGAACTGCCCGCATCTCCAGTACATTGATGCTGTAGAGGGACTCCACCCGAAACCACCTGCCCTGTGTCGAGAGCTGTCCCGAATGTGCCCCCCAGCCCCGGAGACTGGCATCGGTGGTGACTCTGATCTGGTGAGGGTATCCCAGACTGAGACCCCTCATGATGTTGTTCTGCCGAGTCCACCATATCAGGGATTCCTTCACCTGGCGGGATACTTGAATCCTCTGATACATTGTGCCCCTCGATTGGAACCATTGTTGGCTGAGACCTGACTGGAGAGGCCACATATGGACTAGTGCCCAGGGAACCGAGTCTGCCAGAGAGACCATCGTTCCTATGAGTTGCATGAAGGAGCGGGCCGGCAGAGATTGGGTTGCATGGAATTTGAAGATGAGGGCCCTCAGTTCTTAGAATTTTGACTCTGTGGGGAAAACTTTGTTTTGGATCATGTCGATGTTCACCCCAAGATGGCTCAGAGACAGACAGTCGTAGAGAGTTCTTTTCAGGTTCATTACGAACCCCAGAGAGGAAAGGCATTGGGTGACCTCCGTCACTGCCCAAACTGCTTGATTGTACCCTGGAGTTTTGATGAGAATGTCACCCAGGTATCGGAAGAGCTGGATCCCTTGCATTTTGAGGCGAGCAACCACTGTCTCTAGGACTTTGGAGAAGACTCTGGGGGCTGTGGACAGGCTGAAGGGCAGCATCATGAATTGAAAATGGTGACCTTCCACTCTGAATCTTAGAAATTGACAGTATGCGTTCCGGATGGGATTGTGTAGACAGGCATCTTGTAAATCTACTGAGGCCAAAAAGTCCCCCTGATGGATTTCTCGGATGATGGAGGACAGGGTCTCCATCTTGAATGTTCTGTGATGAACAAAGCCATTTAGAAACCTGAGAGCCAACACTGGCCGGAAGCCCCCTGAGCGTTTTGGCACTATGAAGAATAGGGAGTACACCCTGCTGTTCCTTTCTGGAGCAGGGACTTGTTTGATCGCTACTGTCTGTATGAGATCTGTAATTGCCTGCAGGGTCACCGCTCATTTTACTGGGTTGCTTGAGACTGGTGAGGGCACTATGTGGGCCGGGGGGGCCAGGAGTCTAACTCAATGAAATAACCCTCGCGGATTACGTCTAACACCCACTTGTCCATGGTGGTGTGGACCCATTCCTCGAAAAAGCTGGAAAGCCTGCCCCCAACGTGAAGATGAGTCCGTGAGTTCTCATTGTGATTTTTTGGAGTCGCCCGCGGTATCTCGGGCACCTCCCCTGCCACCTCGGAAGCTGCGTTGGTTGCGCAAGTTGAACCAAGATCATCTGCCTGGAGTAGACTTGCTCTGACCTCTGGAATAATTTTGGGCACGAAAATTCTGTCTGGATCCTAAGGCCCAGGGCTTGTTCCTTCCCTGGGCTTGTGGCATTCGCACTCTTGCCATTTCTCCAGATTCCTTGACCGCCTCCTTTAGAGCCAAGCCAAAGAGAAGGCCTCCTTCGTAAGGGGCGGTTACCAAATGCATCTTCAAGGAGGCATCTGCCTCCCAAGCTCGAAGCCATAAGTTGCGTCAAGCTGAGGTCTGGTAAAACATAGCCCTTGCTGCACACCTGACTGCCTCCTCTGATACGTCAGTTGAATAGGCCAAAGCTAGTCCCATGAGCTGTAAGTGCTGTAAAATGGGTTGGTTCTTCTCTGGCTCATCAGTGAGCTGGCATGCCAGATCAGTAGCCCAGGAGGGCGCAGCTTGGTCTCCTCTACAAACACAGACAACACCTCACGCCAGAAGCTTTGAAAGTTGCAGTCCTGAGCTCTGTGATCTCTGTAATAGACTATGGTCTCATCATTTATGGCTCGGCCACAACCACAACCCTTAGACACCTCTCAACTGCCTTAAATAAGGCATGTCGGCTCATCACTGGTGCTCACCGTCTCACCCACACGTGACCTGTACACCTAGACCGGCTGGCTCCAACTATCAAACCGCATAAAGTTTCTCACCTGCTCCATGGCGAAAAAAATCTACCTTGGCCTTGCACCTTCTGGGGCCTCAACTCTGTTACAACACCGAACCAACAAACGGTGCCTTCGGAGATCCACGCTACAGCTACTGAAAGTCCCCCACTGTCACACTTCACAGGGACAACGCTCTTTTGCTTATTGAGCTCCACTCTGGTTCAAATGGCCTCAGCCCCACCATCTCCTCTGCCCCAACAACTGGTATGTTTAAAACTAGGCTCCAGGACTATCCCACTACCAACAGCTCCTGTGACTGCCCAACTTAACCTTGTTTCTCCACTTCTCTGCCTGCTCTAGTGGTCCCCCTTCCCCTCCTCACTGGATTCTACCCTCACATCTTGGTATACCCAATGCTGCACTTTTCACCCTCTCCCCACCCTACCTACATTCCTTCTCCCCCATGACTCTGGCACTTATCTCTTGTCTGTTTTCTCTGACAAATGCCACTGGCTGCCTTGCTTACAATGTTACCCTTGAATTGTATATCTGTAATCTGTTTTTCAATGTCCACATTGTTGTAATGTCTGCCTTGATGTTCCTCATAATTTGTATTTCTCTGACGTGGAACCTTTGTAAAAGGGCCTTGGCTCAAAGGTATTTATAATCCTAGATTTAAATAAATAAATAAAAGCTCTAGCCGAGTAGAGGTTAGCTGTAGCTGCCTTGAGGGAGGTTGTGGTGGACTGAAAGGCTTTCTTTAGAGAAGTGTCCACTTTCCTATCCACCGGGTCCCTCAGGGAGGCTCCACCTTCTGCTGGGATAACCGTCTTTTTCATGAGGTTTGAGATAAGAGAGTCTATCCTAGGACAGTCGAGCCATTTCTCTGAAGGCTTCTTGTCGAATTTCAGGAGTTTGGTTAGGCAGTGAGGGACGGGGAAAGAACGCCCGGGTCCCTGCCATTCCTCCTTTAAGAGGTCCTCTATGGCCAGAGGGAGGGGAAAAGCCATCACTGGCTCCGAAGCTGACACTAGTCTTAATGCTGGCTTCGCTCGCTTGGGCTCTGGAAGAGAAAGAGAGCTAAAGTGGATCTCCTCTGACACCTTTTTAATGAAAAAATCTAGATCTTACAAATCGAAGTTTCTGGCTGGTGAGGAGTCTGAGTTGGAATCCGAGTTTGGGAGTTCCCCCTCTTCTAAGGATGTATAGCCAGACCCTGTGGGTAACCTATCTCGCCTGTGCTTCCCATGGGCTGCATCCCTGGGTCTGGAAGTACTCCTGGATCTAGGTCTCTTCCTCCTCCTCCTCTTCCTGTCATGAGGTGCGGAGGGTGTCCTCGTCTGATGATGGGAATGGAGTGCGCTTGTGTATGGCTTTCCTATGGGTCCTAGGTTCCAGAGACTGATGAAGGACGTCAAAACATGAGGGGCTGATGGCGAAGGCTCTATTCAGTTTCTCTATTAGATCTTGGTCTAGGGCCCCAGCCAAGTGGCAACGTCCTTCTAGGGTGGGGGACTGTCCCGGACCCCTGAGCTGGTCTCACGGATCCTGAGATTCTGAGGCGGATGCCTCGTCCCGAGCTGGAGAGGTTGCACTGTCGCATTTGACACACAGAGACCCTGCGAATGTGGCCAGCATGGGTGTTCGGCATATGTGGCACTTTGTGCCTCTGGAGGGTCTGTCCTTAGTTGAGGCCATGATATTGTTAAAGTATTTTGGAAAATATCTTTATTGCCTTGAAAACAGAGCTTGGAGCCTTCCAGTCCCTTCAAGGCTTTGGCTTTTTATTGCCTTGAACTCTGGGCTTGTGTATTTCAGGTCCCTTTAAAGTTTTGGCTTCCCCCCAACAAGATACGTTGACAAGCTGAACAGATAATGCTTGTCGACGAACAGAGGGATGGCCTGCCCCCTTCCAAACCCCTAGTTGCCTGCCTCTCCAGCTCCCTGAATAGTGCTAATGTTCCCGCACTAGTTATATGATGTCAGAGAGCCTGATGCAATTCCACAGCTAACAGGCAGGCGTGTCGACGGCCTAAGCTTCCCACACCGTAGACGGAAAAGAAGCTCCGGGCGCCCGTCGATGAGCTGAATCCTTGTTGTGCTCGTCAACGAGGTGACTGTGGGGGAAAATGCCTGTACGCTGATCCTGTCATGGAATTGTCGGCCCGGCCACATTGAGACCGCCTCCTTGGGAGAGAAGCTCCGGGCACCCGTCGATGAGCTGAATCCTTGTGCTCGTCGACGAGGCAGCTGCTGGGGAAAATGCCTATGTGCTGATCCTGCATGGCGCTGTTGGCCCCAACCACGTGTGACTGCCTCCTCGGGGGCTCTGAGCGTGGGAAGAAGCTGAGGGGTGAAAGGGGGAGCAGAGAGCCCATCTGTACAGCTTGCATGGCTGAGACTGGGGTCCCTGCACTAGCACTCTGGAGCGCTATAAATTTTGTCCAAAAATAGAAAAAGTTCACTCACGGAAGTAGTCTTCGGTTCTGTCACTCCTGTGACAGAGGTCCTGCAGAGCTCCTACCACTAGACAGGCAGGAAGTAAACTGATGTCTGGAGGAAATGAGTGGGAGGGTACCACTTTCCTGCAGAAGTCTGTATACATCCTGCCTGTCACGTGGTTCCAGGAAGGGCCTCCCAGAAGTGATGAGCCCGGAGACCAGCTTTAGGAGAGAGAATATCTAAGTAACAGAAAATGACAGCACAATTACAAAATAAACTTCAGATCCTACAAAGCAGATGGAACATGAGGCTCTTTCATGCCAGGAACCATGGAACACATGTAGTACCAGAATCACCTGAAGCCTCATTCCTCCAAGATACTTCACCAGAGAAACAACAGCCTGAACTGGACAGTCCATCCACCGAACTGCTACCCTTACCCAATCTGAGACTACAGGCCTTACCTACTTGATAGACACCCACACCTCTCCTAGAATACGAAGTTTGTAGTAAAGATGAATGATACTATAATTTATGCCCTAAAACATTCAATGACAAGTACAGAGATTAAATACAGTACATGAGATGTACCACCAAAAAATGTAATAAAGCTGAAAGTTAAATTTTTTATTTTTTTTTTTAGAATTATGAGTTACATCCCGGGGTACAGGACATCAAAACTTATTTGGAGCCCCTCAGACGCCCCAAACTGACCCCACAACATGTAGATTTCCTGGTGCCTCCAGTAAGGACTAGAGGCAACAATTAAAAATTGAAAGTATGAGAAAAGCCCTGACCCAATGGGTGTACAGGGGAGTTTTATAAAACTTTAAAGGAACTGCTGCTGCCTCCCCTTTTAAGTTGGGGGCAAGATCCTACCTACTTGGCAAACGGCCACTATATCTGCAAACCCCAAACCAGGAAAGAATCCAAAAACAGTGTTTCTTACAGACCAGTTTTGGTCTTGAATTTAAATTATAAGTTATTTACCACAAGTTCGCCTCAGCATCAGGATAAAATGTTACCATCTATCATAAACAGAGACCAAACAGGGTTTGTAGCCTCTTGGTAGATACAAGACAATATCAAGAGGAGATGCTGCACATTGTTCACCATGCCACCCAGACTAAAATTCCTTTTTTATTACTCAGTTTAGATGTGGAGAAGGCTTTCAACGAGAATAACTTACTTGTAATTGTTTTAACTAATTGTACATGACGTAAAGGATTTATTATCACTGCATTGTGGTTTATATTGTATATGTAACCCGGTTTGTGTATTTATCTTTTATGTTTTAGATTATGTAAGTCTTTGTAAGTTGCACTTAATGACTTGGGACATTCTGTAAACGAGACTGGTTTGCCATAGAACTCATCCTGTAAACCATTAAACTTTTAAATAAAAAAATTCAAATCAGGTGGCAAGGTCATTTCTGAGAGCCACTTTGGGGAAAATGAGATTTCAGAGGCAATTTGGGGACATGGTTAAGTATACATATGATAATCCGACTGCATATGTCAAAACTAATGTTCTAGTGTCCTCCCCTTTCCCATTATTTCGGGGCATCTGCAGGGTTGTCCCTTTTGTCAAGGGTGTAGACAGACATACTCACTGTACACATTTGTGTACAGTTTTGTTGAGTGCCTGTCACAAACCATAAGCCCCTCTCTTAATATTATCATTCTAATCTGTAGTATTTGGGTTAGTGTAGGCCAGTGAAGGCTGTCCAATACATGTATAACCTCTTTAGAGAGTAGAGGAGTCATCTGACAACAATCTGACTTGTTTGGAAGGGGGTGTCATTTGGAAAGGATGTGTACATTTTTTAATTGGGGGGGGGTGTAACTGTTGGAGATTGTGTATAAAATGGAAATTTCTGGCTACACTCCTGCCTTTTGTTTGCTATTTATTTGGAGATGTTACCAGGCTATCCAGCAAAATGAAGACATCCAGAGATTAGAATCAGGGGGAGAAAACAAAAAAATAGCTTTCCCGGATGACCTTTTGGTCTATTTTGCACATCCCAAAACTTCATTACCTCCCTTGTGGCAGACTCTTAGAGTTCGAACTGTTAAATGAGTACAAATTGAATACACTGCTTTTCAGTCTTTTTCTAAACCGTCTCCCCCAAGTAGTAAATTACCAAATACTACTGTATGCAGACAACGCGGTGCTCTATTCGTCCCATTCTGACCCCGCTGAGCTTGAATGCCAGATGCAGTCCAATTTCTCATCAGTTGAAAAATGGCTCCTTGACTCAAAACTACTTTAAAACTATAAAAAGACAAAAACAATGGTATTTGCCTCTGCTCACAACAAACACAAGAACCACCAGGTCCAAATTGTAATCAACCTCAACTCCCCCCCTTGAAATGGTAAACAACTTCAAATACTTGGGAGTAACGTTAGATTCTACACTATCCTACTCCCAGCACATAGATCCAACTGCTAAATCTACTAATGCTAAACTGGAATTACTCTATCGTAACAAACACTGCTTTACTAATGAAGCCTTAGAAATTGCTGGGACAACCTCCGTGCTATCCGTCATCGACTACGGCCTTGTGGTGTATGGTGCCGCAACTCCCATGGCTCTCAAAAGACTTAACTACCCTTAACAAAGCCTGTAGGCTGGTTCTAGGAGCAAATCGGTTTAACCTCCACATGCCAGCTTTATGCTCAAACCGGGTGGCTCAACCTAGACTGTCTGATCCAATACTATATGTGTCTGCTCGCCAATAAATCTACCCTGGGCCTAAACCCCATGGGGCACGCAATCTACTCAAACAACCTGACTCTGCTAGATACACCAGAGGTCGGAATGACCTAACCGTGATTAAACCTTTCCTTCAAACCACACAGTGACAATGAACCTTTGAATATCGGACCCCAGAATTGCTAAACTCTCTCTGTGAAGACTTATGCATGGAAACCATATTGGATCTCTTTAAAAACACTATTTTGTGCTTCTCTAGCCCAGGCCAGTGTTTGTGACTGTGGCTCCTAGTCTTTCCCACCACCTCCACCCTACTCCCTGCACTTGCTTGCCATCTGTTTTTTCCTCTGATCCATTTACCACCTCCTCCCCCTACATCCTGCACCTTTAAACTGGTGCCCGACTGCTCCTCTGTGCACCTTTATACCTGCCTCTGGCATCTACTGGCTGTCTGGTATTCATCCCCTGTTCCTCTCTCTGCTCACCTTCCTGCTTTTACCTCGTTCCTACCTTTTCCCTATGCTCCCACCCCCCATTCTATTTCCCCACCCTTTACTCTTCCCCCTCTTCCTTTCCAGTCCTCTACTGAGTCCTCCCCAATCTCTCTATTCCCCCCTCCCTGTTCTTCCCCTGGTCATTTTTCCCCTAAACTCCCCCTATCAGCTCCTTAGTTGGACTCTTATCCCCTTTACCTTGGCCACCCCTACCAGCACTTCCTGTGACCTAGGTACCCCCTGGGGCCCTAACTCACTTGCAACACCTGACATAAGAACTGTTTCATAGAATTAAACTCTGGCTACTTAAATTACTGTTGGTTGTCAGTATAAAACTGCCTTTCATTTGTTTATGTTCAACCTGAAATATCTGAGCCCAATGTTGTACACTTGTTTGATTTTTGTGCCTTTTCTTATTGTTTTGTGTTATGACATGGAACCTCTGTAAACAGGCCTCTGGCTCAAATGTATTTCCAAGATGGTAATAAATAAATTAATAAAATTAAAGCGGAAGTACTACATCGCAACTACTCTCCTTCCCCTGTCACCAGGACCATACTAATGTTTCGCTGGGACCACCCTTCTCTAAAATACATGGGGGGAGGGCGGAGGGTCAACTTGCAGTGGATCCTATGCAGCCAGTTCCTTCAAATTATTGACTAAACAAATTTCGGTGGACATACTGACATGGAAAGACTGCTTCTTTCCTTAATGCAGCGTAAACACTGTCAGCATGAATGTGCTGCTTAGGACACTATTTTGCTTTGACCTCACAAGTCACTCCTCCCACAACTCATTTTAGAGGGTTTAAACTTATTTCATATCACATTTGGGATGGGAAAAAATATTAGGTTTATGCTACTGCAGCTTCTAAAACTTAAAGGAGGAACTTGCCCTCCCTCATTTATCATATGGCAGCACAAGCGAGCACTGTGATGTACTGCCTTCCCCTGAATATAAAGCCCATTGGAAGTCTATAGAAATGAGAGCGAATATATCACGTAAGCAAAAAGACATGATGGGGTGTGCGTAGAACAGATATTACCGCACGCTCGGGGCACTGTAAGTCATGAGGCTACAGGTTGTGTGTCTTTCAGGCCCTAAAAGGGGTAATATCTATTCTACGCACACCCCGGAGTGTCTTATTGCATTTATAAATGGGCTACTTTTTAAAAAAGTTTTAATTGTCCAAAAAACAGATTTATATACATTTGTGTGTGTATATGTATATATATATATATATATATATATATATATATATACACACACACACATACACACACACATACACACACAAAATGAGTATTATGTTTAGCATTTTCATAAAATAGTCCTTCCGCCAGTTTATGTTTCTGGCAGTCAGGTGACTTCATGTTGCTATCAACAGGCCCCCAACAAAAAAAAAACTGGTATCAGGCTCGATAGAAACTGCACTGAGAAAGTTGCGGGGGGTTCCCTGATGTAGCAGTGGCTGTTGAGGGTGGTGGAGAGCGAACTGTGTGTTTTTTTTTTTTTTAGACAAGCACATCTGAATGGAGTGGCCTTTCCCCAGCTTCCCCATAACAGAGTGAGAGTGAGACCGGAAGAGCGTATGTTCTTGTTTCTCTCGTGTGCTTTACCCATTAGAAGTTCATTTAGGGACAGCAGACAGAGCAAGCGGGGAATTGGTTAGTACTTCTGTCTCCTACCCCAACCCCCAACACATACAGCAGCTATGGATTTAATGTCCAGTGTGTATTTCTCGTGTACACTGCAAGATGGCAGTATGAAGGAAAGGATTTTGTATAGAAAGAGAGCGCGAGGTTACTCTTTCATACAGAAACCGTTGTTCCACCTCGCTCTCTCTTTTTCTCTCCTCATAGAGGTAACCTCTCTCTCTCTCTTCGCTTTTAACACTCACTGCTGTCTCAGAGAAAATCTGTGAGCTGGGTTCAAAAAGAAAAAGATCTTAATTTGTGGACATTTGGTAGTTAACACCTAGTGGGAGGAGATATGATACAGGAGCAGCAGCTCAATCGGGGAAAAAAAACTACCCATTTGTAGATACCTTTTGTAATTATTATTTTTAAACCATTTTTCCAGTTACTTTGTGGGGCTACTTTTTCATTTCTAAATATATGCTAAATATGTTTGATATGCACATTTTATGTACAGATGCTTTACCCCCACTAATCAAGAAAAAAAATGGCTGCATTTTAAAACCGAGTGTTCCAATGGCAGACTGATTTTTCCAGTACTGCTGTTCTGCTATTTAGATTTTGTTTTTACCTGTGCATCAAACATATCTGATGCATAGGTAAAAACCAATCAAAGATGAGGATTTTCTCTCCTCAATTTATAAATTCTAATAACATTCTTTTGACATACCCTCCTTCTCCCTGATCACCATAACCACTAACTCATATACCACATCAGTTAAAGGCATGGAGGAGGATGATAAGTAATTCCAAACTTGAGGAGGTCCGTTATCCAATATACTCCCTACTGTATCTACTTTCTTAGAAGATCTTTTATCAGATTTTTTAAGGACTCCTGCAATCCAGCACAAATATGTCTAGGGTAGGCAGGGGGCATCTTACTGGAGAAACTGTGAGGTATCCCCTGCCACTCGTGGTCATATCTTTTGGGGCTGCCTTGCATTACAGTCATTTTTTTCTGCTCTCAACAAGGACTTATTCAAGCTCCTTGGTCAGCAGGTGCAGTTAACAGACTGCATGTTTCTTTTCTCAGCCACTCTTTGTCCACTGTGCTCCCCCTAAGACCAGCAAACTGTACACTATATGCCTCCTTATGGCTAAGATGACAATCACTAAGAACTGGTGGAGTACTGCAGTCCCCTCTATCCACCTTTGGCAGGATATAGTGATTGAGATATACAAACTTGAGAAAATCATGGCTCGTATGAACCATGTTCCAGATAAGGTTGAAATGTTGTGGAGAAGATGGGTATTAAACATTATGTCTTCCCCTACAGACTTTTCCCATGATTTGGTGACACTGTTTACCCACTTATACTCACACAGATCTCTCCCCTTGTCCCTTTACCTTTCATTTTCAGCCCTGTGACTATAACCCGTTGGCAGAGCTCTACATTCCACTGTCTATACCTGACCGATTCAGTTTGTTAACTCATTACCTCCTGGGCGGCCATTTTGTGTCAGGTAAACAATGGATAGTTCGGACTTCGTATGGAGCTACTGGAGGTAATGAGTTGAGACCTATGTTATGTATCACTTACTTCACTGATCATAGCATTGCCAATCCAGGTTCGGTGCATATACTTTTTTCTTACATTCTGTCAGTAGCGCCTGCTATATTTTGCTGCTGTAATGTGTGTGATATATGTAAACCCCAGCCAGCGCTATTACTACACCTGCTCAGATTGCAGGACTACAGGATACAAGTAGCACAATAAGCAGCTGCAACATCAAGTAAGTAAAATGCCATTCTGTGTACAGCAAGAGAGTAACAATCAGTTTTGTAAGAGGTTAATAAAAGGCCTGTTAGCCTAACAACTGAGAGACCTGGGAGGGAGGGGTCAGAGAAAAAAAACAACAACACTGGATGTGGTATTTAATTGCAGATGCAGCAAGCCGCCACTGACCTAGGAGACTGTAAAATATGTGCACTTTTTACTGGGTTGATATTCTTCTCGATGCATAAGGAATGCTCAATTTAAAAGCAATGACGAGATAGCCTTAACAAATGTGAAGGACCACAGGGAAAAATCTATGCTGGCAAATGACACAGTTACGATTTCTCATCTTAACATAGATTAGCAGTGAGGTGAGTGGGAAACGATGCTATAAACCGGATCTCTCAGGGTGCCATTTTACCCTTTTGAACCATTTCTTATCTGGTGTCTATACTTAGAGGAACAAGGGGAAACAATCATTCTGCTGCTATACGTTTCAAAAGACAAAGCATATATTCAACAGCATAGGGCCACAGATGGTTGACGTAATAAAGTACCTAAAGGTATGGATCCCTGCTGAGACGTCTCGCCTCTACAGGTTCAACCAGTGTATCAGATAAGGGGAGTACTAGCCTATTTTACTCACCAATTTGTAAGAAATACTGTACTCCTTAAAAGTTTTTTTGAAGAGTACCAATACTCATGCCAACCCTCGGAAATGCTAATACTTCAAAAAGAGCTGTTTTTCCCAGCTTACAGCACTTTTACTCATCAAAAATACATTTTACTCACCCAATCTCAAAAATGGTGAGTACGTTACTCTTGAACGTCAACACTGTCTAGAGCACTGGGCTCAACTACATACCCTTATTACAAAGCCTAAAAGAAGACTGTGCCAAATGGGGTTTTCTTCCAGTATCATTACTGGACTGCATAAATGTCACCAAAATATGCCTTCTCTCAAAGAGTCTACATCTGTTCCATGCCTCCTGGCGAAGCTCCCGTAGCGAAGCGCTGAGGTGTAGTGTGGCTGCCGGAGTCTCAGGGGTACACTTATACATTTTTATTATAAATTGATGCCACTTAGTTGGGGCAATTCTTTATTATGCACTTTTATTTGCCATTTTTGCACAGCGCTAATGTTTTGCACAGCTTTACTAACCAGTAAACTGAGAAATATTAAATAAATCAAGTAATTCTGCAGCTTATCTAAAGTGTGGTGTTGTGTGCTGTTGGTACAAGATGAAATCTAACAAATAATTCACTTGGCCTCTATTTGCCTTACCCTGTGCTCAACCCCTGCCGTTCAGTGAGGTACCCTGGACTAAGCTATATCTGTTCCATGCTCATCCCATCAAAATACCTGCAATATGTTTTAAGAAACTATACTCAGTGCTGTACCATTTTCTCTGGAGAGGTAAACCAGACAGAATTCAGAAACACATTTTACAATTGCTGTATTCATTTGGGGGGGCTACATCTGTTTCGTAACTACTACTACTGGGCAGCTCAGATGGCGTCCTTACCTCTAACGTGGGGGAAGCTAGCCCTTCACAGTTACCTCTAGAAGAGGAAGATTTGGTAGTCCACCTACACATGGGGGACGTCCATCTGCCACCATCCAAAAATTGGAAGCACTGGCACTTCAAACCCTATTCACTAAAATTCTGTGAAGATCTGGACTAAAATACATAAATTAACTGAACACAGGTCTGGTCTATCCCTGAACCTTGACCTCACAGTGGCATGTAAAGGGCAATCTTACTAGGCATTGGAAGTCCACCATACATTGAGGTGGAAGATGAAGGGGCTACAATGCCAAGCTCATGCGTGCAAAGGAGAAGGGTTTAGATCTTTCTCTACTGTACAATCAGACTGGGCTCTCCACCTCAGTTACTTTTTTGTATATAAATACAGGCTCTGACAAGTGCTCAGTCCAGAAGCTGCCAATCTGTGGCAATTAGGCATGTCATCCCCCACTGAAAGACAAGATATTCCATCCCCAGCCATCTCAATACCCTTTGACATTGGTGTCAAAACTTTTCCAAACAAGCATGCCCTCCCCTAACAAGAATAATTAGTAAATGGGAACATGACCCAGGGGTGGCTATCACACGGGAAATCTGGAAAACCATTACCAATCATATGTAGTACTGCACTAGAAATTAAAAAATGAGGCATATTCATATAAAATTTCAAGTACTGGAGTTGCATAACTCTGGTTATAAATCATGCAATGTTCCCAGAAAAAACATCAATATGCCCAAAATATGAGGTAGACTTCCTCCAGATAACACTGGCATGCTCCAAAATCTTATCCTTCTGGCATGATGAACTGTACATAGGCTTATGGAATGATGCTGTACATCAAATTACCCTTCACACCACCAGAGTTACTGCTGGGGCAAACAAAGCAGGCCTATGTCCAAAAAAGGAAGAGAACTTTGGGACCTGGCATTTATCAATGCACAAAAAGCAACTGCCCAGCAATGGTTAAGCTCAGATCCCCCCCAATTAGCCAGTGATCTAAAAGCTTTTTAAATGTGCTTGAAACTGGACAAAATTCAACTCTGCTTACAATGCAGACAATGAGTTCAACAGAATTTGGGGGCCCCTTCAATTGCTACTGAGGGAAAACATACCCCATATAACCTAATCCATGAATGACGTTAACATCTGTAGCATAAGGGTTCGTAGAAAACCCACTAACACAAACTACTACAAGGATTAGGCAATCCAGTAGGTTAGTATGATTATCAATAGAGCTTCTAGATACTGGGCAATATTCCAGGGTGGGATGCCAGACATTTAAACTCTGAACTGTAATTACATCCGATTCTAAAATGTGCAATGGTGAAATAGGCAGAAAGTACAGCATTGCAGCCCTACTTGCATTCCTATGTAATACCTGCAAAATGAGAATTAACTTTCCACCAGTACGGTATAGCACTATAAATAAATTTATGTGACAGGAATTGTTATATACTTTATCTGAAGTTTCAATAAAATATATTTACAAACAAATAAAAACCAAAAACAAAGTGCCTCTGGACATCCTGTTTGAATTTCCTCTGCCAGCTTTAGTGAATTCACTCTCATCCCTGTATTTCAACTCAAGAAGAATAGTTCCTTAATGTCTAATCTATTTATCCCATGCAGGTGCCTGTATGTCTCAGTCATGTCACTCTTTTTCCCCAGGGTGTACATTTACTTCCTGCAGCATCTCCACATATGTCAACTCCCCAGAGCTATGCACCATCTTAGCTGCCTGCACTGTCCTGCCTCCACCTTGTTGCAGTCTTTCCTCAGGTGTGGGCTCCAGTACCCTGCACAGTATTCTAAGTGTGGCCGCACCAGTGACCTGTACAAAGGTAGGATCACTTCCTGTGTTCTATTGCTTATCCCCCTCCCTATGCATCCCACCGTTCTGTTTGCTTTGCTCACTACCCTCCTGCAGTGTGCAGACCTTTTTAAGGTTTCCAGTATCATCATCCCAAAATCCTTTTCATCCGGAGTGCTGTCCAGTACCACCCCTCCATTTCATAGTGCACCCTCGGGTTCCTTTCCCCAATGTGCATTACTTTATCTTTTTTTTTTTGAAACACAGATTTATGGAACCAAGTTAACACATAATACAGAAGAATAACACAATTAAACTGGTAAACAGTGACCAATGAATATGTGAGTAGTTAAAAAAAATTCTCTCCTATCGAACAGTAAAAAAACTGACTATATAGGAAAGATCCACAGGTCCAGAACCACTGTAATAAATCACTCATTAAAAGAAAAACAAGGACTGGGACAAGACAGAACATAAACAGTAGTAATAACCATAACTTGCAGACCTGCCCTCCAAAACAAAATACACCTAAGGAGTCTGGTCTCATACAAATAATATTCAAATTGATGCTAGTAAAGGGATAGCAAAAAACAAAAAGGTATGCCAGCCTGCCGACGCAGCAGTAGGGCTACCGCTTGCAACACCAGTGACCCGGGTTCGGAAACAAACTCGGGCAGATGGAGGGCCAGCCGGCAGGAGAGGGATCGATCGCCCATAGGCTGCTCTCCTTCCCCGGGGAGGGTGGAGTGCTTGTCCTGCTGCTCTATCGCCACCTGGGTAACCATGGGTGGAGGTGCAGTAGAGCAGCCTAAAAAGGGGAGGAAGGATGTCGGCGGGAGCCAGGACAACAGCACGTTCCTTCGTGCCCTGCCCCTTGGCTCTCCAAGCGTGTTGGCATCGGGGGGGGGGCACCAGAAAAATAGGAAAAAAAACGCAATGGACAGCTGGAGACGGGACCCGGCTGCCCAAGAGAAATCCAGAAGCAGGCTTCAGGAAGGGCCTAAGCAGCATACCTGACATACACTAATAGACTGGAGGGGACTATAGGGGGGCCCCTCTCCTCCCCGACCGGGGGGAAAACCGAGGCCAGATGGGGGCAGTGCAGATAAGGGCCCGGAATGTAATTACCTAGGGAGGACCTATGGGAGCGCGCACAGCCTAGGGATCCCCAAGGATAGGGTCCGGAGCGATGAGTAAGGGAGCATAAACAAAGAATATAAAAAAAACAAACAAAAAAAAATGAAAAGGTACAATAAAACGAGTACAAAAATTTAGCTGACAGGGAAGTATACATCAGGAGGATGCTAATGGGGCATGTTACCAGGAAATTCGCCTTCCCCAACATATTGACCAATGGATAAGTGTTTTGAGTGTTGTAAATGTTAAAGATTAATTATGAGCTATAGATTGAAATAAATTCTTTGTACTTCAGAACTACCAGCGAGTCCCAATTGATGGCAGGACTGCCAAAAGCTCTACAAACTTGGGCAATCATAGATGAAGCACAGTGGTTAAACGTTCCATGTTTTCTATTTCCAAGACTTTTTGTTTCCACTGGTCAAGTGTGAGGGGCACAGTAGATAACCAATTTAATGTTAAACATTTAAATGCAGCTACACACAATATTTGACTCAGTTTAACTTTGTAGGCCCAGGAAGATCTGGGAAGCCCAAGACAAAATTTGTAAAGGTGAAGGGAATCTGAGTACTAAACATTTGTTGCATGCAATCATGAACTGCTTGCCAAAAAGGAACTATAATTGGGCAGTCCCAGAAGATGTGAAAATGAGAGCCAGTGCAACCATATAATTGCCTCTAGCAGGCGACAGAGTGTGTGGCACCAAAACGTTTTGTAATCACTGGAGTTCGAAAATATCTTATTAAAACTTTCCAATTAAACTCCCTCCATGTGGGGAGGCAGCAACTGCTCAGCCCTTCTTCAGTCTACGTTTCCAGTGTTTCGGGGTGACAGGCAGCCCTATTTCCCTCTCCCAACTAGCACAAATTTGTTCTGTTGGTGGTGTATTTGTTTGACTGAGAAGTTTGTGAAGATCAGATATTGGTCTAATTTTTATATTAAAGGTGACCAACTAATAAAAGTGTTCTTCCAAACTGGTTTGCAGTCTCCTTATTTGGGGCAAATGTTGCTGTTGCATAATAAAATGTCTGGTTTGCAAGAAACAGTAGTGATCCTCGCTCCACAACGGATACCTGTTCTGAAGCTCTTGAAAAGACAAACAGTGGTCACCAGCGACCAGCTGCACAAATCTAGTAAGTCCTTTAGCTTCCCAATAACTGAAGTCCATATCAAGTTTTTTTTTTTTAAACTTTCTTTGTAGAATTATCTTTTACATGACATTTATGTAGCATATGGTAAACAGTCCACTGAGAGACACATTTTCAGGATCATCACCCCTTAATCAAAGGATATTTTTGCATTTATTATGTTGAGGTACAACATTGAAGGGGGTATTCCAAAAGCTATCACAATAGGAACAACAACAACATATGCTGTGTTTAAGAACCCAAGAGCAACATGGCTATTTCGAAATGACAAAATTGTCCAGCAATACCAGTCCAATAAAGACATATTCCATACAGGATTAATGGCACCATGTGTAACCCTAAATTAGATTTAGTCTCTAAATAATTTCAAACAGCAGACATATTTAAAACTAAGTAAACAAGCTTACTCCTCCACAACCAGTAATCTTTAGAAAAAAACCAAAAAACACCCCCACATAAGGAGCCTTGATCCAAGAATCAGGAGAGAGTACTTAACAATTCTAGAAATAAGGAGTGTTATTTTAAAGTCCCAGTTTATCAGGATAGAGGGCGTCTAGGACCAAGCGCCTGAGCGGCGCTACAGGGTCTTCCGGCGGTGCGCTTTCGGCCAGCTCCACGGCCGCCGCCCGCCAAAAGCCGCAAGCTGCAGCCGCCTTCCTGGCTCTCCTCCCTCCTCGGATGCTGAAGCAAGGAGCAAGCGCCTGAGCGGCACTACGGGGTCTTCTGGTGGTACAATTTCGGCCAGCTCCATGGCGACACCCACCAAAAGCCGCAAGCTGCAGCCACCCTCCTGGCTCTCCTCCTCAGACGCTGAAGCAAGATACAGTCGCTCCTGCCTTCTTTGCACCTGACTGGTGCGGCGTGTCTCAGGTGAAACCCGATTGGTTTGCCTACTTTCTGGACGCTACTGTGATTGGTGCGCCTTTCCCTATTGGTGTATCATTGGTGTTTCGACTGATTCCTATTTCTTTTCTACTGAAGGTTTTTTTCTCTGACTAAAACTGGCCTGTAAAAGCTGCTGTAATAACTGCATTTTATCTCTGCAAATTGTGTACTGTTTTCAGTCAGCTTGTAGATTTAGCCTGCATTTAAATTTGGAACTGTGTCTCTGGAGTCATAGCGATACACTGCCTTTTTTAAAAGAATTTGTGCTCCTCACTAATGTTATGTGCTAGTTCCTACAGCCTTTGCCTAATTTTATACCGATTTTAGTGTGTGCAAATCCTCTGCTCCCTGTTTTTCTCCTAACCCCCTCTCTCAGCTCTTTAATCTTCTTTTTTCTTCTCTTCTCTGACTCTAAATCACAGACTGCTATGTGACCTGTAACCCTACCCCACGTAGTCTCCTCTCACCTTGACTGGTATCCACCCTCCTTTCAGCCCACTGCCTCTGTCTAACCCCTCCCTGCTATCCTGATCTGTGGCTTTTGTTTAAATTTCTCTTTCACCCCAACCCCCTGTTGACTGCCTGCTGGCTCTCACCCCTACCCCCCGCTGACAATCTGCCACCCGACGTCCGCCCCTTTGTTCCTGGAACTACTATATTTATCCTGTATTCCTCTCTCCGTCTCTGTCTAGGAGCAAGCACCTGAAAGGTGCTAACGAGTCTTCAGTGCGCTGGCCAGCTCCACGGCGCCCCACCCACCAAAAGTCACAAGCTGCAGCCACCCTCCTGGCTATCCTCCTCGACACTGTAGCAAGGTACAGTCGCCTGACTTCTTTGCACCCGATTGGTGCGGCGTGTCTCAGGCGAACCCTGATTAGTCTGCCTACTTTCTGGACGCTACTGTGATTGGTGCGCCTTTCCCTATTGCTGTATCACTGCTGTTTCGACTGATTCCTATTTCTTTTCTACTGAAGGGTTTTTCTCCCTCCCCCCCGGCCTCTTTTAAATACACAGTAACCCCGCCTCCTCTGCTTTATCTCACATCATATTGGCTGTACTGTGTGTGTCTCACTCTATCCCTGATCTATATCGCTGTATGCTCTTGATTTTCTTACCTTGAAGTACTTTCAGCCAAATCCTGCTAATTCTATCTCTCTAGATCTTGGACTACCTATTCTTGAACTGCCCTCTACCCCCATTTCGCATTATTTCTCATTGCAACCCTTCCCAAGCATCTTCAGGGGTATTTGAACCTCACCATTTCTGTTCACTCCTGCAGCTCTGACCACTGTCCTTGCTAAATATTATATTTACCTAATCCTGGGTGTATGTACGCAACATCAGGCTTAATGTCTGTCGTAGCTGTGGTTTTATTATCCTATTTTTAACTCTACTTGTGCCTGCTTGGTTTTAACCTGTTTGGAATCTAAATCCCAATTCCATCCAATATGAAATTATATTTGCTGATGTCCCTCCTTGCGAACTCAATGGCATCCATCCTCCTAAGTATGCCTACTCTACCTCGAGCCCCCTCTACTATCCCAGAATTCCAGCCCCATGACTTATTCTCTAACCTCCTACTGATGCCTCTTCAAAATAGCGACTCTACTCCAGTGCTATTAAATAAGACCTGGATCTAACTGGTTGCCCATGCCCTAAAACACTGCCACCTCCCTATTTGTATTCCAAAGCCTTTCCAGCAGAGCAAACTATGGTATCTACTAGTGCTGGCCTTATTGCTCTCAGGTGACGTTCACTCTTATCCAGGGCTTGTTGGCACCTCATCTACTCCCCTTACGAATGTCGAAGGTCTCACTGCGGCACACCATAATATTAGAAGCCTTGTGCATAATTTAGCTGAATTGGAGGCTTGGGCAACTCTCCACAATCCAGACATCATTTGTCTCACTGAAACTTGGCTCAAATCGTCCATCCCTGACTCGCTATGCTCCCTTTCATCTTACAACCTGCTGAGATTGGACAGACCCTCCCCCAAAAGAGGTGGTGGCATAGCTATCTATTTCAAAGAACACCTCTATCTCTCAACCAGATGATCCTCTCCTCTAACCCACTGTGAAGCGCTTCATGTTCTCCTTTCTCTCAGCTCCAAAAAATTACATATTGTCTGTGCCTACAACCCCCCCTCAGGAGTCCAAACCGGTCTTGACGAACTATTGGAACAAACCTCTCTTCTTTCTGGGAGAAATGAGGTCCTGATTCTCAGGGACATCAACATAAATTGGTTAGGTAACTCTCAACCCGCATCCATGTCCAGGTTCCAAAGTTTCAACTTGCGCCAGCTGATCTGTGATCCTACCAGAACTACCCTACGAACCAACTCCAGTACTCTGCTAGACTGGATAATGTCAAACCATCCCGAGAATATAATCTCCACTGGAGTACTAGCTGATGCCATTAAAGACCACTCCCCCACTTTTTGCATATGTGGTAAGAGTAGGCCACCTTCCTCCAATCAGCGTTTTATTACCTTCCGAAACTATTCTCATCTAAACCCACTGGTTTTCATAGCTGACATGAGTGCTATTAATTGAGCCCCTCTCTTCAAATCTAATCATGTCCAGACAGCTCTAGACCTATTCCTCACTCACTTTCTTGCGCTTCAGGATAAACACTGTCCCCGTTCTACCCGTAGGGTTAAAAATCGTCGTACCCGTTGGCTTAAATCTGACCTACTCTCCAAACTCCGACAGTGGGACAAAAGCTGGATACATTATAGAAACTCTGGGTTACCTGCTGACCTAAATACCTATAGAGCACTGCAAAATTAATGTAAGAAAGATATTAAAAGGGCTAAAAGCGCATACTATAAGGAGCTATTAAACTCCTATGGGGACTCTAAAAAGTTCTGGTCCCACATAAAGTCCTTTCTGGGTACTAACCAGACCTCTAATCCTAATGACATGCTACTAAATGGAGTACACTGTAACAACCCCTATACCATTGCTAACTTCTTCAATACACTTCTTCCTTCCCTGTCCTATCTAACTCTACCTCCCCTCCTGCTGACACTGCACCTACATTCTTTTTCAAGGCAGTCTCTTACAGCGATGTCTTAAGACTGCTCAATAATATCTCAGAGTACGCGGCAACCGGGGCTGGGTACCTTGAACCTAAGCTGCTAAAACTTGCTGCCCCCCATATAGCTGCTCCTCTTGCCAAGATTTTTACCCTCCCCCTCTGCCAAAGCCACATACCAAATGTTTGGAAGACAGCTAGAATCACCCCGGTTTTCAAAAAAGGTGACCGTAAAGATCCTTCCAACTATAGGGTAATTGCCATCCTGCCAGTTCTTAGTAAACTGCTTGAGAAACTTGTTGCCACCCAAACCACACACTTTCTTCAGCAATTTGACCTTCTTACAACTGCCCAATATGGTTTCTGTAAAGGTCACAGTACCACTGCTGCACTTCTCAAGCTTACATCTGATAGTCTACTTGCCATGGACTCTGGATTTCTCACTGGGGCCATTTTTATTAATATGACTAAAGCGTTTGATTTAGTCTACCACCCTATCCTCCTAACAACTCTTAAATCTTTAGGCTTTTCACCTAATGTTGTCAGGTGGTTTGGCAGCTACTTAGCTGACAGAACTCAGACAGTTAAATTTAACTCAACTTTATCTGATAAAGCTTCCATTAACATTGGAGTGCCTCAAAGGTCCATCTTAGGTCCCCTGCTCTTTTCCATATTTATAAACAATATCCAGGGTTTTAAATAATTGATTAGCAGTTTTTTTCTTGGGACTATACTAACTGTACAGAAAGTATTTATACAGATTTTCCAGAAGTGCTGTGTTTGTTAAACACAGTGAGGCAAGAGCTATGCATTTTCACAAAGATTTAGCACTTTTATGAGCAAAACGCTAATCAATTTTTAGAGTTAAATAAATCCCTGATGTCACCTCCAACCTTGCTCACACACACTCCCTGCTATATGCAGATATTATATTGTACACCAGTGCGAAGAACATAACTGACTTCAACACTCGACTCTCCCAGGACCTCCAAATCATTCAAAAATAGATGATGACAAATAAACTTCTCCTGAATGAAGGAAAGACTCAAGCCATGCTATTTGGTTCCAATTCTAAACTCAAACTCTCCCAATCTAAATTCTATGGGTGGGATATTCAGAAGGGTTGCACATGGCGCCAACCCAGTATCACTCATCATACCCACTGATCGCCGGCACGACGATATTCAAAGGGAAAGTCGTGGCACAAATCCCGAGCGCCGGGCGCATTAGTAATGTATGGCGGGCAAGTGGGGGGCATGCTCATGCATGCTCCAAGACATCCCGATATCTGTAGCCTCCAGGATGTGCTGAGCAGATGCAGGCGCAACCTCACCTGCACCGCATACAGTTGAGCCAAAAAACAGGAGCAACAGCTGGCCACCCACAGGTGAGCTGCCATATTGCAGGGTGCAACACGGCAGCTGCCAGCCACCCAAGCTCCGGCAGCACCGTCCGTCGTGGTAGCGCAACCCCATGCCCGAATGCGGGCATAAGTATTGAAATAAAACGCCCATATACCTGGTGGATCACTGCCAGCTCGATCGCAGCATAAGCAGCACTAGTAACGTTCATTCCCTCAGGTCCAGGAGTACCCCCACTGGAGTTTCCCACCACTCCCACCGCCGGCGAAGCCACCAGAAGTCACCGCTCATCACCTTGCTGAGTGTTTGCCAGAGCCGATTAGCCACGCGTGCAATGGCGGCAGCATCATATCAGATTAAACAGTCCAGATATGTGAATGAATCCATTCTGCATATCTGACTGTAGTAGGTATGTGTACGGTTGGCACGCCATTGGCCCACGCTGGACACAATGGGCGACAGCCGCATTGTACGCAGTCAGTCGGGTGGGCAGCTGGGTGGCTTCATGGGTGGGAGCTGCCGCTCATCACGACTGGGGAGGTGGTGTTTACTGGGCTGGTGGGGCACCGCTGACCACCAGGACACTGGACAATTTAAATTACTACTATGCCCCGATCGGGCTGGAAGCAGTCCACTGGACCACCGGGGATATTGGATGATTTTAAATTACCACTTATGCCGGCGATCGGGCTGGAAGCGGTCCACTGGACCACCAGGGATATTGGATGATTTTAAATTACTACTTATGCGGCGATCGGGCTAGAAGCGGTCCACTGGACCACCAGGGATATTGGATGATTTTAAATTACTACTTATGCCCGCGATCGGGCTGGAAGCGGTCCACTGGACCACCAGGGATACTGGACTTTTATATTCAGACGTATGCCCGCGATTGGGCATTGGAGCACGTTGCCGGTGGGGGCAGGGGGCATCGGTGCCCGATGGCTGCTGCCTGGAAGGGCGCCAGGCGCAAGTCACCGGGGATTGGCGCACCTGCATGCAAATGGGGCCATAATGACATGCTAATTGCCCCATTTGCGCCTTGCATGCATTATGGCCCCATTTGCAAGTCCACCGCTGAATACTGCGGTTGCTGCGCCTAGCACAACAGCATTTGCGCTACACATCCCCCTGCTCCTCTCTGGCCACTTGCGCTGGTGCAGTGCCACTGCGCCATGAGCAATGCGGGTGGCCACAGTGCCATATTCAACGGTGCTGAGCCATGGCGCAGCACCAGTGAATATCACCCTGGCGCATCCCAGTTGCGCTGCGCCCAGGCTTGCGCCACAGCCTGGTGCAATCTAAATATCCCAGCCCATTTCTCCTCTGCAAATGGCTCATCTGTTGGGGTAGTAGAATCTTTTAAATATTTAGGTATCGCCCTTGACCCAACTCTCAGCTTCGATATCCATATTCAGTAGACTTGCAAATTGGTAAACATGAAACTTGGCATTGCCTACCCAACTAGCTATGTGCCCACACCATCCGCTAGGCTTGCTATAGCTCGTGGCATACTACTACCGTGTCTCAACTATGGTATCGCAACCTATGCCGCTGCTGGGAAATCGAGTCTTCTAAAATGGGATGTTACCTATAACAACATCTGTCACTATGCATCCTCCTCGCCAAGCTTGAAACACCACTGCCTCCTCTACTCTGATCTTGGCTGACTCTCCCCCCTTCTGCATCCAGATCTTATGCGTATGGGTCAATCATAGATAATGTTATCAGATCCCAAATCCCAAAACCAATTGCAGCACTGTTTCTAAGTCACTTATCCAGCTATGGGCTTCGCTCTGCTGATAATGCCCCGTCCTCATCCCCAGACACCGAATGTCCAAAGGTGCTAGTGCTTTTGCCTGTCACGCCCCCCATTTCTGGAACTCCCTCCCCCTAAGTATTCGCTCAGCATCATCCCATGCCCTCTTTAAAAAATGACTTCGACTCTATCTTGTAGACTTCAGCAGTTGCTCCTGTTTCAATCAACTCTAGCTTTTGGCTCCTCTCCTTATGCCTACTGAACCTACACCACTTCATAGTTTACCTACCCTTGCCAACGATTAGCTCTTTCTTCATTACACCTGCTTCCTGCCGTCTTATAAACCTTGTGACTTCTATCTCTCACTGGGTCACCTTCTTCCTATCTTATCTTACCCTTCCCCATCTAATATTTTCCCTATTTCAACTTTAATCTCTACCAATTTGTCCTATATTGTTTACTATGATACCTCTGTCACCTAGTTATAATCCTCCTTGAATTCCATGGTATTGCTAGCACTTATGACCTAATCAAACTGCTATTTGCCTTATTGTAATTTTTTACTCTCCTTACTTTTGTTTCTTATTTTTGACTTTGTTTAAGCATATCACTAAGCCTGTTTTTAAACTCTAGCCTGTTCTAACTCCTACGTTTGTATATTGTGAATCCATATATTGTAACCTGTTATCTGATTGTTTCTGTCTTGTACCCTCCCAGGTCATGCCTGAAAATAGTCATTGCTATGGCTAGCGCACCTACCCAGTCATCAAAAACTAAATAAAGACTACTCCAAGGAAAAACTTAGAACAGCAGTCCATTAACAAAAGTCCACTACCTCAAGTGTCCCCCAGATCCTCAGTACCATTGCCGTCTTCAGTAGTACCCTTAGTTTCGGCTTCACATCGAGCAGCCCATCTACCAGCCTCCATGGGGTATGTAAAAATATAAACCTTACCCTGTTAAGTTATGCACAACCAGGCTGGGTATATCATAGTATGTGGTACCTCCAGCTCTCAAAGTGAGCGACGGACACCATCAAATCTTTTCTGCCTTTGTCGCGTGGCATACCTAATACAAGGGAAAATGAACACTTGGCGGTCATCCTGCATAAGAGGGCAAGCTCAGCAGGCACACTGTAGGAACCGGTCTCTAATTCCAACTCCGGCCATCACCACCACCAAAGTCCTGGGTTTCTCTGAGTTTTGTGGGCGGCCTCTTGGGGTGATCCGATAAACTTTTTGAATGCCCCATATGGTTTCATCACCCTGCGATAACAGTTTCTCGGAGAGTAAGTCCTGGACGAACATCACTGGGTGGTCTGCCTCACAACCTTCGGGCAGGTAGCATACTTGCCTCTGAGGCCGGGAGATCAAAGGGCTGTGGGTTCAGTTCCCACATCTGGCACTTGGGTTAATATCCCAGTACTGACACTGTAATGCAGCATGAGAGGGGTGCTGCAATTCTGAGGTGCTGTCTTTCGGATGAGACATTAAACCAAGGTCCCATCTGCCTGGACTGGTGGTAGTTCAGGTGGATGTTAAAAATCCCATGGCACTTATCGAAAAGAGTAGGAGAAATTCCCTGGTGTCCTGGCCAAATTTCCCTCAGTCACTAAAAATACCATCAACAGCTTAATCTGGTTCAAGGTCAGTTGACATTCATCTGTATCCACCTCCCCCGGGTCGTGCCTGAAAATAGGCAGGATTTGTATAGTGCACTTAGCTGGTCAACAAAAACTAAATAAATAAATAAAATAAACCGATAATCTGTATACTGGCAGATCTTGTTTGATTTTCTAATGTTTTAAGTCTTGCTCGAAGATGCTGGTTTTCTTTAACCAATAAGGCTGTGGTGCTAGTTGAGGTGTTCATTTGTTTACGAACCTCAATCATTTCACCCTTTATCTCTTCCACACTATTCTAAAAGGACCAGCACCGGACCACTGAAGCCATCCACGTTCTGGGTCAGGTCTGAGACAGATGAAATTAATCTCTGGAGCTTCAGTCACAAAGTCTCAGTCAAAATGGAGTCCTCATCAGCCTGTGAAACAGCATTAGGCCTCGGAGCTCCGCCAGATCCTTTGCCTTGTCCACTCCACCGGACCCTCTATCCTTATTGGGGTTACCCATTTTAGACAAAATGAGGTTGCTCTCTCTGTTGACATCGACCAATATTTGATTCAAGGCACTTAGGAGGAAGATTTAAGTAGATTTATTCAGAGGAGTACAGAGCTGTACAAATCTGCTGCTGCTCAGCTCAGGCTCCACAGCGCCTCGTCCATATCAAGTTGCGAGGGGAGAAACCCATCATGATGCCTGATACTGTAAGTATTATGGGGGCCTAAAGTGTTTGGGGTACCCGTCATACAATGTAATTTAATCAGAATCTTAATTTGCATATTTAGTCCAAGGGTTACAGATTTCATGTAGTATTCTAGCCAGTAAAATTCTCATAGGAATAGTCCGTAAGGAAAAAAGGGGTAGGTACATTGCCTTGATCAAACACCACCCAGCCTCTATGCGTTGTTTAGCCTAAGTGCTCAGAAAGGCCCCCTGAGCAACAAGGTGGTACTGTATTTACGAAGGATGGGGAGGCCCAGCCCACCCTGCTCTTTGGAAAGGTGTAGTAAGTGCTGAGAAACTCTTGGGTGTTTCCCCAACCATACAAATGTAGACAGAGCCTTCAGCAGATCATTCCAATACGCCTTAGGAACAGGTATGGCGAGGGTCTGGAACAAAACAAAAAGCAGGAGAGGGAGGATGTTAATTTCTACAGTTTGTACACATCTATATAAAGTTAAGGGGAGCAAATTCCACCTAGCCATATCTTGGTTAATTGAATTTAGTAATTTATTATAGTTGTCTAGGAAAAGCAGTGTGATGTCGGCAAAGATATTAATTCCCAAATAACAGAAGATATTTTTGGCCACCCAGGAGAAATGAAAATTGGCTGTAAATCCCGGTGAAGGGGAGCCACTAAGTATCACAGTCTCTGATTTAGTTAAGTTACTCTTATAACCTGCAGGGGATGACGACACTGGATCACCCAAGAAGAGCGAGTTGTCATCTGTGTATAATGCAATTTTCTCTTCATGTCCCCCTGTCATGACCCCTGTAATTTGGGGATGCCACTGAATATTAACAGCTAGGGGTTTCTAAACTAAGTGTGAATAAGAGTGAAGGAAGGGGGCAGCCCTGCCGTGTCCCTCTCCCTAATGGAAAATGCTGGGAAAGATTACCATTGACCCAGACTGAGGCCTCAGGGCTATCGTAGAGGACTGAAATAGCATATACAAAGTGGTCCCCTAAATTAAATCGAACACTACTTTATCTGTTTTAGCATTAAAGTTCAGCTGCCAAATCTTGGACCAGCACTCCAACCTGCCCAGATCCTCACTTAGTTACTTTCTCCATTTCCTTCACGTCTACCCTTGCGCAATTCTTTGTGTCATCTACAGAAAGTCAGATCTTACCCTTGATACCTTCACCTATGTCACAGATAAAAATGTTGATGAGGACCAGTCCTAGTAGCAACCCCTGAGGTACTCTGCTGGTCACTTCCTTCATCTCTGAAAACTCCCCATTGACTACCACCTTCAGTGTTTTATCCCCAGCCAGCTATCTACCCAAGTCACCATCTTTTCCGCTACCCAATATCTACCTAATCCCCCCCCCAAAGAGACTGTTTTTCTATCTGGCAACATCCATTAACCAGGGATGCACCCTGTTCAGGCCCTTTACCTCCTGACAACCCCCAGCCCCCGCAGCCCACCAGCAACCGCCACTGCTCTGACCTCTGTGGCAGCACCTCTAGGGAAAAGGGCCATCCTCCCACCAAGGCTTTGTCAGCCATGTTGGAGCTGGATCCCGTGGCATCATTTCGAAGGCCATGGGCTGTTTCTTCCTTTTCTGTTCCCTCCCACCAGCCCATCTTGAGCGTGTCCTCCGTTAGCCTTGTATGCATGAAACATGTTTCCCGCGGCGATGGAGCTTGCTGAAAACCCTCCCCGGCTAAAGCTCCCTGCCGCACAGCAGCAGCTTCAGCCCAGTCTACCTCCTGATGCCACCACCTGGGTGTATTCCCGAATATGGATCATCTGTATGGCAGTGTGACCTTCGGAGTGGGTCTCCCTAATCTTTTTGATCAGCCTCCTGTGAGGATCCGAGTCAAAGGCCTTGCTGAAGTCAAGATATACTATATCAACTGCCTTCCGCTTGTCTACTGCTGTTGTAACCCCACTGAAAAATTCAACCAAATTTGTCTGGCAAGAACTTTCCCTTGTGATCCCATGTTGTCTGGGGTCCTGCAGCCCATTCCCTTCTAAGATGTCCACCATATCCTTCCTCAGTAGAGATTCCATGATCTTCCCACAACAGACGTCAAGTTGACTGGCCTTTAGTTCCCCAGCTTATTCCTCTTTCCGCTCTTGTATAGCAGAGCCACATTTGCTGTGTTCCAGTCAGTCAGAACCTCCCCGGTGGCTAGAGAGCTATTGAAAATGTCTGCTAGTGGCCCTGCTATAACCCCTGCTACTGTATGTAGCATCCTTGGGTGTAAGCTGTCAGGTCCCATAGATTTATCCATTTTCAAGCCTGCTAGATTTTCCAGCTCCCATTTCTCTGTTATGTGGACCTTTGCCCCAGCATCTTTGCTTCCTCCCTTCCCAACCCCACAATTTGACAGTGGCCCATCCTTCTCCTTAGTAACTACTGAACAAAAATAATTATTCAGTATCTCTGCTTTCCCCTTGTCTCCCTCCACCGACCCCTCATTGCTCTTCAGCTTCACTATACCTCCTTTTATCATGTTCTTCCTCCAAATGTATGTGAAGAACACCTTATCCCCTTTCTTTACTCCCCTTGCCAACCGGAGTTCCATCTCCGCTTTGGCCTCTCTCACCTTCATGGTGCAGGGCATGCTCTGCCACTTGCCCCTTGCCACTGGAGTCAAAAAAAGAGTTTATTAAATGGCGATTTTAAAAACTGTTTGATGCTACAACACAGAGTTGAAAATAGGTACAAAGCAAGGAGAAACCCGGCACCAAACTGCTGCACCAAAAAAGAAAGCGTTACTCACTTGAAAGCATGAACAAAAACATTTATTTGCATACAAACCGAGCACCTGTCCCAGCAGTTCACCAACATTTCAAGCAGTGAACCTCTGCTCTTTGTCAAGATGTACCACACCACCAGTGGTTGCTATTTTTATAGCCAAACAGGATTTAAATTGAGAGTATGTATTATAAGTACATATTAAGATGTTTTACTGCCTTATATACACGTACCTGCTGTAATAAAAAGTGCTTTCATTTAAGCATAACTATGTAAACAATCGCAGTAGAAGTGCAAAGTTGTCAAATAATAAATATTAATGTCAATCCCCCCAGTGGCAAACTACAAGCGACTGAACAACACTAATAAATATAATAAATAGACCACATTAAAAAAGGCATAAACTCATATGTGCTACTGACAATGTCATAAAGTGCAGACAGTGAACACAGCTAAAACAGTTGATGTTGACAGAAGTCTACTTCATTTTCTTTCATATTTGGATCAAAACATACAGTTTGTGCAGAACATAGGAATTATCAGACAAGAGGAGGCACTACAGCCCATCTAGCTTGCTCACCTTATAATAGTGGGACTAACCACTGATGCTCTTTTTTAGTAGGTGTTTGTCTAGACTTAACTTAAAACTATTAACAGCTTTACATACTACCACTTCCAAGGGTAAGCCATTCCATGTTCTCACCACTCTCTAGGAGAACCATGCTCTCCTCCTTTCAGTTTTGAATTGTGTACCCATTAGTTTTAAATTGTGACATCTAGTTTCTCTTTTGCTGTCTAAACATTCAATATTCAGATTCGATCTCTGGTCTTTGTTTGTGATGAATTTAAAAAACTAATATCATATCAGCCCTTAATCTGCTCATCTCCAGTTCGTACAGGCCCAAACTGTCTAACCTCTCCTCACAACTCAACCCTTCCATTCCCCTTATGAGCTTTGTTGTTTTCCTTTGCACTCTAGTTTGTGTACGTTTGCTTTGTTAATTGTCCACAGTACTCCAGATGTGGACAAACAACTGACCTACACAATGTAAACATCGCCTCTCTCTCCTCCATATTCCTCCTTATACATCCCAATATTGTACTACATTCTGAAACAATGCCATCACAGTGTTTGGAAAATTTTAGCTTGTTAACTAGTATAACTCCCAGACCTTTCTCATATTCTGAAGTTCTGAGTTCTATGCCAACCATGTAATAATTTGCCTGCATATTATTAGAACCAAAATGCATTACCATGCACTTGTCAAGGTTGAAGCTCATTTTATTTGTGATCAACCATGTGTATAACTTATACGGATCATCCTGTAGCTTGTTAATACCCTGCTCTGTCTACACAATACAGCCTACTTTAGCATCATCTGCAAATTTAGCCAACCACGTCTCTTTAGCAGCTGTACATCCTGTATACATATGCTGAACAGTGATGGCCCCCAAAAGTGACCCCTGGGGGAACTCCACTACTTTAATTTCTGATGATTCATAGTCATTTATTTTAACTGTCTGCACCACGTTCTCAAGCCAAGATTTAATCCATTTTACTAACTGTGGGTTAACACCATATCCAATCATTTTCCTTATTAACTCGGCAAGTGGAACTTTATCAAGCTTTACTGAGATCCAGGAACACAACATCTGCTGGCCTACCCTGGTCCAGCACCTCACCGACCTTACCAAAGAATTCCATCATACTCTTTAGATACGACCTGCCCTGCCTAAACCCGTGCTGCGTAGCATCCCATATATTGTTCTAGTCCATAAATTTATTGATTTTGTGTCTCAAGCTTTTTTCAAGGCATTTTCCTACCACTGAAGTCAAGCTCACTGGTCTGTAATTAGTTTTGTCACTCCTTTTCCCTTTTTTAAAAATTGGTGTAACAACCACTCTTTTCCAGTGTAATGGAGCTCGCCACTCATTTAGATAACAGGTCAGCCGGCACCAAACCCAATTCCTTCAATACCATGGGGAGTAAACCATCTGGACTCTGGGCTTTATTCACATTTATGTCCTGTAGCAAGCGCAAAATCTTGTCTTCCTCTATTCCACATGCATTATCTACATTAGGAATGTCAACCTTGGATAACTCTCTAACTTGAAATATTGATAAAAAAAAAATGTATTTAGGATGTGTGCTATATCCTTCTTATCTTCAAACTTTATCCCACTTTCCACTAGTGGCCCTGCTGTTCTATCCCCACATCTTTTTGATCTCACATAATTCCAAAATGCTTTTGTATTATTTGCTGACGTTCATGCTATCTCTAGTTCCTTGTTTCTTTTATCATCTCTGATCTCTCTTTCACAGATTTCAGCCATGCTTCTATAGTGTTTCAATAGCTTTGGGTCATTTGCTGCTTTTGCTTTTTTTAAACAGTTTCCTCTTCCTATTTATTCGTGCTATCTGTCCTTTCATTAGCCATACTGGTATTGTCCCTGTCCTATTATATTTTGATACAAATGGTACAAACATGTCTTCTAGTGCTTTTATTTTATTAATTGTGACCTTCCACATACCATCTACATCCTTCCCTTCCATTTCCTTCCTCCAATCCCAAATTTGTAATTCCTTTTTCATGGCCTCTTACTTTGCCCTACTGTAGCATTTTCTTTTTGATAAACCTGTATTTCTTACCTTTCCCCTTTTTATGCTGAAATGGTCACTGTCACCTAGTGGTTCCCTAACATTACATTTACAGAAAGCGTCCACAAGATAGCTTAGTACCACATCCAAGGTAGTATTACCTCTCGTTGGTTGTTGCACATTTTGTTCCAGGTTTAGGTTTAACAAACTATTTCTCTTCATTACTGCCCCCTTGTTCTGTCTTCCAATCTACACCTGGGATGTTTGTGTCCCCCGTTAAAACAATATTATTCCTTTCCATAAGTTCCTCCACCATATCAATTAACACCTTGCCTACACTAGCTGTTTGATTTGGTGGCCTAGGCTGTAGTTCACACCTAGTATTGTATAACATGAACTGGTTTTCCCTGCTTTTAGCCAGATTGTACTGCCTGCTCGATTCAGTTAATTTCTTCTGCCCATAAGTATTTGGCCATATAAGCAGCTACTCCACCCCCTTTCAGTCCCCTTCTATCTCTTCTAAATAACCTGTAACTGTCAATATCCTTGGTTCAGGTGTCACCCTCTGACCACCATGTTTCTGTTCTGCCAACTACTGTACATCTGGTTTCTCCCTGTGTAGTATAAATTCTAGCTCCCAAACGTATTTCTAAGACTTCTTGCATTTATTAGACAATCCCATTCTTTATATGTTATTCTTCCCTTATTAACTGAATTATCCTGTCTGTCTATTATGTTCAATACTCCATGGTTACCATGCATATTTACGTGCCTTCCCCCATTCCCCTCGCCAATCGGTTTAAACTACCATCTAGGTACTTGTTTAGACAGGCACCTAACACTCTGGTCCCGTACCTACTCAAATGTAATCCATCACTTCTATACAATTCTCTTTTGTCACAAAACTCATAACAGTTATCTGCAAAAATGAATCCCTCCCTGTTGGTCCAAGTTTTTAGCCAATTATTTATTTTCCTAATTGCTCTTAACCATCCAGCTCCTGCTCTAGGGACAGACAAAATTCCTGAAACTGTAATCTTGCTCCCTTTTGCCTTTAACCTTTTCCCTATGTTCTTAACGCATTGCCTGATGTCATCATTTAGTCTAAAACCAATATTATTTACACCTACATGTAATGCCACTGTGGGGCTTGTCCCTGTTCCTTTCAGTAAATCATTTAAGTTGTCTTTTATAACCACAACTTTTGCTCCTGGTAGGCAGCTCACTGTGGTCTTATCCTTCCTCTCTTTGCAGATGACTGTGTCAGTATATCTTATTTTTGAGTCCCCTATTACTGCAATTTGTGAATTATGATTTCCCCCAGTGGCTACTTGCTCTAAATGCTCGGACTGCCCTTCACTCTCTGTTAGCAGCCGATATCTGTTATCAATTTCAATTGGATTGTGTGCCTCAGCTCTTCTACCCCTTTTCCTAGGCCCCCCCTACTAGTGTCCAAGATGGTAACTCATCTGCTTCCCCTTCACTATTGCTGTCATTCTGGCCTCTCTTTTATCTCCCATGCCTTTTCTATTACTCTTATGGCCTCTTACTAGTGTTGTCTCAGTTTCACTGCTTATCCCTCCTATTACCTCTTTAAACATCTTGGGCGGGATATTCAGAAGGGTTGTGCATGGCGCAACACAGTTGCGCCATGCGCAACCCACTGATGCGCCCCGGCACGATATTCAAACAGGGACTGAGCCTGGCACAAATCCCGATGAGGCGCAGCGCATCAGTAATGTATGCAGCGCAGGTGGGTGGGGCGTGCCCATGCACACTCCGCACCTTCCGATATTCAGCCCGGGATGTGCTGAGCCCATGCATGTGCAACCCCTACCTGTGCTGCACACAGTTGAGCCAAAAAAAAGGAGCAACAGCTGGCCACCCACAGGTGAGCTGCCGTACTGCAGGACGCAACACGGCAGCTGCCACCTGTGGGTGGCCACCCGTGTTCCGGCTGCACCTTCATGGCGGCGCCCCCCCCCATGCCCAATCGCGGGCATATGTAGAAAAAGGATAGTCCTATATCCCTGGTGGTCCAGTGGACCGGTCACAGCCCGATCGCAGGTATATGTAGAATATTATAATCGTCCTATATCCCTGGTGGTCCAGTGGACCGCTCGCAGTCCGATCACGTGCATTTGTATTAAAGAACAGTCCTATATCCCTGGTGGTCCAGTGGACCGCTCGCAGCCGATCGCGGGCGTCAGTGAAAATAATGCCACCAGTCCAACCCTGGTGGTCTAGCGGTACCCCCTCCCCACCCACTGGGCCCCAGCCTGCTCCCCTCCCGGTCAGCGGCAGGCGGCCTCTCCACCTGCCGCCTGCCCGACTGACACCGCGCCGTGAGCTGTCGCCCATTGGTCCTCACAGTGAGCCAATGGGCATGCAGCCCATCAGTACTACACGGTCCAGATATGAATGGATCCATTCACGATCTGACTGTGTTGGAGGAGACGGGCTGCACGCCCACTGGCTCACGCCTGTGGACCAATGGGCGACAGCCCCACCAGACGGTCGGTCAGTCGGCGGGCGCGGGCAGCAAGCGGGTGGAGCTGCCGCCCGCCGCTGACCGGGAGGGAGCAGGCGGTGGGGCTCAGTGGGTGGGGAGGGGGGTACCGCTAGACCACCAAGGTTGGACTGGTGTGGCATTATTTTCTACTAATGCCTGCGATCGGGCTGCGAATGGTCCACTGGACCACCGGGGATATAGGACTGTTCTTTAATACAAATGCCAGTCATAGCCGGCCCGGTGGCGCAGAGGGTTGAGGTGCTGGACGCCACACCTCGCGCTACGCCGGTGACCTGGGTTCGGGAATGGACTCAGGTGGCCAGGGGTCGGCAGGGGAGAGGGAGGATCGAGCATCCCAATGGATGCTCTCCTCCCTCAGGGGTGGGAAACCAAGAACGCACCCGCGTTCTGCATCCCCTTCATAGCTGGTGGAAGCACCAGCAACTGAAGGGGATGGAACCGGCTCCGTTCGTCGGCGCCGGGAAGGGGGGACATTGACGGCGCATGAGAGGTCTGGCATGCGTCAGCACACCACTACTCAGGACGTATGTCCTAGCGCTCGATGTCCCAGAGGGTAGGGGAAACCAGGGAGAAAATGGAAAACACCTCTTGGCAGCCCTAGATGATAGCCTCTCAGGTACCATCCGGACCACCAAGAGGGACAGACCCCACTGTGCAGGAGGAGAAAGGAGGCACTCTAGGGGCAGATCCCACGGAAGGTGGAATGGGGGTTGAGAGGAAGGAAGGAGAGGGCTCCGAGAGTAGACAAGGAGAGATAAAAAAAAAAAGTAAAAAAAAAAAAAAAAGCCTGTGATCGGGCTGCGAGCGGTCCACTGGACCACCAGGGATATAGGACGATTATAATATTCTACATATGCCCGCAATTGGGCAGTGGGGCACTTTGCCGCGATGTGCAGGGGCATTGGCCCCCGACCGCTGCAGCCTGGCAGGGCGCCAGGCTAAGTCGCGGGGATCGCGCACCTGCATGCAAATGGAGTAGATGACATGCAAATGGCCCCATTTGTACCTTGCATACATTATGGTCCCATTTGCATGTGCACTTTTGAGTATCACGGTTGTTGCGCCTAGTGCAACGGAACTTGCGCTAGCGCATCCCCCTGCTCCACTCTGGCCACTTGTGCTGGCACAGTGCCACTGCACCATGCGCACTGCGGGTGGCCAGGGTGCGATATTCAACGATGCTGTGCCATGGCGCAGCTCCGTTGAATATCATCCTGTCAATGCCCCAGCGCAGCTAAGTTGCACTGCGCCCAGGCTTGTGCCACAGTGTGGCACAGTCTGAATATCCCGCCCCTTATCTACAAAGGATTCCAGATTTTGAATACTTTCAGTTCCAGCAGAAGTGTGTCTTAATCCTTTTATTTCCTCCTCCAGTGCCTCTATATAGCTGCACTTTGCACAGATAATGCCCTCCCACCTTTCACTACCCTTTCCCCACATAAACATCCTATCTTAATGCATTCAACAAGACATTTAGTTGTAACAATTCTACCAATGTTGGCATCAATGTTTCCAATGATACTTGAAACTGTGTAACAACAACTATCAGTACCTTCAAGACCCAAAATTCCTGGTGCCTGTTACAGCAGATACTTGCCTCTGCCGTGTCCACTTCCACCCATGTTCGCTGACACTCGCTAGGCCCCTTATGTACTCCGTGACCCAGAAGTGCCATTCTGGGGTCATGTTTCAACATTAATACAAAACATTGCTTTTAACAGTTACTGTAGCCTTTTCACAGCTCAAGGAGTTTTATAGCTTAAATTGTTTTATTCAACCAGGATTCAGTTAAACCTCACCCTCTAATGCTGTTTTTGCTGTTTTGCCAAACCCAGGTGGCCCTGGGCTATAGTTCACACTCTGCCCTGACGGAACTACAGTACCCAGCAACCCCTGTTCCCTGACTTCCTCCTGAAGAATCCCATAGGTGTCTGGCCCCTTTTATACAGTTAACTTTTGCCAAAAACACCAGAAATCACTACAAAGTGGCTTTTCTCAGACAACAGCAGTGCTCATCTTTGCAGGCTTGCCTCTGCCATGTCCGCCTCCACCTGTCCTCAAGAAGAGAATGGACCCGCCATCAGAGAACTTATAGGACTATATCAAAAGATCATTCCTCTATTTATAGATACAGCATCTCGTAACATGGTTTCTTGGGTAAGGTCCATATTCATTAAAGTCTGAGTTACAAAAGATTTAAAAAGCATTATGAAGCCATAATCTAATAACTACATGAAAAGTAGCAGTGCTTCAAAACTAAAGCTCAGGTGCCAACAGAAAAAATATTTCAGCATGCTAGAGTTGATAGGGGAAACCTGAATCAACTAAAGAAAAAGGATCAGGAAAGATCCAAATTTAAATAGCAATAATAAAAAAAAAAAAAAATTATTACAAACATGTAATGTCAGTATAGTAAACAAAGACATTACCCCCTTTATGATGGTTTAAAGTACCCCAAAATGGGATGGGGGCGCATTTTTATGTAAAATCTGTTCAAGACCCATAAGGAATACATAAATTGATATTACTCACCATTCAGTACTTTTTTTTTTTTTGCCAGGCCCAGGCCCCCCCACAGCAGAGGCTCAATCCAGCTCCACTGCCGCTCCCACATGCCCCAGGCTTACCCCCCTGGGATGGGGCCACCGAGCTGGCACCCCTCCAACAAGACACTAGGGCAGGTGAAACCTGGCTGGTAAGGTCCACAGCAGCAGGCCTCCCACCCCCACCCCACACAAGGGTAGGCAGCGGGATGGCAGCAGGGCCAGCGCCATGATCAGGACTGGCATTTTTTCTTTTTTCTGCAGGGATCCCAGGGACATGCAATGACAAACAGCATCCGCCCCGCCCGACATATGGCACCGCCACGGCAGTAACCCCAGCCTCCACCAGAGGTCCGTGAATGCACTAGACGCTCAACCCCCCTCCCTCGGAGGACAGCAGTCCTCAGGACACTCAATCCTTCTCCCCCCAGCTGGCACTCTGACTCCTGAGTCCATCCCCAGACCCAGGATGTCGGCGCTGCAAGAGGATGCCTTGCCGCTGCACCAGGGGGCCAGCTACCATTCAGTACTTTTGCTTTTTATCTACTGCCACAATATCTAAGGGAGTTTATTCAAGAAGGGGGCAAGTCCAATCTGTCATTAAGACCTGGAAGTTCTGTTGCTTTTAATTTAAAGATCCAGAATACTTCCTTGCATAATAACTTGTTGTCCAGGGCCCCCATTTTCAAAGCCAGCCGGATGCATGGTGTCTCTACATGCGCCACCAAAAACAAAATGCGTCGGCACACCCTAACAGGATATTCAAACAAAATGCACGGTCACAACAGATCGTGCATCTTGTATGAATATCGGAGCTTGAATGGGCGGCGCAAAGGGAGACGGCTGCAATGTGCCCAGCGCAGCCAGAATCTGGGCTGAAGACCACCAATGGGAGATGCGCCGACTCCCCCAAGAGCAATATTCAGCCACAAAATGCTAATGAGCTCATTGGGCATGCATGGCTCAACCAGGCCCCATGCAAATTCATTATGAGCTCATTAGCATGCCTGCGCACTGCTGAATGCCCCGGGCAAGCCCTCACCCAGCCTCGATCGTAACGGACAGGTACAGTCCAGGTCAGCCCCAGCAGTCCACTGGTACCCCACTCTCATCCCCAATCCCTGATGCATTTAATAAAAGGACATCCCTCACTGCCATAAGTTAGTGAGCCCCCCACCTTGCCCCAGTCCCCGTTTGTACTGGAAATATCACCCGATCCCCGTTCATATCAGGAATATCCCCCAATCCCCATTCGAATCAGTAATATCCCCAATTAAACAGGAATCGTGCCCCGATCAGGTTCCATAGTGTAGTGCACCCCCTCCCATCCTGATCCCCGATGCATATAATAAAATGACATTCCCCCATTGCCATAGGTTAGTGTGCCCCCCACCCAGCCCCAATCCCCATTCCCTTCAGTAGTATCCCCCGATCCCCCTTCTTATCAGGTATAACTCCCAATCCCCGTTCATATCAGGAATATCCCCAATCCCCATTACGTACCAGGAATATCCACAGATCCAGGTTAGGTTTAGACATCAGCCCCCCACCCAGCACCAATCCCCATGTCTGTAACAGTGCCAGACCCCCCAAGTACTTCCATAGTGTGGCGGCCCCCACCCCATGAGGGGCCCCAATCCAACCGGAGCCAGCAATTAGCTCATCTCTCCGCACAACACCACGGCCAGCCGCCGACTGAACTGTCAATGAACAAACACGCACATTGGCTGCCAGAGTGCGTACTGTGTACAGTACACGTTTATTGACAGTTCAGTCGGCGGCTGGCTGTGATACAGTACGGAGGGCTAAGCCAGTCACCAGCTCCAGCTGAGTGGGGGTGCAGGGTGGGGGCCCATTCTCATGGGGTGGGAGCCACTACACTATGGAAAGACTGGGGGAGTCGGCACTGTTACAGACATGGGGGATCGGTGCTGGGTGGGGGAGCTCAAATCAAAATCGAACAGGGATCGGGGGATATTCCTGATACAAAGGGGAATCAGGGGATATTCCTAATGGGAACAGGGATTGGGGCTGGGGCACACTAACCTATGGCAATGGGGGGGTATATTATTTTATTATATGGATCGGAGATGAGAGAGGGTTACACTATACTACGGAACCTGATCGGGGCATGATTCCTGTTCAATCGGGAATGAGAGAGGGTACCATTACACTATGGAAACAGAACGGGACAGGGTTACTCAGTATTACTTGGTTACTGAAGGTGGAAGAAGGCATATGCCCATCGAGACCACCTTCCCCATACCTCGGGATGTATATCTGTCCACGATGCCAAACAGATAGTTATCTAAGGCATTTTTGAATTATTCAAATGAATTAATATCAACCAAATAGGAAGGCAATGAGTTCCATAGCTTGCACATTCTGAAGGTGAAGAAGTTTCCTCTTTTATTAGTTTCAACCTTTGGTACTTTAAGTTGTTTGTTGTGGCATCATAGGCCTTCAGGCTTTGTCACCCATTCTATGTTACATTCCTTTGTAAGGTGTGGGTCTTTTAAGATATTAAAAAGCATTAATATATTGCCCCTGATCCTGCAAGTCTTAAGGTCATAAAGGTTTACGGTATTTAGCCAGGATATGATAGAGTATTTATGGATGACACAAGTTTTGTGGCCATTCTTTGAACTGATTCTACGATCTGTATGTCTTTTTCAAGATAGGGTGCCCAAAATGAGGCAGCATAATCTACACGAGGTGTAACATATATAGTATAGAGTGGAAGAATGCAAGCCCTACTCCTGTTGATAAATGCTTTTTTGATTGACGTTAGGATTCTGTTTGCTCTTATGGCTACCCGTCTACACCGATCTGCATGAGTAAAATGTTTGTTTATAACAATACCTAGATTACTCTCAGATTCTACTACTTTAATTGGGCACATACTTATTATATATGAGGCATTTGGATTGTTTTTCCCCAAAATGAATAACCGAGAATTTTTCAATATTGAACTCCATTTTATTAGCCTTTGTCCACTTATCCATTTGCAAGAGATCCTGCTGGAAAGTTTCTATTTTAAGTGGTGTATCAACCTCTGAGCTCAGCTTGGTATCATTTGCAAATTTTACCATTTTGCATTTCAAGCCTCCATTGATATCCCTTATAAAAATCCTGAATAATACAGGGCCTAAGACTGAGCCTTGGGGGACTCCACTGGTAACCTTAATTTCTTTAGGCAATGTTCCTGATATTTGAACTTGTTGAGTTCTGTTTGACAACCACAAGGACACCCATTTGACAATACAGTGTTCAAATCAAGTTGGGCCATTTTAATTATGAGCTGTGTATGTGGGACCTGTCAAAAGCCTTCTTAAAGTCGAGCAGTACTAGGTCAACTGGTGTTCCCTTACCTAGACTGTTACTGATGTTCTCGTAAAAGCATATCAAGTTAATAGTACAAGATTTACCTTTTACAAAACCATGTTGTGCCAAGTCTTCCAGATTTCTATCCCCTAATTCTTTTTTCTAATCTAGATTTTAGGAGTTTTTCTAAGCACTTGCACACAACTGAGGTAAGGCTTATAGGCCTATAGTTAACTGGCTTTGTTCCCATTACCTTTTTTAAATATAGGAACAACCGTAGCCCTCTTCCATTCCATTGGTATTTCTCCCGATCTAGAAGATTTATTAAAAAGAATGGTAAGGGATATTGTTAATACATCAGCTGTTTCTTTCATGAATTTACTATTGATAAGATCAGGTCCTGAAGATGATTTATCTTTTAATTCCTTTAAAACTTTATTCGATCGGGGGTGGGAGGGAGGTACCACTAGACCACTGGGGCTGGCTGGCTGCTGTGCACCTATCTGCACTTCCACAGCCTGCCTGTGGGTGGCCGGCTCATACAGCCATGCTTTTTCCACGCCTAACTTTGGACAACTCATTTCTAGGCTGCAGCGGCAGATGCGCCACACAGTATGGCTGAATACTGCGGTGCGCAGAATATTCATGGGTTCGCCCTCTTTATTTGTGCCGCATACATTAATTCTGGGGGATGGTGCAGTCGGAGATGCGAGATGCATCTCTCCCATTCAAGTATCTCATTTTGGCACATTTTCTAAGACGTGCTACGCATCTCCATTTTGGGCTGAGATGCGCCACGCATCTCCTTTGAAAATGTGGGCCCATATCTCCTCCTCTAGGTCCCAGTCTTGGCTTCTCAATCCCCTGAAACATAAATACGTAATCCCCAGGGCTGTGTTTTTTATGTGGTATGCCACTGCATTCTCTTCATCAAGTTTCTCAATTGCCCTGACATGTTCCCTCACTCGAATTTTAAAACTCCTTTTTGTCCTTCCAACATAGAACGAACCACATATACACACTACTAAGTAAATTACTCCTGTAGAATCAGTTTATAAAATCCCGTGTCTGAAAGGTTTTGTCACCCTCGCTCATTTCAAACATTTTTGATTTCTTAACCACAGGGCAGTATTTGCACTTGCCACATTTAAAAGTGCCTGCTGATAGGAATGGAAGCCATGTGTTATTCTGAGGGGTTGCAAAGCAGCTACTGGTCACAGTGTCTGCCACATATGTATCCCTTCTATACACCAAATGAGAAAACAGGTTAAGCCTACCATATGGCACAAAGAAATAGTTTGACTAAGATATTGGCACAAAAAATAATATGCCAGATCTAGCCCTGCTAGTGTTTTTTCTTGTTGCTTCCAAATATGTCACCTTGTCTTCCCTCCTGTAATTACCCTTATACTTGGAAAATGCCCTCCTGACGGCAAGCTGGCGCAATGGCAAGGCGACCGCTTGTAACGCTGACGTCCCAGGTATGGGAACAGACCCAGGAGTCGCAGAGCTGGCCTAGCGGAAAAGAATGGAGCATCTGAGGGACGGCTCTCCTTCTCTGGGGGAGGGGGGTGTCCGGCCAATTGGCAACCCCTGGCGGAGGCCGAGGAAATCGCCGGAAAGCCGGCACCTGACTGAGTGGGAGGCGGGACAGACACTGGCATCACTGCACGCCCCACCTCACTGGGGATCTTTGCAAAAACCTCCGGTCCCACAGGTATGATGCTCTGCCCTAACACCATTCCCACTGCCACCAGTGCCAGTTGGGGGGGCCCCCCACTACTGTGGCCCCGCCCTGAGGCAAGCCAGGGTATACCACTAGTGTCCTTCATGGGTGGGATGCCCGCCCCATGGCCCCACCCAAGGGGGGTAAGCCTGGGCATGGTGGGACGGCGTTCGGGGAAGGGGCTGAGCTCCCTCCTCGGAGGGAATTGGGGGTGGGGCCGTAATAAGAAAAAAGAAAATGCCCTCCTTTTGCTTCGTATTGCTGCCTCTACATCGGCTGTGAACCACATTGGCCCTTTTAGCCTTGGATACCTTTGGAATGAAGCTACTTGCCCCTTCTACAGTATCAACACCTTTATAAATGCTGCCCACTTTTCTTCTGCATCCCCTACCTTCACTGTGTCCTTCATGTTGTTCTCCAATTTTTCCTCTCAATGTGCCAAAGTCCACTTTCTTTAAAGTCCCATATTAATTCTTTTTGCCCCTTTGCTTGTTCCAACCCGGAACTCCAGTGCTACTGTCCTGTGGTCACTGCAACAAGTTTTTCCAGGATTGCTATGTTCTGAATCCTCTTACTCCTGTTGAACACCAGATCCAGCAGGGTCTCCTCCCTTATTGGGCATTAAACGATATTGAAATGCCTCCTGGCAGGCATCTTACAGAATCTGATTCCTAGTACAGATGTGATTGGAACCGAGCCTTGCTGCCCTCTTAAGTGTCACAATCTCTCCCAGTGCCACGTCTAGCCTTTGATACTGGCCCAGTGGGCTGTAGGTCACCCTGATCCAGATTTGTTTCCCCTTCCCCATTCCATCTAGTACTCACAGGGTTTCCAATTCACCTGAGCCCCCCAGACTACATATTCCTATTGCTTCAATCCCCTTTACATACAGCACTACTACTCCCCTGCCCTTATGTAAACTAACCTAGACACATTCAGCTAATTACCCAACAATATCTTCATCAATGGGTCAACCCCCAGTTGGCAACCCTGACCTACCTGTCCCTATGCCACCAAACGTTATTCACCATGGGGTCTATTCTTAATGCCTACGCGCCGCGTATGTGAGACGTGGAGACATCCGTAAGTCAGAAAGCTGCACAGCAGGGATCCCACAAACCCCCAGTGGCACTTATGACTGCTGCGCCAGCCAGCTGCACACATGATCCCCTGGCCGCCCCAGCAGCTATGCGCCACAGGCGGTCTGGGGGTGTGCCAGGGGGCGTGCCCCCACTCCGTGCCATTCACAAAGGCGTGGAGTGCCAGGACAGTGTGGAAACTGGTACTCCATGGCAACCCCACCGTAAGTGCCTGCATATCCCCCCCCCCCCCCCCAAACAGTCACCAGTGGAGTGCGGTGGCAACGGGGTCCCTCTGCACACATCTGCCCCAGCACAGCAGGCTGCCAGGGTGGGCTGGGGGTAGCCATTCAGGCAACTGCCCATATATTCTGGCATCCTGGACCCTCACTGTCACATACTCCCTCACCCTCGGCGCAAGGGATCCATTCCTGGACCCAATACGGGCATCTGATTGGATGCCACCAGGGTCCACAACTCCACACAAATCCGTCCTCTGTGGTGCTGCGCACTGGGGAGGGGGCAAGGTTGCAGACAGGTGCTCTGTGGGTGCTTTGCGATCATGAATCCACGCACGCTGCGCCTGTCTGCAACTGTGTAGGCGCACACAGGCAAATTTCCACATGACACAACTGCATGGAGTTCGAAGGAGAATAGCCTCCAACATGCTTATACAGTGCTCCCAAACTGATTTTGCATTTCTCCTGTAATTTCATGGCAATTCTCCTGCAGATTACATTATTTCCCGGGCATTATTTACTAGGGAATCTGAATTGCCCTTTTTTTTCCTGTATAACCAATGCCAGTTAATGGGAACAATTTCCCTGTAAAATACAGGAATCCCTGTAGTTATGTGGGCCAAGTTTATCGGAATAAAACATGCGATCAATTACACACAGTAATGCAATGTAATGCAGTATGCCACATTGTTAGCCGAGGGTAGGCATTCATAGTGTTGATTCGGCACCAGTGTTGGACTTACACTTGAGACTTGCTAGGGCACACTACAATAGCGCGCTCCAAAGTCACCTAGGTAGCTGTCACATCACTTTCACTTACTGATAATGGAAAGTGGACTGGATATAAAGATAGGGTCCTGATCCTCATGACTCCTACCCCCGTACTGTGTAATTCCAACACTGGCGGAATCCTGGTTATGCGCTTACTGAGAGTCTGTTTCACAACAGTCATGGCAAAAAGTAAAATAATGACAAGCACCCTCCACTGGCTGACAACGTCGTTATTCTCCTCAGTCCATGCCTGCAGACTGCTGCCCTCGCTAACAGAAACTTTCCCAGGCACTTCCAATGCCATTGCTAAACAGTAAAGTGCCAAAACCGAATCTCCGCCGCACATTACACATAACGCCACTTCATTTTGCGGAATCCTGCTGACCCAATCCCCTTGGACAGACGCGAAGTGTGCGTCTTCGGATAGCTTGTCTGGCGTCAGCGCGCTGTACGCGCCGATCTTTCTGGAAAGCGATTGGTTCTCAGGGTATCCAATAGCAGAGAAGATGTTAACTCTGTCATAGCCTTGGTCATATAACTAGAGACCCCCCAAAAAATGATGATTTGATCCATACAATCCTTCGTCGTCTGTAATCCGGAACTTTAAACACCAGTTTTCTTTTGTAACATCTTTGTTGGTCCAAAAAAGTATCGAATCATCTTTTTCTCTTGGTCTTTTGTTACGAGGACAAATAAAGGCAGCAGAAATATTTTTCTGTGTTATTAGAGAACTAGAGAGAAAGACCATAGATAGTCTACAGTGCAGATTTGTGACTGAAGGCAGCGGCTACTGAAGTATTAGAGATACTGAGATCGTGAACTGCAGCTTCCTCCCTCACTGTTATTTTTCTGATGAAGAATTCTATGTAATTCGAAAGCTCAAGCTCCCATTTCTTTTATAACATATATGTTGGTCCAATAAAAGGTATCCAATCATCGTTTTTTTCCCCCTTACTGAAGGTCACAGCCAATAAATGGGAGGTGGTAGGGACATTACCTCTGTCTTGGCACCTTAAAATTTTAGGCTGAGAAATATGTGCCAATGAAGGATTAAAAAACAGTGCTGCACTTTGTTTATTATATTTATAGGCGCTTACATAGAAACATAGAAGTTGATGGCAGATAAGGACCGCAAGGCCCATCCAGTCTGCCCATTTCTTTTTCTACCTTATGAATGTGCCATTGGCCTTTGCTCTGTCCATGGCTTATCTTCATACTCATCTGTATTGTTCCCTTATGCCTATCCCATGCCTGTTTGAAGCCCTGCACTGTATTCATATCCACCACTTCCTGAGGTAGGAGTAGGCCGTTCCATGCATCCACCACCCCTTCTGTGAAAAAGAACTTCCTCACATTACTCCTTAATTGGCCTCCCTCTAATCTCATGCTGTGTCCTCTTGTCCTGCTATTTTTCTTATATTGAAACATGTTAGACTCTTTCACCTTGTTTATGCCCTTTAGGTGTTTGAATGTTTCGTTCATATCACCTCTCTTCCTCCTTTGCTCTAGGGTATACATATTGAGCTCCGTTAATCTGTCCTTATATGTTTTCTGATGCAGTCCCGGCACCATTTTGGTAGCCCTTCTCTGGACTGCCTCAATTTGTTTAATGTCCTTGTGAAGGTGTGGCCTCCAGTACTGCACTCACTACTTCAAATGGGGCCTAACCAGTGTCTTGTAAAGGGGGATTATTAACTCCCTCTTCCGACTTGTGATCCCCCTAGCCTTACCTACTGCTTTAGTGGTCTGCTTGGATGATTTCAGGTCATTGGTGATGATGATGATGCACAAGTCTCTTTCTTCCCTTGTGACTGCCAGCAAACCCCTCCCAGCCTATAGGTGGCTTCAGGGTTTCTCTTCCCTATGTGCATGATCTTGCACTTCTTTGCATTAAACCCCAGTAGTTGCCACTCTTTCGACCATTTTGTTAGTTTATCCAGATCTCTTCTCATTCTGCCCACCCCATCTGGATCATCTACTCTGTTGCAGATCTTGGTGTCATCTGCAAACAGACAAACCTTACCCTCCAGTCCATCTGCAATGTCACTGATGAAGATATTGAAGAGGACTGGCCCCAGACAGATCCCTGAGGTACCCCACTTGTGACTTGCATCTCTTCTGACTGTATACCATTTACCACCACTCTCTGTTTTCTGCCTGTCAACCAGTTTGCCTCCCAGTTGATCAACTTCTGACCCACCCCGAGCCTACCCAGCTTATTAATCAAGCTTCTATGTGGAACAGTATCGAAAGCTTTGCTAAAGTCAAGGTAGGTGACATCAACTGTTCCCCCTTGGTCCACCACTCTGGTTACCCCATCAAAGAAATCTATGAGATTAGTTTGACAGGACCTTCCTGTTGTAAACCCATGCTGTCTTGGATCCTGTGCTCCTATGGATAACAGGTGTTGCACTATCCTTTCCTTAAGGAGTGCCTCCATAATCTTGCCCATAACTAAGGTAAGACTGACTTGTCTGTAGTTCCCTGCCTCCTCCCTGCTACCACTCTTATGGAGTGGGATCACATGAGCCCTTCTCCAGTCTTCTGGGACCTCTCTTGTGCTCAGAGACGTACTAAACAGTTCTGATAATGGCTCTGCTAGTTCCGCCCTTAGCTCCTTTAGTACCCTGGGATGTATGCCATCAGGTCCTACTTAAGTAAAACATTTCTTTATGGGGGAAGTGGGGGGAAGAGAAGAGAAGCAAAAAAAAAGAAAAAAACCCGTATTGCAAAGCACATGCAGTAATTTAGGGAGAAGGGGAAAAGAGAAAAAAAAATCTATTCTCTTTGACTGGACGAATGATAATTATCGGATTAAACTACTGCAGCGTGATCATATACTGAAAGAGGACATGTTAAAAATGTTTCGCTCAATCAGCTGAGAGCCTGGAGAAAGAGTAAAATTACATTTATCCGTACACCCTCTCTCTCCTTCCTCCTGTGGCCACATACACAAACGCACTAATCTGGACTACTGTAGGTGGCAGGCAGTTCAAGAGCCCACTCTGTGGCTGCTGTTACTGTAGTTTCAGCTGAGGATTGATACCATGTGATAACCTTCTCTTGGCATCAGGTAAAGATCTAGGGGTGGGCCCTAGCCCCAGGGCATACCTGTCAACCTTTTGTCACTGAAATGAGGGACACGAACTCACAAAATGAGGGACACATCATCTAACATTGAGCTACAAGGTCAGAACACTGTAGAAACCATTGTGTTTACTTGTGCAAAGTGTATTTTGACATTACATTTTAGAATGTTATGAATTTCTGCTTTAAAGTCTGAATTTACAGCACATACTCTGTGTGAGTAGCATCTTTTCCTTGAGGGACAGAGCAATTTTTAGGGGTAAAATGAGGGACGTCCCTTGTAATCAGAGATAGTTAAGTGTTATGCCCGAGGGTTACCCTCTGCCTCAAGGTGTAGATGGTAACTGCTTGCCAGAGGCAAGAGTGTAGCCAGAGATCTTAGTTTTCTACACACTCTTAGCAGCTGCTGCCCCCCCTCCACACACACATTGTGCACGGTTATCTATCATTTTAAATTAAAAGAACACTGTCCTCTTCTAATCGAAAAACAGGGTTAGATACTTAAATCCATGTCCTAATTAAACATTTAATTTAAATTACTTATATTTTTGACCAGGAAAGGCACATTACGCTGTTATAGCTTGTTTCCAGGTGCATCCTTGGGGAAGGAAAACAAGAGAGGCAGCATTCAAATGCAAGTACAATGTTACTCAAAAAAAGTCAAGCTGGTCAGTGTGAGATGACGCAAGTCAAACTCCCTGACGAAGCATCACGCAATAGAACCAAAGTGCTGGGGTAACGTTCTGTGGGTTCAACTTGCTTCATCTCACACTGGCTGGCTTGCCTTTTTTTTGAGTAACACTGTACTTGCATTTGAGTGCTGACTCTCTTGTTTTTGTTTCTGTCTTGTTTAGGCAAGCACCCACTCTCTCTCTCCTGGTGCGTGTGTTCACAAGTATGTGTACTGCATCCTTGGAGGGTAGGTTACATGGAACTGTTTTATAGATGGGGGAATGTTGTCCGTGACACTGGAGAAACTCCTCAACTCTTCCTGCAGGGGGTGCTGTCCATTTCCTGTAAAGGAGGAAGGAGGATGGTGCTGGAGTAGATGAGCCTGGGACAGGGAAGTTAAAATAAACAGACTGGAAGAAGAAAAACAATGTAAAATGCTTTCTGTTAGTCCTTAGTCTCAGCCTGGGAAAACATTTCGGTAGGATGGTCAGAATGCTAGGTATTCCCCATTTAGTATCTCTTTTGATTCGAGCCCTGAAAGGAAAACAAAGTTACCTTTTGCAACACAGGCAAAAATGATCTGATCTCGCGAAGCTGCTCTCACAAATGCTGGTTGGATTCGTAATACTGAAGGCAGATTGATACCCAGCTTGCAGATCCCCCTCCCTGGCAGTGCCCAAGAAACTGACAGCGTGGCAGACATGGCTGACTGAACAGCTAAGCCACAAGCCGACCTGCTGGTGCAGTGGTTGGATTTCTGCTTGTGGCTCCGCCGAACCGGGTTCAGGGGTGGACTCAGGTCACTGGAGGGATGGCCAGGAGAGAAGGATGGAGAATCCCACAGACTGCTCTCCTTCTTCGGGAGGTGGGATACTATCCGCACTTGACAGACCCTGGCAGAGGCCAGGGCTCCACAGCTAACCGACACTCAACAGATTTCATGGGGCGGGGGCAGGCGCAGGATGTCATTACCGTCCCTCGCCTCCAGAGGGACAGAGGGAAGAAAATTCCCTGCTTCCGCCGCCTTAATAGCGCCCCTCTGGCTGCATCAGCTGTCAGCCTGACTCCCGCCTCTTCCATGTTCATGGCACCCTTGGCCAAGAGAGCCACGACCCTGCCCTGGGGGGTAAGCCAGGGGGTCTAGGGAGGACGGCGAATGTGAGTAGCCACAGCCGGAGTCCGTGACCAGGCAGATAGTCCAGGCGGTAATTGGAAGCAGGGGCCAAAAATAGAAAATAAAAAAAAAGAACGGCTAAGCCACACAAAAAAAAAAGTAAGCTGCCAGCTGTGGACACTGTGCAAAGCACAGGGCCTTAGGATTCACTCAAAATGCAGCAAGGTACATGTATTACTTCTAATTCTACCCCCTCTACTTGTTTTCATCCTCCATGATCCTTCACTGTATGATATGACTTTCCTTGGTTACTCTTAACATGCCTCTCCTTCCTGCTATACCTTTATCCTTTACTTAAACCCTCTTTCCTACTCTTTCTACTCTAGATGCTCCTTCATGCTCCCTGCTTGACCTACCACTTTGTATAACTTCTCTACTCCTTCTAACCTGCGGTTCATAATGTTATGCACTTTTTTCAGATTGAAGTTTATTTCTGCCTGTATTTGATCAGTCGCTCAAATTAAATCATATGTCGACTGCTCATTCCCATTTGTATTGATTGTATTTCCCATTTAATGTGTTTTATGATGTCCCTGTTGCCTCTGACAATTTGATATGCTTGTTTGACTTGTACCCTCCTGGGTCATGCCTGAAAATAGGCATTTCTATGCCTAGTGCACCTACCCAGTTTCCAAAAACAAATAAATAAATACATTTACGTGGTGCATGGCAGATCCAGTCAGAAAAAGGTTCTGACCATGTTGGAGACTCAAGGTTTCGGAAGCTGGTAAGGTGGTCTGTCAGTGTGAGAGCAAGGGTGAAAAAACTGCAGGCAAAGGGACTGATATATGGGGAAGGCACCTCAAATCAGTCTAAATGGCACCAGCAGTCTGTTGAGCAGGATTTACGGTCAAATGTATCAACTATCTATATATAACAGATCTATCTATTTATCTGTGTTTAACTAACAGTTCTGGGGCCAGTCCTTTTTAATGTTTTTATTAGTGACATTGCAGAAGGGCTGGAATGAAAGGTTTGCCTGTTTGCAGATGACCCTAAGATCTACAACAGGGCAGACACTCCAGATGGGGTGGAAAGAATGATGAGGGACCTTGGAAAGCTGGAAAAAATGGTCCAAAGTGGGGCAACTGAAGTTCAATGCCAAGAAGTGCAAAATCATGCACCTGGGGCACAGAAACCCTGTGGAGAGCTACAGGATTGGGGGGGGGGGAGGTTGCTGACAGTCATGAGGGAGGAAAGGGATTTGGGGATTATCATCTTAGATGACCTAAAGGTGGCCAAACAGAGTACAAAGGCTGTAGGGAGGGCCAGTGGCATGTTGGGGTGCATAGGAAGGGGTATCACCAGCATAAGGAGGGAGGTGGTGATACCACTACACAAAACACTGGTGAAGCCTCATCTGGAGTACTGTGTGCAGTTCTGGAAGCTGTATCTTCATAACGACATAGACAGGGTGAGGCAGTTCAGAGAAGGGCGACTAAGGTAGTGCAGGGCTTGCAACAGAAGACTTATGAGGAGAGATTAAAAGACCTCAATATGTATATACTGGAAGAGAGGATGGAATGAGGAGATATGATAGAAACCTTCAAGTATCTTAAGGGCATAAACAAGGTGCAAGTGGAAGACATCTTTTGGTACAGGAGAGGTACAACAACAAGGAGGCACAATATGAGATTGGAGAGGACAGGATAAGGGGTAATGTGAGGAAGTTCTTTTTCACAGAAAGGATGGTGAATGCATGGAATAGTCTGCCCCAGGAGGTGGTAGGAGCGAGCACAGTGGCGGGATTCAAACATGCATGGGATAGGCATAAGGGAACCCTAGAAGTGGGAAGGAGAAGCTAAAGCCGACAACCAAGTAGGGTCAGTGGCTGCTGATACAGGTAGGGTATATGGGTAGAGTGGGTGGGCCTAGTGGTCCTTATCTGCAAGTCAACTTCTATGTTTCTATGTTTATGTTATGTCTCCCCTTGCTCAGCTGAGGGCAGACATCCACAAGCCACAAAGTGCACAAGAAAAGGTTGACATAAACATAGATGGGTTGTTCAATGACTCTGAATATCTGTCTGAGCATATTACAGAGAGGATTTTTTCCACACAGGATACACATCCTGAACAGGAGGTTACTAAAAACCCAAGTAGTATGGTTGGCATCCTCTTCTGGACCCACAGATATGCCACAGAGCTCCCCAAAATGTATTTATTTATTGAATTTTTTTAACCGGGTTGGCTTACTGAGACAGTCGTCCTTTTTTCAAGAGCGCCCTGGAGTTAGTTACAGTTAACAGAGAAAACAGTTCAGTTATAAAGAACACAATGTTCAGTTCAGCAGTAATAGATAAGAAGATGAGTGACATGACAATTACATTGAAATGTAATTGAGATACATAAAGTTGAACAATACACCACATGGGATTGAAACTGCCATAATGAAATAACAAAATTCTAGACTTGTAAGGCACAAATTGGGCTCATCAGTTCATGGAGGGAAGGGGAACAAAGGTGGAGAAAGCTACCAAACAAATCACTCATCAAGTACAAGTGCACACTGTTGGGGGAAGGGGGGCAGTACTCCCTGTTCGGACCTTTAAAGGACTCTTAACGAAGTGCTTTCCTGGATAGGGAAGAGGAGTTTGTTCCAGAGCCGAGAAGCTTTGTGTGAGAAAGATCACTTTCCTGTCAAGGTCCTGGCTGTGGTAGCATTCAGAAGAGATTGGGCAGAGGAGCGTAGGTTTCACTTATGTTGTCTTTGCACCACTGTGTCCTTAAAGGGACAGTAAACATTGCAGGGATTGCTCAAATTGTGAAAGTCCATGAAAAGTTACATTGAAATATGTACTGGACTTCCTTGGAGGTGTCAAAAGTCCCGAGACATGAATATTTAAACCATCTGTAAATCAAAACAAGGCAGCAGCCATTTCATGCATTCTTAAAACAGAAAGTGATGCCTCTGAGGGGCAAACTGTAATTAACAACATACAGCTTGCCCCTTCTGTGACAACACTTCCTGTTTTTAAGACTACATGAAATGACTGTTGCTTTGATTTGATTTACAAAATTTTTAGCTATTCATATCTCAAGACTCCTGTCCCCTACAAATAAACCCAGTACCTCACTTGAAATATCTTTTCATGGGCTTTCACAATGTGAGTGACCTCTGCAATGTTTAGTTTCCCTTTAAGGCTAGGGAAGTAGTCATGTAGGATTTTGAATGTAAAACAAAGCATGGGGTAATTCAGCCTCTCTTCAAGGGTGGGCCAATTGAGAGAAGTAAGGACAGCACAGTGGTGCTTCTTGTTATCGGCATATGCCATAAACCTGCCTACCCTGCGATAGAGTTGACTGAGTTTACCTAGCTCAGCTTCCCTGAGTGTGGAGAAAATAGGAGCTCCATAGAGAAATGTTGGAACTAATAGTGAGCAGGCATTTGAATGGTGGGCCTTATTTGTGAGATAGGCACTGAGTTGGTAGAGTAGGCCTAGATTTTGAGAGACTAAACTAGCAGCGTGTTCTACTTGGGGCCTGAAGGAAAGCTACTGGTCAATCAGAAAGCCTAGGTACTTTTTATAGTGTATAGTGGAGTGTTGTTCTGTATAGAATTCCATCCCTTTCAAAATGCTGTTGTACCACAGTTCAAAGGTCATGGAATGTGATTCTTCCCTACTGTGGTAGAACAGCATTCTAGAGCCTCTAGAGACTGCATGAGTCAGTTTCATTTTGAAAGCAAAAGAACTCACAAATACATATTTTACATAGTACTATACACTATAAAAAATACAGGATGAGCAGCTCTGCACAACCGGTGTGTTTTGCCACCTCTGGGTTCTGATTCCCATGGACATCTTGAGCTTCGCTCTCGAGGTCAGAGGGAATCAGAACCCCTCTGTGGCAGAACACACTGGTTGTGCATAGTTGCCCATCCAGTATTCTTTATGTTGTCTAATACCCCTGGCTGGTGGTGACAATTCTGAGGGACTCTGTCCTATCTGTACCTAGTTTTCTGGATCCGAAGAGCATTGTCTTTGTTTTCATTAACTCTTGTACTTTGTCTGCACATACTAAAAGTTCAGAAGGAACTCCTTGTAATACTGCATCTCCCTGAGATTAACAAAATACAATCACTATAAACATGACTCAACCTTTGACCTAGGGCCTTTCTACTTCTAAACCCGCGGACTCTCAGACAAACAAGCTAGGTGAAGGGACCTCTGGCTGGAGGAGAAACCCTCTACGAAAACTGCACCCAATTAGCTATGCAGGACTTTTTCATCATCCTGTGGAACCAACTAAATGGAAAAACATTGCAAGAATTAAATGTAGAGGAGGGTTGGAGGAAGCCCTGGAAAGGACTTATGTAGGCAAAATTCTCATTAGGCAATCTATTAAATACTTTGTATTTGAAGTGTATACTGTGTTCTGTATGCACCAGGAGAAACACCTATGACATCAGCTTTAAAATAGCTAAATTCCTGGAATGTTTTTGAAACCAGTACCACATAATCAAAGACACCCTGCTTTGGACTCTTTTTTTTTTTAGCCATTCCACTTACCAAACCAATCTTTAAGTATGTAACCATTTTATTCAGGAAGGAAAGAATAAATGTAGCTGACATTGTCTACTGGTTACAGAAACGCTATGACATCCAAAACCTATCATGGACACCGAAAATGGACAGGGGACTGGAAATTCAGAATTAAAATCAAGTAGACAGTGGATTTCAACATTGTCCAAGTAGGTTTTTTTTCCTGGGACATGAAAGAGGCATACTTTTTTTTACCAAGGCCAGACAAAATCATGGTACCAATGTGATTCACTGCAATAGATGAGCAGTGTCTGTGAGTACAATAAATGCTGTCGTTGTGGGAAATTAGGACATCTGAGTCTGCACTACACAAACACCCTCATTGCAACATATGGGAAGATGAAGGACACACTTTTTGGCCATGCCCACAATAGTTCTGATTTCATGGGACAAAATTATTACTTACTACGAGTCCCCTCGCCCAAAAAACTTCAGCTACCCAAAGTCTTCTCTCTCTCTCTCTCTGTCTAAAACATTACTCCCCAAAGTGTGGTTTCTTCTGTGGTTACAAACCAACTAGAACCATATATGGTACCTTCAGACCAGGCCAGGTAATGCCTCAGGCCCCTTATCCCGCTCCTCTGCCTCTGCATATAGAAACGCATAGGGAGGTACCTTTTGAGCCCATCCCAGTTGAGGTAACTCCTGCAGTTCCACAGCCTTTGCCTGTTCAGGATCCTAACTTTGCTGAGTCACATTCTGAAATGCCCCTTCCCCCACTCTGTCAGACAACAAATTCCAGCCTGCTGCCAGAAAACGTGACAAGAAAGGTGAAGCAAATTGTGCCATTACAACATGAACAACAGAGGCGAGGAAGACTCAGACACCTCCTCCATTGCTTCTTCTCTTACCTGATCACAAAAAGGCCCATTCTCTGACACTGAGGATACTGGGTCACAACCTAAAAGGAAGAAAAGGAGAACTAGATAAGAGTCCAGAAAACAAAAACCTTGAATGGAAGTTTCAGTGTTTTTTTTCTTTCATATTTTTGACCATGGCATCAAACCTACACGTGACGCGTGTATCTCTCACCATTAATAGCATAACAGTTTAAAATGTAGAATCACTAGTTGTGCTTTTCTGAGTTAGTTGGCTTATGACATCACCTTCTTACAAGACACCAAATTAAGATCTACCTCATACTCAAACCACACAGAAAGCATGGTTATGGTGAGGCTTCTTTTGGTCAATTGGGGAGGATTCATGCACCAGTGTAAGGATTTGTTTCAAGATTCCACATGTTACTGTTAATTGTCTGGTGGATATACATCCAGGATGCATTCTTGTACTGGACATTTCTTTACAAAACCACAGTTTCAAGTTAATCAACATATATGCCCCCCTACCCACCCAGCCAAGTCTTCCAGAATTTACTTAACAAAACAAATCCAGCTATGCCTCTTTACTTCCAGAACTGTGCTATTTGGAGGGGATTTCAATTGTAGCATGTTAAAAGATGATGGGGGTGGAAAAGCAAACAGCATTTTTGTGATGCTAATTTAATTAGAAATCTCTGCAAGCAAGTGGGGTTAATTGATGCCTATGGCCATAAGGGAGTTTGCCCTGAACATACTCATTTTCATGGCACTTCATCCACTAGAACAGATTTTAGTTTTCTTTCAGCTAATTTCCCCCATTTCTAAACCTGTGGTATTAACAGTTGAAACTTCTGACCATAGATTAATTGGCATTCAGATATCGGATGTAACCAAATCCACAGTTGGAAAAGGTTTTCAGAAATTAAACACCACTTTGTTGGATAATCCTGTTATTGCTAAATAAGTTACAAAATTTAGTGGCAATTAAGGAAATATGTGTTCTGTCTTTATGACTCTTCAATCTTTTGGTGGGAAGATAGTAAAAAAAGACTTCAACATTTTTTTTTTCAATATGCAGCAATGGGTCTGGAGAGATGAAATTATCACGAATATTTGGATAAAAGAATACATTTATGTAAATTAATCACACTGCATAATTCAGGATAGCATGACCATTTAGACCAGATTCAACAAATAAAACAGAGTATGAAACAATATCAATATAATAGACAAAAATCTCTAGAAATAGAAAAATATTTGTTACGCAGGATAAAAGCTATTAGGTAACCTTTTTTTATGTTTCATTTTATAAGAGAAATCTCATAAAGTTAATCCATAGCATGCATGTTGTACAATATATTTGATCAGGACCACATACTTACAGGAGGCTACCTAAAAATGCAGCCCAGTGGTAGTCATCATATGGGGGCGCTATAGGGGAAGTTAATCATAGTACGTTATACTGCATTGAACAGCAATGCCATAATAGTGCAGACCATTTCCTAAATACATTAAGCACGTAGCGATAAACAGCATTTGTCAGCTGAAGTGTTCAGACTTTGCATAATGGTTTGTTGAAACAGATAATATGCACTCACTCTCCCCTCCTGCCACACACTCCCAACTCCAGTGTGGAAATAACCAACTAAGACAATAACAATGGTGTAATTTGCAAAAATGATCTCTAGTTGCATCTCATTGAAAAGTTAAAACACAGAAACTATTGAAAATAATACTGATCTGAGCGTTAGAGTCCCCAGTCCTTTGGCCAAGCATGTTGGGCCAAGTTGTGTTCACTTATTTCTGCACCTAGTAGCATGCACCCCGCATCATGGTATACCGTTCCCTAAGGGGTCGTAGTAGTTTATAAAATGGGTCTCCTAAAACGTGCAATCCAACTGGTCTCTCAGGCATCGATTACTCCCCAGAATACCAGCACCTTGCCTGCCATTCCTCTTTTTGTGCAGTGCACCAAGATACATACGAGTTACATCCTTGATGTTTTTACGTTTTTGGACATGGTATTTCTCTGTGTGGCGAGTGGGCAGAGAAAAAAAAATTGAGAGCCAGATTTAGAAACAGTACTCATGCAAAAAGCTGGTAGTTTAGCGAGGAATTACAAATGCATACATGTGTGACCAGAGCTGCTAGAACAAGTTTCATACACGAGCAACTAGACCATGATCTGAACGGAAGTGCTATTCTTTTCACACTCCAACCCCTCATGCACTGTGACAATTCCCTTTCTGAAAAGCAGCAGCTGCTTCTACACCCATCCTGTCCTCAGTCACCCAGCCAAGAACACCCTGGGGCTAAGTAAAAATGGCCAGAGCCGCTCATGGACTGTGGTGCTCACAATACCAATGAACCAGAGAAAACCACAAATTATGTCACACACTCACACCAAGGAATAAGGCATCCAATGGTTATGATGCTAAAAAGTCCTTTATTTCCAATATTCAGCAAGACCAGGATCTTCACCACACCAACCCAGAAAAACACCCTGGGGCTATTGCTCGTACTTTGTTCATATAACGTTTTTACCTTGCTGTATCTCTGTACTAAAACAAACCCTCATGTTGGCAGCACTAAGTGGGTATAACAATGTATTGAACTAAAGGCATTAGCTTAGCTCTCACACAAGTAATAACAATCTAGATTACTCTTGAAAGTATACCATAAAAAAAGCAAGGGCCCTCCTAGTCTGCATATTAAAAGTATCGGAAAAGTACACAATGGATACCTTTCTACACAGCCCCAGGTAGAGGGTAGGACTCCCACCTGGAGGTTACCCTTTAGCTCACTCCCTAGTGTGAAAGTTTCATTTTATCACGACCCCACCCCCTTTCAGATTTTAAGTGGTAAACAGACTTTGTTTCAAAAGCCACTATGCTGTTGAAGCTGACATTACAACTTAAGGAAACGCAGTCTCTTGTCACAGACAAGAAAGGGAGACTGTGTGACGGGGAGTCTGACTGGGTCAGGCAGTCTGTGTGGCTGCCATGGGATGGTAGCCACCATACTGACCAGCTCAGCTCCAGTACATGAACCCGCTGACAGGAGGCAGTAAGCATGCAATAACCCTTATAAAATGGAGGTGGGAGGCGCTGCTCAGGTGGGTCACACTGCTGCTAAAGCTGAGCTGCTTTATTAAAAGAGTATTCAGTGGATTAAACAAGACATCGCAATATGTTTACTTTGTAAGGAAATCTTGTTCCGGTTCCACTTCCGCATTTCAGTTCCGGATGTAAGGAACTACTTTCTAAGTCGGAGTAGCACAGGTAGAAATTATCAAATAAAAACAAATTTGTGAGACTTTAGTGCTTTTTTGTTACTTTTTATAGGCTTTTATTTTATAAGTGCAATAACCCATGACTGGCTGTGGGTATACTAGGCCTTAATGCATGCCTCAGGTGGTTGGAGGTCACTCAGGATGCACCCTCATGCCTCATAAAGCACCTGAGGAATGCATTAATGCCTAGTATACCCACGGCCGGTCATGGGTTATAGCTTACACGGAGGAGACTATGCAGTCAGTGCCATTTTAGTAGCAGTTCAAAACTTGCTGCCCCCCCCCACCCTGACGGTCAAGTTTTGCTTCTGAAATCAAAATATTAAGTCCTGCAACATGAACAACAAATATCAGGTTAATTAAAATGAATGAGAATGTAGCATTGGCACCACAATAGTGCCCCCTCATAACTACCCTGCATGATCAGTCATTAAATCCCGAAATGCTTGTTCCTCAGGATTCCAACTCCGAGTCCTCAGCCACCTCAACACTGTCTGTGCCAAAGTCTCTGCCCAGTTTAGTGACCAATTTCCTGGAATCTTGCAGATCTGTCAACAGGTTAACTTTAGCTAAATAAACAATTTTCAGTCTGGCTGGTTACTGTAAGGTATGTGTAGTGCCGAGGGTTTGCATGGTGGTTCTGATGGCATCAAAAACCTTTCTGCAGCTTCAAGTGGCAAAACTGCGAGCAGGATAAAGAGAGATCCTCCTGCCGTCTGCCAGTGAAATTGGTCCCACTTTCTGAGCTGCTTCAAAAATGTTTTTTCCTTTCCTGGTCTCCTGCCATCATAGTTAGGAAAGTCTGTGATGTCATCTCGTTGTTCGGGCACCATCAGTGTGTGATCCAGTATGCTCATTTGGTAAGAGGATTTCAAGTTAAATGCAAAATGTCTTTGCAAAACACTGGTGAAGATAATCAGATTCTCTCTCTCTCTCCATGGCTCAGGTAGCCCTAGTACACTGATGTTAGAGGACCTGGTGAAGTTCTTGAGGGCTTCAGTCTGAAATTTGAGTGGTCTATTTTCTTTCATTAGGCTCACCATCGCCATTGCAGCCCCTGCTACTTCTTTAGCCTCAGTCAAGGCGACTATAGATTGGACTTTACATGTTATGAGTGTTGTTTGGAAATCTGTAGTTTTCTTGTCCAAGGTGGCAACTCAAAGGTCTAAAGCTTTGATTGCTTGAAGAATGTCTTTAAGAGTTATTTTGGCTTTTTCGCTCTCTAGGCCACCATGCATCTTTGTGCTGCATGACGGTGCAGTATGCCCTCCTTTCTTACTGCCATCATCTTTGGATCCTTTCTTGGGGTTTCCCATTGTAAATTGCTGATATTGCAAGATTAAAGAATCAAGGTAGTCTTCTGCATACCCTCTGATATTTGACACATTCAAAAAAGGGATAAGATGGAGGCTGGTATAGATTCATCAATGTGAAAAAATCTGAAAATTCAGCCAACTCCAAAAACAGTTTATTTAAATTTTTTCTTCTTTTATTTCATCAAGTTTCACATCTAGAGCAGCATGTTCCAAAAGGTACCCCACCATTTCCCCCTCTATAGGGGCTTCTTCAGGGATGACATGGTGTTCCTAGTTAAACCAGAAATAATATAAATCAGAAATAATATAAATGAGTTTGGGGCACTTTTATTTCATCAAATTTCACATCTAGATCACCATGTTCCAAGAGGTACTTCTTTGTGGACAACATGTAGCGGCAAGTTAGTTGTAACTCCAGCAGAGTCATATGTAAGTTTCAGCAGAGGTTTGAGGGTTCTTTCAGAGTGTCGCTATGGCACTTGCACTTCTTCTTTGGCATCAGGGTTAGCTGCTCCCTGCTCATCGACCAGTGATGAGACATCCTCAGTCGAAGTGGGTTCCACAGCTTCCTCTGGCTCCTCTTCTCTTTCTTCGGGTTCTTCAAGCTCTACAATCTCTTGCTGTGGGTCTGCAGGTTCTTTACTGACTGAATATGCTGACACACCCTCAGATGGAGGCCTCTCATCCAAAGACGCATCAACAGTTGGTTCTGAGGTTGCATTTAAAATTGATCACTCTGTTGTAGGTGTGTGTGTGTCATTTCATCTCTTATTTCAGGTACCCCTTGAAGCAGGCAAGCCAGTTCTGGCATGGGATAATAGTAGGCTGGTTGATAAACTACTTCTCCCTCTGACTTGGAGTCCAAAGTTTCCAGCTACTTGCTTGTCAGGATTTGTTGGGATGACCCCGGAGTGGAGAGCCCTCTTTTTGCTTTTGTGGTTGCGCGTGGCAGACCTGTCACTGGAGGTTTAGGAGGTTCTGATGATTCACTCTCGTTTGTGGTGACCATCTGTCCAATTGGAAGTAAATGGTTTTGATGAATTGTTCTGTAACCACTGGTGTGTCCCGCGGGACAAATCTTGTAAACAGACATGTCCTGTAATTTCTCTATTATGACATAGGGGGTACTGTCTCATCTGTCAGCAATCTTATGCTTTCCCTGGAGTCCTGAGTTTATCATTAATACTTGGTCACCAAGTAATAACTCATGTGCTTTGACTTTCTTGCCATGTCTCTCTTTGTTTGCATGATTTCATTTTGTAGCAGTTTCAGAAGCTAATTTGTAGGTAGAATTTAGTTGCTCTTTCAGTTGTTTTACATACTGTAAGTAGGTCCAGGCCCGAGTTCCATCAGGCAAGACACCAAAGCAAATGTCGACAGGTTGTCTGGCCTTTCTGCTGAACATTAAACAGTAAGGTGAAAATCCAGTGGCATTGTTCTTGGTACAGTTATAGGCGTGTACCAGAGCACTCATTTACTGACTCCATCTACTTTTGTCTTTGGTATTCTGCATTCCCACCATATCAAGTAGAGTTCTGTTAAATCTTTCTGGCTGTGGGTCACCTTGCAGATAAGGAGTAGTGTGTGATTTGCTGATGCTGCACAGTGACAACAGTGCCTTGATTAAATTACTTTTGAAGTCCATGTCTCAGCTGGAGTGAATCCACTGAGGGGCTCTGTAATGGACAAAGAACTTTTCTACGAGAACTTTAGCAATAGTGGAGGCCTTCTGGTCTTTGAAAGGGTAGGCCTGGGCCTATCTTGAAAAATTGTCTGTAACTACAAGTACATTGGCTATATTTTTGGAGTCTGGTTCTAGACTGAGAAAGTCAATGCAGATGAGTTCCATGGAGGCACTAGTTACAATGTTCACCAGAGGGATGGCCCTCTGTGGTTGAACTTTCTTTTGTAGACATCTGCTCCAGTTCTTTCACTATGCGAAAAAGCAACGCTAAAGGCAAGCAACATCCTTGGATGCATAGGCAGGGGGTATAACCAGCAGAAAGTGCAAGGTAATACGTGGGGGGGAGGTAGTAACAACAACAAAAAAGGAAAGGGACCTGGGGGTAATCATATCAGATGACCTTAAGGTTAGCAAGCAATGTGAGAAGACAGTAGGGAGGGCTGGGGGTATACTGGGATGCATAGGGAGAGGCATCAGCAGCAGAAAACAGGAAGTTGTTATCCCTCTGTACAGACAGTTGGTGAGACCCCATCTGGAGTACTGTGTCCAGTTCTGGAGACCCCATCTCCGCAAGGACATAGACAGGGTAGAGGCAGTCCAGAGGAGGGCAACTAAAATGGTGCAGGGTCTGCAAGAGAAGCCATATGAGGAGAGACTAAAGGAGCTTAATATGTATACCCTTGAGGAAAGGGAGAGGGGGGACATGATAGAAACGTTTAAGTACCTCCAGTGGAATCAACAAAGTCCAAGAGGGTAGCATCTTTCAGAAAGAGGCGATGCAGAACAAAGGGACACAGTTTAAAGATGGGGGTGGTTAGGGCAATGAGGAAGTCTTATTTCACAGAGAGGTAGTGGATGCATGGAACAGCCTTCCTGAGGAAGTTGTGGGGTCTAAAACTGTGGGAGAATTCAAGAATGCATGGGACAGACATAAGGCAATTCTTGTGGGGGATAGGAAGAAATAGGCTGTTGGTTAACTAGGATCTGCAGCCTAGCCTGTAGGTAGGGAAATGGGCAGACTAGATGGGCCAAGCGGTCCTTATCTGCAGTCAAAGTCTATGTTTCTATGTAATCGTCCCACTCTATAGGTCTTTAATGAGGCCACACTTGGAGTAATGTGTGCAGTTCTGGCGGACTCACCTAAAAAGGACATAGACCATCTGGAATCCATGCAGAGGAGAGCCACCAAGATGGTGTAAGGTCTGCACATGAACCTTACGAAAATAGGCTCAGCTAGTTGAATCTATTTTCCCTTGAGTACAGAAGAAATAGAGGGGACATGATATAAACTTTTATCTATGTCAAAGGGATAACTGCAATACAAACTGAAAACCTCTTCCATGAAAATAGGACTGTACTCACAATCGATCAATCAAAATCTTTATTTATCCAGGCGAACATCGTTGAGCGAGGCTCATTTGCAAGATGAACCTGGGTATAACAAGGTCACGTACAAGAAGGGAAAAACCATACATAGGTGTGTGTGTGTGTGTGTGTGTGTGTGTGTATATTTATATATGTATATGTATATATATATATATATGTATATATATATGTATATATGATCACAGTGCACTAATAATATATAAGGAATATGGTGCAACAGGTAATAGACATACACAAAAGAAAATGTCAAGGGAGAATCGTATGCAAATTTCACTACCCATATATAGCTCTAGTAATGGAACATGACCCCAGGGAGCCAATCTTTAAGTACTGCACGAGAACAAGTACACCAGGGAGCAGGGAAGGGAAGAATGGGCGGGTGAAGGGTAGTAACCCAGTTGGAGTGAATAAGTTAGAGCCCTAGGGACCTGAACCAGGAGCCAAGATCAGGCAGTATTAAGCTGGAAGGGTGAAGGGATATTGGCATAAGTACAGAGGAAGGCATCAGAGTGAGGGGTACTAGGGGGTGAGCTAAGGGATATAGAGTGATAGGGGTAGGGACAGGAGGGTGACAATGGAGGAGCTAAGGAAGAGGGACATGCAACTCGATCTGCTATCTGAAATAGGGAACATCCACCATAATGGGGAAGGGGGGAATGCACAGGAGAGCTGTGAGGGCTGGACAGAGTAGCTAGAAAGCAAGAACAACATTCACATGAAGGATGAGTTTACAGATGTAAATAAGAAGAGAGTAAGGAGAAAGGAAACTTACAACACAGAGTAGGCAGACAATTGCAGGATTAGGATCAAGGGAAACAATTACAAGACTCCTTAATGAGATGAGAGTAAAGGGTTTTAAAAGTAGTAATGCTGACAGGAGTACTCAGCTTCAGTGCTTTCTGAAGATTGTTCCATAGAAAGGGCAGCACAAAGCTTATGGCCGCTCTGCCAAAGTGAGATTTGACTTTGGGGACTGTCAAGGAGATGGTTATAAAGCTCCTCAAGGCATACTTGACTATCTGGTTTAAGAGGAGGCAGACTGCAATGTATTTGGGGAGCGTATTGGAGATCGCTCTAAGAGTCCATAAAGCAGCATTTCTATTCCGTCTATACTGGAGGGAAGTCCAGCCCATGGCTGCATATAGTGAGCAGTGGTGCGTAGTGAAAGGAAGCCTCTTAATAAATCTCAGTGCTCTGTGATACAGCGTGTCCAGTTTTGAGAGGTACGAGACAGGACAATGACTGTACAAGAAATCCGCATAGTGATCAAGGAGAGAAACGTTGTTTGGACCAAGCGTAGTTTAGCATCCTTTGTTAGATAGTGGCTGATCTTGAAAAAAGGCCTAATCTTTGTCGTAGTTTTTTTAGTAAATCCTCTATATGCTGTATAAAGGAGAGCCTATAATCTAGTCAAACTCCCAGATATTTGAATTTCGAAACAAATTCCAATTTTTCTCTGAGAATTGTAGAAATTTGTGACACTGGTTCTACGTCGACCGGGTTAGCTGCATGTACCAGAGAAGAGAAAAGCATTGCTTTGGTTTTCTTAGTGTAACCCCTAGGTGGCACTATCCCAAGGGCTACTACCCCTGCCTGCTTGGCTAGTAGCAGGTTAAGGGGCCTGAGTTCTGAAGCGGGTGCCTACACCCGGAGGTCAGGGTTGGTAGTGGTCATGCTAACCTGGGCACAGCCCTCTGGGACACTGTAACCCCCTCTTTCCTTATTAGTGGCTGGAACAATACACAATAATCACTTTCACAATACCCCTGATACACCACACAAGTACCCACACTGTTTGCACTTACCACCAGGGCTTTCCTCTGGCTCGAGCCTGGGGACCCCCTGTAAAACAAGGTTATACACAGCAAATAACAGCAGTACAGTACTCTTGCACAAACTGGAACCACAGTCAGGGTAAATGCAAAAAAGAGTTAGATCTGATTTATTTAAGGGGCTTGAACAAGGAAGGGGTGTAATCAGGTTAATTTGCTTAAAGGCTCTATCAATCAAATAGTTATGCATGCACTTCAGGGTCCATAAACAGTCACACACTCTGGGTACCCAGATGGAGAATGGTGGGTTAGCCAGGGACGTTGCAGCTGGTTGGGGCCCTGTGATGGAAGAAAACAACATGTACAGCACACACTATTTGTAATCCAGAGCTGCAGGGCTCAATTCTTGAAAAGAAAACAAGACAATCAGATGACACACTTTTAGATTAGGCTGTTGTTGCAGGGAGCTACCCTGATATTTACTCACGATACCCAAGACTGGACACAAGCAGGACGAAAATCGAGACAGCAGGTGGTTGATCTGGAGTGCCAGGAGAAGCAGGGCCCACACGATTCGCCGAGGCGTTGTTCCTGTTCAAACGTGGAGCAGGGGGCTGATCCCCAGGCAGATCTCTTGTCAGTGGCTTTCTCTGTGCAGTGGGGTTGTCTGGCAGGGCCAGCGTGGCATGGCCCAGGCTGAATGGAGAGGCACACAGATTCAGTCCAATTAGGCTGGATAAAGCTTCCAGCAAGCAGAACACAGTTCACACAGTGGGGAACCAAATCACGACCCACTTTCAATACACAGCACATTTACATGTAAAGGATTCTACGGTACCAGCAAGCAGAACACAGTTCACACAGTGGAGAACCAAATCACGACCCACTTTCAATACACAGCACATTTACATGTAAGCGAATTCTACTGTACTAGGCAAACCGCTCTCTGGTCGCGATCGCAAAGTCTCTGCACAAACCGGGGATTCAACAGCAGCTGGAAATCCTGACAGGCTGATCGCATTCAGCAAAATCTTCGGTTTTCTTCAGGAATGAGCCTGGTAAAAAAATCAGTGGCTTGCTTCGTTCTCACAAACTTGGATTTAGTCCGAAATAATTCTCTTCTCTCCCTCTCAGGGGCATCAGGCAGACATGCAGGCCACAACTCAGGCCTTTCCACAGTTCTCACGCGCGAAACTACTCAGACGGCTGCTTGTCTCAAGCTGTTGCCTCTTCAGCTCCCGATTTAGATCTGACTCAACTGCCAGTAAGCCTGGGACTTTTCCCAGAATCCAAAAGGTTTGGCTGGCTGATCTGTCTGTGAGTCACAACAAAGGCTCCCCCTTCACATGCAAAAAGGCACCAAAAGCCCAAAACTACAATTCCTACAGATTTTTACTCCAGACAGCTCCTGTAGTCTTGCTCCATTTTAGGTCCCACCAGTACTGATTGGTTCAATTCAGCAGTCCAGGACCAAGATAGTGGAGATAAACGAAACAGTCCTTGCTTGAAAGAAGGCAGGTTAGACAAAGTACATTATCATTATCACTCTAAATGATTTTCAGCAAATAGTTATATCTTTCAACAGAGCTCCCTCTCAGATTACTTATGACTGCAATCCAGGCAGCTCTTAAAGAGACAATGCACAGAGGCTATACAGGCACTCTCTGGCAGTCACATTTAAACTGTTAAAATGCAGGACACCAGCCTGGCAGTGAGCATTTAGGCAAGCTCAAGGAAAACTTTTTGGGAGCCCCCATTTGTAGGGGGGGTTACATTAACATTGAGCAAAAGCGCTTTGTTTAGGAGCTGTTTTTGTAATAAATTAAATTCAGCTTGCAGGTCATTACATGCAGCTTCTGGGGTTGAGCGGCCCAAACAGAGTACTGTATCATCTGCAAACAGATGAGTGTTGGCCCTGGTTATAGAGACATCAATGCCGTTTATATATATGGCAAACAAAATAGGACCTAATATAGATCCCTGAGGAACGCCTCTTAGAAGTGGTTTGCGGGTTGAGAAGTCACCTTCGGCCTTTACTTGCTGGAGATGGTCTGAGAGGTAGTTGTTAAACCATTGCAAGGATAGTGTATCCAGCCCTATTGCTTGCAAGGAAGAGAGTAGCAGACTATGATCGACAGTGTCGAAGGCTTTGCTTAAGTCTAAAAATACAGCACAGACGTAGTTTCTATTGTCCAGTTCTTTTTGCCAATCGTTGGTCACCTTTGCAAGAGCTGTAATAGTGCTATGTTTTGCTCTGAAGCCTGATTGGACAGGATTTAAGAGATTCGTAGCTTCTAGGTATAGCTTCAGCTGATTACTTACAATTTTTTCCAATAGTTTAGATAGGACAGGAAGAATAAAAATAGACCTATAGTTGTTAAGATCATCGGGATTTCCTGACTTAAACAGAGGAATGACGTGCCATTTTCCAAATGGATGGTAAGATCCCTTGGGACAAGGATAGGTTAAATAAGTGAGTAACAGGCACAGCTATCACGTGCTGTGCCACTTTCAGAAAATATGGACCGAGAGAGTCAGCACCAGCACTTTTTTTGTATCCAACTTCAGTAGCAAATCTTCTACTTCTTTGAGAGAGGTAGGATGCAGGGAGAATCTCGAGACAACAACACAAGTTTCCACATCTTGGTCACCAAGCTGTAGATGTAGTAGGTTTGCAGGAGAATTATCAAATGCTAGGCCTATAGTCACAAAGTGGTTGTTGAAGGAATCCAGTACCTCCAGCCTGTCACTAATAATATCAGTGCCAGAGGTGATCTTGTCCAGTAGAGAGTTTCCCGGCATGTGGCTAGACAGATCCTTAAATGTTTTCCAGAATTGAGTTGGATTCTTCGTAGCAGCGTCAAATTCAGTGCGATAATAGGCCGCTTTTGCATCTCTAATCATTTTGGTGCAGGGTCTGAGTTTTTCGTGCTTTTTTCCATAACTTGTCCCTTTCTAATAGTGCAGATTTAAGTTCCGATGTGAACCATCGACAATTTTTTTTTGTTATGCGGACTTTTATTATGGGGGCATATTTGTTTAAGGCCCCTAAGATTATTTCATTGAAAATATCGAATGCCGATTGCACAGTTTTTGCCAGATAGAAATCTTGTCAACGCAGGGAATATTTTAGTTCATTGATGCAGGCAAGTAAGTCAAAATTCCGCCCACATCTCTTGGCTGAGAACTTTGGGGAGGATGATGGTTTATTGATTGGCCTCACACCGGTGATGAAGCAGTGATCACTGATGTCACTGAAAAAGGTGCCAGCATGTGAGAAGAGATGCGGTTTACTTACTAAACTAACATCCAGCAGTGAGCTATTGCCAGGGTTCTTTTTGTTGATACGCGTTGGTTCATTGATAAGTTGCATTAGCCCATGTTTATCACAAAAGGAAGGGTGAGGTGCCAAGGCATTAGATAGCCAATTGAGGTTGAGGTCTCCAAGGATGATTGATCCTAGCATCCCTTGCCCAAGGACAGTGCTGAGATGCGTTAGGAGATGTAGACTGGCTGAAGGGGGTCTATAGCACCCTATTATATGCAGTGACAGATTGGGTGATATCACAACCTCAAGACATAGGCATTTAAATTCATTCATGACTGATGTAGAGTCAAGACAAGAAGTTGTAAATGTATCCTTGATGTAAATGACTACCCCTCCTCCTCTAGAATGCCTATCTGCTCTAAATAGTAGATAGTTGGGAATATTAATCTCTCTGTCAGGAGTAGCAGGTTTGAGCCATATTTTGGAGATCACTGAGATGCCTGGTGCAGTGTGGCAGACCCATGCCTGGATCATGGATATCTTTTTTAATAGACTGCATACATTAACATGAAGGAAACTCATGCCTTTGAGGTTAGCAAGGTCTGCACAAGGGGGCACAACTTAGCTTGGTAGGCAGAAATTTCAGAACCAATATTAGAAAGTACTTTTTTACAGAGAGGGTCATGGACCCATGGAACAGCCTGCCATCGGAGGTGGTGGCAGCTAAGTCAGTCAGTGAATTCAAAAAGGCTTGGTACAGCAACTGTGGTCATCTCCGCAAAAGCAGTAGATGGGGTGGGGTAGACATCTCAGGCAGACTAGATGAACTGCACGGTCTACATCTGACAGCAAATTCTTATATTTTTATGTATCTCTCTACTTCACTTGCCATGCAAGGCTAATAGAAATGGGCACATGCCAGACCTAATGTGGGGTCATTTCCTGGGTGACCCATATCATCATGCAGTGCATGGAGTATAGTTTGTTTAAATTTTTCAATTGATACGAGTTATAAGCAAGAAAATCCTTGGGGAGCTTGGACTTCTCGATACAGTAAGTTGTCTTTCATTTTGTACTTGGACCATTCTCTTAACATCAGTTTCACATCCGGGTTATCTATAATGACTTGATTTGCATCACCCCCCTTTGGCTATGGTGTTGACAGTCTCTTGGATAACTGGATCTGACCTTTGTTCTTTTTGTAGATCTTGAGTGGTGAGGTGAGGCAATGAACTTAAATCGGTAGAAGCTAAGTTGCCGTACACAGTTGGTAGGCAAGCTCCAGATGCATTAAGGGTGTCCGCCAAATGATTTGCATTGGCAGTAGAGGGTGGTTCGTCTGTATCAAACTTTTTTATAGAGGGCCTTTACCATTTGCTCTGGTATCTTTATCCAAGATTAATCACTTTTTCCAGGTGCTGCTGGACATCTGGATAGTGCATCTGCATCTATGTGGTTTAGTACAGGATGACATTCTACACAATAATCATAGGCTGAGTGTGCAGACAACCATCTGTGTCCAGCCATGTCAAGCTTTGCATTTGTTTGTATGTACATTAATGGATTGGTATCTGTTTTCACGGTAATATGTGCTCCATACAGGTACTCATGGAACTGGTCCTTATGGCCCACTTTAATGCAAGAAATTCCAGTTTATGCACCTTGTTCTTTTTCTCAGCACTATTGAGACTTCAGCTAGCAAAAGCCACAGATCACAGTCCTTCTGGGTAGCTCTGAACCAATACAGCCCAGAATCCGCTGAGGCTGGTGTCTCTAAGGGGAAAGGGAAGGGGAAAAATAGTTTGACCAGGAAAGGCACACTAAACTGGAGCTTGTTTCCAGGTGCAACCTGGGAGCACAAGGAAGATAAGTGACTTGCTCAGGGTCACACAATATATAAGTGGGGGCTGATGGGATTCAAACCCAGGTCTCCAGGTTTGCAGCTCAGTGCCCTTAACCACTATGCTATACTGCCTCCTGTATGCAGGATGTATAGCTTTTCAGGGTTGGCATAGGCAAGTACTGGTGCATTCTTCAGGCGTACCACACCACTGATATTACATTCAGCATTAGGGAGCAGCACAATCTCTTCAGTGTCATGATGCCATACTATACCCACAGGGTCATCTTGGACTTTGGCTGTTGTCTGTGTTTGTTGCTGGTAGGCCTTCTGCACTCAGGCATGTACATGTAACACTGTTCCTTTCTGTTTGGCTTCTGTTTCTTGACAAAGCTGAGCCAGGTGACCGAACATATGGGCATTAGTGCCAATAAGTACATTCCAGACTCAAAACACACTTAGGTCAATGTCTCAAACATGTCCCCCACTCCGGTTACTTTGGATGGGAAGGCAATCCACATTTTGATGTACCCCAGGCATGGGTAGGATTTGTCACTGAGCCCCCAGACCTTCCAAGGGCAGTAGCTTGTGATGAGACAGATGCTGGTCTTACCAGTTCTTAAAAATGATTGTCCCTTGAGAACCACTGTCCAACACAGCTCAAGCAGGCACCCTTCAGCGGTGACTGTCATTTCAGTAGACAGTCCAACAAGCTTGTCAAGTTCAGGTAGTGCAGCTTCAAATGCTTTATCAGAGGACTTTGCTACAAATGTGGTGGAACAGGGCTTGGCCGGGGCCCCAGCGCACTCCTTTACTGGACCCCCCTACAGTTTCCCTGTTTCTGAAGCTTTTCAAGCAGTCTGTCTTTGACTCTTACTGAGTCCTCTTGTGACCAGCATTCCCTCTTAATGTGTCCATCATTTCCACAATTATAACAGAAAATGCCCTCTCGGTTGGCCTGGGGTTGGGACGACACATCAGCAGGGAGTCTCCAGCTTTGACTATTTTGTTTTGCAATATAAATGTTTGAGGCCTTGGCAGGGGCTTTGACAACTTCCGGCCTTCTTTCTGTCTCTCTCCCTTGGCCTAACCTGGGGCTGCACACTGCATTTCCTCAGTTCAGTCACTATGCTACACAATTCATTAACTCGAGTTTCAAGGTCTGAACTCCCCAGAAGTGCCAGTGCTTGCACTCTCTTGCCCATGACAGAGAGGTTTGGGGTGGCTGGAAGAAGAGACTGGTTTTGATGGGCATCCTGGCCTTTACTAAGAGCTGCAGTGACCTTGTCAAGTACCACTTATACTCCTTGAGTAACTCCCTCCATTCTTGAGTCTGTACTTGGCGTGTATGTCCAGTGACTTGTGTAACAGCTGTGGAGGCAGGGCAGAGTCCCCAGCATTCATTTTCTTCTTCGGCCTCTCTAACCCCTCTGATAAGTACCCAGTGAGAGGGTGGTTCATCTTTCCTCTCACCCAGATGCAACTTGAGGATTCACAGAGTGGAGTGGCAGGCAGCCTTAAGCACATGATCTAGCTGCACTCAGTTTAAGTTTTGGGAGGCCACACTTCCTTTATGGAATATTTTCTGCATGGTTCTTTCCACATGAGTCAAAAAAGCAGACGATGGTTCTTTCTCCCACTTCCTAGTATGGTAGCTTTGAATTTCCACAGGAGGTCCTCACAGGACTCTGTGCTTCCAAAAACACTCTCCGGGGCCACCAAATACTCTTGGGTGGGTGCATCAGGGTCTGTAGCTCTCAGAGAGTGCATAACCTCAAGTGCCAGGCCTCGAAGTCTTTCTCCAGGTCATTTTCTTTTCTTGGCCTCAGAGCATTGACAATCCTGCACTAAAGGGGCAGCATAGTCTATTTATGTCTCCAAATCATTCTCACCCACTGAGGAGGGCTTTACTCCTGAATACATTCTTAGTCTATGATAGGAGTTAGAGGAAGGTGGCCCGTAACTAGGTCTGGCCCCCTCAGACTTTGGCAAGACCTCCCTTTTTGGAATCACAGTAGCATGGGTTATCACTGTCCATGTCACATTGGAACCTTCAGGGATCAGTACATCAGGCACTCTAGTGGGATCAACTGCATATTGGCACTCAAGTAACACAGTTAACACCTTTGTGGCAGAGTCCATACACTACCCTAGGACAGCAACTCAGCCAAGGCACTTGATTATTGATAGGGCCTCTTCTAATTGATCTATGTCTGTCCCAAGGAGGACTCCCAGGAGCAGAAGTGCTTTTTTAGGGTCCATATCCTCACCATCACACCACTCAAATAGTCTATTATAGACCATAGTGTCCGCAACCACTCAGGGCTTGGGGGGGGGGGGGCGCGGTGGATATGGGGGCACAAAACTGTCCTTATGAGTAGTGGTTTTCATGTTGGGCATGACTGGTAAACAGGAGATCAAAGAGGCGCCTCCAAAGATGTAACCAGGGTGCCTTATACCATCGGGCTACAACCCCTGCCTGATGACCACAATGCAGGTTGAGGAGCCTGGGCTCTGTTCTGATAGTGACTGGGGGTTCTTTCCCAAATAGAAATAAGTAATGTGTGGTGCCTTCACCCAGAGTAAATATAGTGGGCCAGTTGGAAAAATGTTTCAGTGCCATGGGATGCTGTACCTAGCGACCTTCGCTCACAGTCACCCCATACATGAAATAACAAAAAACACAGTAATACTCTATGTTGCATGCACTTACTAGCTATCACTAATAATGTGCTCACAGACCCTTTCAAAAAACAACAGTAAAAGATTTATTATTAGGGAATGGGGTAGTGGGATGCAAAAATATAGTACAGCAATATAAATAGTTGACAAACTGGTAATAGCTGATGTAAACAACCATTGGCAGTGCCCACCTCCCCACTGGTACCAGTAATAAAGCTGTAAGCCCAAGTGCAATATTAAACATTAGGCTCTGGGTACCCAGCTATTATGATACAGTCCCGTTGAAGGCCTGATTGCAGAGTTGCCTGGGATCTTGCAGTGGTGCAGTTGGTGAAATTTAGCAAGCTTGCAATTTAATCCCCAAGAGGCCATAATGTGCTAGCATAATTTTACTACTTCAAAAGTGGAAATGGCAACAATTCAAAGGCAATAATGGTAATCCAACTTGGAGAAACAGAAAATTCAGTCAGCAGTGCCAGCATTCACGTGACCCTTGGATGCAGCAGACCCGCAGCAGGATGGCAGTTCAGAAGGCGCAGGGAGCCGCACACAGGAGCAGAAAGACAGCCCAGAAGCCTTAGATTATTTTGAGCTGGCGGCAACGGTTCAGCCCTTCTTGTCTCATACCTCTGTGAATGCAGCTCTTCTCTGTCAGCTCTTAAACCACAGCCCTTCTGGCTCACACTTTTCTGGATGCAGAACCCTTCTGGCACCTCTTCTCTGGTCTCAGCTCTTCTAAATCACACCCAGGATACAGGAGTATTGCGCAGCAGCTTCCCGGTTCACAAAGAGCTGTAGAGTCGGCAGTTTCTGACCTGATGGTAAAACTTAACGCAGGGGACATGTGCAGAATAAGAGTTTGTTACCCTAACACTATACAGAGGACAGCTGAGAAAAATCTTACCAACTGGAAAAGCCAGAACAGTCATACACCAGGTGTGGAAGCATGGAGCTTCCAAGAATCCCAAAAAGGCTTGGCAGAGTAACGGGCTCATATACGCAATTACATTCCTCTGTTTGGCTTCCAATTGGAGAATACATTGGTTGTCTCACACCCAAGGCAGCAAAATGTTGCATTTGCACAGGATGCATTATGTGATGAGTGTCACAAATGCACTCAGCAGGTCAGGCCCTCTGTTCCCACAGTGCCAACCTCCAAGCACAGTAATGTGAACAGGTAACAGACAGTACACATTAGGAACCTGTATTCATCCAGGACTGAATGAACAATTTCAGTTGGCACCATTGCTTAAAAAACAAAACTATTTAAAAAAATCATATTAGTAGTACAGTTCCTATATTTTATATCAGTAGATTTTGGTATTGCAGATTTATGTAGTCAAAAAATGTATATGTGTTATGGGTATTATGGTTAGTGGAATATAATGATATACAATATTTTCACTTACATAGATAATTAAGGCTCTGATAAAATCTCTGGGCATATGTTTATGTTTTCAGGTTTGTGCTATCCTGCTAGTAACAATCATTTAGTAGTATTTTTTTTTACAATTTTTATAATTATTGTACTTATAATATTTATGGCATGTGTATTATGGTATGTATATACATAGTGTGTCACTAAGAGTATTTGTTCTATTCATCTTTTAGGTGTAATATGGTTATTTTTCTAATCCCGTATATATGGTAATATGGTACTGTGCTATTTAAATGGTAACACTTGGTGGCACCAATGTCTTGATAAAGCATCTGAATGATGTGAAACGTACGTCGATGGGGGGGGGGTGCTACATTTGTATTCTAATAAATTTATTTTTTTAATGTGCACTAGCTTTGGGCTTGTGATTGTGGTAGAGTTGCAGCCATTTTTTTTTGTGAGGTAACAGACAGGGTAACACTCCTGTCTGCTTTTGGATCTGAATCACTTTTGGTCTCAAGTTCTGGGGGGATTCAAACTGTGAACCTTTTGCTAGCATACCCAAATGTACAGGCTCAGATAACATTCTCTTTGGGGGGATGCCAATATATCTTTCACCTAAGGGCACCTAACCAGATATCCAAAATGAACCCTTAAAACTCTATAAAAGACCTTAGGTATATTCTTACCTTTTCCCAGTTTAGTAACACCATCAAACTTTTGAACAGTTTTTGTCAGTCTTAACCCTCTATACGTCACATGCAAAAAGAACTGGCAGACACACCCAGGTAGTATTTTGAATAAAGATTTTACTAAAAGATTAAACAAATATGAAAAATGTAAGCACAGAACAATATATCAAAAAGCATACCATCACTTAAAAGAACAAGGGCAAAGTACAACACAAAAACTCCTACCACAATACATTTAGACTTTTTCCTATCTAATAATTACCTCTAAGTGCCTTATACTTAGATCTTAGAGCTGAGAGCTCTGTCTCTCTAGCGTCCCAAGATGGAATATATGACAACAAGTTCTGACACAGTATTCAGGTTAAAACTCTGTGTCTCCACACCTCTTTTGAGTAGTCTAGCTCCTCCTTTTTGGACTAAAAAAAATACAAACATGATTTCCTGTCAGGAGATATTTTAAATACCGTGACTTCAAAAACTAATTTCCTAAATTATGAGTCTTTTTGATCCACCAGTTCCCTTGAAGTTTTACAACCCTGCAATCCCTCACCTAAGTGTGAAATAGCTGGCAGAATCGGCTTAATGATGTCCTCTTTCTGAAGTCATAAAATGTATATTTTAGTTTCCCAGCTTCAGAGCAGCAACAGGTCATAAAACGGCTATAAAATGCAATTTCTCAAGGAAGTTAATTACATTACAGAGTTCTTCTGGTCAGTTACTGTAGCTGAAACCTGGGGGTGGGGGCACCCATACCACAGGCTGTCTTATATCAGACAATCACATACTATTTTTATATTATAAATATCATAGAACAATCATAAGTAGCTGGCCAAGCGTCACAATCCTCCCCACCTAGACTGAATCTGGGGTCTCTATCCCCTGAATGGAATGAGCTTCCCAAATCAGTTCACTTCTCATACAGACGCGATAAGCCAGCTGCATTCCGATTGGTCACTCCAGTCCTATGTAAGATCGTCACGTCATACCTTGCAAGGCAAGACTCCATCTTTTTTTTTTATTCTATTTCACTCCGATCACGGCTCATGAGACCTTCTCTCGGGCATCGTGTCCTTTATCCTGCCCACCTGTGGATCCCTCTGTCTGTGCCTCCTCACTCGCCACCCCTGCAGCCAGCACCCCCGGTTTCACCCACCCGAGGAGGGTAGCCTGTACCTCTTGGGCTCTCTTGTAAATCAGACTCTGGCAGCAGGTGGACCCCGGAGGGAGGAACTGGAAGGCCAGCCGAGGAGAACCCGGCAGAGGGCATGGGGGACTGGTGCCGTCGCTTGTCCCAAGAAGCCGGTCTTTTCCTTGTTCTGCACTGGTTCCCCCACCCCTGCATGGGTACACCCAGATGCTCTGGTGCATGGCAACCCTGCCAGCATCAGTCACGCTGATCTCATGCTGCCCGGCTTGCTGCGATGTCCCCTGGTCTCCACTGGGGGTCGCCGGCACGCCGAGCCAACCTAACCTGTTCGCCTAGGGAGGAGAGCACCACAAGGGCACTCCATCCTCAACCAGCCCCTGCTGACCCACCAGCACCTGAGCTCACTCCCAAACTCGGGTCACCGGCGTAGCATGAGGTGTGGCGTTCAGCGCCTTGACCCTCAGCGCCACTGGGCCGGCAACACTCCAACTTAATAGTCTAGCATTAGTTTTTCCCATTTGTGTCAGCCAAATCAGGGGGTTGTGGTCAGTGTGTACCTCAAAATGCTGCCCATATAAGTATGGCTCTAACTTCTTTAGGGCCCACACTATGGCAAGACACTCTTCTTCCACAGTGGAGTAAGCCTGCTCCATGGGAAGTAACTTTTTACACAGGTACACTACAGGGTGATCTTTCCCTTGGTTGGATGTCTGACTCAGTATTGCCCCAATACCCATGTCTAGTCATCAGTCTGGACTATAAAGGGTCTGCTTTAGTCAGGACTTGTCAACACAGGAGCACTGCACAGTGCCTCCTTCAGTCTGGTAAAGGCTTTTTCACAGGCTGGTTCCCAGGAAATTTTCTTAGGCATCTTTTTCTTTACCAGGTCAGATAGGGGAGCAGTCAGGGCATTGTAATTGGGTACAAATTTCCTATAGTACCCTGCAGTGTCTAGAAAACTCCTGACCTGCTTCTACATTTCTGGTCTGGGCCATGCCTTGATCACCTCTATTTTTACTTAGTTAAGATGGAGCTGTCCCCAGCCTACAACATGCCCAAGGTATGCCACTTCAGCCATGGCAACCTGGCACTTCTCAACTTTGACAGTGAGCCCAGCCCTCTGTATCCTGCCCAGCACTTCCCTAAGGTGGGATAGGTGTTCCTCCCAGCTGGCACTTAAGATGACAATGTCATCCAGGTACACCATGGCGTACTCCTCAGCACCATTTAACACCTGGTTCACCAACCTTTGGAAAGTGGCCGGGGCGTTCTTCATTCTGAAAGGCATTACTTTAAATTCAAATAAGCCTATCAGAGTGACGAAGGCCGACCTCTCCCTAGCTCTGTCAGTTAACTCTACCTGCCAATACCACTTTTTCAGGTCAATAGTCATAAGGTATGTCGCCCCTCCCAACTTGTCCAGGAGTTCATCTGTCCAGGGCATCGGGTGGGAGTCTGAATTCGTGACTGCATTCAGTCCACGTTAGTCCACAGAGAAATGAATAGAGCCATCTGACTAGGGTACAAGGACTACAGGTGAGGCCCAGGGGCTGTGGGATCTCTGGATTACCCCTAAATCCAGCATTTCCTCCACCTCCCTGCTAATGTCCTTATGGACAGCCTCTGACACCCGATATGCTGTCCGCCATATGGGCATCTGTGTCCCTGTTTCCACATCATGCATTGTTAAGGGGGTTAGTCCAGGCTTGGTGCTAAACAGTGGGGCAAAGTCTGCTAAAACCTCCCTTACTTCCTGGATCTTGTCTGGGGCCAGCCGGGGAGACAATTTAACTGCCTCCGCAGAGGACTCCCACTTGCTTTCTTCCAGCAAGTCTAGAAGGGAGTCTCCTTTGTCCGTCCCCTCCCCAGGACTACATACTGCAAACACCATGTCAGCCCTATTAGCATATGGCTTCATCATTTATTTTATTTATTTTGTTTTTGTTGACTGGGTAAGTACACTAGACAAATCCTGCCTATTTTCAGGCACCACCCGGGGGAGGGGGATACAGATGAATGCCAACTGTCCTTGAACCAGATTAAGGTGTTGGTGGTATTTTTAGTGAATGAGGGAAATTTGGCCAGGACACTGGGGAAATTGCCCTGCTGTTTTCGATAAGTGCCATAGGATCTTTAACATCCACCTAAACTACCACCAATCCAAGCAGATGGGACCTCGGTTTAATGTCTCATCCAAAAGACAGCACCTTAGAAGTGCAGCACCCCTCTCATGCTGCACTACAGTGACAGTGACAGTACTGGGATATTAACCCAAGTGCCAGATGTGGGAACTGAACCCACAGCCCTCTGATCTCCCAGCCTCAGAGGCAAGTGTGCTACCTACTGAGCCACTGACATGGTACATTCTTTCTGTATTTCTTCTGTCAGGTAACTCTATGATATAGTTCATGTCATTTACCTTTCTAATGACTTTGTATGGTCCTGCCCACTCAGCCTGCAGCTTGTCTTTCTGGACCAGGATAAGGACCATGATTTCCTGATCCAATGTGTACGAGCGAGCCCTGGCTGTGCGGTCGTACCACACTTGCGCCTCTGCACCACCTCACACTTCTCTCACAAACATTTCATCAGGTCCGACATGAAGAAACCCCTTCGATCAGTGATAACCTCCTGTGGAAATCCAACATGGGAGAAAATCCCAAGCAAGGCATCTGCCAATTTGTCTGTCCTCAGTGAGGATAGGTGACTGCCTCTGGATACCGGATGGCATAATCCACCACAGTCAGGATGAATCTCTTCCTGGAGGCTCTGGGGGTATTTAAAGGCCCCACAATATCCATTCCCACCCTGTGGAATGGCTCCTCCACTATGGGCAATGGAACTAGGGTGGCTTGGGTTTTCTTACCTGCCTTCCCTATTTCTTGGCACCAGTAACAAGACCTGCAATACTCCTTCACCTGCTGGGTGAAGTTGGACCAATAGAATTTCTGGGCCAACCGGTGCGTAGTGCATGCGATTCCCAGATGACCAGACAAGGCAATATCATGTGCAATCTTGAGCAACTGCTCACGATACCCCTGGGGAATGATAAGCTGCCTGCCTATCAGCCCTCCATCTGTCTTCACATCCTGAGTATACATCAGTCCATTTTCCCAATAAACTTTATGTTTACCATCACCTCCCTGTGCTCCATCACAGTCTGCCCAAACCCTCAGTTTCTCTAGACTAGGGTCACTTTTCTGAGCAGCTGCAAAATCCTTACACATTCCCAAGGCATGGGACAGGTCCCCTTCAGTCTCTAAACTAGGGTCCCTAGCACTATCATCAGGGCACTCAGGATCACTGTCATCCCTAACCCTCTGACAGTGAGTCACCCCTCCTTCTTCGGAGGGCACCTAACCAGGTATCCAAAATGAACCTTTAAAACTCTGTAAAAGACCTTAGGTATATTCTTACCTTTTCCCAGTTTAGTAACATCATCAATCTTTTGAACAGTTTTTGTCAGTCTTAACCCTCTATACGTCACATGCAAAAAGAACTGGCAGACACACCCAGGTAGTATTTTGAGTAAAGATTTTACTAAAAGATGATAAAAATATGAAAACTGTAAACACAGAACAATATATCAAAAAGCATACAATCACTTAAAAGAACAAGGGCAAAGTACAACACAAAAACTCCTATCACAATACATTTAGACTTTTTCTATCTAATGTATTACCTCTAAGTGCCTATAGTTAGATCAGAGAGCTGAAAGCTCTGTCTCTCTAGCATCCCAAGATGGAATATATGACAAGTTCAGACACAGTATTCAGTTTAAAACTCTGTGTCTCCACATCCCTTCTATGAGTCATCTAACTCCTCCTTTTAGAACCAAAAAAATACAAACATGATTTCCTGTCAGGAGATATTTTAAATACTGTGACTTCAGCAAAAACTCATTTCTCAAATTATGAGTCTTTTTGATCCACCAGTTCCCTTGAAGTTTTACAACCCTGCAATCCCTCACCTAAGTGTGAGATAGCTGACAGGATCAGCTTAATGATGTCCTGTTTCTGAAGTCATAAAATGTATATTTTGGTTTCCCAGCTTCAGAGCAGCAACAGGTCATAAAACAGCAATAAAATGTAATTTCTCAAGGAAGTTAATTACATTACAGATATCTCCTGCTCAGTTCCTGTAGCTGAAACCTAGGGGGGGCACCCATACCACAGGCTGTCTTATATGAGACAATCACATACTATTTTTATATTACAAATATCATAGAACAATCATTACCAGCTGGCCAAGCATCACACTGAGTATTTAGCCTCATAAAACAATAGAATGATTATCATAATATTGCTGATCATAGCGTCATAACCTTGCCCCTTAGGTGGCATGCTAAGACCACAAATGGTGGCCGGCCCTGTGGCACTCAGGGTTGAGGCATTGAATGCCACACCTCATGCTATGCTGGTGACCTGGACTCGGGAATGGACTCAGGTCATATGGGGTCAGCAGGGGAGGGAGAGGATTGAGCATCTGGAGGACTGCTCTCCTCTCTTGGGTTGAGTTTAGGGGCATGCCTCACTCCCCAGTAGCCCCTGATGGAGATCGGGGACCCTGCAGGGAGCGATGCCAGATTCAAGGGGCAGAGCGGCAGTGGACATCAGCACGTAGATGGACAGACATCATTGCACATCCACTCTCTGAGGGGAAACAACAAGGAAAAACCCCCAGAGTACCAGGGAAGTGACAGACACCTCAGGATCTGATGCCCACATCCCATTGCTGGACCAGCCATCCACCGGTTCTCCCAAGCTCCTCGACCCAATCCAGGACCATTCCTCTAATCGCAAAATGGTTGCCAAGGTAGGTGGGACAGGCTTTCCCCGGGGGGGGGCTGAACGAGTCTGTGGGTTCGGGTTGGGGTGCTCAGCAGTATGTCTCCTGAGGAGGGTGGTTTCAGGTTGGGAGTAGAGACCAAGGCTGAGTTGATACTCCCGAGAGTTGCTGTGGTCCACCAGAGCCAGAAATAGAATGTATAAAAAAAAAAAAGAGCACAAATGGCTTATTAGACTCATATTACAATGTTCATCAGTAGATGGTGTACTTGACCATAACTTGTATTTCTGACTAATATAGTAATTCTCAGTAGTGCATTAGTGCTGTCGGTATTATATTCTATCTAACTTAGTAAACATCATCTGTCCCTTGTCACTGTTATGATAGAAATGTTGGTCCTCATTAGGGACGGCAGAGCAGGCAGGTCTACATAACCCCCCCCCCCCTTTACTGCCTGAATAAAGAGGCAACACTAATAGGGTAGTAGGGTAAGTTACTTTGTTGAATGAGATTTATACAAAAACTTTAATTGAGCATGATGTTGCTATAGAGGTTTTTGTAAACAGAGCAAGTTTATTATTAGAAAAATGATTAAAAATACTTGCATTACAACAAAACCTTTGACTGTCAGTTGTAACCAAGTATTTGACATAGCCGTGCTTTAATTACTATCATGAAACAAATCATTGATAGAGTTGCCTGCTTTTCTAACATTGTTACTGATGTGTACTAAATGTGTGTCCTACCTTTTTAAAAAGGATTTGAGATTTAGGGTGAGGGGATCGATATGCACGTTAAATACTGGTAAATACTGTGCTATAGCATATGTAGGCAAAATGTATGACAGCTCAAAAGGTTGCCAGCAGATTTCTCTCACAAAGGGAGTATTTCTGCTCTACCATGGTGAGCATTTGGGAAGCATAGGCGATAGGCCTTAAGGTGCCATTGGCTTTTTGCGCAGGAACTGCTGACATACCTACTTCAGAGGTTGCAGTCTCCAGGTGGAATTGAAGGTCGGGGTTTGGGTTGACCAGTGTGGGAGCAGAGGCCAATGCTTTCTTCAGAGAAGTTACAGCATTGGAGTGATCTGGTCCCCATTGCCAGGGGACGTCCTTTTTTTGTTTTTACTTACTATGCTTTATTCTTCTGGCGGCATACCCCTTCAGCCACCCTGCTGCCACTGCCAAACTGGGGGCCATCCGGATGGACTGTCCCCTGGATTACCCACCAGGGCAGTGTCATTGGAACCTCCCCTCTGCAGCCCCGATGGTGCTCAGTCACGGGTGTGCCGGGGACCCCCTCACATCCGCTGCAGCCGGGAGGCATCATTGTGCATGCCAGACACTTTTTGGTGCTTAGTGGTGAATGGGGATATGTCACATCGGATGCCGCTACGTGACCGCTTCATGCATTCTGACACCCCCCCAAGGAGCAAGGCTCATTGGTGCTCAGGTCGTGTGCATTCCGTGGTTACCCGGGAGCACCAGACCAGAGACACTCAACCCCTTCCCTCCTTCCCTGCAGAGGTGAAGAATGTGCAGTGGCCTCAGTGCATCCCTGACCCCGGCCGGCCCTCGGGCATCTCAAGCTCATTTCTGATCCTGGGTCGCCTGCGTTGCAGTGGGGCCAGCTCAGGGGATGTCATTTTTAAGGAGTTCAAACAGAGGTGTGTCTTTTTGTGCAAAGTTGCAAATGAAGTCCCTGGAATAGTTGACCATCCTAGGAAATGTTTCAGAGTTGCCACACTGGTTGGCAATGGCAAATCTTGAAGGCCTTGGACCTTGTCCAAGGCAGGACTTCTGCCCTCTCCAGTTATGCGTAGGCTCAGAAAAGTGACTTTTGCATAATATAATTGTACCTTTGCAGAATTGCATTTGAGACCTGCCTTCTTTAGAAGGGTGAGGACCATATCCAGGAACACCAGGTGTTTTTGCAAGTCAGTTGTGGCCAAAAGAAGGTCATCTACTTATTGTAGAAGACATCTGGGGGTAGAGAAACCATGTATGGCATTTTTCATGTGGATGTGGAACAGTGAGGGGCTGTTATGGCATTCCTGTGGGAGGCAATTTCACGTGTATTGTCATCTTTCAAATGTGAAGGCAAATCTGTGTTGGCTCACAGGGGCCAATGGTAGTGACCAGAATCCATTGGAAATGTCCAAGGTACTGAAGAACTGGTGTTCAGGCTTTAGAAGCTTGAGCACATTTGGAGAAGAAGCCACGGTTGGGGCTTAACTAGGGGTGACTTGATTAAGTTTGCAGTAATCATTGGTGAGCTTCCAGCTATTGTTTTTTTTTTTCCACAGGCCAAATGGGAGAGTTAACTGTGGATACTCAAGACCTGATGACCCCTAGTTTCAAAAGGGAATCAATGGTGGCCCTCAGAGAGGGTATTGCATTTTCTGGAAATGGGTATTGCTTCTGGCATGGTGAATCACTGCCAATGACTTGGATGAGGGTGTCTATCCTTTCACAGTCATATCTGTTTTTGGTAAAGGCTTCCTTGTGTCTTTACAAGATTGGCCTGAGTTGGGGAAGTAGCTTGTGGTGTTGTTGCATGACGATGACGTCATACTCCTTGTCACTGATTTCCACTGCTGCTACTACATGTGAGTCAGAGATGAGCAGCATAAGGGCATGTCCTGCTATATGGAGCAACAGTCTGTTTGCCAAATCTAGGACACATTTATGATGTGCCAGGAAGTCATTTCCTAAGATACTCTGATGGTGACATAAGACCATGAGGTCAAAGCAGTGTTGCACCTCTAAGGTGCCAATGGTCACTGTTATGGGGTTGGACCAGTAGGTAGTAACTATGGTGTCTTCAAAGGTCTGGGCAGAAGTTGCTTTCCCTGTAGACCATTGAGATAGCTGTGGATCTTCTTGATGCAGCACTGAGACAGCGGCACCCGTGTTTAGAAGTAATCCGAATTAGTGGCCCCCAACCAACACTTCTATATGTGGACAACTGGATTTATTTATTACCAGGGTGGTGATGCATACTGGGACCTGAAACTGTTAGTCTTATTTGCCTTGCTCCAATGCGGGATGGGGTCCACCTGTTGGAGCATTTTGACACACTTGTGGTATGGAGACTTTTTGTTTTCCTCCTTTTCAGGTTCCTCCTGGTACGGAGGTACCAATGGAATAGTTGCAAGAGATTTCACTATCGTTTCAAACTCTCGGAATCTGTTACATTCCTCCAGCAGCTCCTTGTAGGAAGGGTCATTCTTCCCTTGCTTCTGTCCCTTCTTTCTCATTCCCCTTTTTCTGGTGCTGCTGCAGGTAAAACTGCTGTTGCTCTTTGTGTTTGCTTTTGGTGCTTCCTCCTTTGTTCTGGTAGGAGGCCTGTTTCTTTTGCTGGCCTTCCACCACATATTGTGTGGATGACTTGGTGCTAGGCTGCACCACAGCCACTTTCACCTTGGAGTTGGACACTTGGTCGTGCTCATAGAGCTGGTATGCTATTCCACCATTTCCATGATTTTAGTGAATTTTGGAAAAATTGGGGCCTCTACCTTTTCTTGGAGGGCTGGTAACATGTTTTTCAAAAACAAGTTTTTGTACTCCACTGAACTGTGGTCTGCATTTTTGTTGGCCAACCCTTTTCTGGTGCGGTAGACCATCCACAGATGGCTATCGAACTGGGCAGGGGTCTCCTTGATGAACTGCTTGATGTTGTGGACATCATTACACCCACTAGGTTGGGGTTGTGTGCCACCAGCAGGCCTGTGGCGATGTTTTTGAACCCAGCCTCTGCATCTTTGCATACTGTTTCTGGTAGCTTGGCCCAGAGTGTGGGGTCCACTGTCTGTTTTAAAACCTGCACTTTATGCATAGCCAGATGGCTAAGCATGTTGCATTGGTTTTGGACTCTTTCCAAATCGCAACTCAAATTGTCACCAGAGGCCATTTGGCCTATTTTGTCCACAATGTTTTAGATGGCTTGTGTGGAACGCAGCGCATTTGGGGTGTGCTCGGGCTGTGCTGTCAGGGTCTTAACCACGACCTCAGCTGTAGCCAGGGCCACACCCCTGACAAGGCTGTTCTGGCCTACCTCATCCCTGAGCAAGTCGATTATGGCATTGTGGATTGCCGGGGAATTCGCCTCGGCTACTCCTGCCTTTGCAATTGCTTTTTCAACCAAGACATCAATCTCGGATTTCTCAGCCTTACTCAAGATGGCGACCGGAGGTGGGCGAGGCCTCTGGCCGCTGACATCCCAAAGTCCAGCATCTTGTAAATCTCTGTCATCACCTTTGTCATCCGTCAATGGCGCCAGGTCAATAGGCGGAGCATACGGTAAAGCTTTTACATGATCTTTCAGGATTGCCAGTTGCTGACATAATTTGCCTGCTTCCTTCTACACAGAGAATGATCTGTTCTACACCTTTCATGCTGTCCCTTGCTAACATGATTTTGCAAAACTCTATATGAGGCGCACACTTCATGGTTTTCCCTGAGCTTCCTGTTCAATGCACTCTGACACTTACCCATTTCTTCCAATAGCTTTTCATTCGCATCTCTTAAGGCATCGTTTGCATCAGTTAAAACATTGTTCAACTGCAGTGCCTGCTTTTTATCCTGTTGTAATTTTTTACAATCCTCTCTCAACTTCAGAATCTCTCTCTGTCCTTCTCTAACACAGTACTACACATTTCTGTTTGCGTTACATTCTTAAACCTTTCATTTTCCTGTTCCCATTCCCTGTGTTGCTTGTCTGCTTCTCGCGATTTGGATTCCAGTTCAGTTTCCAGAGCTGAGACCCTTGCTTTAACTGCCTGTAAAGCAGTGTACAAAGCGGCAACTATAACCCCTTTATAGTTATGTTTTTTGACCATTTGTTTGGTCTCTGAGTACAGTGAACAGACGTGCTGTATCGGGTGGGCTTCAGATGTAGCACTAGTGCAAAATCTTCCCAATCTCCATGGGAAGCTAAGAAGTTTAAAATGTCTAACTTGAGTTCAGTGCTGATGGCCATTATGAAAGTTCTGCCTTTTTTTGCACTAGCCAAGGAGCCCAGAGTGTACTGGTCCATCCTGCATTCTCCTTCTTGGCAGTTACGGTGTTAGAGCTATAGAGTCCTTCAGGTCATTTGACTTTAGAATGTGGGACGTAGGTTTGAACTCCTTCATTTATTCCTATATGTTCAGGAGTGGAGAGCCTAAAAGGTTGTTCCGTATTTGTGAATGGGAGGGCACAGGTTTGAAATCCTACATTTTCCCCTTATTCAGCCATTCCCCAAATTCTCCAACTGGTGAAATCTTAACCAATCAAGTCCCTCCACAGTTGCCAATCTGTAGAGTTGGCAGTTTCTGACCTGATGGTAAAACATCACGCAGGAGACAGATGTGCAGAATAAAAGTTCATTATCCTAACACTATACCGAGGACAGCTGAGTAAAATCTTACCAACTGGAAAAGCCAGAACAGTCATACACCTGGTGTTGAAGCATGAGGCTCCTAAGAATCCCAAAGGGGCTTGGCCATACATTACTTCTTATAGTGCTGATAACAAAGTCACTTTACCAGAGTAACGGTCTCATATACGCAATTACATTCCTCTGTTCGGCTTCCTATTGGAGAATACATTGGGTGTCTAGCACCCAAGGCAGCAAAATGCTGCATTTGCACAGGATACATTATGTGCTGACCATCTAACTTCATAAAACAATAGAATGATTCTCATAATATTGCTGATCATAGCATCGTAACCTTGAACCATAGGTGGTGCACTAAGACCCCAAATGGCTTATTAGATTCATATTATAACATTCATCAGTAGATGGCGTACTAGACCATAACTTGTATTTCTGACTAATATAGTAATTCTCAGCAGTGCATTAGCGCTGTCAGTATTATATACTATCCCTTGTCATTGAATAGAAATGTTGATCTTCATTAGGGATGGCAGAGCAGGCAGGTCTACAGAGCCCAGACCTCAGGAGTGACCCCACGGTCTGACTTCCCTAAATGAGTCAAGAGTACCTCAGCACTCAGGCATGCACCCATAGCTCCCTGTTCCCCAATCCACCCCACTTGATAAGGGCTAGCTGGCTCCTTATCTGGCTCTGAGAGGGCTGGAACAGGATGTAGTCTCTGTCTCCACTTGGATCAACTAAGAACACTTGAAAGCAGCAGAGCTGTTTTAATTCACACTTTCTAAAGAGCACTTCAAAACAGTCTCAGGAAATGGGTGAACTCAGGCATAGGTTCACAAGAAATATCTTGAAGGAGTCCTGGGGAGGACTACCAGGATTTTTCTGGATGAGTCATGGGGAATACTCTGAGGATGTCTGGCCTGGCTAGGCCCATCTCTTCCACCCACTCACAGCTCCCCTCTATAATTAGAGAGATTCAACCACCAACTGCCCCAAGCTGCAACTGTCCCTGGGGTCTGAAGAAAGAAAAGCAACTTCTGATTGGCTGAACACCCTTGTCTGTCCTTGAAATTAATATTCATTAAGTCTTCTTGATGCCTGATTGGTGGGCAGTTTGGGCACAAAGATGTGGTCCATACTTCTTACTCAGGAGCCATAGCTGCAGTCCTTTAGGGTTCCTAGTTTGCTGACTGGCTGAGGCAGGGGTCAAAGGCATCAAATAAGGCTGCTGAAAATGCAGTTTATCTGATGTCCCAACTTTACCAGTCTGTTGCAGCCAACAGTATTATTTTATATTTATTTGCTCCCCATGGTCCATTAGTAGCTCTTCTGCCCTAATGTCCGTTGGCAGATTGAAGTGTTCAAAAAGCTTACTCTACCTGTCACTAACGCTGTAGCACTGACCCCCTAGGCAACAGGCAGAAACATTATTTACCCAGAAACAGCAGTAATACAGTACTGTATTTAAAAACACAATCTCCTTTATACACCACTACAGAGTTTATTATTTGATCCTTCTTGCCCCACGTGTGTGTCTCCAGACCCTGATTAGCTGTCCAGCGGTTGGAGTACACTGAGGGAAGCTGCTGAATGGCTGCAATGAGTGGCTTAAAATTACGAGTCTGTAACACTGTTCCATGCATACCTGCCTGCCAGCTCACACATTCACAATGCAAGCTGCACTGTAGTGTGCTCCAAACATTTCTCTAAATGGGTGATTTAATTTCTTTTAACATGCACTCCTCTGTTCCCCCTTTTAAGGAGCTAAAATGGGAGCTGGCAGGAAGCAAGAGATGAGGCTGGGGCCTGGGACAAGGTGGCAGACAACAGGAGGAGGGCAGGCAGCGCATCAGTAAGCCCCAACCTTTGAGGGGGTTACAGTAGTGTTTGCCAAGGTCAGTTAAGATTTAAGTTCAAAAGAGAGCCAGTTTAGTTTGTAAGTTTGTACAATGAAGTGTTTTGTTACTAGCAAGAAAACCAAATTTAGTTATCTTATGGTGTACAACTTTTGTCTTATCCAAATTAGTTTTTAAAGCAGCATCAGCTACCAATGAACAGCAATCTAAGATTGGTAATGAACTGGGGGTAGTGATTTTCACTCAGTGTAATTAGGAAGACATTTTCTGACACGATAAAGCTGTCTGAGGTTTTGATGAACCTTGGCAATGACATTTTTAATACTGTGTAAAAGTCAATGTTGAATCTAGATAAACACTGAGGTACTTGAAAACATCTACAGTTTCAAGAGGGCATTCATGAATCATAACTATCAACATTTTTTGTGAAGTTGTTAAGTTTTGGGCATTTCCAAATAGCATTGTTTGTGTCTTTGATGTATTAAGTACCCATTTGTTTAGCATGAGCCACGTATGTAAACTCAGGGGGAAAAAACATGTTTATTGCAAAGGAGACCATGCTTCTGTAAGAAGTCAATTAATTTTACTTGAACAATCCTTTCCTACAATTTTGAAAGTGCAGGTAAAATAGATATAGGGCCGGTAATTATCAACAGCCACAGTTAAGCCCTTTTATGCAATGGTATGACATGAGCCAGTTTCCATAAGTGTGTTTGTTTCATTTCAAAAAACATGTTCAATATTTTTGGACCTCGCTTGGTGTGGGGAAGAAGAAAATAAAGGGGAGACCAAAAAGGGAACCCCGAGGGGAACAGAGCTAAGGTGAGCCAGGCTGCCTGAACACAGGGTTTCAATAGTAAAGGATATCACAGCAGTGGACAGCTGACAAATAAAAGGGGCAGGTTGAATTAGGTGAATGCTAGAAACCAGGACTTTGCTGAAGATTGCTGTCTTGCTGGGATGTGCTGACCCTCAGCACGTCATGCTATCATGGGGGGGGGCGGGTTAAAGGGGAAAAAATAAAACTGAGAACAAATACAGAAGAAACCCTGTAAAAATGGAGGGAAAGTATAATTTTATTTTGGGGTGGATCGTGTGTAGAATGGAAGGAAAGTTCAATTTCAGAGCTGACAGGAAAGACTAAGAAAGGAGGGTGGCTTGACAGGCCCTCACAGAGCACAAGGCCTGCACTGAACAGAACAAATCAAGTTGACCTAAGGCCATCAGATGGTTCAGCTCCTTGGATTTCAGATGGTTTGAAGTTTAAGTTACCATTTCAAAATTCTATGCTACCTCATCGTTCAGTGTTACTTGCTTGGGGTTGATGCACTTAAAACTGTACTGCACTATGAAAAGAAAAATATTAGTTTTTTTAATTGTATTTATGCCCCCTGGAGCTGGCAGGCAGGGCTCCCCCCCCCCTCCGAGGGGCTCACATCCATTCCTGACCGGTGATCCCATCACCAAGATCATGTCTGGAGCTTCATGGAGCCTGCCAGCTCTGTTTTTTCTGTTTTTCTCCCCTTGTGCTATGGCCACGCAGCTGCGCGTGGAGGCAGGTGCACACCATGGTTCCACAGTGCCCTCACTATTCCTACCACCCACTTGCCTACACTACCCTCAGGCCACCACCTGGGTGCAGTGGAACTGCGGGGGCGACAAAGTTCCTCCCTGGGAGAGGAGAGCTTGCCTTCTGGCTGCTCAATCTAGCTTCCTCCCCTCCGGCCAACCACCGATGACCCAGGAAAAATATTAGCTATATAAGCCACAGTATGTTGGGGTGAGAGGGGGAATAGTAAGTGATCTTTATGGCAGATGGATGAATAATCAGACATAACTTGAGAAGGATGATTAGCCCAATAAAAAGATCAAGGGTATAGAAGGAAATTAAAAAAACAAGGAGCAATAGGCCAGCCCCATGGCACTGAAAGTTGAGGCACTGAATGCCACACCTCATGGCACACTGGCGACCCGGGCTCAGGAAAGAGCCTGGGTCATCGGGGCAAGGGGCCGGGAGATGAATTGAGCAGCTGCAGGGCAGCTGTCCTCTCCTGAGTGGGAAATCAGTCATGTCCACTGCAGAGCTCCCCATGAGTGGTGGCCCGAGGGTAGTACAGGTGGGAGTGGCTAGGATAGGGAGGGTGCCATGGATCACTGTGTGCACGTGTCTCCACATGTGCTCAAGTGGCCATGGCAAGAGGAGGGGAAAAGAAAAAGTGAAAATGAAGCTGGCAAGCACCATGATGGCCCCATAGCACCCACACCGGCCCCCTGGAGTCTGGATGCTGGTCTCTGGGGAGGGAGGAAAGTTGACACCCTTCACTCTTGGCCCTGTCATGGGGGGGAGCAACCTGTGGGGGATTACCGGGAGGGTTGGGTGCAGGCAAATTAGGGACCGGAGAGTGAGCCCCTCTGAGGGAGTGTCCGGAGGTGCCTGCCAACTCCACCAAGTAGGTGCATAAAATGTAAATGGAAAAAAAAAACATGGAGCAATGACTCCCTTTATACAGGAAACGCACGTAAATCTGACCGAACACAGTAGGCTCAGAAGATCTAGGAGCAGTCTACTACTCTTCATATGAAGAACATCCTCACAGTTGAGGGGTAGCCAGATTAATAAATAAGAACTGCCCCCTAGAGGAAGTGAAGCAGGATCCAGAGGGTTGCTACATATGCCTGAAGGACAAGTATAGATCAGTACCATGCACACTGTTAAATATCTATACCCCTAACCAAGAAGAAAAGATGATAAAATTCCTGAAGGACATACTTGTAGCACATGTCCTGGAACCTGGAGCTTTATGTCTGATCAGGGGTGACTTCAACACTGTCATTGACCAATTTTTAAATATATCAGGATGTGGGGATGGTGAAGATGGTCTAGATCTGGCAAATGTGTAAAGAGGCTGTCACAAGAACTAGGCCTGATATAAGTGTGGCAATTTGCACCCAAAAGTAAGGGATTACACAAGGTGGTCAGCCCCTCACCAGGCATGCACCCACCTGGCTTATTTTCTAGTGTCCAGTGACTGGTTCCACTTAGTAGACTCCTGTGTAATAAAGCCCAGGATCTTGTCAGATCACATGCTGGTTATGCTGGACCTACTAGTGGAACGGGTGACAAAACCCCCAACTTGGAAGTTAAACTTTTCCCTCTTAAAGAGCAGCTGACACCTTCAGGGCAACTTTAACAAAATATAATATTTAGACACAGTTCAGCTTGTATTTCACATTATTTCTGTATTTCTCCTGTCCAGTATTTATTACTGAGGTCATTTGCATTAAAACATAATCTTTGTTCCTGAAGAGTTCATCTATCTCTGTTGCTTTCTCCCTACCTGAGATCATAATGCACTGCTTGTAACATCATAGTTATTCTCCTGACAAGAGATTGTGATGTCACAACAGAGGATTATGACTTGAAGTAGGGAATAAGCTATAGAGGCAGATGAACTCTAAGGGATAAAGATCATCTATTTATGCAAGTTTACTCAGTAACAAATAATGGGGAAGAGAAATATGTAGAATATATATGGAATGTAAGCTGAATTGTACCTAATTATGTTTTTCAAAGTTTTCTTTGAGGCGTCAGTAGCTCTTTAAATAACACTAATTATAAATCAGTGATACTGGCTGCACTGAGAAATATGCAGTTCTTAACTCTGCGGGTGCAGCTGCTGAAAATAATTGGTGGGATGGTCTAAAGGCTGTCATCACAGGCCAAACAATAAGTTTTGCTTCAAACTTTAAAAAAGAAAATATGAAAGAACAGCTACGACTACTGTAGAAACTCAGCTTTTCAACCTGGAAGCCAAACATAAGATTATCCTTAACGAAGAAGTGAAAAGGAAATTAGAAGCCTGCAGAACTAGACTAAACAAGCAATTAGATAATAAAATTTAGGGAGCATTACGCTACTCAAGGCAGTGCTTCTGTGAGGCAGGAAATAAGGTGGACAGAATTTTTACATGGCAGTTACAGCAAGAAGCAGCAGGCAGAGATGTACTTCACCTATGCGAGAGGGGTAATGCCCAACAGTTTGAATTGGACCCTGTAAAAAAAGCAGAAGTGTTTGGTGCATTCTACCAGAATTTTTACTGCCAAGATCAGATCCCCCTGTTCCAACAAAAACTGGACGCATTTTGTAGTAAAGTGCATCTGAACAAATTATCCAGAGAAGCCCAGGAAACTTTACACAGTCCAGTAATGATGGAGGAGAGCCATAGTACCATCAGTAAATTTAAAACAGGTAAGGCCTGGGCCCTGACAGGTTGGTGCCGAATTTTACAAGGGCTTTTGGGAAGAACTGATGCCATATTGCCATACCTCTGTAGAGCGTGTAGGGTGGTACAAAAAAAGAAGGACCCCCCCATGGCAATATGCCCAAATTTCAGTTATCACAAAACCAGGGAAGACTTCCACAAAATGTAGGGCATACAGGCCCATCTCGCTACTAAATGTAGACCAAAATATATTTTCATCCATCCTAGCCTGTAGGCTGCAGGGCTATGTGGAGTTCTTAGTTGACTGTGATCAGACAGGTTTTATGAATGGAAGATTAATTCATGACAACATGAGATGCCTTTCAAACCTTACAGAGCTGCAGACTGATATATATGTCTAGAACTTCAATATGTTCTAATTCTGTTGGCAGTCTAAGGGTTAAATTTAATGTCTTGGTAATGCCAATCCCCAAACCTTGCCCTAGCGATATTCATGGATACAGAAAAGGCATTTGACTAGGTAAACTGCGGATTCCTATGCAGAACCCTAGTGGAGATGTGCCTGGGAGACACTTTTCAGACCTGTGCCCAGGCTAGTTATTCCTCGCCACAAGCGGTAGTAAAAGTAAATGGGTTTCAGTCTAACCGATTCTTTCTAATTTGTGGCACTAGACAGGGATGCCTGTCTCCCCACTGCTCTGTGCACTGAGCATAGAGCCATTGGTGGCTTCTGTGAGAGAGAATGGGGACATGTCAGGTATTAGGGTAGGAATTGGACAGCACAAAATCTCTCTCTCTATGCTGATGGCTCCCTTTGCTTTCTGACCTCACCAGACACATCAGTACCAGCCCTGTTAACAGAACTTGTGGATTATGATGAGATCTCTGGATATAAAATTAATTAGAATAAAACTGATGAGATCAGTCTTAGTGGTAATTGCCCCCCTCCCCCCTAGGATTCAGGAATACCTTTCTTTTTAAATGTGGGCAAGACATCATAGTGAGATACCTCAAATTGAGCATATCCCCTAACTTGGCCTCTCTATTCTCTTTGAATTGTGGTAAATCACTCGGAGATGTGGAAGCAGATGTTGCCAGATGGGAGCTGCTCCTACTCAGTAGTGGGGGGGGGGTAAGAACTGCAACACTTAAGATGAGTATATTGTCCCTCTTTTAATTCCTATTTCAAGCCTCCTAATTGGAATTCCAGAGGACTTCTGGAAAATACTTCAAAAACTGCCCCTATTCTTCGGATGGGCTGGAGGAAGACATAGAGACAATAAGAGGCTCCTCACCCTCCCACAAGAACAAAGGGAATGCCTCTCCCTTTAAACTCAATTATATTGCAGTTTAATTAGTGTTGGTGGAGACATGGACCAAGCAGAGATGTGTTACAGGCTAGTTAGAAATAGAAGTGAATCAGTCCTTACCAGTACCATTGGTTACCCTTCCACATATCTTCCTTACACCCCAAATTTGGTTGGAATTCCCTAACTCCTGGACCAAATGCACCCTCAAGATACTCCCAAGTTCAAAGTAGTATCTGACACTCCAAATGAAGTGGGCCCCTCACCAGTATAACAGGGGATCCAGACTTTTACCCACCTTGCACAGACCCTGGCTTTTAGCGATGGAATAGATCCTCACTGGAGAGATATAACTTCTTAACTGAAAATGTGGAATGTCTCTTTTTCTTGGTACTACAAGAAAAATACAGCCTCCCTAGGCAAGACCTTTAACAAATTCCTCCAAGTGAGACATTACCCTAAATCTAAAACCCTGATCAGAAAGGTGAACAGTAAATTAACACACCAGAAGATTTCCTATGTTTGACAGCCATGTTCGAAAGCAGAAGGGGGATAATCTCATGAGCCTATAAGGCATTATTGGGCACTAAACACAGAATTTTCTCAAATCCATACAAGCTGGGAGAAGGACGCCCAGACCAAAATTACTTAAGAAGAATGGTCAAGGGCATGGGAAAGGGGATGGACGGTCATAGCCTCCCTGGATTGGAGGGAGTTGCACTGGAAATGTATGGTAAGATTTTTCCATACACCCACAATCCATCACTTTGGCCCAGATAGCACAAAGCTATGCCAGAGAGCATGTGGGAGTGTAGAGTGGGCACACACCACCACATATCTGGGATTGCCCAATAGCACAGCATTATTGGACACAGATACACAAAATAATCCCTGACATGTGGAACTACTCAGTTCCCCACACCTTTGAAAACCTAATCTAATCTTGGGAATTGGGTTTCCAGGGGTAGGGGGACAAGCAAAACAAAGTTTTTAAGCATCCTGTCTACAGCATCTCTTAAAGGGATAACAACACACTGGTTGCAAAAGTCAGCCCCAACCACAGACTCCTGGATTGAAAGGGTTGACGACATCCACAGGATGGAAAGAATCCCAGCCAGCATCCTATGATAATGGCATCCTCTATTGAGCCCTTACTAAAAGGGTGATTCAATAGCAGTTCCTGTTCACAGGGCTACTGGACAGGGGGGCAAATATGGATATAGTGACATCCTGTCACTATATGTACATGCACACATGGGGGGAGCAAACATGCCATGTGATGGACAGAAGGGGAGGGAGGGTTTGTGAGGCATACTGTGGCAGTGGGTTGCCGAGCTGGCCCTGTGGCATGTTGGGTGGGTGGCAGGGTAGGGTTGCGAGGGTGCCAATTCCCCAATGCCCTTTTGCCATGCGATGGGAGTGTACACCAGCAAAATTGATTTTCACCAATGTACTTTCACACTAATGGCAATCGCCTTTCTGCAGTCGCCATTCTCACGTAGCACCATCAAAGCCACAATGAGGTTGACCCTTGAAAAACACACATAACTATGGACCAGATAGGAGGTGTTCCATGACAGAAACAATGAGATAGCAGTACGGCCTCCCTTATATAGTATTGAAAAAGAGGAATCAAGCTAATATTTTATTTATTTATTTATTGATTGGATTGACACCTTTGAGCTGAAAGCTCTTTACATAGGTTCCACGTCAGAAGATTACATAATCAAAGAACAAAGGTGTTGCCAGCAGATGGATAGTACATATCAAGATTACAATGTGATAGGGTTTAACACAAGGCAGATCGTAGTTAATTTGAGGAACTAAAGAGTGCAAGTGTGAGTGATATAGTCTGAGAATGGTCTACTCCCAAATTACCTATGGAGACTGTAGTTTAGATAGATATTCCCTACCTCCTTTCCAAAAACAAATTTATAAATATAGGAATAAAGTGTGCCATTTGATAACAAAAAATAATACAAAAAGTGCACAGTTCAACAGTTGCAGTACAGGTTGGATCGTAATGCCCGGGTTACTAAAGTTAAGTCTAAAGTCAAGTTTGACTTAATGTTGCAAGTTAATAAATGTTCTTGTATATGTATATTGTTTAGCTAAGCTCCATCTAAAACAATATGCTAATTCACAGAGGAAGTCACTGCCTAGAGAAGTAGTCCTATTCTACTGCATAATATAGAGGATAAGATGTACATTTGAATTGTACTGATGGGCCACCAATATTGGCTATATTGTCAAAAATCCTCTAAATAAAAATGAGTTTTAGAAAAATTATTATTTTGAACAGTTCCTTGTTCACCCATTTGGAGCTTTTTTTTTTGCTTTGAAATGTCTCCTAGTTAAAGATGCATGTTTCTGAACAATCTGCCAAAATTCAGTACTGAAATGCATGTTTCTGAACAATCTTCAAAAATTCACCACTGAAAAATGTAGGCACTAAATTTACATCTGGAACTACATCCAAATAGGATCAGTCCACATTGTATAAATCCAATAGAAAATCCGATAAAATCAGTTTAGAACAATCATGAAACCATGAAGTAACTGGATCACGTTTTTCTAAAATACCATTATACCAGTGACAAATTTAAGGATGATCACTTATGCTATCTGGCAGTGCATCAAAAGCTTTTATCTTGCTACAGTGTTGCACTAAAATCCAGTCCAACAAAGAATGTTTTTGTGACTTACAATAACTGGAGAGCCTTTTCTCCCATAGGGAAACCTGGTTATAATTTGCAAATATGCGCTGAGTTTCCCTTACTCCATGCATGCGCCTGCCATTGCTCTCCCCATACACAACGCCGGAAAACTGGCCACCTCGCTCTATCACTCAGCAGTAAGTCAAGTGGATTAAAAAACTCCTCTCAGCAGTTGAGTTACTCCGATTATTAAGTAATCTGTAAGCTAAACCTTAAAAAAAGTTTCCACAGCAGCACGACTTACAGACTACGAACAGCCTTCATCCTGAGTGGACCCACAGCTGTTTTATTTTATATAATTGCTGTAGCGAGAAAAGGCTCTCCAGCAATTATATAAATACACATGGGTGGTGTGATGACCAAAGATTTACACACACCCTGGTGTTGGATGCTTAAATAAACCCCTTGAGCTTCGCTCTCAAGGTTTATGTAGTATCCAACACCTCGTGTGTGTGTGTGTAAAATCTAGTTAAACACTGCACCACATGTAATAGTCTATATATTATTCATTCATGTCAGAATACTCATAATCTGCTTTAAATCCACATCTTCCAAAATGTTCACATTGTTTGAAGCATTAAATTGCCAATCCAAATTAAGGTCTCCAAGGGCAATTATATCAACTGGTTTAAGGTGACTAAGCACAAGAGTCAGGTCACTCTCATTAATTGCTAAGATATAAGGTACATTAAGTCCCAATTAATATTTAAATTTCTGGGAATTTAGAGATTAAGTTACAAACATTTAAATGCATTAAGTGGATTTCTTTGTTACCCATCCATATATCCCTTCTTGTAGCACCAGGGACATAATGATGAAGGGTCAGGATTACTTTCTATGTCTCCTGATAACAGCAAAAGACAAGAAAGAAAGCTTACCCAGTACAAATTTACTTGGGTGAAAATCATGAAATTAATACAACCATACCTCCACATGGCCAAAGGGGTAATATTTGGTGGAAAGTTTACCTGTGGACTAGCTTTGAGAGACAAGACTGGGAAAGTGAGAACACTTTTCAGTAATACAAACAGCTAGACTGAAAGACAGCATGGTGTGCTTCCAGGCCACCCGACCATCCTTTTATAAAGGACCTATATCATCAAGAATTGATTTTATCTTCATATTGGAGTGGTTGCCAGGCACTTTTGGGACCACAGTTCTGGTTGAAACTTCAGACCATAGATTAGTCAGTATAAGGAGAGGCACGCCATCAATCTCCACCCCCCATCCCCACCCCCACCAAAGGGACAGGGCTCTGGAGACTAAGTTGTCTATGTTATCAGATAAAATAATTTATAAAGAACAGCAGGCCACATTAAAGCTAGAAAATCTGTTTTTATTATATATGATGATCCAATGTCATGGTGGTTGGACACAGAAAAATGCTTTCAGGTCTTGTTTAAACAGAAACCAAAAACCATCAATGATAAGAAATATCTCCAGTACCTCAATCTGCGCAGACAGCTACAAAACTTACCATCCAAATCAAAAGAAACTGGTGATCATTATACAAACCAAATTAATATAATCAAACAAGAAATGAGACAGATACAGTATACTGGAGTACACATTCTATGTTGATGAATCCCGGTAGGCTTGCTGGGACTCAATAAATATCGATATCCTTTGATAAATGGCGGCAAAAAGTGAATTTTGCAATTCGATTAAAATAAATAAATGGTGAAATATCTTGCATTCTCTGGCTGTGCTTTAAGTTGTTGCCATGTCTACTGTGTCTTTAAAAAGACTTACAAAGACATTCTGACTCTGTTGTTAGCTACTATTAACATTAACTGCGGTGCTGTGCAGATCAAAGGAGGTGCAACTAACACGTTCTGTTAAGTGTCAGAGCACCTCCGATCACTCGCCACAGACTTCCCATGTTAGGCAGTTGCAGAAAATAATTGCACTTTTACATTCCTACGAAATCTCTGCTGTCATTGTCAATGGCTAATAATTGCTCAATTAGCTTGTTAATCTTGTTACTTACTAAAGTGTAGGGAGACCTAGTTTGAGCAGACCCTCTTGTTACATGGCAGAATGGGCAGAAAGTGAAAGACTATAGACGAGTATTGCAACCAGTACCCTGACCTGGAACTCAAAACCATGAAAAAAACAGGTATGGGGAAAATGTTGAAATCCTGCACTGTAAAATTTGCAAAACTGAAGTTACTCAGGCCAGTCGAACAGAATCACTGAGCACTTGAACAGCAAAACTCATATTAAACTAAAAGAAATGAAGGGAAACAGCCAGGCTTCAATAGGCGTGTAGGAACTGAAAAGGAAAGGAAGATGCTGATTTCCTCATGATTTGGTGAGAACTTCGTGTTTTGAGGGGATACCAATGAATGCCGTTCGTGGCAACGGCTTTTTTTTGACACTACTAAGAAAATATGCCCCTGAAGCCCGTACATGCCCTGAGAGATGGCAGCTGGTTGATAATACTTGCTTGAGGTGTATAGTCATCACCAAGAGGCAATCCAGGGCATGTTTTGTGGCCAGAGATTTTCCTTTGTTATCAATGAGACCCCTGGGCTAAGGGGCTACCTGCTGTTAACATCATTGCTGTATTTTACAGTGAGACCACAAAAGTGATACACAGTCTCCTGCTAAAGTCTTCTGTCCTAATACAGTGTAATGCTGGTGTTATTTCAATGCTTCTGCATGATGTGATGCATGAATATGGCCAGACATGGGACAATTGCATCTCAAGCAATAGTGACTCTATCATGTACATGCAGCAATTGTTAAAAGATTTAAAAGAAATATATTTTCATTTGATGAACATTCCGTGCATTGCACATCTCATGCATGTAGCCTTCAAACATGCATTGGGAACAGCAGAGTTTGCAGATGTTAAAGATTTTGTCATACATTTCCCTGCACTATTTCAAAATGCAAATTGTCAGTGCAGAGCTTTTTTCAAAGTGTGCACTTCCAATCTGGTTAGTCTATCCTCATTGAGAGTCCTACCACATGTTGGATCAGCCAAATGGTTCTCGTCGCTGGAAGCTGCTAAATTTATTTACTCACATTGGGGCAGTGTCACAGACTTCCTTGAACTCAAAGAAGTTGCCTGTGAATCAGAAAAGGCCAGCAGACTGAAGAACATGGTAGCCGAGAATGGCAGTCAGCGTGAGCTGTATGGTAAGCTGAGTTTTGTCTGTATATTTTTAGTCAAAATACATGAAGTACACATTAAGCTTGAAAGCAGTGGCTCTTTATCACACCAGGTTGAAAAGCTGATTAACTGTGACTTGAGACTCGCAGCTGATCCTGATGCTGTTGTTAACTAGTATATCTTAAGTCCATGGGCTCTAAGAGGTCTAAACTGAATGCTGCAATGCATGCTTTTGCCTCTAACTTTGAACAAAAACGAAAAGCTACAATTGCACACAATGTACCAGAGGGGCTGTATGAGCCAGAGTCTCTTTTTGCAAGCCTTCAGTTGTTCGATCCCTTTTTAAAAGGACAGCTCTCACATGATGTCAGCATATTCCAGACCATAGAGAGGAACTGTAAATGTAACAGTGAAGCCTTTCAGCATGAATTTAATTTGTACATGCTGCTCGGTGAGCCATCTGATGCTAACATAATTGCACTCGAGTACTGGAAATGTCAGACGCAGCAACTACCAACATTGAGCTCTGTGGCATTTCGTGCATTAGCCATTCCAGTTATCTCGGTGTGTGTGTGGAACGCTCCTTCAGTCTGTTTCAGAAGGTGCAGGACAAATGCAGAATGCGTTTATCTGATGAGAGACTGGGGCAGCTAAATGTCCTGTACCACAATAAAGATATTACTTTTTCTTTTATGAGCTTTGGTACACCAGAAGTGAATGAGGGCAAATGATTTTTGGGAAACTGGGGAAATGATATATGTCATTAATGAGCTTTAGTACACCAGAAGTGTTTGAGGGCAAATGATTTGGGGGAAGTTGGGGAAATAATGTATGTTATTAACAAATTCATATGCAATCTTATGCGTTCATATGTATGCTTTTAATTGTCTTAACACTTTGCAGAAATGCTTTTAATATGTTACAGTTCTTTTTGGTGAACACTGTTTTTATGAATAAAATCAAAGATTTTATAAATGCTTGTGCAACTTATTATGTTTGCAATAAATTTAATCTATAAAAAGTGCAATTTAAATAAAAAAAAATCAATATTTTTGGTCAAAAAAAAAAAAACATCTCGGCAAGCCTAAATATGGGACACACTAGCATGTACATCTGTATGAAGGTTGTAAGGACATGGTAGATAAAAGATATATGGGACAACTAGAGGATGCAGGATGTTCTGGGAAACATTAGGAAGGATAGCTGCTACACTCAAAAAAATCATATTCAGCCATGCACAGGTCTTGTTTGGTACCGCTGCTACTGCATTGGCAGATTCCTGCACCTTCTTTCAGTCCCACCCCTGCTCGTGACCTTCAGAGAGGGAAAAGAAAATCCTGAGAGCTCCTATGACAAAGGCAAAGGTAATGCTATGGGGCAACAGGCTTCTAGGAAAACTTAAAGTGATCTTATGAGCTCAAATGGGCAGACTGGGTGGGCCATAGGCCCTTATCTGCTGACAGCATCTGTGTATCTATATATAATGAATTCCGTAGGTGTGTTACATTCAGGAGTTGCATCTGGGCTGGATGGGCTTCCTGGGGACATATATAACATTTTAGTCACAGATCTGGCAATTGAATTTGTTTTATTGAATAATTACATTTAACTACATTTTGACCTCAAAACAGGTTCTTATGGAGATTTCTAAAGGTGTACTAATTTTCCTGCATAAAAAAGGACCAAAAACATGTATTAAGAATTGACAGCCCATCAGTCTGCTAAATACGGATTGGAAGGTTTTAATGAAAATTTTAGGAACCAGATTGTCCAAGGTAGTCCATAATCTAATAATGCCTTTTCAGACTTGCACTGTCCTAGGACATAAAATTCAGTACAATCAAGGCCTTTTGATGGAACTTTTTGAAAATGGAAATTCAAACCAGACTCATGGCTTGCTCCTGACTTTAGATCAGGAGAAAGTGTTTGATAGTGTCTCCCATGTTTTTATGTTCTATGCTTTACAGAGCTATGGTATTCCTGATTTTCTCATTAAATGGGTTAAGCTTTTATATACCTCAGCTTCTACCATACCTCTTGTTAATAGACTCCTAGATGAAAGACTGGTCATTAAGAAAGGGCTACAGTAGGGGTGTCCACTGAGTCCCATCCTGTATATTTGTAGCATAGACCCCATGTTAAAGAAAATAGAAAAAAGTGTACACATTCAAAAGTGCAGAATTCTAGAGGGAATGTGTTTCCCTGCACTTTGTCATATACCAGTAATTTATGCCTCATGGTGGCTGGCAAAACTTCAAATGAAAGGACCACACACCTCCTACAGGGGTTTTCTGAACTCTCAGATTCCAGAATCAACTGGGAAAATGTGTTGATACACCTTTTGGGAGTATCACAAATCCTATTCCCTAGACTGGGGCAGCGTGGAAATCACAAAACACCCAATTAAAATACTGGGGGTAACCTTTGGAGGCCAAAACATTGCCTGACAGAACTGGTTAGAGAAACTGGCAGTAGCAGAACCTACAGTAAATAGAGAAATTGAAGGCACAGCCTATGATGAAGATGAAGAGAGCTTTTTAAACTGAAGACATTTACTGTACTTATTTTTTTGTTCATTTATTAGTTATATTTTCCCACCCCTCAAAATCTGGAGGCCAGACTATATAATGTTTTTTTTTTTTTTCTGTTAAACTCATATGGGGGAGTAGACTCAACCTGGTCAAATGGAAAGTGACCTACCAGGCAATCAAAGCTGGAGGGCTGTCGATGATAAATCTGGTAGTTTTTTTTTTATATCATCTTTTTGTTTCACAATATCTGGCCAGTACTACAAGGGCAGTTTATGACATGGCTTCCTTTCTTTGCTGCATGATGTGAGTTCTTTTTCAGGAAATGGAGTACAGGACAGATCAGAGTTTTCCAGAATCTTTCAGTGGACATTCTGCATCATCTTATAGATCAGTTTTGGAAGATTAAGTCTTGGAAACTAACTATAACAGAAGTCACCTGCAATACCAGGAAGCAGCTGTATAATTCCATTCTGGCTAGTTTCTTTGTCTCTAACCCATGCTTCAGATGACCTCCCAATATACCAGAACAGTGTCTGACGGCCTAAGTAATGGAACCGAGGATGCCACAAAAATGTGGGACACTCTGAGGCTCTGGTACAATGAGTACCTTAACATCAGGAATAACCATCATCATAAGTCTATTATGAACAGATACTGTCCTCGTCCAGAGTGTCATCAAGTCCCAGAAACTATGGAACACTTATTCTTTGACTGCAGATACATTAAATACCTATGATGTTTAATAGCCAGGAAATGGTAAGATGTGCTTTTTCAGCACTTGTCATATGATATACTGTACTAATATATGGGACACCCAAGGTGGGATGGGGAAAATTTCACCCTGGATCATTCAAAATGTTGATTATAGTTTTCAAATGATGCATCTGGGAAAATGGATGTGAATTTGTCCTGAACCAAAAAACAAATCGCTTTGCATATTCTTTTTGTCAGGATTGATAACGAGCTGAATTTGATTTACAGGAAAAAGTGATCCTTTTTCCCTCATCCAGCACTAATGGACTTATGGAAAAATATGCCTTGGTTCAACCAAACATAGGAACAATCAGAGAGGTACTAGCTGGGTTTCCTCATCCCTTACCCTCTCTCCCCTTTTTGTTGTTAATCCTTTTTGTGTATTTCTCCCTTTTACTTTGAGAATGTCATGTCTTTGGATACGGCACACTACACAGCCAATAAAATTGTGAGTCCTCCCTGTCTGGCCCGACTTACTCCACTGCCACAATTTGGGACTGTACCCTGCAGGGTACTAGCCATGTGGGGAACCCCTGTGATAGCCTCCTAGTCTCCAGGCTGTCCTCTCGTGCTGGAACTTGGGAGGGGATGGGAGGCTGGGGTGATGCTGACTGAGGTGCTTATCAGTGCATAATAATGTAAATAAAAAGCCCAACACAGATTGTAATAATTGTTTATTGTCCTGTTGTATCTTACGGTCCTGTTGTATCTTGTACACTTGGATAACACTTAATAAAGTTGAGATCAACAAAAAAAAAGATTTCATGTCTTTTAGTTCATGTTCTTTTTATTTGATACTTTCAATGGTTAAATCATATATTGTTTTTGTGCTGAAGTTGTGTTTGTTATATCTGATGTAAGATGGTTTGCATTTTTTGCTTTATTTCTATCATTTGTTATAGTACTTAATAAAAAGATTCCCCTACTCTTCAGTAGGGGGAGCTGCTGTCCATTTTGGCATCAAGCCAAGATGGCCAACATAGGTGGAGGAGGTGAGGATGATATTACGGCAGGGGAGCTGATCTCCATCCCTGCCATTGCTGAGGTCAGCAAAAGCCTGAATAATGCTGAAGATATGGAAACCAATTCTGAAAATAAAAGATTCGGAAGAGATGGTTACAGACCTGACTGATGCAGTCCTGTGTCAAGAGGAATAGCTCCTGAAAGCAGCTATGCAAGAGAAGCAGCAGACTGCTGGACATGATGGCGGAGGAGAAAGCAGGGTATCTTCATGAGAGAGATCTCCTCCTCAGCATGCAGCAGTCCAGACATGCTGTCAGTGTATCAGCTGAGCCACTGACAGATGCAGCTTTGACAGCAACAGCTGTGCACTCTGACATGCAGCATAGCAGGAAGACACTTGGTCCAAAGTGAGGTGTCTAAAGTTCCCCTAAAAATAGCTGGAAAAGAAGCTGTTCCCTGGTCCCCCAACAAGGCTGTAACAGAAGAAGATTGGATACAAAGCTTCCTACTATAAGGACCTCCTAAGCAAAACTTGGGGCTCTGGTAGAGAATTTTGGAACTCCATCAAATCCTTAACTGGCAAGACCCCTAAGGCCCGACCCGATCTACTAGTTACAGTGGAGGGGCCTCTACAGGAACCTATTGACATCGTTAATGAGCTCAACAACGCATTCACCGACCTTTCTGGTATACTCCCTGGTGACTACTTTAAAGATCAACATGGGCAACAACACCTAACTGCCCTTTCTAACCCCCTAAAGAGTGATATACCACCCTTCTACTTTAGGCGGGTCACCAAGTCTGAAACCGTCAAGCACATTAAAGGGGTTCTCGGCAAGATCAGGATGGGGGCGGATCAAGTGATTATGAAACTGGTGGGTCTTCTTCTGAATGAACTGGCCAGTCCTCTAACCATGATATTAATGCATCCTGAAGAACAGGGGTGTTTCCAAGTATATGGAAGTTAGTTATCGTCACGCCTGTCTTTAAATCTTGTGACAAAACTCAAACATCCAACTACAGACCTATATCCAGCCTACCCCCCCCCAAAGCACTTGAAAGAATGGTCTCGGAGCAGCTTACAGAGCATCTTGATAACTATAACCTACTCTGCCTGCAGCAGCATGGGTTCTGAAAAAAGCACTCTATGCTCACCACCCTATTTGATTACTCTTACTAGCTTTATGATGCCTTAGATAATGGGAAGGCTGTGGGTTCAGTCTTCATTGACCTTACGAAGGCCTTTGACTCTGTTAACCACAACCTCCTCCTAAACTGCCTGCTTTCAACAGGTCTATCCCCGGACACGGTACGTTGGTTTGGAAGCTACCTCTCAAACAGGTCGCAATGAGTCAAAATTAGTGACACACTATCATCGGCTAAGGAGGTGACACTTGGGGTCCCGCAAGGCTCTATTCTTGGCCCATTGCTCTTCAGCCTCTTCATCAACACTGCACCATCTGCATGCACAGCATGTGCCATTCTCTATGCTGACGACCTGGTAATATCTGTTGCTGGTAAAGATCACAGTTCCATCACTACTGAACTCCAAAGCAGCTTCCTCAATCTTGAATCCTGGTTCACACAAAACAAACTACTATTAAACCATAAAAAAGTAAGAGTCTACTCTTCTCTTCCTCACAAAGCAAAAAGAAATTTCAGCCTCTGCTCATTCATAACCACAAGGGTGAGATACTGGAACAAGTAACTAAGTTCAAATACCTCAGCATAACCTTTGATGATACACTCACCTTTGCTAGGCATATAGACACCATAGTCAAGTCAGCTAATATAAAGCTGGGGGTCCTCTACTGACACAGGTATTCTATGACATCTGAAGCTCTCAAACTTGTCACAAGTAGTTCAGTACTGTCCTCCATCGATTATGGGCTGCCTGTCTATAGGGCAGGCACAAAAAACTGGCCTTAACAAGGTTAGCATGCTCTTAAATAAGGCCTGCCATCTGTCAATAGGGGATGCTTATGACACCCACACCTGCACACTCTACACTGAACTGGGCGGCTCCCACGTCATCTTACAACACAATACCAAACCTGCCTACTTCTAAAAAAAAGTGCTTCTTGGGCTCCCCTTCTCCCTCACTGGGCTGCCTTTTCACACTGGCAGTTCCAACCAAAGCAACTAGAAGCCCATAATCGATGGAGGACAGTACTGAACTACTTGTGACAAGTTTGAGAGCTTCAGATGTCATAGAATGCCTGTGTCGGTAGAGGATCCCAAGCTTTATATTAGCTGACTTGACTACGCTTTCTACAGAAAGTTTCATTTTTTTCTTATTGGCATTAAGAAGAGAATTGCAGGATTCCATTAAAGTGTAGTAATTTTATAACCAGAAGGGGTGAAATACACCTGAAGTTGCTTGATTCCTGTGCTAGACACCTAGGATTTGGAAGGATATCTGTGCAACATTTTTTAGAAGTGTCCTGCTGGCTGAGCAGTGAGTTTATCCCTGGTTTCAGATAAAGGGTTTGTGTATTAGAAGCAGACATAGCAAATTGTCTTCACTGAAAGGCCTGCTTACATCACAGGTGTCACTAGTCAATCAATTGATTCTGGGTGGGACTTTTATCACTGAGCTGTCTTAGGCAAACTACACAGTGAGAAGCCTGTCAGAAAAGACTTGCCTGCTTCTGTTGGAAGCTGAGAAACTTGCTATACTGCAGAGAACAAACTAGAATGCATTTGAGGAACTGGGAACCTAGTAAAACAATATTGTTGGGGACTTGTTAGGAACGTAAGCTACGCTTTCTACAGAAAGTTTCATTTTTTTCTTATTGGCATTAAGAAGAGAATTGCAGGATTCCATTAAAGTGTAGTAATTTTATAACCCGAGGGGGTGAAATACAACTGAAGTTGCTTAATTCCTGTGCTAGACACCTAGGATTTGGAAGGATATTTGTGCAACATTTTTTAGAAGTGTCCTGCTGGCTGAGCAGTGAGTTTGTTTTTAACCCTGGACTCAGTAGAATGGTTTGTGTAGGAGCAGTGGTCTAGTAAATTGTGGTGTTGGTTGACTTACTATAAAGGGTAGTACTCACCAGGGTGGTGGAGCAGTGGTGTATTTGATTGTTTCTAACAGTCACCAGTGGTTGTGGCCTACCCACCCACCCTTCCCTCACCCCACCCACCCCAGATGTGACATTTCCTTTATAGCCAAGGTTCTGACATCACTTCCTCAGCAGGTCTTGGGGCAGAACTTTCATATTCTTAATTACCCAGCACAGTGCATAAAGGGTAAGTACACACCAAAAAAAATGTGTATATTACTCATTGTATATTATAAGGAAGAGGGACATGTGGGAAGTGGTGCAATGCATTGGCCGTGGGGCAGCAATTTTTCAGGAGACATTCTGGAACCTGCGTTGCTGCCCTGTTTTCAGGCAACTGTCAGCTCTGAGGGAGGAGATTGCCCACCTCCAGGCTGAACTGGCAAGTACTAAGGAGGCCTCCCCCACCCAAAGAGCACCAATTCCACAACCACTGCCTCAGAGGTTGCCATGTGTGAAGAGCAGATGGACACAGTAGGTTCTGGGAGGGTGAGGGTGGTGGAACAGAGGCGTAGCCCGAGTTGTACCTCTACACAAATCATATGTCAGTCTGGCAAATCAAGGTTCCTCTATGATGACACCCTCAGTGGAGACCAAGAAAAATGCTGGGGACATCCACAAGGGAGACCCACAAAAGAGTGGCAAGGGACATCATGGGAAAGAAACAGCTTCTGATAGGGGACTCAATTGATAGGGGTGTAGACCTGGGGAAGGGAGAGGAGAGGGAAGTAAGGCACCTGCCTGGTGCCATGGCTTGGAGGGACAGGAAGCAAATCCTCAGGATTACAGAAGCAGCATCACAGGAGAGAGAACTAGATATCATTGTCCACCTTGGGACAAATGACCTAGCTAGGCATGAGATCAGTGCAGTGCAGGATGAATTTGTGGAGTTGGGGAGGGGTCTCAGACAGGTAGCAAGCACAGTAACCTTCTCAGAGGTGCTGCCAGTCTATGGCAGGGGTGAGGCTAGGGTACTGCACACCATGCGGTTTAATGAATGGTTGTAAAACTGGTGCAGAGCAAAGGGCTTTGGCTTCATTGGGGACTGGGGGTCCACCTGGAGAGATGACGGTCTATTCTGGCATGATGGTCTGCATCTGTCCAGGAAGGGAAACACGCTCCTAGGTGACAGGTTTAAAGGCTTCCTTGGCAAGTTTTTAAACCAGCTAAGGGGAGGTGCTGATAGGAACGGAACGTGCAAGCCTTCCCCCACAAAACATGGCAGGTAGTAGGGTAAACACTGAGGTACAGAGCTTGACAGAGGGCAGGACTGGGTAAATGGAAAAACAGACAAGGGCAATAAGAGCAGGGATGGGGTAAAAAAGGATAAGGCCAACATTAAATGGAGGGCAGTGAGTACCAATGCCCATAGTCTTGGAAACAAGCTTCCAGAGCTAGTAGCCCTGATGGACAAGGAACACTTGGATATTGTGGCAGTCACAGAAACATGGTACATGGAGAACCATGACTGGGATGTCAATATACCTGGGTACACAATCTACAGAAGGGACAGGGAGGGTAAAAGAGGAGGTGGAGTAGCTCTCTACAAAAGGGAAGGGATCAAAGCTACAGAACTAAAAAGTAAAGGGGGAGGACAAGAGGCACTCTGGGTCACCTTGGAGACAGGGAATGGCATCACAATCCACACAGGGGTTGTATACAGACCCCCGTCTCAAGGGGAGGAAATGGACAAGAAAATGATAGAGGGCATTCTCAAAATGGCTGAAAAAGGGGAGATACTGTTGATGGGGGAGCTGAATATGCCAGATGTTAACTGGATGACATGGACTGCAGCCACATCCAAGAGCAGGGTCATTCTCGATGCCCTACAGGGAGCATGCCTTAGACAGCTAGTGGTGGAACCCACTCGGGAGGGAGCAATATTAGACCTGGTACTCTCAAATGGAGAGAGGATCACAAATTTAGAAGTCAGTAGACATCTGGGAACAATGTGCTTCGCAATAAACACAACCATGGAGACAAGCCATACAAAGACAAGGATACTGGACTTTAGAAGGGTTGACTTTGGCATAATGGGTGAATACCTGAGGAATGCATTAGCAAATGGCCAGAAAGGAGGGGTGGAAGAACAATGGAGAAAAATCAAAACTGCCATCATGGAGGCAACAAGCCTTTGTGTGAAACAAATAAAACAAAGAGGAATAAAAAACCACTATGGTTCTCAAAAGAGGTGTCAGGGAAGGTTAAGGAGAAAAAGGCTGCATTCAGAAAGTATAAGGAATCGCAGAAGGAGCACGACAGGGAACTGTATCAATTAAAGCAGAAAGAAGTGGGGAAGGCAGACAGAAAAGCAAAGGCCCAAACCGAGGAAAAGATAGCCAACTCAGTTAAGAAGGGGGATAAAACCTTTTATAGGTACATTAGGGAGCATAGAAAGGTTAAGGGAGGGATAGTGAAGATTAATAAAGGAGAGGGAAGGTTGGCAGAGGGAGACAGTGAAAAGGCAGAGATACTGAATGAATATATTTGCTCAGTATTCACAAAAGAAGAAGAGGAGGAGTTACCTAAACCAAACAGAAGCAGTCTGGGTAGTGGGGTTGACGCCAGTCCATTTACAGAAGAAAGAGTCCTGAAAGAACTCCTAAAACTCAAGGCGGACAAAGCAATGGGGCCTAACAGGATTCACCCTAGAATCCAAAACGAGCTAAGGGAGGACCTAATGACACCACTAACCACACTTTTAACAAATCATGGGAAGATGGGGTGGTACCTGAGGACTGGAGGAGGGCAGATGTGATTCCCCTTCACAAAAGTGGGAGCAAAGCAAAAGCAGGAAACTACAGACCTATTAGTTTGACCTCAGTGGTGGGGAAAATGATGGAATCACTTCTGAAAGAAAGAATTGTACAGTACCTAGAGGCCAGCGGGGCAGAGGACCCAAAGCAGCATGGATTCACAGCAGGAAGGTCATGTCAGACAAATATAATCGATTTCTTTGACTGGGTGACCAAAGTAATAGACCAGGGAGGGGCTGTGGATATGGCCTACCTAGACTTTAGCAAGGCATTTGACACAGTCCCGCACAAAAGATTAATAATCAAGTTAGCCAGCCTGGGAGTGGGTCCCAGGGTGGTAGCCTGGGTAGCAAACTGGCTGCACAACAGGACACAGAAGGTAATAGTGAATGGAACACATTCTGAAGAAAGGGGGTTACTAGTGGAGTACCTCAGGGCTCAGTACTGGGTCCAGTCCTCTTTAACGTCTTTATAGGTGACATTGCAGAGGGTCTGGAAGGAAAGGTATGCCTCTTTGCAGATGACACAAAGATCTGTAACAGAGTTGATACACAAGGGGGGGTAGAAATGATGAGAAGGGACTTGGCAAGGTTGGAGGAATGGTCAGACATATGGCAACTTAGATTCAATGCAAAGAAGTGCAAATAATACACCTGGGAAATAAAATCCAGGAGAAGAGTACACAATAGCAGAGGGTACTAACAACAACAGTAATGGAAAGGGATCTGGGTGTAGTCATATCAGATGACCTAAAGGTGGGTAAGCAATGTGAGAAGTCAGTAAGGCCAGGGGGATACTGGGATGCATAGGAGAGGCATCACAAGTAGAAAAGGAAGTGGTTATCTCTCTGTACAGACAGTTGGTGAGACCCCATCTGGAGTACTGTGTGCAGTTTGGAGATCTCATCTATGCAAGGACATAGACAGGATGGAAGCAGTCCAGAGGAGGGCAACTAAAATGGTGCAGGGTCTACATCAGAAACCATATGAAGAGAGACTGAGAGAGCTTAATATGTATACTCTTGATGAAAGGAGGGACATGGGGGACATGATAGAAACTTTTAAGTACCTTGGGGATCAACAAAGTCCAGGAGGGTAGCATCTTTTAGAAAAAAAGATGTGTAAGAACAAGGGGGCACAATTTAAAGTTAGAGGGGGGACGGCTCAGGGGTAGTGTGAGGAAATTATTTTTCATGAAGAGAGTGGTGGACGCATGGCACTGCCTTCTTGGAGAGGTTGTGAGGTCTAAAACAGTGGGGGAATTCAAACATGCATGGGACAGACATAAGGCAATTATAGTGGGGGGTTGCAGGAACTAGGCTGTTGGTTAACTAGAATCTGCAGCTTATCCAATTGGTAGGGAAATGGGCAGACTAGGTGGGCCAAGTGGTCCTTATCTGCTGTCAAAGTCTATGTTTCTATGTAAGCATAGCTACTGATAGGTTGGTGATTCCCTTCAAAAGGACGAAACTTGCCCAGAACTCCATCCTGTACCAGGGACCAAAATGGTACAATGAGCTACCTGCTAACCTCACGTAAACATCTAAGATTAGTACCTTCAAATCGGGGCTCAGATCCCTTCTTGACATGACAAAGATCTGTGCCTGCAAGCACTAATGTGGCATGACTTCAGCCTCCCAACCCCCCCTTCTCCCCTTCTATCTCCTCAAACCCCTCCTCCACCTCTCTCGCCAAATGAGGCCCACTTGGCTGACTGTGCACTTCCTACGATGACGACGCCACCCTTGGTTGACCACTCTACCCCCCTTTCCTTCTAGGCTGACCTACAAACTAGTGAACTTCAATCCAGAGTCCTTTTTACCCTATCCTCTTTAAACCTCTCGATGAATGTACTGTATATAATTACATGGTATTTGATTGCCTGTTTAATTGTTCTCTTGTTCTGCATATACCCTGTTATATTTGTAATGTTTGTACAACAATGACTTGGAACCTTTGAAAACAAGTCCTCGACTCAAAGGTATTAATCCCCAAACTGAAATAAATAAATAAAAGAGAATCGTAAGAGTGGGTTCCCAATTTAGGGGATCCAGTAGTGCAGTGCTATCAGAGGAAGTTCCCCATAACAAGTGCAGATAGTATGCTGGCAAGCATTTGCTGCCATACCGGTGACTGAATGCTCCCCTTCTGTGACTACTGGAATGCTGGTGATTGAATGCTCCCCTTCTGTGACTACTGGAATGCTGGTGATTGAATGCTCCCTTTCTGTGACTACTGGAATGCTGGTTATTGAATGCTCCTCTTCTGTGACCACTGGAATGCTGGTGATTGAATGCTCCCTTTCTGTGACTACTGGAATGCTGGTGATTGAATGCTCCCCTTCTGTGACTACTGGAATGCTGGTGATTGAATGCTCCCCTTCTGTGACTACTGGAATGCTGCTGATTGAATGCTCCCCTTCTGTGACCACTGGAATGCTGGTGATTGAATGCTCCCCTTCTGTGACTACTGGAATGCTGGTGATTGAATGCTCCCCTTCTTTGACTGCAGATGTGACCAGGGAAGGTGGGGATAACTCCATTGTGCATATGGAAGGCATTGAGGAGCAAGGCATGGACTCTCGGATCCCTGCTGAGCCCACCCCTGTATCTAAAGACCCTGTATGTGTGAAAAGTTTATCTGAAACTGTGCTTTGGTCTGATATGAGGTTGTCAGATACAGAACTGACTTTGGGAGAAAATGTTGTAGAACTCATTTCTGCCAAGGAAGTCACAGATGGTCAGCCTGGTGCTGATGCTTTCAGAAATGTCTCCTGTTGTTACTCTGCAAGCTGGGCCATTGGGTATGAATTCCAGGAGGAGAGGGCCTAGTCCACTGCATCTGGGTCCTGGGGCTCCCATACCCCTGGAAGGTGAACGACTTCTGTGCTCTATAGAGCAGGGGCCCCATAGACCTGCTTTCATACTTACCACTTTATTTAGTAACAAGGATGAATCTGCTCCCAGGAGGAGCACAGCAAGGCTGGTTTACAAGGGGAGTTTGGAAACTCCTCTGGACAGGCTGTATGTGGCAAGGACCCTGCTAAAAGATTCATCAAAGTTTTTCACGTCCAAGATCTATGCTCTGATCCATGCAGGGGACTCTAACTATAACATTAGTTTTAAAGTGGAACAATCACTACCAAGGGCCTCCACAATCAAGTCTGGGGCTGGTCCCAATGTGCTCTTTTTTTTTTTTTTGTTATTTTCTTCTTTATTTGAATTTACTTACAGTACATTCCATTTGATTGTGTCCATACAATAGTAAAATTAGGAATCAAGAATGGGTAATCAGAGTACTCCTACACGGATTAGAGCAGTTAATGTTCAGGGTAAGTCATTAAAAGATAGCTCCAATGTAATTAAAAATGATTGTCCATAAGGACCCAGGAGGTTCAGGGGGACCCAATTCCTGAAGTGCTTAATTTCGAGCAAAATACTAAAGCAGGTCCTAGATGTCAGAGAAAACACTAGGTATTCAAATGTCATTAATGACGAACAATATACCATCGTTCATATCAACCCCAAGGTACCCAAACCTCAAAGTTGGGGGGGGCCCTGCGCCACGCAAACCAAACTCACAATGTAAAATTAAGGGATGGAGGGGGTGGGGCATCAGGTAAGGGGAGGGAGAGAGGGAGTAGAAAAGTTTATTAGACTATGGGACGAACGTTGGGTCTTTAAGCATATAATACAGAAGCCATTTATTCCGTCTAGATTTGAATTTTTCTTCTCTATCATTTAATCTGTATGTTAATTTTTCCATCTGATAGATTTGCTTGGTTATGGACCACCAGTCCCAGAGAGTTGGGATGTCAGGGGTCAACCACGCTTTGGTGATGGCTTTTTTCCCTGCTGACAAAAGAATGGCTAAAAGGTACCGGGCACCCTGGTCTCCGAGGCCTTCGGGGAGAATTAAGAGGATAAATACCTGTGGGGTCAACTGGAAAGGCCTATCAAAGATCTCTTGGAGCTCCAAGTGTAAAGCTTGAATAAATGGAAACAGCTTAGGGTATGCATACATCACATGTGTGAGATGAGCCTTACCCTCACCACATAGTCGCCAGCAGGCGGCTGAGCATCCCGGGGTGTAGTGACTAGTGACCTCAGGTATATAGAAGTATCGAACGAGGAATTTCCAAGAGTACTCTCGCCATTGGTGTGAGCTAGATGTGCGTGACACCTGTCAGCAAGCTTGTTCCCACTGTTTTATTTCTATGGGTATACCCAATTCATGCTGCCATTTTTCACGGGTATCTACCAGATTTGCCGAGGGAGAAGATATCAGGGCTCGATAAAGGACTGATATCAGGTGTCTCTGATTTGGGGAGGTAAACAAAGACTGCATACTAGCAATCAAAGGAGGCCAGTGTTCAGGACTACGCACTGTGGCCGGTAATGACCCGTAGTAGTGTCTTAACTGTAAATACCTATAATGGTGGGAGTTGGGCAAGTTGAATTTTGTCTGTATTTCCTGAAATGACCACAATTTCCCTCCAGTTATGATTTGGAACAGGTAACTTAGGCCATACCTTGACCATTGACAAAAAGCATGGTCCAGGCTCCCAGGCTGAAAATCTGGGAGTTCCACAATTGGGCAAATTAATGGAATAAAGGGGGAAATAGAGAATTGCCTCCTAACCTGATACCAGGTGGTCACTCTATGCTGTAACTCTATGGGCAGATTCTGGAAGTCTACTGTGTGTCTTGTCCCACGGTATAATATGGCAAAGTATTCCAGATCTGGAGTAACTGCCTTTTCCAACTCTGCCCAATGCATTTCGCTTTCTAATAGCTGTCTATAACGCATGAAGAGGTCGCAGCTTGGTAATACTGATAAAGGTCAGGGAGGGATAGTCCTCCAAGGCCTCTTGGTTTAGTAAGGAGTTTCAGCCTAACTCTTGGCCTGCGGCCAGCCGAGATAAAGTGAGATATCACCCTGTCCCATTCCAGGAATACAGATTGGGGAAGGGCAATGGGGATATTGTTAAAGAGGTACAAAGCTCTGGGCAAAGTCACCATTCGGATGAGCTCTATCTTCCTAGAAAAGTTCAGTGGGAGTGTACTCCAGTTGGCTAGGTCTTCCTTAAGACGTGTGGTAAAGGGGATGTAGTTCTGCCTATAGGCATCACTCAAATCCCTAGTTAAATTTATCCCTAAATATTTTATCTTCCCTAAGTCCCACTTGCAGGGGAATTGTTCCCGAATAGCCTAATCTGGTGAATATTGAAAGGTCAAAATTTCGGTTTTCGAGATGTTCACTTTATAGCCCGAGAGATGCCCAAATGATTCTAATAGCTCGTTAACTTTTGGGAGTGAGCTTGCTGGGTTTCGAAGGTATAGGAGAACGTCATCCGCATAGAGAGCTATACGGTGCTGTTCACCCTCAACCTCGATCCCCAAGATGTCCTGCGATTGCCTGATTAATTATGCTAATGGCTCCATAAATAAGGCAAATAGGAGAGGTGACAGGGGGCAACCCTGCCTGGTGCCCCTGTAAAGGGGGAAAGATCTCGAGTGGTGCCCAGCGACCCGCACCCATGCCCTTGGAGATGAGTAAATGTTTGTGATTACCCAGATTAATGACAAGGGGAAACCCATAAACTCCATAACTGAGTATAGAAAAGGCCAGTGTACTCTGTCAAAGGCCTTTTCTGCATCAAGGCTTACTAAGACCGCAGGGAGGTTAGAGGAGTACATCTTACGTATTATATGATAGGTTCTCTTAATGCTATCTGTAGTAGTACGCCCTCCGACAAACCCCATTTGGTCTCTATGAACTACTTGTGGAAGCATAACTTCTAGCCTATGGGCCATGATCCCCATAAATAATTTATAGTCTGAGTTTAAAACCAAAATTGGCCGATATGATGCACAGAGCTGAGGATTTTTACCGGGCTTGGGGATGACAGAAATTGTGGCGTATGCCCAGGTGGGGGGCGGAGGATCCCCCTCTAAGACAGAGTTACAGGTGTTCAAAAGGGGAGGCAGGAAGAGCTGTTTTGTAGCCTTGTTGAATTCAGCTCTGTAGCCATCAGGTCCCGGAGCTTTCATAGTTTTGGCCCGGGCTAGGGCGCTAACTAACTCCTGCATCATGATAGGGCTTAGCAGCTGTTCGCCCTGTTCCGGCTAGACTCTGGGGAGGGCAAGGTCCTGTAAGAACCCTTTTATCTGATCCGGAGCTATGGGGTGTTCTGGAGTGTAAAGGGCTGAATAATATGTGGTGAATGCCTCCACAATATCATTGAGCTTATTCAGGGGTCTACCACCTGCTGGGTGGAGTATAGTAGTGATAGTGGCCGCCTTCCTCTGCTTCCTAATTTGGTAGGCCAACAGCCTGGTAGCCCTGGGTCCCACCTCATAGTACTTCTATCGGAGGAAGGTTATGGCAATTTCTGTCTGTTGTAGTGCCAGCCTGTCCAGATCTTGTTTAACCTGCTAAAGTTACGGAAGCACAGAATTGTCACCCTGTTTATGTACTGTTTGTAGAAAATGCAGAGTTTCCTCCAGTCGAGTCTTGTGCTGTCTGCGAGCGCTCGCAAGTTGTGATGTGTGTTTAATAAGGTGGCCCCGGAGGACTGTTTTTATGGTATCCCAAAGAATACCTGGGGAGATACCGGGATTAGTGTTATCAGTAAGTATCTCGGATATCTTGTCTGTTAGGAATTCATTAAACTGTTTAGACTTCAGATGGAAGGGATTCAAACACCAGAATGTATTCCTTTTCTGCAGTCCCAGTTTCCAAGTACTTATGAGCATGATCTGATAAGGCAATATCTCCAATTTGGGTGTCAACCAGCTGGTCTAGGTGTTCTACTTGGGTGAAGCACAAGTCGATTCTGGAGTAAGTATGGTGAACGGCCGAATAATGTGTGTAGTTCCTGGTATAGGGATGAGTATAATGCCAAGTGTCAGTCCAGCCCACTTCAGTCAGAAATCTACTGAGGAGTTTCTGTTGTGGGGTTTTCCTGAGGGTGTTAGAACTAGAAGAGTCCCTCTCAGGGTTAGGCAAAATATTAAAGTCTCCTGCGAGCAACAGCATGCCCTTGGTAAATTACGTAATTCTATCCAGTAAGCCCCTGATATCACTCACTGATGAATCTGGTGGAAAATAAACATTTGCCAGGGTGACCTCTGTCCCTCCCACCAGATCTCAGAGTAGAACCACTCGACCATAAGGGTCTGTCCACTTTGCTTATAATTGCCAGGGAGTACGATGGGGTATTATTATAGCCACTCCTCTCCTCCTGCCACCCCTAAAGGTAGAACCATATACCTCACCCCTCGAGATCTGTCCCAGCTTTGTGTGCTCCACATTACTTAGATGGGTCTCTTGTAGGTAAACAATGTCAGTTTTAGCTCTTTTAACTTGTGAGAGGACCCTGGCATGCTTAACTGGGGTAGAGAGCCCGTTAACATTCCAAGACAATAATCTCAAGGGTGTTTCCTCCATAGTGGGATTTTGGCTGAGTATGGATTTACAGGTAACACATTGCATGGTCGCCAGGGAGCCCCCACCCACATCCATTCCATGCCACAGATATAGCAGTTGACTGGACACAATCTTAAATCTATAACAATCTGGATGTCAGAATAAATTTCCAAAGGCTTAACCATAAAATTATCAGCTGATAACTGGTTGCCCTCAAAATGGCAACTTACAGAGATAAACAATACAATACGAACAATACTCAGTAGATTCAGAGGATGCATGAGTAGAACAGCCAGTCTGAGATTGGCTTGAGCCAACAGGGCTGTAGCCGCTTACGTAAACAATTAGGTAGTATAAGCACGAACCTATAATCGAATACTTCCAGCTACCGAAAGCTTCCAAGGCCCTCGGAAGTGAGGAAATCCTCACTGTAAAGGGGGTATCTCAGATGAAGAGACCCCTAGGCACTTCTAATGCCCATGTAAGGATAAGGGGTAGGGGGTATTAGCTAGTCACACTCCTGCCAGCCAGCCTTCTGAAAAGGTGGGTAATTCCTTGGGGAGATAATATGGGAGAGCAAACCAAAGTTCTGAGTAAGAGTTAAGGGGGAAGAGAAGAAAGGAAAAAAAAAGGGGGGGTTTTAGGCCAGTGCCCGCGCTAGTCCTGGGGGTTACATGTAATACCCGACTATAAGCCTCCCAAGGATAAAAAGGCCCTCCAGGCTCCAGTGAGTCAGGCAAGACCTGGGGGAGGGGGTCAGACACACTGGCCCAGGTGGGCCCAAACAGCCACAATGAAAATATCCAGTGCACTCTAACCAGGTCCGTGAGGCACTCCACGGTCAACTATATGTTCAATTCAAGGCTAAATCTCCCTGGGGGGCTTTATATGCCACTTTGGTGATGATTGGCCTGAAATATAATATTGGCAGTGACAGCCAGAGGAACCACCTAATCCCTCGTGGGGGCAGGTCCTCGGGTACTGTCAGACTAGCCCTCACTGGGGATCCTGATCTAAGGGAGAGAAGTCTGCAGCAACACTTCGCTGGGAGGGGAAAAATACTGACTTAGGGCCCCATCAAGGCACATGTGGGCAGATAATATAAGGAAGCGATAAAATAACAGGCGATTTCCTTACTCACACCTGCCATTGTTGCAACTCCAAGGTGGTAAACAACTGACATACGTACAAAGAAAGAGAACGAGGAAAAAAGGAGACAGAGAGAAAAAGAGACCAGAATTGTAAGCGAAGTGTGTTAGTGTTACTAGAAGAGCAGTCAAGTATAGTTTTGATAGCACCAGACAGGCTAGCGAGGTAATAGCCAGTAGAGAGAACTTATCTGCGATGTTGTCAGTCAAGCAGACTTAGGGGGACAGGTACAGTAACAAACAGGAGAAGATCCCTGAAAGTCCTGTTAAGGGATGCTACATCCATCCCAAAGTCCACGGTCTGGATATAGGATCCGAAAAACAGTTCCCATTAGTAGAATTGCATAAGTCTGTAAAATTCCAAAGTTACTTTGCCCATCCAATTCGAGAATCAGGTATTCCCTTTTGTCTGCTCTCAGAGGGAGTCAACGATCTTGCAGATTGCCTCAAGACCCTAACGTTTTCTGACCTCGCGCTACCCAGACTGCCAAGCCTGCTGGGCTAGCTTTGCTGCTAGTGTTCCTTTAGAGGGTCTACCCAATGAGGTTTGTACTTCCACTTGATGCTTTCGGAGACCTTCTATTGCCTCTTCAGCTGAAGTAAAGGTAAGCTGCCCATCAGGGTGGAAAACTATCAGCTTAGCAGGGTAGGAGGTTCGAAAGCGGAGGCCAGCCTTTTTCAGTTCCTTTAATATTGGGATATAGGCCCTGCGTCTGGCCATAATCTCAGGTGCATAATCATTTTCAAAAAACAACCGCTGGCCCTTATAACTAACCTGGCCCATTTTCCAGGCTGTGTGGAGTATTGACCCTTTTTCTTGAAAGCGGAGAAAACGGAGTAACATAGCACGAGGCCTCACATCGGGAGGAGGCTTAGGGCCTAATGTGCGGTGGACTCTCGAACTCCAAAGCGGCTTCTTTAGGAACTTCAAGTATCTGCTTCAGAAGAAGATGAATAAATTTGTAAGGATCAGTACCTTCCTCTCCTGAGATCCCAGAGATCCGGATGTTGTTACGCCGACTCTGACTTTCAGCGTCTTCAGCACGCTCCTGCAAGGTCTGCACACATTGATTCAGCTGAACAATGGCCCACTCTGTTCTGTCTATCCTGGTATCCGCTTCAGTGACATGTTGTTCGAGCTGCTCTTGCTGTTTCTCCAGCTTCCCAATGTCGGTTCTCAGCGTGGTGGTGGTAGTGCGGAACTCGTTCAGGAAATCACGGAGCTCCGCAAGGACCAGGGTCATTTGTCCCTGCAGAGTAGTCAGAGGGGGCTGATCGGAAGTACCATTACTTTGTCGCGAGGTCGATGAGGCCTGCGAGGCTTCACTGCCCAAGTCTGAGAATCCACCGTCATCGTGAACCGAGGGGGGCTTTTTCAGAGTTTTCTCCCCTCGTTTAGACATTGTTGCTCCTCCGGGGGTGCTTCTTTAAGGAAATTCCCAGTTTTTAGTGGTACAAATGGAGGTTTATTCAGGCTGCGGAGAGAGCCTGTTAGTTCAGGCTTGCATCGGGAGTGCGACGTCACCAGAAGTCCCCCAATGTGCTCTTTATGTGCAAAAACATTTTTGTTTACTTACTGTTTACTGTGGTATAGTAGATTATATCAGGCTAATTTTGCTTAGTTGTAGGCTGATATCTTCCATTACTACAAATTCCAGAATCTCCTGCAGATGACATCAGAGCAGTAGGCAGCAGTGAGAAAATTCACCAGCCTGTAGTGCATGTTACAGTTTACATAAACTCTGATCTTTTGTTTGTTGGTCCCTCTATGGGCTAAGTACAGTCACAGAGGACTGCACTTGGCCCCTGGAGAAAAGCAGTCCTGGAAAACACCTGACCAGAGATTATAAAAGTTCTAACATGCATTGCTGGCTATTGAATCTCCCACTGATGCCTACTGTTCTGATGTCAGCTGCAGGGGATTCTGGGATTTGTAGTAATGGAAGATATCAGCCTACAACTAAACAAAATTAGTCTGATATAATCTACTATACTACAGTAAACAGAAAGTAAACCAAAATGTTTTTCTGCACAAAGTACACATTGGGACTAGAACAGTCTATTGACCCCCCCCCTCCGCGAAGTTTCCATGGAGGTTGTAAGGGCTCCTGTTGTTTGTACTGACATACAACGCCTCTGGTCAAGATGCCTCCCCCCAATCCCCAGTGGAGGAGGAGGAAGTAGTTAAACCTGGCATGAAGAAAAGGCTGAGCATTGGAACCCCTGTAGACAAAGACCCCAAAGTATCTAAGGGAAAAAAAAAGGGTTGCACCCAACTCCTGTTCCTACAAAGAATAGGTACAGTGCTCTGGCCTCAAGAAGACAGTGGGAGGATACTGAAGGAGACCATGAGGATTCAGAGGCCTCCTCTATTATGTCCTCTCAGAAGGAGTTATCCACAGACCAGGAAAAGGATGTGAGATGTACATTAAAATGTACTGAAAATGCATCTAGTCATCCCGTCAAGTAAAACCACAAAAAAATTAATCAATGAAGGCTTTTCTACAATGAATGTTACTACACTGTGTCCCTTTTTGTTTTAGAAATCTGAATTCTATCTATCTAGCTCTATCAAGGAATTGACCAGTAAGGGTGTGGGATGGAGCAGGTTTTTTTTTCTTCTCTTAAAAAAATGTTTTATTTAGAAAAAATGTGTTCATTAATTAAAACTGTATTATGTATACAAGTAAAACTATTATGAATAAGTCACCACTATGAAATGGTAGCAGCAACAGCATAAGTACAGTTTGTGATTTAGCCAGTATATAATACAAAGTGTGACTGATAACTGACTGCAGAATAGGATGCATGTCTTAGAAAGCACCTGAAAATTGAAAGTGTAAGGCCAGACTGGACTGCCTGAAATGATGTGTGATTACTGACAAATTATTAATATATGTAGGAGGTGCCAGTTGCTACCCTATTGTGGTAATATAACTTCCCTTTATTATGACTGAAAATCAGCTCCCTGACCCTTACACACACAAAACAAGACTGTGAAGGATTTGTGCAGCCTCTCAGTCAAAACTCTGTTTTGAATGACAGTGAAAGCTTAGAACTCAACTAAATGTGCAGATGTGTAAATGACTTATAACTTTTTGATACTCAGCACTTGTTCACCTTGCACCTATGATGTCATAGTGGACCAGGTATTTAAGAGGCCTATCATACTACTCAGCCACACCCCCTGAGGAACACCAGTCAGTCGAAGCGCTGAGGCGAGTAGCCTGATATTCTTGGGCTTCCTGTATTTCCAGATGAATGTGAATATGTACTGATTTAAATGGCACTTTAATGAGAAATAAACTGGAGCTAAGCAATCAAGCAAGACTCTGAGTGTTATTCTTTGGAGCCTGAGAACCCAGGTACAACTGCACAGCTCCTCTCCCCCTGTTGGCAGCAGAGGGTTGTAACAGCATTATACAGCAGTAGGAGTTTCTTAGAAGTCTGTATTTACAGCAAACAAAGTTGTGTTTTGCAACTGGAAAGTCACAAGGTGAGTCTGACATTCTGAATGATGTTTTGCAGCTGGAGGGGGACTGCAAAGCTACCTCCATACCTTCAAAAAAGATATTCAAACTCCAGAAATAGGGACCCGATAATTACCAGAATGTGGAAACCTACACAAGTGGCAAAATCTTGAACTGCTGAAATGCCCACAAAGTTGCAAGTTTTTTACCATTCTAGCAGCTCCGGCCCCTCCGCATTTTACCAATTGTGTGGTGTGGGAAAAATCCAAAACTCAGCTGAAACAGCCGCAGTGAGTCATAAAAGAAGCCCACACTTGCCAGAACAGCCATCATGCTCCTGAAATCACCCACACCCATCAGAACATCCACAGTGATCCGGAGAGCAATGTCCCCACCTGCTAGAACTGCTACCCTAAGTGAATTACTGGCCACCCAAAGGCTAGAGTGTTCTCCCTGAAGCCGTAATGGCCACCCTGTGTGCTGGGGCCAAAATGCTCACCTTGTGTGCTAGAATGCCCACCCTAGGACTACAGTTTGCACCCAGGGGGCTGAAGTGCACATCATGAGCATCGAAGTGCTCACCCTATGGCCAGAACTCCCTCACTGGGTACAAGAATGCACACCCTGTTTCAGGAATGTTCACTTTAGGGATGAAATAACCACTCTGCAGGCCAGACTGACCACAGGCTTGAATAGAAACAGAAAATTGCTGGCAGAAAAGGATCACTAGGCACACCCAGTCTGCCCAAGGGTTCCTTGCCTATTGTACCTCCGCAGACCCTAACTGGTTTCTGGGGACCCTCCCCACTTCCTGTTTCTGTAGTATGCCTCTGTGTCTCTCTCATGCATGTTTGAAGCCTTCCAATGTTGCAGCCTCCACAACTTCGCCTGGCAATCAGTTCTATGCTTCTACCATCCTTTCTGTGAAGAAGTAGTTCATCATGCATGGGATAGGCATAAGGGAATCTTAGGAAAGGGAAGGGAAAGGGGTGAATGGGCTAGAGATCAAGTAGGGTCTGTGGTGATACTGTAGGCAGGGAAAAATGGTCAGACTAGGTGGGCCAAGTGGTCCTTACCTGCCAGCAAATTCTATGTTTCTCACATCCTTCTGTAAATGTCCCTCTTCCAGTTTCATTGCATGCCCTCTAGTCTTGGAGCGCATTCTCTTTTGGAAGAGGATCCCTCCCTGCACTCTTTTCACCCCGTGAGGTACTTGAAGGTCTCAATTATGTGACCCCTTGCTCTCCTGTCCTCCAGAGTGTACATATTGAGATATCTCATTTCTCTTCATAGGGCTTTCCTTGCAACCCCTGCACCATATTGGCTGCCCTTCTCTGAACTGCCTCTGCCTCCACCCTGTCTGTGTCTTCCTGAGGTGATGTCTCCAGAACTGGACACAGTATTCCAGGTTGAGAGGTACCAGAGATGAGTACAGGGGCAGCACCATCTCCCTCTTCCTGCTGGCAATGTCACTCCCTATGCACCCCAGGATCCCACTAGCCCTACTCATGGCTTTGTCACACTGTGCTGACACCTTGGGTCTTCAGAAATACTAACAGTGAAGTCCTTTTGCTGCCTAGTGACTGCCAAAACCTCCCTCATCCTAAACTCAGCACCAGTGGTAATGTGGGAATTCCCACATGAGGGCTGGAATGCTGACCCTAAGGCTGGAATGCCTACCCCTGTGTGAGAATGCCAACCCTACAGTTGAAATGACCATCCTCTGTGCCTGAATGCCCAACCTAGGGCTAGAGTGACAACCCTGACTGCTGGAATACCCATCCTCTATGCCTGAATGCCCACCTTGGGGACTGGAATGCTAGGGCAAAGGGCACATTTGTATTTTAGGTGTTCTTTCCCTGAGGCTCAGGATGCAGTACAGGCAACAAAACAGCAAGGAATTAACTAAATACATTGTCATAAATACGAATAAAAGTATAATCCGGGGTGGGGGGGTGAAGCAGCAGTGTCACTCTAAGGAACCTAAGGGGGTCACATCAAGCTTGGCAACCATGCTACCAACAGTGAGTGTATGAAAAGTTGAAACCAAAGCCAAATGCACCTTAACTGAGGAGTAATGGAGGCTTGCATTTGTAGGAAACCAGAAGTAATCCAAAATATGACTGGCTAGACACGTAAAAGAGTTTAGCCGATGGAGGGTGGTGGTGTCATGAGACCGTGAAATGTTTCTGTTTCTGGGAGTAGGTGTACTGAGTGAGTGGCTTACAAGCCACCAGCAGAACAGCTGTGACTGCAAAGGAAACTCCAAATTGGGAGACTTTTACAACCTCAGGAGCCAGGCATGGAGATGCAAGGATCGGCGATCTAGGTGATGATTTTTTTTGTGTGTTTAATAGAACTGCTACTGACCTGTAATAGTTTTTCTTTCTATAGAGAATATTTCCTACAAAACAGAGGGACTGCAATGGGGACAGCTGTAGCCCCATATTTTGCAAATATACATTTGGGGATGTGGGAAAGGCAGACTATAAATGATGAACTAGTGAATCCTTTTATGGTAAAATCTAGTTGTATGAAAGATTCATTGATGACCTAATTTTTTATCTAGGACTGCACAGTGAGTGAATTAGAATCCTTCAGAAATTATCTGGAGGCTTGCAATGGTAATCTACATTTCACTTTGAAATACAATCAACCAATCAATCACTTCATTTTAAAGCACTGTTCCAGAGATCACAGTGCTGTACAAACACAGATAAAATCCAAAAAAGAACAATACAAGATAAAACTACACATTAAAATGATCTTATAAATAAAATTAGCTGTCATATAATTAAGTAGGATAAATTCACAGATGTTAGCTGTCAGTAAAATCGGAAAAGGCTAACTGAAATAGATGGGTCTTCAAAGCAGTTTTAAAGCTTTCAGTGGTCAGGCACTCTCTAATCTGATGAGGTTGAGAATTCCATAGGGTAGGGGCCACAAAAGCGAAAGAGCGGGCCCCCAAGTCAGACCCTGGGAATCTCTAGCAATCCCTCATCGGATGAGCGGAGGGAGCGGACTGGGTGGTAGGGACAAAGATCTTGCAAGTAGCCCGGGCCCTGACCATATAGGGCTTTATAGGTCAGTCACCTGACCTTGAAGGTGATCCACCATTGAACAGGCAGCCAGTGCAGACCATGAAGCACAGGAATGACATGACAAGATCTTGAGAGGCCAGTCAACAACCTGGCTGCCGTGTTCTGCACCAACTACAGTCAGCAGATATCAACCTCTGGTAGCCCTAGGTATAGGGCATTGCAGTAGTCAAAGTAATAAGCAGATTAAGTACTTGAATCTCATGGTGTCTAAACATGCATGGATGGGGTGGACACTGACCTCTTCACAAAGCTCACCAATTGCAATTCAATTCTCATGAACAGCAGTTACCACCCCAGACATATGATACACAACATCCCTCTGAATCAACATTACTGAGTTAGACGCAAATGCAGTACAGAAGTGAATTTTGTGAACAAGGCAAATGAACTGGAGAACAGTTTTGTGGGGAGGGGGTACCCTACAGAAATAACAAGGGAGGCAAGGGGCAAGTCTAAAACTTGAGGCAGAGCTAGCTTTCTGCAGGGAAGTGCTTGGAATGAGGCAACAAGAGACACTCATCTACATAACAACGTATAGTAAACAACCAGGCAAAGTGTTATAAATTGTGAGAAAAGCTGGCACACGTTACACAGACTCAGTATTAGGGAAATACACTAAGGAACTACCAAGTGCAGTGTATTGGAGGAGTTAGAATATATGAGGCAATGTGATATGATCATTACAGCCCACCAACAGACCAAAAAAAGTGGTTACCAGCACCCTTTCCTCCAGGCATACACAAGTGTGGAATAGTGTGTATTGTCCTGTTATTATGAATATATTGACATTTACATGTCCATCTATGGGAAGACAGCTAGAGATCCAGAAATTCATGAATTATACAACCACAGGAGTAGTTTACCTGGCAGAATGCTCCTGTGATGCCCAGTATGTTGGAAAAAAAACACCAGAAAATATAAAGTATGGGTGGGTAAACATACGGGGGACACTGAACATGAGAATTCCGAAAGTGCACTGGAAGTGCAGGTAAAGAAAGAGGTTTGGTACTGGATATACTTTATATTTACAGGAATTGAGAGTGCAACCTTTTATGTTTATAGGAACTGAGAGGTGCAACCCGAATAACCTGCTTTTAAGAAGAGAATGCTTTTGGATTTATAAATTGAAATCAGCATGTCCACCAAGTTTAAATGGAAGAATTGAATTGGCACCATTTTAAAATGTGTGCATGGAACAGACTTTTTATTGTATAGGCGCCTGTACTGCAGATGAGTGAACCCTCGATTTGTCTATATAATATGAAATATACATACCCATGGAGGTTCATGAGTTGGAGATTGAGACATGAGCTTTTACAATGGATATTTGCATGAAAGAAATGACCCCATTACCCCTGTATATACTATTCAAGTTCAAGTTTATGTTTTATAGAATATTAACCATTGAGCCTAGGCTCATTTCCAATAGCGTAACTTCCTAATAAGACAGCCTACAAAGTATTGCTGCTGGTGGAGTTTTGTCTGTGGCCACTTTACCTCCTGACACATAAGCCAGCAGGTAGCCTTCACTAGGTAGAAGCCCGCTTTGAGCGGAGTTAGGCAGGCAGGCAGGCAGGAGTTCCCTGGGGGTAGGAGGTTTTCTGTTGGCAAGGAGTGAGGCCTATAATGGTAAAGGTAATGAAGGCCTTTTCCGCTTTGCTACTCTTTCTCCAGCTTTTACATTTACATGAAGGTTTGTCTTGATGCCTTAAATGTCTTAAACTCTGCTGAAAGTAATATATTTAAAAGTGCTACATTTGCCTGAAATCTGGAGCCTCATAACTGTCATAGAGGAATAGGTCAGGAAGCACAGGCAGATCCAGGAGAAGTTGCAAAATTCACAAGAAGTGTTTTATTATTATCAATAATTACAAAATAAAGAAAAATAAAATTGTATAGGATAGCTCTTCACACAGCCAGTACAAAGTACTACATCTGAGAGTCTCTCTAAAATCACAGTCTCGCTCTTGGTTTAACTCTCTATAAACAAAACATTGCTGTCTTTTTATAAGATGTCTTTCCTGGCAGTTTAAACTCTAACCTGATGTTGTAAGTTACATCTCTTGCTTCTCACAAAATGTACCAAAACTCTGCCAATTTCTACCCTGTGATCAGCCTGAAGAGTACCTCTAGTCTCAACAGGTGTAACAAAATAGAACATTCTGTCCCAGAGATGGTTTTCTGTTGACAGTTCTGTTAACAAGCTTGTGGAGGTCAAACTACATCTCAAGGTTAACCCGTTGTGTTCCAGATTGACATCTCTTCTAATCAACCTTAATAGCTTTCTGCACTCATTTTAGCAATATAATTATATACATTTGCAAACAAAGGGATCCCAGTTTCACATAACGATTCACATATAGTTTTAACCACAGAGAAGCAAGGAGAGAAAGAAAGAATAAAAACAGCAAGTGAAGGAAGGGAGACAATGGGGAAATTGTGGGAGAATCGAACTGGCCAATTCCTAGGTACCACAAGACGTATTTGCGCAGACAGGCAAGAGACAGATATGTGGCAGAATAGGAAAGGACAAAACAAAACAGATCCTTGCTTTTAACTGTCTGCATAACAAATGGGACAGGGTCTTACCCAACCCTGTCACACACACACCCTTCTTGAAGAGGGAAGTTTAAAAAAAGGTTTACAAAACCTTCTTTTATTCCTCTTTTAACATTATCTTATAACATTTAAAGTTCTTTGCGTATGCAGAATCCCTTTTTCTATAACATCTTCCATAGCAAACATTTCAGTTAAGCACACACATTTGTGCAACCTTCTGAATTCTCAATTCCTGAACCATATCTTGACAGAAAATCTGCACTGACATTCTCTTTTCTGGATTTGTGCATCACTTTGAATTTACTTGGCTGTAGTGCCAGGTACCACCTTCTGATTCTGGGATTTTTATCCTTCATTTGATTAAGTCAACAGAGAGGACTGTGATCCATTACAAGTACAAAGTCAGCTCCTAGCAGATAAAACTTAAGGGACTCAATTGCTCACTTCACAGCAAGACATTCTTTTTCAATAGTGGAGTACTTTTCTCTCTGTTGTGCAATTTCCTACTGATATGCAGAATGAGATGTTCCTTCTTATCTATATTCGGACTCAGGACTGCACTTAGACCTACCTCTGATGCATCTGTCTGTAACAGAAATTGTTTCTCTAAGTCTGGACTTCTCAAAACAGGGGCTGAACATAATGCAGCCTTGATGGCCTGAAAAGTCTCATTACACTCAGGACCATTTCACATTATTCAGGTACCGTTTTTTCGTAAGTTTAGTGAGGAGAGTAGCTAACTGTACAAAGCTGGGAACAAATCTCCAGTAGTAACCAGCCAGACCTAAAAATGACCCGACTTGATGTTTCTTTGTTTTAGGGACAGGACTGTTAGCTACAATTTCTAGCTTGGATATCTCTAACTTTACTTCTCCATTTCCCAAAATATAGTCTGAATATCTGATTTCCTGCTGCCTAATGTGCACTTGGTAGGATCAATGGTCAGACCTGCATTTTTGATAGACTGGATAACTGTTCATAGGTGTTCCAAGTGGATTTTCCAGTCTACACTGTACACCACAGCATTATCCAGGTAAGCAGCACAGTAACCAGTGTGAAGGGCTAGAATTACATCCATATATTGCTGGAATGTGGTGGGTGCACAATGTACACCAAGCAGCATTGTGGTTAACTGATATAATCCAACTGGCACGGAAAATGCAGTTTTGTCTCTGGATTCTTTAGCTAGGGGTATTTGCCAGAAACCCTTGGTGATATCAAGGGTACTAATGTATTTGGCACTTCCCAATCTGTCCACTAAATTATCTATCCTGGGCATAGGATAGCTGTCAAATACAGAAACTTGATTAAGTTTCCTAAAATCAAGGCAGATTCTTAGTCTCTCCTCTTTTTTAATTTACAGTCACCACTGGAGATGACCAAGCACTTCTCAATTCTTCAGTGATACCCAACTCTTTCATTTTTTGTATTTCCTTAACCACGTTAACTGCTCTATAGTCTGTATATCTTTTGTCTGATAGGGCAAACTTTCTCTGTCACTATTACAACTTACATGTTCAACCCCTTTTGCCTGGCCTAGCACTGTAGTAAAAGTACTTTAAATGTCTTTACTAAGTTGCTCAGCGGCTGCCCGCCCATCCCTGAAGATTTCAGAGGTACTGGACCAACCGAGCCCAGCTGGAAACTTTTTCAAATCTGGCACCTTTTTTAAAGATTTTGCAATCGCTCAGCAATTTGTCTCCTTGTATTTTTTTTTCTTTTTTTCTGATAGCTGTCTGCAAACCGCTTTTAGATTCCCTCTCCTATTTTCATTTACTATGAAACCTCTCCTATTGTAGAAAATGCATAAGCTGGATATGCCCATGTATAAATTTTGCTTTGTAAAGTATTAAGTAACCTGTTTTTCTGCCTGATTATGTTCTTCTCCATCTCCCTCCTGTGGACCCTCCCCCCCAATTTCTGTTCACAGCCCCTTTGCCCTTTCTTTATTTTAATTGCTGTTCCTTCTCTCTATCTCCCCATGCTTCTGGCCTGCTCTGAATGGGCTCCCTGCCTCCAACCAGAGAACCGATCCAGCGGGTCACTCGAGCTGCTCAGTAGTTGCCCGTCCATCCCTGAAGCTTTCAGAGGTACTGGACTGACTGCGACCCCTGGTGCTGTGCACCGGCTCCCCACCCGTCCTGTCCAGTGCATTTACTTATAATTACATCAGGTCACATGTGTGGAAATTCATTGGCCAATTCTATTAAAGTGTCCGTTTTCTCATTTGCTAGTTATATTACTTAGCTGCCAGAGGCACCACAATCTTACCCAGTAATCCCTTGCTAATTTAATTTATGGCCTTCATCTTTCAATGCCTCTAGTGGTTACTTTATTAGGTTTCAGTGATTTTACATGGTCATAGGTCAGAAATTCAGTCTCATGGCTCTAGTCAGTCCCTTGCTGACCTTCCTCTGTCACTGTCACTATTATTCTGGTTTTCATACCTTTGCTTTTGTTAGTCATTGGTTAATTCTCCCTCTGTTCCAACATAGTCACTTTAACTGTCCCATCCCCTTGTTCCTCACCATGTCTCTGCTCATTAACTTCACATTAGTCATCCTCTCTTTGCTCTTCTCTTCTAACCTCATGATTCCTCCCCCTGACTCTCCTCTCTTCTAGCCCCCACCCCCAGCAGGCCCTCTCTGCCTGCCTCCTCCCCAGCCTCCCCCTCCTCTTCCCTTCTCCTTTGATACACCCAGGGCTTCTCTCTTCTTATCTCCTAAACCATGAGATTTTGCTTTGCTGTACTTCTCCACCCACTCATACCTCCCCTGATAACCACCAGAGGCGCAGATACCCTCTTCACCTCCCCCTCTTCCTACTCTTTCTACTTCTCTCTGGATATGTCCACCCCAACCCAGGTCCTCTTCCTACCCCCTCTATTTTGGCCCAGTCCCTCTCAGACCCTGCTTTGATCCTTTCTTCCTTGTCCAAGGGTCTTTGCACTTTTCACTTAAATGCTCACAGCCTCCTTCCCAAACTGAATGATCTCAAAGTTTGGATCACCCAAAACCAGCCTGACTTTCTCTGTGTTACTGAAACCTGGTTATCTGCCAGAATCCCTGACACCACCCTCACAATCCTGGAGTTCAATTTATTCTGCCAAGACTGAGGTAAGTGTAGTGGTGGGGTCATCCTGTATGTTAACAGTCCCTCTCCTGTTTCACTATTTTCAAATTGTCCCGCTCATCCTCCCATGAAGTAATCTAAGCACAATTATCCCTCCCTTCCTCTGCCTCACTTCATATATGCACACTATATGCACCACCTAAAACAACAACCAGCAGTCTAGTCTCCATCATGACCTCTATCACCTCCCACACAGCTAACAGAGAGTTGCTGCTTCTAGGTGATTTCAACCTAGACTGGTTTGCCCCCTCCTCTAAATCCACCCTCCTCAAAATCAAAGCTCTTAACCTTACTCAACTGATCCATGAGCCCACCTGCATTAATCCCCGCTCAAATAACCACTCACTGCTTGACTCGGTGTTATCCTCCCACCCCCACCACATCACTGCTGCAGGAACACTACCAGATGCCCTAAGTGATCATTACATTACATTCTGCATATGAAAGATTCACCAGCCCCCAGCTACCCCCAAATACATATGCCCCTCGTCACAGATTCACTCAGCAGGTCAGGCCCTCTACTCCCAAAGTGCCAACCTCTGAGTGCAGTCTTATGAACAGTGTAACAGACAAGGTAACCCTCTTATCTGTTTTTGTGAGTTCGGATCAGTCTTTGATCTCAGTTCTGGATGGATTCAAACTGTAACCTCTTGCTAGCATACCCAATGCACAGGCTTAGATATATCTGTCTTCGAGGGGCCAGATATCTTTGCCTATGGGCACCTAACCAGGTATTCAGAGATGAATCCTTAAAACTTAATAAAGACCTCAGATTTAAAATGCTTCTTTTTCCAGTTTGGTACCACCATACAAGCTATATGTCTGCTGAACCATAAATATTTCTTAGCAAAAGAAAGCAATTCAAAGACAGACTAGGTTTGCTCTAAAATTAGAGTTTTTACTAAAATATATAATAATATGTCAAACATACAATATAGAACTCTTATAACACAAGACATACATATCTTTAAACAAAACAAGGTTTAAAACAGTGCAATTCCTACAACTATATTTAGATTTTGTCTAGCTTTCTAAATACCTGTTTTCAATGCTCAGATGTTTCCTTAGTCAGTGTCAGATACAAATGCAAATCTATAGTGAAAGAGAATAATCTTTTCAAGCAGTATTGGCCAACCCCTTTTGGATGAAGTCATCCAGCCCCTCCTCTGGTCAAATATCTTACAAAAATATAGTTTTATACAACCACAGGATGTCATTTTATTAATCTATACTATACAGCTATACAGGATGTATTAATTCTGCAACCTTAGCATAACTCGTGTTTCAATGACACCTCTTTTGATCTCATGCTGTACTCTCTTCATACAGGCTTCATAGGGTCATTTACAACCTTACACCTCTATGTAATATCCTAGCTTCCCTTATGTTAACGTCATAAACCTAGTTTATGATTTCTCTCTTAACAAAATTAACTTAACAACTCTGTAATTAGCTCAGAGAAACAGGATCCTTAATAAAAGTCTTCCAGTAACACATTATCTCTAAAAAGACTGAGTGTGTGGTACAATGCTGTCAGCAATTCTCTTGGCCTGCATCTCTCAGCTAAAATCTGGGGAGAATGAGAGAGGTCATTTCTAGAGCATTTGAATATTCAGCAGAGACATTAAATATAATACAGCACTCAGAACTGGCTAAATCCACTCTCCTCAAAATCAAAGCTCTTAACCTTACTCAGCTGATCCATGAGCCCACCTGCATTAATCCCCGCTCAAATAACCACTCACTGCTTGACTCGGTGTTATCTTCCGATCCCCATCACATCACTGCTGCAGGAACACTACCAGATGCCCTAAGTGATCATTGCATTACATTCTGCATATGAAAGATTCACCAGCCCCCAGCTACCCCCAAATACATATGCCCCCCTTCCACAATCTTGATGTCACTGCCCTGCACCAAAATCTCTCCAAGACAGACTGGCAGCCCATCTTCTCAGCCGGTGATGTTGACTCTGCCCTGTCTCTCTTCTCAAACCTCTTCTTCCATATTTGGAATTGCCATGCCCCCCTAAAGAAATCCAGAATAAAAAGACATCACCCCTGGATAACTGCAGACCTTCTGGCTAAAGGCAGAGCCAGGAACAAAGCTTGGCACCGCTATAAAGAGTCTTGATCTCAAGCAGACTTCCTTGCTTACAAAGTCCTAAAGAACAATTCTACAAAGGCCATCTGCCTCTCCAAGGTTAACTACCTCAGGTGACACCTTTGATACAGTCCCACGCAAAAGATTAATATACAAGTTAGCCAGCCTGGGAGTGGGTCCCAAGATGACAGCCTGGGTAAAGAATTGGCTGGGGAATAGGACACAGAGAGTAATAGTAAATGGAGTCCACTCTGAAGAAAGGGGGGTTACTAGTGGGTTACCGCAGAGTTCAGTATTAGGACCGGTCCTCTTCAATGTCTTTATAAGCGACATTGCAGAGGACTGGAAGGAAAGTATGTCTCTTTGCAGATGACACAAAGATCTGCAACAGAGTTGATGCACAAGGTGGGGTGGAAAGGGTGAAGGGACTTGGCAAGGTTAGAGAATGGTCAAATGTATGGCAGCTTAGATTCAATGCTAAAAGTGCAGGTAATGCACCTGGGAAACAAAACCCAGGAAAGAGTACACAATGGGGGTGAGATACTAACAACAACAAAATGGAAAGGGACTGGGGTAGTCATATCAGATGACCTAAAGGTGGGCAAGCAATGTGAGAGGGCAGCAAGGAGGGCTGGGGGATACTGGGATGCATAGGGAGAGGCATCACCAGTAGAAAACAGGAAGTTATTATCCCTCTGTACAGACAGCTAGTGAGACCCCATCTGGAGTACTGCGTGCAGTTCTGGAGACCCAATCTCCGCAAGGACATAGACAGGATGGAGGCTGTCCAGAGGAGGGCAACTAAAATGGTGCAGGGTCTTCACCGGAAGATGTATGAAGAGAGACTTAAGGAGCTGAATATGTATAGCCTCGAGGAAAGGAGGGAGAGGGGGGACATGATAGAAACTTTCAAGTACCTCAAGGGAATCAACAAAGTCCAAGAGGGTAGCATCTTTCAAAAAAAGAGGTGTGCAAGAACAAGGGGCACAATTTGAAGATAGAAGGGTGCCTGAGGTAATTTAAGGAAGTATTTTTTCACAGAGAGGGTTGTGGATGCATGGAACGAAGCCCTGAGGAGGTTGTGGAGTCAAAATCAGTGGTGGAATTCAAGCATGCATGGGACAGTCATAAGGCAATTCTAGGGGGTGGGGGTAGGAAGAAGTAGGCTGCTGGTTAACTAGGATCTGCAGCTTATCCAGTAGGTAGGGAAATGGGCAGACTGGGTGGGCCAAGCGGTCCTTATCTGCCGTCAAAATCAATGTTTCTATGTTTCTCCACATGCGCTCTCACTGACAACCACTCCCCCATTTCCCCAGAACCCCTATCAGCACCCTCAGATGCTCCAGGCCAGCCTAGTAAATTCCAATTCTCCTCCTTCTCCTCTCCCGAGATCTACACAGCCCTCCTTGCCCTTAATCCTACCAAGTCCAGTCCTGACAGTCTCCACCCCAGGTTTCTCCACATCTCAGCCCTAGCTATAGCCACCCCGCTCACTCACATTCTCAGCCTCTCCCTCTCCTATGCCTCTGTCCCAAAGGCCTGGAAATCCACCAAGGTAATACCCCTTCACAAGAGTGGTGACCCTTCTGCCCCCGGAAACTACAGGCCTATCTCCCTCCTCCTATCTCTCACCAAACTTCAAGAATCTCTTATTCATTCCAAGCTGTCTGAATTCCTTGCCACATGAAATACACCTCTCCAGTGCAGTCAGGCTTTAGGAAACAACACTCGATCACTTCCTCATTCTTGTGAGTTACTGACTCAGTCTTCTTAGCTGTGGACCAGAGCCATATTACTGCCACCATTTTCATAGATTTGGCAAAGGCTTTTGATTCTGTCTCCAACCCCCTCCTGCTACAAAATCTTATCCCTACTGGACTTGCTGATCCTGCTGTGAACTGGTTCCATGCCTATCTTCATGACAGGCAACAATCAGTTTAAATAGGTGATGCCATCTCCCCCCAAGTCCCTATCATCTCTGGGGTTCCCCAAGCTCCATCCTTTTCTCCATATTTATAAACAACTTCCTCTCAGTCTGCAAGTATTCTAGCATGCGCCCTCTGTCACCAGTGTTCAGTCCCCCCTCCAGGATGATTTCAACAGAGTCCGGTCTTGGTTCCAGGTAAACCAACTCAAACTAAATGCAAAAAAAGCAGTGGCCAAGACTTTTGGCTCCAGACAAAAACTGGTCACCCTCCAGTCTTCTCTGGTCTTCTCAACTTTGGATGACTGTCCCGTTGAGAGTTTCTCTGCCTTCAAATACTTGGGTGTATGGTTAGACTGCCACTTGGACTTCTCCGGACACATCAACACCATCTGCTCTAAGCGTCACCCCAAACTGGCTGTTCTCTACCAACATAAAGACAATCTCTCCCTCCCCACCCACCGTGGATTGGTATCCAAAATGATCCTCCCTGTCTTTGATTATGCCGACGTAGTGTATGGCACAGCCTCTCAATAGTCACTATCCAGATTAGACACCCTTCTGAAGTCTCTGCCACTTTGCTACTGCCTCTCCCACCCACCACTGTTTCCTTTACTCCGCCTTCTCCATAGCACCATTATCTCATAGGAGAATGGTTCACTGTGCCTTCTTTGTTGCAAAATTCTGGTTTGGAACACTTCCCACCTACCTTTCCTCCTGCCTCTCCCAAGCTGCCACCTCAAACTACTCCCTTCACCACAGAGATCCAAGCACCTTTTCAATCCCTCATCCCAACTTGGCATCTGGCCAATCTGCTTTCTCCTTTCATTTCCCTTTTCTCTGGAACAAACTCCCCTCAAACCTCTGCCTATCCCCCCACCTCCACTTCATTCAAGAGGCTCCTCAGACTTCTACCCCATCCTCAGTGCTCCCTTTGTTCCCAACTCTCACCTCCTTAATTATATTAAATGTCCCACACAGAGGTGTACACTTCCTTCACACTATTTTGTTCCTCTGCACTGCATTTCTGTGCCCCTCGATTCCCGAGGCCTAAGTGCAGGTCATATACAGTATTTCAGCTTTTTTATTGCTGTTACATTTTGCACTTGTACAAGTTTTGTAACTTATGATTTTCTATACGTGTTGTATTTGTACTTCTTTATTCTATGTGTTTTTTATTTTCACTGTTGTGGGTCTTGTAACCATGACCTGTGGCTGACTACCTGTGTTCACATGTCAGTTTAATCCCTATGTAACCTTTTCCCCAGGTTGCACCTGGAAATGAGCCACGGCTCATTGGTGCCTTTCCCAGTTAACAAATTTTAAATAAATAGGTAAGTTATGAATTTCTGCAGTTTGTTCTGTGGGTAAGGAAACATTCACCTTTACAGCATCAGAAGTTACAATGTGTTACAGTCTGTTATAAGCTATATCAATATATTCTTTAGCAGTTTCTGGTAATACTAACAAAGCAACCTTTGGTGCTTCTGCAACCCACTTCTTCAGGAGGTTAGCATGATATATCTTGGCAGGATTTTTCCTATCGGGGTCTCAATTTCATAGTATTTTTTTCCATAAAAGTTTTTATTGAGTTTAAAGTTTTTCTTACAATCAACAGTACTGGTATACATTCAGGTGACAATTCAGTCTCATAGTTAATTGTACCAGTAAGTCTAACCATTTAATAGGGCCCTTGCTACTTCATTTACAATTTGTTTTCTGTAGTGGGTCAACAGTATCAAGACCGTTTCACCTGGCTCAAAACCTTTTTTTTTACTCCATGGTCAAACTACACCTGCTATTTTTGGTCTTCTTCCTGATTACTGTGGGCAGTTTCAACATATTATGCCAGATTCTTTCTCAGTGCACACATATAATATGCCATAGATTCTTTCTGAATTGGGTTATCTTCCCATGTTTCTTTTATTACATCTAGTGGCTCTCTAGATTATCTACCATACAACATTTCAAGGGATGAAAAACCTGTTGATGCTTGTGGCACTTCTGTGTAAGCAAAAAGCAGGTGAAGTAAGTACTGGTTCCAGTCTTTCCCTTCACCTTTTACAAACCTTTTTAACTTGCTTTTATGGGTTTGATTAAAATGCTCAACATGAGCAAGATGGCAGCAGCACTTTAGAACAGCTTCTACACTCTATTTCTATAAAGTGCTAAAACCCTGCAAATTGACGAGTAATGACTTATAAAACATTGCTGGGGACTTGTCAGAAGCTGAGTGGCATGCGATGGGGCCAAAAAAAGATACAAAATGGGCAGCCCATAACATGGACACATTCTTGTCTCCCATGAGCTCCAGCACAGGAACGGGGCCTGCAGCAGTAAGCAGAACAAGAATGCCTGAGCTCCTGACCAGGCAAATACCGGTGATGTTATCTAAGATCCAGGAGAATAACAAGGAGACCAACAAAAGATTGGCAGTAGTTGAGGCTAAGCTTACCAACCAAGATTGCCTCATACAGGACAATGCCGGAGCCATAAAAGAGCTTAAAGAATCACAGGGATAGCAGGCTGATTGCAATGTGGCCTATATCCAGGACTTTTATTTTTTAAAAGCCAAGGTAGAAAGCCTGGAAAATGTTCAATGTCAGTCAAATATCTGGATTGTGAGGTTTTCGCCCAGATTCGCCGGAGCCATGGACATCCTGTCTGTGGTCGCCAGGCTACTCTTTAAAGATCTACAACTGCTACCCTGGGACTCTGGAGTTAAGATCTTAAAAGCATTTTCATTCCCCAGTGCACCAGACTGTGAGGTGACCCACAACAGAATCCACTCACCGCGATAGCCACCTTGTCAGCACCAGAAGCCCATATATCACTCCTGCAAGCAGCCAGATCGCGAGGAGAGATGGTGTGGGAGGACAGCTGGTTGGGGGGTTTTCCCCGACTTATCTGCGTAAACACAGGCATTAAAGAAGGACCTCCAAGTGATTAAAAAAGATCTTCTGTGATATGGTGTTGAGGCCCGTTTTAATTATCCAGCGTATCTCCAGATTCGGCATGAGGTGAAGACACATGTCTTTTTAGACCCTACAGTTCATCGAAACTTCTGGGAAAAATAAATCCCCCTGATTCCACATTGGATGAAGATGGGTTATGTACTGAACTTATACTTGGGTAGTTAACGTACACCCATCTGGGGACTGGGGCTTGCTCCTGCCTTAATTCTGGGCCTTTTTAGTTCATGTTCAAAGTGTTAAATATACCTTGGGTTGCTCTCACAGATTAGAGCTGGTTCAAGTTTGAGGTCTCAGGTTTCCTTTTTTAATAGTTGTATGAGTTCATGCTGAACAGAATTTACTTATTAATCTTGTTAGGTTGCCTTAATTGCTGCTCCAATCGTTTGATCTATGTACAATATATTCTATAAGACTAGTACTGTAGTTGTTGTTAAGAAGGTGAGTAAGATCACCACTCAGTTTGTGAACATTAAAGAACTCTTGAATTTTATTTTTCTTTACCCATAGGGCAGGTTGTGTTGCTCTGCCTTTGACTGTGGGTGTCCAAGGCAACTTAACTGAGACCAGGCTATCATATAATATTCTGTCTACATGTGTTTATGTCACTCAGCCCACCACAAACAGATTAGTTCTGCAAGAGAGCTGATATCCTGATTTTCTATAGATTTTTCAACTCAATGTGTGGTGAGATTGTCAATGTTCTACAGGGTAATTGGTTCAGACTTTACTCCTTTATACAAATACATGGCAGTCTCATATAGTGCATGGATCTAAATGTGTCTACTTTTTATAGATCTACTGTATCACACCTGTACACTCACTGTGGAGGTCTGCGTACCTCATTTCTTTATGTTTATTTATTTATTTAGTGATTCGGAAAAGACCTTTGAGCGCAAGGTCTTTTACAAAGGTTCCACGTCATAGATTGCAAAACAAAGTACAATAGGAGAAAGCAAAGGTACATCACAATGAACAGTACAACTTGGATTCAGAACTTACAGAATAACTCAAAACATAGGTACAAGTTAGAAAAACACTTTATGAGGGTGGGGGGGATAAGCAGCCACAAATTGCCTTGTCATTAGTTCAGAGGGATGGGGATAGCTGGCAGTGGGGTGAAGAAAGGAGGTACGAGAGAGAGAGAGGTATGTACTGTGGTGGAGGTGAAGGGTGGGGGAAGAAGGGCGATAAGATATAGGGAGAAATGGTGGGGTGAGGGGAGGCTAAGTGGAGAAGAAAGCTAGAGTAAATGGTGGGGTGTGAGGGGGGCATGGTCAGGTAGCCTGCATTAGTAGTGACTTTAATTATGTATACTACAGTTTATGCTGTAAGATCATAAAATTTTATAAATAAAAAGTTTAAAAAAAATGCTCAACAAAACCATCTGTCTGAGGGTGATAAGGGGAGGTTCTTATGGCAGTGATACCTAGTAGTCAGTACAGCTCCTTCGGCAATGCAGCACCAAAATTACTACCCTGATCAGTAATTTTTTTTTAACTCTTTATTTAAAGGATTTTCAAATGTTTACAAACATGAGTACCAACAGTACGATGGGTCAAATACTTCATAGTACATGTCTTATTTAACTTGATCAGTAAAAGTCGATACAAAAATATAGGCTGGTTACACTCTTCAGCTGTAAAACATATTGTATATATAATGCAGCAGAGGATTAAGAAAAAGAAGAGAACTTCTTGGACAAAATAAATTCTACTTATCAATTAGCTGATGTGGTGGGGTCCTAAAAATCCACTAAAATGCAATTTGGTGAGTTTATAAATATGGGAAAAGAGGATATACCTCCTGGAAGGCACCTACATCTCTTGTTCCTCCTCTAATAATAACTTTCCATGTGTACAATCTGTGTTTTAGGGTTATTGGGACCCCCACACACACACTTCCAGGACTCCCAGCATGTGCTCAGTTAAGGCACAACATTTTGTCTATGGGCCATAATATAAAAAAAACATTTTCTCCATTGGATCTCAAAATTTTCCATACAATGACTAACTAAGGTCATACATTTTTCCATCTTATAAATCTGGTTCATAAGATCTTGCCATTCCTTGAGTGAAGGAGGTTCTGGGGGTGAGCCATTTCTTAGTTATTGACTTTTTAGCAGTAAGAAGACAGAGCTGAATGAGCTGTCTGCTCAACATATCCTTTTTTCCTCTCTCTAGTTTAGAGATGAAAAAATACCCTGATCAGTAATAATCTCTGTGCCCACCCTGCTGAAAAGTTTGGCACGCTCTGCTGCCACTCTTGGTGCTATGACAGTACACACTGGAATTGCCTCTGGGTAACATAGAAACATAGAAACATAGACTTTGACGGCAGAAAAGGACCACTTGGCCCACCCAGTCTGCCCATTTCCCTACCTACTGGATAAGCTGCAGATTCTAGTTAACCAACAGCCTGCTTCCTGCAACCCCGCACTATAATTGCTTTGTGTCTGTCCCATGCATGTTTGAATTCCCCCACTGTTTTAGACCCAACGACCTCCTCAGGAAGGCTGTTCCATGTATCCATCACTCTCTCCGTGAAAAAGAATTTCCTCACATTACCCCTGAGCCGTCCCCCCTCTATCTTTAAACTGTGCCACCTTGTTCTTACACATCTCATTTTCTGAAAGATGCTACCCTCCTGGACTTTGTTGATTCCCTTGAGGTACTTGAACGTTTCTATCATGTCCCCCCGTCCCTAATTTACCTAATATTAAGCTCTCTCAGTCTCTCTTCATATGGTTTCTGATGTAGACCCTGCACCATTTTAGTTGCACTCCTCTGGACTGCTTCCATCCTGTCTATGTCCTTGCGTAGATGAGGTCTCCAAAACTGCACACAGTACTCCAGGTGGGGTCTCACCAACTGTCTGTATAGAGGGATGATCACTTCCCTTTTTCTACTTGTGATGCCCCTTCCTATGCATCCCAGTATCCCCCTGGCTCTCCTTACTGACTTTTCACATTGCTTACCCACCTTTAGGTCATCTGATATGACTACTCCCAGGTCCCTTTCCATTTTTGTTGTTGTTAGTACCTCCCTACTATTGTGTACTCTTCTCCTGGGTTTTGTTTCCCAGGTGCATTACTTTTCACTTTGCATTGAATCTAAGTTGCCATATGTCTGACCATTCCTCCAACCTTGCCAAGTCCCTTCTCATCTTTTCTACCCCCTCTGTGTATCAACTCTGTTACAGATCTTTGTGTCATCTGTAAAGAGGCATACCTTTCCTCCAGACCCTCTGCAATGTCACTTATAAAGATGTTAAAGAGGATTGGACCCAGTACTGAGCCCTAAGGTACTCCACTAGTAACCCCCTTTCTTCGAATGTGTTCCATTCACTATTGCCTTCTGTGTCCTGTTGTGCAGCCAGTTCACTACTCAGGCTACCACCCTGGGACCCACTCCCAGGCTGGCTAACTTGATTATTAATTTTGTGCGGGATCAGTCAAATGCCCTATCAAGTCTAGGTAGGCATATCCACAGCCCTCCCTGGTCTATTACTTTGGTCACCCAGTCAAAGAAATCAATTAGATTAGTCTGACATGACCTTCCTGCTGTAAATCCATGTTGCTTTGGGTCCTGTGCCTCGCTGGCCTCTAGGTGCTCAACAATCTTTCTTTCAGAAGTGATTCCATCATTTTCCCTACCACTGAGGTCACACTTACAGGTCTGTAGTTTCCTGCTTCTGCCTTGCTCCCACTTTTGTAAAGGGGAATCACATCTGTCCTCCTCCAGTCCTCAGGTACCACCCCATCCTGCCATGATTTGTTAAAAAGTGTGGTCAGTGGTGTCACTAGGTCCCCTTGTTCTTTTAGGATTCTGGGGTGAACTCATCAGGCCCCATTGCTTTGTCCACCTTGAGTTTTAGGGAGTTCTTTCAGGACTCTTTCTTCTGTGAATGGACTGGTATCAACCCCCTACCCAGAGTTCTTCTATTGTCTGGTTTATTAGCTGCTCCTCATCTTCTTTTGTGAATACTGAGCAAAAGCATTCATTCAGTATCTCTGCCTTTTCACTGTCTCCTCTGCCCACCTCCCTCTCCTTTATTAATCTTCACTATCCTCCCTTAACCTTTCTATGCTCCCTAATATTGCCTATAAAGGTTTATCCCCTTTTTGACGAGTTGGCTATTTTTTTCCTGTTTGTGCCTTGCTATTCTGACTGCCTTTCCTACTTCTTTCTGCTTTAATTGATACAGTTCCCTGTTGTGCTCCCTCTGTGATTCCTTATACTTTTTGAATGCAGCCTTTTTCTCCCTAACCTTCCCTGCCACCTCTTTTGAGAACCATAGTGGTTTTTTACTCCGCTTTGTTTTCTTTATTTGTTTTACACAAAGACTTGTTGCCTCTATGATGGCAGTTTTGATTTTTCTCCATTGTTCTTCCACCCCTCCTATTTGGCCATTTGCTAGTGCATTCTTCAGGTGTTCACCCATTTTGCCAAAGTCCGCCCTTCTAAAGTCCAGTATCCTGGTTTTTGTATGGCTTATCTCCATGGTTGTGCTCATTGTGAAGCACACTGTGCAGTGGTCGCTTGTTCCCAGATGTCTACTGACTTCTAAATTTGTGATCCTCGCTCCATTTGAGAGTACCAGGTCTAGTATTGCTCCCTCCTGAGTGGGTTCCAGCACTAGCTGTCTAAGGTCTGCCCCCTGCAGGGCATACTACCAAAATAAATCGATGACCCTTTTTACTTTTGACTATGGGGCCAACCTCATTCATTGAAATTCTCTCAAAAAGCACATCTGTCAAGGATAGGAGGACTGTGTGCTTTTTGGTTACTGGGGCTACTTTCTGACATTCAGTGCAAGAACAAGAACAGCAATAGGTGGCAATGTCTTCATGAATCCCAGGCCAGTAATACTGAATGGGAGGTGTTAAGCTGGCCACTATTTCAGAGGAAAGGGACCTGGAGGTCATCGTAAGTAATTCCCTAAAAGAAACATGCTGGAGGCAGCGCAGCGTACAGTAATCAAAATGATTCAGGGTCAACAGGGAAATCCTGTGAGGATCGGCTTAAGGCACTGAACACGTTCTCACTGGAGACCAAAAGGAAGAGGGGGCACATGATAAAGACCTTCACGTTCCTGAAAGGAACAAAGTAAATAGCAAAGAACTATATAGCAGGAATGGCAGGTCAAAAAGAAGGGGACATGAATGTAAGCTGGTGGAGAGGGGAGACTCAGGAGGGATGTGAAAAAGTTTTACTTTACAGAGAGAGTGGTTGTACTGTGGAACAGCCTACCGGCAGAGGTGATGGGTGCAAAACCATTAATGGCTTCAAGCATGGCTGGCACAGAGTAAAGGGCTTAATAATTTATCATGGGGGTAGTAGTAAGGCAGGGAGTGGGGGGGGGATGCCAAAAACCCCATCTGGACAGTAGATCAGTAGGTCACAGGGTAGAGTAGCGTGAAACTGAGAAGACTGGATGGAGCAATGGTCTTTTTCTGCCGACATTGTCTATGTTTCTGTGTTTTATAATTATAGGGAAAGCTGCCTTATGGTCATTTTTCTCAAATGCTCTTCTGTGTATTATTAGTCTCATGTTATTAGAGTGGCTATGTAGAAATCGAAATCATACTGGAAATGAGTCCATTAGTTTCAGTTTATTGATTGTCATGGAAAGCTCCATTGAGCAAGGTCATTTATGAGGAGGTCCCGGAGGGACTGGGAAAACAATGTGCAAGACAATACATTCACTTTTAGTAGTCAGACAGTTAGGAAAGTCATAGCATAATTCTAAGTAGTATACAGGCTAGTTTAGTAGCTGCATCTATGTTACAATAGGACTCTGTTTGCCTACCTGATGAAATATGTTCAGATAAATAAATATGCAAAGCCCCGTTGAAGTTATAAGAGGCTACATTACTCATACTTTAGTTTCTAAAGCCCGTTTTTGAAAATGAGTTTTAACAATGTCCCCAACATGCCATATTAGACAGTGCTGCTCTTAATAGTTATGGTGAGGGTGAAACATTTCGATTTGTAATCCTTCAAAGTTATGTCTTAGCACAGGGATATTCAGTTACCTTTTGTGGAGGGCCACATAAGACCACGCAAACACCCTCAGCAGGCCACAGTGTTACTGTTTTTTTTTCTAATAGAAAAGTACTGCACGGCTCCCATATACTCACATTCACTGCACCTAGTGACCCTGTTCAATGTTGCAGCCCCAATAAGTGCATTTCATGAGGTGCATGTTTAAAGGAAGATGCTGTACTTGCCACGCTGTCGACATGTAGCCACGGACATCAGAACATGATAAACATGCTCCTTCAAAGGTCAGTGGTTCATGTGAAAGTGGTGTCATCAGTCCTGATACACAACATCTGTTTTTCGTGCCATTTTCGTTTTGGTTCCGATCACCTGTTCAGTCTGTGTACTTGGCTAGCCACAGAATTAACTGCAATTACTTTGAAAAATAAATGCACAGGAACGTGATGGCAGGTAAACTGACTGAGTGTACAGTTGTACACAAAATGGCAGTGGATCCCAAAACATGCTCCCTGATTGTAGTACCAGTGTGAGCCTGTGGAGAGGTAGTCAATCCTCGTCAGCTAGGAGAAACAGTGGCGCTCACTCTGTGCTGTTTTTTGCCCTGCAGTAAGTCTACCCCAGAGTTAGCGTGCCCTGCGATGAGTCAAGAGAAATAAAGTGCTGTGGTCTGTTCATTTTTTAGTGCAGTGTACTATTTCTTGTCTGTCTATCTCTCTCGCATACCCCCTCCTCTGTCTCTCTCGCCCTCTCTCTCTCTCTCACTGTGTGTCTTTATGTCTCTCTCTCTCTCTCTTATTTTTGGTCTTCATTTCTTATTTTGACTATTTTTACTCCTGCACAATACATTGCTGTGGGGAACATCCAGCGGACCAAATAGAAGGCTGTCGCGGGCTGGACTTGGCCTGCAGGCTGCCAATTGAAGATTGCCATCTTAGCAGTTTAGTCTGGAGTATATAGCTATATATTTATATATACAGTTCATTAGTTGTGCAAATAACTATATTTCCTGATATACTGCTACTAGTTAATTGTTATTTTGAGGGACGGTGCATGATGTAATTTAGTCCCATGGTGGATGCAGTAGTCCTGGACATAAAAGACTTGTCAAAATAGTCATGCAGCTCATGGGTCCTGGATCTGCTTATGTTGAATGTAATAGTTACTTTGCTTAAAATGTTGGTATACCCCTCTATGATGTATCCGCACATGATAGATGCACTGAATAACTTTAAGGAGGTATTTTTCCCCAGTCAGTATTACTATAGACTATCTATCATATGCACTATATTGTAAAGCAATTTGCAGAATGAATAAAGATAACATTTGAGAAAAGAAAGAGGGGATCTGGGACATCAGAGAAGATCTGCAAAGGCTAGAGAGTTTTTCTAGGATCTATATATATTTAACTGACACTCTTAATTCTTCAAAAGTAGGTAAGTGGCCCCCTGCAGAGACCTTCACCAATGAAGCCATTCACGATGAAAAAAGCAGGCTTGTCAATTTAAATTTAAGAATACGCACAACTGACTTTACAGAATATTACCTGTAGAACAAAGAGTATCTTCCTGCAAAAGTTACTCTTATAGGGAGAACAGCAATAAAATACTGCAAAGATTTTGGTCAGATTCAGGAGTGCTTGAAAAGTGCTGCTGTTCAAGACTGATCACAGAGGTTGCAGAACTTTTATGACACCAACATTTTGTGCTGGTGTCTTAGTTTTGGACTGTGCCAGTGCCCCAGCACGGGTGCACATTACTCATGTGTTCTGACTTTCCAGTGACAATGTGGAGAGCTACATAAGCTAGGCTTTCTCCATCTGCTAACACCACAGATTTTTTTTTTGGGGGTTGGGAGGGAAGAAGGACACAGAGTATTATGCTGCTTAAGAGTAATTTTTGAATGACATCAGATCTGATTTCTATCTTTGTGAGCCTCAAGCATCCTATGACATTTGAGAACAAATGTAGAAGTGTTCTTGATATGCTGAGCAAATTTTATTTAAAAAACTTTGTTTCAAAAATGATGGGGTATCTTTAAAAGCAAATATAAATGTCCAAAGGGCTACTTTTAATTATAAAACTGTCACAGGAGATTGAGCTGCCTGATTTACTATGACAGATATACGATCGATGGTCGACAAAAATTTTGTCGAATGACCGAACAGCGAAACCTTTATGTCGACTGCTTTTGTGGTCGGCATAAAGAATCTCACTGCCTACCATGTTTTCTTTGCTGGGCTTCATCCCCGAACCCCCCACATGGGGGGCACAAAGCAGTCGGCATAAAGAATCTCACTGCCACCATGTTTTCTTGAGGGGGCTTCACCCCTGAACTCTCACACATTAGAGCTGTGCCTGCCGACTTCACTAAATATAATCAACTCTGAGTCAGAGCTGATTGGGGGTGCAAGACCACCTGAAAACAGTGCCGGGGTCCAGCACTGACACTACAGTGACCTGGTGCTGTAGTCGCTGTAGTGTCGGTTGATGCCGAAATTTCGACATCGGGGTGGTATACTGGCTACGACCAGTCACGCACAACCTGCTTGCTATTCTGTGTGGCATGGCACACGCACATGGGTCTTTGCCATTTTTAATTTGTACATGAAACAAATGAGAATGTCTTACTGCATTTCAGAATATGATCAGGAAATTCCTGGGGGGAGGATTTATTTACACAAGCAATAAGCACCAAAGGGTGTGGGTTAGACTGAAATAACCACCTGCCTAGTGGATATCGACACTGCAGATGGAGGGCCTTACAATCTTTGGTAGGGGGTAATCTCAGGCTAATCCACACCCTGGAGTGCCTTATTCTACTTAGAAAATGGATAAACTGAGAAACAATTTAAATAAAAAAATTCCAACTTTTTATTAAACACAGGTATTCGTTTTGTTAAAAAGAAACTTGTAGAAATTACAGAACAGTTAGAAAAAAAATGGCGAACTGATTGGTCAACAGGCAGTTCCAGCCCTAATGTTATCCCTGTAGATCGCAGTCTGAAACTAATCTAAAGAAAAACCTACATTAAAAAAAATCTTGTTTTAATTCTTCGGTATCCATTTTGTAATCGCAATACGGCACTCCGGGGCATGAGTTATGTTGGTTAACATAATTTCAAGGGTGGTTTTATTTATTATTTATTTAAAAGAGATTTATCAGGAAAGACATGCTAAGCCATGAAGATCATTTCCAGATGTGTCCGGGGGGGGAGGGGGTGAAGGATAAGTACAAAATACAAGTAGAAATGCAGTAATACAATAATACACAACATTGTACAATAATATACAGTATTAAGGAAGCAAGTAATAATAATAATGCAGTTAGGATATCAGTACTGAGAAGTACCAGGCCCTCTCAAGACTGTAACATCAGGAAAACAGGCCAGGGTGGGAGAATGAACATGTCAGGTGTGAGCCTTCCGGGGAAGCAGCTAGTGTGTTGTTAGTGAGACAGGAAAGAGAGGAGGGAGGATTGAGAGAGAGGAGGGGGGAGGGGAGAAAGGCAGGGAAGTGGGGTGGGAGAAATGGAGAGTAGGAGGGAGATGGATTAGGGTTGAGAAGAGCAAGTAGAGGGGTGGGGTGGAGGGACTAGAGTGATGAGGCTTTGATAAGGGGGATAGGTGTATCATTAGAGAAGACTTTGGGCAATATACGGCGGCCACACTATGACTCTGGAAGTCACTATTTCAAAATGGAAAACTGTCTTACCGATTTTATTTTTTAAGATTATTATCCACAGCACCAGATTTTTCCCCCAAGAATATGCATGACATTTTCAAGATGGAGACAGTCGGATCTCACTTATATTTGCCAATTTTTGGATAGATATGGGGTGGTTCCTTTTGAGTACTCACAGGCCACATACGGGCTAGTAGGAAGAGAGCATTTCAGATACTTTCAGGTAAGGACATACCTTCTTCATAAAACAAAAGACGGAATTAAAATCCCAGATCCCAAACCCCTGATATTGCAATTACTCATAGACGCCCAGTTAGGAAAAAAATTGGGGTAAACTTATCAGTTAGTATTACACAGGACTGGTAGAGTTTCTGTCTGACACAACCCAGTCAGTCCTGGATGGATGGAATAAAGACCTGTCTACAACTATTTCAAGAGAAGATTGGTGCAAACAAGCAGAAAAGTCTGTTAAAATAACTTCCTCAAACATGTGGCGAGAATTCGCTTGGAAATGCCGAATGTGGTACTTTCTTACACCAGCCAAGATACAGTAGCTAGAATTTTTCCAGAAAGTCAGGGGAATTGTTGGAGGGAGTGTGGCACTGCCAATGTGGATCACGCTCCTGTATTCTTCTACTGTTCTATTATAGAGGTATATTGGAAGGATTTAGAAGCTCAAATGTTACAAACCGGAGTGGAACCCGAGCTGTTCACCCCAGCTATGATACTAATGCATATCCTATAAGGAAATGTGAGGTTGATGCCTAGGTCCATGGTTCTGGTCCTAAAACTAGTGGCTAAAAAAGCCACAACAAAAAAATGGAAACAAACTCAGTCCCCCACAAGGACAAAATGGCAAAACATTGTCAATGACATTTATAATATGGAATGAATTACAGCATATTTAAATGATACATTAGACAAATTCAGACAGAGATGGCAAATCTGGGTACATTATATAATGACCCAGAATTCATTCCCTAAAGAACAGTTAGAGAAAGGTGAAAGGAAAAAGTAGTGAAAGCAACAGAGTTGTAACTTGAGGGACCCAGCTCTCAGAGGTAAACCTATAAAGAAAGCAGAGAGAACAGAAAATGAATATGGGGCAGCATAGAATGATAATAAAGCAAATATAAAACCAGAATGTTATGTATATTTATATATATATTTATTTATTTATTTCATGTTTAGGATTAAATACCTTTGAGCAGTAGGCTCTTTTACAAAGGTTCCGAGTCAAAACAAGAGACAAGATCATATCAGATGTTAGTACACAACAGGATGATATCTGAATGAAGACATAGGCAAATGTTACACAGGTTACAGACAAGATTACATTTGTTACAAACAAAGTTTCACATGTTTCAAAGTGTGAATACTTGTAGTTTATAGGTAGCCAAGTGCAAGCCAACTGCAACACACTGCTGAACATTGACTGTATGAATGATATATGTAATGGAGAATGATCCACTGTATCTGTGAAATATTATGCATAAAGATACAATAAAATATATATTATAAAAAAAAGGATATGTTACGTCGGGGATACCTGGGCTGGCTGCGATGTCGACAATCCATGCGGGACTCGAAGGAGAGATCGGTCAGGTGCACGGGGGTGGATAAAATACAGCATACAAAAAAAAAAGGATATAAGGGGAGTGGAAGGAGGGTAGAGAGGGTAATTGAGGGAGGTGATAATGATTGAGAAAGAAGAGTGGGATGGGGTTTGAGGGAGTAGCGGAGGGAGTAAGACTATGGGGAATGTGGGGAGGGGGAGAGGGGGAGAGGGGGAGTGAATGGAGGAGGAAGGGAGGATGGTGGGGTAGAGATTGGGAGGTGAAAAAAGTGCAGAAGTTGGGGTGGTTATGGAGTAGGCGGAGGCATTGGGCTAAGGGCATTTACAGGAGGGAGCAGGGTGGCATTGGAGTACAGAGAAGAGAAAGTGTTTGAAGGGGCCAGAGTGAAATGTTAGGGGAAGAGAGTTCCAGAGAGTAGGAAGGCAGAAGGAGAAAGCAGACTGGACAGCAAGGGATTTATGAGAGGGGGAGCAAGAGGAAGTGATAGCCTGAGTTACAGAGAGTGTAAGGGGAGGGGACCATAGGGGAGAGGAGAGAGCTGAGATAAGGAGGGAGTGAAGCCAACCAGAATTTAGAAATGAAGGAGGCACAGTAGGTTAGGCAGCAGTCTTCCAATGAAGGGAGGGAGAGGTCATAGTACAGAGAACAGTGGTGGGTGCGGGGGGGGGGACAGGCCAAGGCAAAATGGCAGAAGGAGACGCTGAGGGTACGCAGCTGTGCCTCATGCCCCCAACACATCCAAGGTGTGACATTTTCCCACCATAATACACACCCTGTGATGCTTCAGGGATGCAGCGAGTCATGAATTTTGTATGGAATTTGCCCAAAGTTCAGATTCCCACTGTTTTGTTTTTTTTTTTTGTTACAGGGCATTAGGCTGATGAAAATGTATAGGTGCTAGCCTGGCTCTGCCAGTCAGAAGCTAGGATTTTCCCTACCCATTTTATAAAGATTGGTAACCCACCCTTGTCATGTCTTTTCACTTAAAAATTATATTACAGTTAGGGTTGAGTAGGCATTTCTATATTAAACCCTGTGTTTTGCACCTGAATACCATGACTATCCTGGGATGGAATAGCCTGAAATTTGGCATGCTCACAGTCAGTGTCAGGATCTCTAGATCCTGTAGATTTGGTAATGATCGTGTTAGCAGTTTGAAAGTTCAAGAAGATTGAAAATACATAACAATATGGTTTTGAAAACCCTTTAGTTTGCTCACCGATAGCACAAAAAGGAGAAATTCCTTCATACTTACCATAATTTATTTTTTCTGTTAGCTCCAATGTTGTCAGTGGGGAGTTAATACGATATGGGTAATAAGCACCCCTACTGAGGTAGTGGTACAGCCAAAACCTGTCAATCAGCATAGAACCCTGGGCACATGAATGTTCCAAAAGCAGAGATTCTCCACTCACCTTTTGTCCATGCAGTAGACAGTCCTATGTAACCAATAATCTGCAAAACACTCAGGTCAACAAAGTCTCTCCTTAACCTAACACCAAAAAAGGTACATATAAAAAGATCTGATATTGTAAGGAGGATAACCTGATGACCCATCTTACTCTGGAGAGCTGACTGGCATAGTCTTGTTGACCAAAAGTGCTGTCCTTCTCTCTTTAGGTGTCCGGCCACTGGCCCCTTGACAGGGTTGATATGCTGCTGATAACAGTTGTAACATAAAGATGTATAAACAGTAATAACCAAATGAACAGTAAGTGTGACTGCAGAAAACAATATAAGCACTAATCTGTAACAGGGAGGCACCACATCATATTTGAAAAACTCAGCCTGTTAACCTGCATGCCTGTAATCCAATAAACTGCAGATGTTTTCGTTATCAGCAGATAAGCCTGGATATGTGGCTAAAATAATCTACAAACCATTCTTACTGAAATGCAAAGTCCTTAGATATATATATCAGAAAATATTCTCCATGAGGAGTCATTGGCTCCTGGGAGAGGCCCTACTTGACAATGTTGGAGCCAACAGAAAAATAGGTTACTTACCTCTAACTGTTGTTCTAGGAGTGGTATATGGTTCACATCCACACATTGGCAGTCCCCCTTTCAGAGTTGATTTGCTGGACAGTCTTAAAGCGAAGCTCTTCCCGCTATCCGACTGGTATATCCCTCGGCTCTGCCCCATGACATCAGATCTTGCACACTGGAAACAGGGATCCATGTACCACTTGCCAGGGGAGGCTGGGTGGGTGGTGTGGATGTGAACCATATACCACTCCTAGAACTATGCTTACAGGTGAGTAACCTATTTTTCTAGGGATGTGGATATGGTACACTTATCCACACACTGGCAAACTTCCAGCAGTTCTCTGGGAGGAGGAGGCAAGGTGCGCACCTCTATTTGGTGAACAGAGACTGAAGAACCGAGGTCCCAAAAGCAGTGTCCTAGCATGACTCAAGGTCAATGCTGTAATTTTGTTTCCTTATCTCTTTATTACCTCCTCAGCTGGGGGTTTTACCTTTAGTTCCCCCATCCGGCCGGTATTTATTTATTTAAAAGTTGGTGACTGGGAAAGGCACACTGAGCTGAGGCTCGTTTCCAGGTGTGACCCGGGGGGAAAGGTAGGAGGGAATTATAAACAGTTATTAACATACCAGGATAGAGGCACTGTACAGTATAAAGTCAAGGTTTGTCTACAAACAAGGAACCTAGGGAAAGCAGCAATATACAATCAAGAACAGTAACATAGAGCAAAAACAAAACCACGTTTCATGAACATAGCATTGGAATTCAAGGAAAGTGAAATGATTTATAATGGGTGAGTGTACAGCAGTGGAATAGAAGATGAGGGTACAGAAAGGGATAGGATTAACAGCAAGGAACGTTAGTAAAACATAGGAAGAGAATCTGATGGCAGATAAGGACTGATAAGCCCTTCCAGTCTGCCCTTTTTCCCTACCTACTAAAATGCTGGAGATCCTACTTTATCTCTGGTTTAACCTCTTTTGAATCGCTAGGGTCCCCCGATGTCTATCCCATGCAGTTTTGAATTCCCTCATTGACTTCGCTCCCACCACCTCTGCTGGGAGACTGTTCCATGCCTCCACCACCATTTCCATAAAGAAGTACTTTCTCATGTTGCCCCTTAGTCTACTCCCATCCAGTCTCATGTCATGCCTTCTTGTTCTAGAGCATCTTCTTTTCTGAAAGATGCTACCCTCCTGTACCTTATTTATTCCCTTTAGGTACTTGAAGGTCTCTATCATGTCTCCCCTCTCCCTCCTCTCCTCCAGGGTATACATATTGAGCTCCTCCAGTCTCTCCTCATATGACCTTTGGTACAGGCCCTGCACCACTTTTGTTGCCCTTAGAACTGCCTGTACCCTGTCTATGTCCTTTTGGAGATGCGGCCTCCAGAATTGGACACATTACTCCAAATTAGGTCTCACCAATGATTTGTACAGTGGCATCACCACCTCTTTTCTTCTGCTGGTGATACCTCTCCTTATGCACCCCAACATCCCACTGGCTCTCCCTACCACCTTGGCATCTTGTTTGGCCACTTTTAGGTTGTTAGATATGATCACCTCCAGAGTTCTTTCCTGTTTAGTGACTGTTAATAACTTCCCACCCATCAAGTAATCCTCCCCTGGGTTCCTGTGCCCTAAGTGCATGATTTTGCACTTCTTCTCATTGAATTTTAGCTGCAACACTCTGGACCATTCCTCCAGTTTAGCTAGGTCCTTCCTAATTTTTTCCACCCCTCCTGGAGTGTCTACCCTATTGCAGATTTTAGTGTCATCTGCAAAGAGGCATACCTTCCCCTCCAGCCACTCCACAACGTCATTAATGAAGGTATTAAACAGTACTGGCCCAAGAACTGATCCCTGTGGCACCCAACTGGTCACCCTCCCTCCCTTCCTTGAATTTAGCTCTGTTTACCACTACCCTCTGTGTTCTATCCCTCAACCAGTTCAGAACCCAGTTCACCACCTTGTGACCCAATCCCAGGCTGCCCAGCTTGTTTACAAGCCTCCTATGTGGAATGGTGTCGAACACCTTGCTGAAGTCAAGGTAGGCCACTCCCCCCGATCCCCTTCCCTGGTCACCCAGTCAAAGAAATCTATCAGATTTGTCTGACATGACTTTCCTGATGTGAACCCGTGCTGCCTCGGATTTTGTGCTCCAACTAGATTCAAGGTGTTCCACTATCCTTTCGTTTAGCAGCAATTCCATAAGTTTCCCTACCACCGAGGTCAGGCTGACAGGTCTATAGTTTCCAGCCTCCTCCTTGCTCCCACTTTTATGGAGGGGGACTACATCAGCCCTTCTCCAGTCCTCTGGAACCACTCAAATATCCAGTGACCTGTTGAACAGGGCTGTCAGTGGTGCTGCCAGTACCTCCCTTAACTCCTTTAATATTCTAGGGTGTATCCCATCTGGTCCCATTGTCTTGTCCACCTTCAGTTTTGTGAGTTCCTTTAAGATTCTCTCCTCTATAAATGGACTGGTGTCCTCCTCCCTTCCAATCCTGTTTCTTAGCTGTGGTCCCTCCCCTTCCCCTTCCTCTTTGAATACTGAACAGAAATATTTGTTCAGGATTAATGCTTTTTCTTGGTCTCCTTCTATGCCCTCTTCTTCATCCCCTTTTAGCCTTACAATCCCTGGTGTGGGCAGTATGATTTACCCTGCTTCCTTCCTCCACACCCCTTAGCTAGTTTAAATGCTTGCCAATGAAGCATCTAAACCATTCACTACGGACATCAGTCCCCTTCTTGGAAGGATGCAGGCTGTCACCCCTGTACCGGTCCACATCCACCCAGGCAGGTCCCCAGTCCCCAATGAAGCTGAAACCCTGCTCTCTGCAGCAGTTCTCCAACCAAGTGCTGAAGTCCCTGGTGCGGAGATCCTTAGCCTCCCCCTTGCTGTGGACAGGTAGCACCTCTGAGAAGGTCACGGAGCTTGCTATCTGCCTCAGGCCTCTCCCCAGCTCTCTGAACTTCTTCTGCACCCTTTCTATCTCTGTCTTGTCTCCAGCCAGGTCATTGGTCCCCAGATGGACAAAGACATCTAGCTCCCCCCTCCTTGCTACTGCTCTAGCGATCCTTTGGATCCGCTTTCCAGCCCTCCAAGCTGTGCCTCCAGGTAGGCACTTTACTTCCCTCTCCTCCTTGCTACCTGCTCCCAACTCCACTCCCCAGATGAAGGAGTCCCACACCAGGAGTAGCTTCCTCTTCCTTTGGGGTCTTCCACCATCCACCCTTGGGGCTCCATTGTACAGGTTCCGCTCATCCTCCCTGTGTGCAACTATGGTTGACCCTATGGGGCCTTCCCGTTCCTCCAACATAGTGTAGGAGTTCTTCAGTTGCACCACTGGGGATGTACCTCTGACCCACCTCCCTTACCCTGCCTGAGCCCACCGTAGTCCAACTCCTCCTCCTCCTGCTGGGCAACCTTTGAGGTAGTGGATGTGGATTTAGTGGCCTCTGGGTGGGGGAGGAGGCTGCCCGAATCCTAGCCAACTTGGCCCGGAGACTGGCCACCTCTGCCTTCAGCCCAGAGAAGTGCCTGTAGATGGGGCAGCACTGCAGCATCCAGAAGGTCCTCCTGAAGACTGCCGCCTCGCTGCCACTACACTACACCACTCCCAGCATCTTCCACTTTTCCACTGTCTGTCACTACACTGACTGTTCTAAGGGTGCCCTATTCATCTGAGCTTCCCTCTGTGCTACCCTCCTTCAAAAACAATGAGCTGCAGAAAACCCTCTAATTTAAACACAAACCCCAGCAAAACAGAACCCCAAGCACAAGACAACAGCAAAAGTGGCCAGAAACAACAGTATCCTGATGTTACAAATAGAAAACCTGTAGCTTAACTCCCGGTCTCTTGGCCCCACTGCTTACAGATCTGTTCTCCCCACTTACCCCTGCTACTTTCAAAAGGAACAGAAGTATAAATAAATATTAATATACCTTTAAGGTAAAGCTTGGTTCTTTCACTCCACTCTTTTAGCAAACTCTGGTCTTCTACGTCAGGACCCCCAACTTACCTGGCCTTTTATATCTTAATTTTGTTAGAAGGCACTAAGCCTCTCTCAGCTCCACCCCCAACTAAACACCTGATTCACAGGGCTTTCTGAATCTACTCATTCCAAGATTAAGTTCCTGACCTAGTTTCTCCCACACCAACTGTTACAATTTAAAACCTAAGTTTCAGGGTAGCCCAGTCCCTGCCTAGCAAGTTTCAAAGTGCTCCAATCACTCATTACAGATCTTTACTTCTCACTTACCCTACTTCTTTCCAAAAACAATCAGCTGCATTTAAGATAGGGGACAGGGTCTTGTAGGTTTAGGGCTAGTAAGACCGTCATGAAAGGGGGATAGCAGCCAGTAGCTGTGAATTTGCGGAAGCATCAACTGCAGGCCTGAGCAAGGAGGCAGGGGTAGGAGAGTTATTAGGATAGTTTTTGCTGGTGTTTAAGAGAGGAAAGGAAGGGGGACAACCATACTGGGCAGAGGAGCAGATTCCAGAGATTGGGGAGGCAGTATGAGAAGGCAGATTGCCCGGCACAGGAGTGCACCTGAAGGACTGAAAAGGTGCACGAGTCTCTTGAATGGAGAGTGTAATCAGAGATGCAGGCAGGCAAGAGGAGGGAGGATAGATAGGAAGGGAGGGAGTTAAACCAATATTTAGCAATGAAGGATACACTGTGAAGTTGACAATGGAGGAGAGAGGAAGGACCGATAGTGAAGAGTATAATGAGCAATGGTGAGTAAGGGGAGGAAGATTGATGGTGAAGTGGCAGAAGGCAGTGCACAGGATACTGAGTTTGGAGAATGAGGTGGAGGGGGCTGAGCCATATACCACATCTGCATAATCAAACAAGGGAACAATCAGTTTTATGACAAGCTCTCAACAAGTTGAGAGGGTTAGACAGTCCTTGTAATGATACAAAGCTCCTAGTCTGGGGTGTAGTTTTGTGTATAGGGCATCAACATGGTGGGAGAAGTCCAACTTAAGATCCAGCCAGACTCCCAGGTATTTGAAGGCAGATACAGATTCTAATTTGATGCCATCTTGGGTATGAAAAGATGGGGAGTCTGAAGTTTGACAAGTTTCTGGGAGGAGCCAAAGGTCATTGATGCAGTCTTTTTAGTATTCACTGTAAGGTGATTTGTGCTAAACCATTGTAAAACATTGAGGAAGTCAAGTTGAAGAGGGGCTTCTATTGTGTTGCTACTGGAACCTGACAGGTAAAGCACTGTATCGTTGGCATACATGTGAATATTAGCTGCGATGCATATGGAGGGAAGGTCATTTATAAAGATTGAGAAAAGAATTGGCCCCAGGATAGAACTTTGGGGAATGCCTACAACGGTAGTGAGAGGAAGGGATAGCACACTGGCGACTTGTACAGCCTGCTGGCGGTCAGAGAGGTAGGACTTGAACCATAATAATGCAGAGGAAGACAGGCCTGAGGTGGCCAGTTTGTTGAGGAGGAGATGGTGGGACACTGACTCAAAGGCTTTTGCCAAGTCTATGAAGATAGCAGAGGTGATGTGGCCTTTGTCCATGGTGGTAAGAATGGAGACCGTTACATGGAGGAAGGCAGATACTGTAGAGTGTGACTTCCTGAAACCTGACTGGAAGGAGGTAGTACCAAGGAAAGAGGTGAGCCTGGAGAGTATGAGGGCTTCCTGGAGTTTCACCAGGGCTGGGAGAAGGGAGATGGGGTGATAGTTCCCAGGAGAGGATGGTAGGGGTAGGACTTTGGCCATTTTCCAGGCTTGGGGGACTGCTGAGAGAGACAGAAGGAAAGATTAAGTATGTAGGTGAGGGAGGGGAGTTATTGCTGGGGCAGAGAGCCTTAGCAACCTGGGGTCCAGCCCATCAGGGCTTTGCTTTGTAGGGTGAAGGGAGGATAATGCGGTGAAGACTTCCTGGGGGGATACTGGGGGGAAGGTGAATGCCTTGTTGGAGGGTGGTGGGGATGATGAAGGGGGAACTGAATGAGGTTGTTTGGAGATAGTGCAAGTGGTGAAGAAACTATTGAGGTAGGAGGTGATGGAGGGAAGGTCGGAGATTAGCATGCTGTATACTAGTAGAAAGGGGGAAGAGGAATGGGCAGGGGGCCCTAGAAGGGAGTGAAGGACTTTCCAAAAGTTGGATGGGGAGTGTAAATTAGAGCTAAGTTGGAACTGGTAGTAAAGGGCTTTAGTAGAATGGACCAATTTGGTGCATGCGCTACGTAGGGTCTTGTAGGTCTGGAGATCAATAGGGTTGGAGGAGGCCTTGTACAAAGCCCAAGCTAGATCCCTGGCTTTGAACTGGGCGAGCAAGTGGGGAGATATCCAAGGGTGTTGAAATTGCTTGATACACAGCTTTCTGTATGGAGCGAGAGCATTTCAAACCCTATTAAGGATCTTAGTGAAAAGGTCAAGGGCTACATCAATATCGCGAGAAGCGTAGATGGGAGACCAGTTAGCAGTGAAGAAGTCAGCGAGCAGAGCGTCGATATTGAGGGATCTGAGGGACCTATGCCAGATGTACTTAGGGGAGGTGGATTTTCCTCACGCAGTACATGAGGCAGTGATTGCTAAAGGAATCTGGTAGAGTGCCAGCGGCAATGGTCCGGTGGGGTGGGAGGACAAAACCTAGTCTAGGAGGGAGTGATTGACAGAATGTGAATTGAAGCAGGTAGGTTCACTGATGAGTCAGGAGAGGTTGAGGGATTCTATGGACAGAGCTAAATGGTTGGAGAGATGGGAGAGCCAGTCAGCATTAAAACACCCATGAGGATGAGTTCGCCCGGGGATGCTAGGGAGATGAGCTCTGAGATGATGATTGAGATGGTGCTAGAGGGGGACTTTGGGGACAAATAGAGGACTTCTACAAATAGAGGGTTGGAGGAAGGAAGCAAATTTTCAGGAGGAAGAGTTCATGGGATGTGGGGGTTGTTTTCCTGTGGGAGACTGTAGTTGGGAGTGTGGAACGAATATAGATGGCCACACCATCACCTCACATGGCTCTGTCCTGTTGGAGCAGGGTGTAGTCAGGTAGAGCTAGGTATCCAGTGGCGCCGCACCAGTTGCAGCATTGTGTTTGACCCTTTCAGTCTCCAGGTCACATCACAATGGGTGAGCACCGCACATCATGGAAGGCCAAGGCAGGACTGAAGGAGCATCCTAGATGAGCCCAGTGCGAAGCTGATGGGACACCAGCCATCAAGAGCGCCGGAGGATTGGTGTTTTTGTGTCCCTTTTTCTCCCATGGTGAAGGCAGGCCATGCAGTCAATGGCAGTGCCACGCAAGCTTCCCTACGCTGCACGCTGGACAGCTGCCCTCACCATCCCCACACAATGTCGGCTAATTCCCCAACCCCCAGCCACCACTAGAGGCAAGTGCAGCATGGGCCGATGGTCCCCTCCATCCCCAGAGGAGGAGGGCAGTCCTTGGGATGCTCAATCCTCCTCCTCCTCCTCTCTCCGGCCGACCCTCCAACTCCTGAGATCGCTCCCAACCCTGGGTGCCGGCCACTAGATCAGTGCTATAATGGGAGATGAAGGTGTGTCCTGATGTCCAGGTAGCTGCCCTACAGATTTCTTATATGGGAACATCCCCGAAAGCAGCCACCGAGGTAGTGGTATGCCTGGTGGAATAAGCCCTAAGCCCTACAGGAGGCTCCCTACTAGCTAATCTAGTAAGTTAGTAAGTCAGTCAGTAAGAAAGGCTTTATTTATATTTTGGCACCCACTCCTGGTGGCTCTGGGTGCCATTACAGATAAAAACAGTGTTCAAGGCATCATAAAAAGTAACATAGATGAGTCTGAATGTAGGTTAAGTAACAGCCTGTCAGGGAGAAAACACCGGGGGCCAGATATTCAAAACTTTGCACATGGTGCAAATCGATTGCACCATGATTGCGCCACATTTGGCCAGAGTGCTGTATTCAAAAGGCCAAATAGGGCCAGAACAATGTGATAGCACCAACGCTATGAGATAATGTATGCGTAGCACAAAGTGAGGAGTGGGGACATGTACACAGCCGCAATGGAATATTCAAAAGTACAGCGCCGCTCAATATGCCTTAGCACAGCATGTAGCTCGGCACAAATTACTCCCATGAAAAGGTGGTCTTAATGCTGGGCAAACCCAGGATGGGGGCGTGGACACAGTAGCAACAGGGAACAAGGTAGTAAGCATCCAATGAGGAGGCAATGTGGGCGGACGGCCACCCTGGGCCACTCCATATGCACAGGCACACAAACTGTGGAATGCAGTGCCCCAACAGTGCTGTGAAGTGAACACTTATGTAAATGTTACAACTGAGCTGGAACACCACTTGCAGCAACACACTATTTGTATGGTATTGTAATGTTTACCTAATGTGATATTTGTAGATTGTGTGCTGTTGTGCATTGTATCTCTTTATTGTACACCGTTGCATCTCAGACACACAGTTAGTGTCTCCGGGTCATTCCTGACACTGGGCCTTGGCCCAGTGTGCTTACCTGGTGAACAAGGTAATAAAAAACAATGAACAGAACATATACATGGCAAAGACATGCTGTACACAGATGGCACCGCACCGTCACCACCATCTGGCACCAGTCCTAACATTGCCAGGCATTAATGGGTGCCACAGTGCCCAGTGGACACCATGGCAGTGCGTCCATGCAACACACACCTCCAGTTCCCCCATTGGGGTACACCAACACAGTCCAGCAGACACATGCTGCACTGAGGAATGGAGGGTGTTGAGGGAAGGGTGTACAGGTGGCCAGGCTGCACTACATAGTAGGTTCTGCCACATGGTTGGGGCCATCCACACAGTGTACATGTTCCACTGACGCGACTGTTTCTGACAGCAGTGTGCCAGTATGATGGTATGTGTACCCCCCCCCGGGGCACATACCCTACACCTGTCTGGGATCCCTGCACATACAAACAGCCATGTGTATGGTAGAGTGGGGAATCCCATGCCACTGGTGCAGCACATGAGGGTCACAGGACAGTATGACTGTGGTGTCCACCGTTAGACCACACCTTCCAGCTGTGCTTGCCACTGTGTGGATAGCACCAGTCACTATTGCCTGACACTCCGTATGCATTGCTATGTACCTCACAGTATCGCTTACTATGGTACTGTACCGTCTGATAAACACGGTGTCAGGAACAATGATTTGCCTCTGGCATGCAGCACAACAACCATTCCTGTAGTGCTACACCCCTGGGCCACATTAGTCTTTGCATCTGTGTCCAAACCAAGACTGCAGCTAATGTTCTATAAGCTGTGAGCACACAATAAATGTGGCAACTGACCTGTAATACTAGTCGGACCTACAGGTGGAGCTGTGAGCACAGAAAGAAAAGGGGCTACTGACCTGTATTTCCAGTTGGACCTACAGGTGGAGCTGTGTGCACCATGTTATAGCATCAGGCAATCCACATGCAAAGCAGGCTGTAATGAGATGTTAATGTGGCTGTTTGTCCATGGATTGCCTGAGTAGGCTCATTTGCATTGCAGTTTTGAATATAACAAACTTTAGCGCCGGGCAAACGGGACTGCGCCGGGCAAACGTGTCAGAGTCACACAAACGTGTTAGTGCTGTGCAATACTGTAATGTTCCATTACATGGTTCTGTAGTATTTGACCTGCACTGTTTGCTATTTTTGTGCTCCACTGCTTTGCTAGCACACACATTGTTCAGCCTTACCTCACTCCACCTCTGTGTGCACTGGTCCGCTGCTGCAGTTTGCACTGCTCTCGGTTGCTATATTCAGTGCTGTCTTATTTGCTGGGCTATTGTTGCACTGCATGCTCGGTCCTGTTTGCAGGCCTTCATTTGCACGCGATAGTCAACTCATTTAGCCCTGGGGCTATTCCTTTGAATATGACATGCAAATGGTTCCAGGCAAATTTTGCCCACTGTGCAGTGCTAATTTTGTCCCGGGGCAAAGTTTTGACTGTCTGGCCCTAGGTTGGCTGGGTTGGCTACTGCATGGAAACTCATAGTAAGGTTTCAAAACAGCATTACCTCTCCCATCCCCATTTTACAGGGAGGTAGAATTGTTTTAAAGTGCCATCCTGAGAAATCACCTCAATTGAATGACAGGTGTGAATGGTCACAGCCTTCCACCACACTATTCAATCTGCAAACCTCACCAGTGAAAATAGGAAATTTTGCTCACACGCCTTTCCAGTATAAAAAAAAAACTGAAACTGAAACTAAACCGCACTGCAGTGTGCTATGATTCAGCATTCAACAACCCTGGAGAAAAGAACCACAACATAAAGGCACCAAATTAAATAAGACTAGACTCTGAGTTCTGGAGATGACATCAGCAGCAGCTCTTCACTGAAACTGGCTTTTTTGAACAGGCAGTGAATTTAAGGTTGCAAAATGACTTGTAACTTTTAAACAAAGTAACTTAGAGATCTCATTTTTGACATGAGGCTGACTGGGGCTATGCTGATCCAAATTCTGAAATTTATTGATGCCAGAGATTTTGACTGTAGTCCCTCGGAGTGTGATGAAAAGTTACAGTCGCCATGTTGGGGCATAGCCAGCATTGTAAACAAAGCAGCGCCATTTTAGTTCAAGTTCAAGTTTATTGCAGGAAAGACTCCGTTGAGCAAGCTCATTCACAAGGAGTTCCTGAGGCACATACACATACAGTTCGCAATTACATAGACAGGAGATATAAAATGTAGAACAACAAAGAAAAAAAATATATAATACAAGAGGTATACACAATAGAAGTCCTTATGCTATATATGCAGTACATTCCAGCTTTAACCTTGCCCTAAATTATGCAACACATTTCAGCTTAAAGGGGCACTGTCAGCCTTGTCCCTCGTTTTATTGCCACAAAACAACAGTGTGCCTCTGTGGACACAGTGATCACATATGGGCCACAGAATACCCTCTATATAGAACATAATCGAGAATTCTTACCAATTTTCTTAGTTTCACAATATTTACTTTCCCTCGGGTTCCCCATAAATGCGCTGTGCTCAGAAAGCAGAATCAAGATGAGAGCACACTTGCGGACACATGCGGCACATACATCGATTTTGCACATGGCCATGATAAAAAGTTAAACACAGCATGTATTTTCAAATGCTGTACTACAGAAGCGCTTTTTTAACTCAAACCGGCCTGGATAAGCAACTAAATGCATTAGAAAGAGCTGCGAAATCTGGCGCGTAATCGAAGCAGGACGACGCACAAATCACACGCATGCGCAGTAGCGTCCCACTTTCGCGCATGCGCGAGATTTCGGCAGCTCCTTTCTAATGCATTTAGTTGCTTTTCCAGTGCTCGGTTTGAGTTAAAAAACAGCTTCTGTAGTACAGCATTTGAAAATACATGCTGTGTTTAACTTTTTATCATGGCCACATGCAAAATCGATGTATGTGCCGGCGCACAGTGTCCGATGTGCGCTCTCATCTTGATTCTGCTTCCGGTGCACAGCGACCTTATGGGGAACCCGAGGGAAAGTAAATATTGCGAAAACTAGGAAAATTGGTAAGAATTCTCGATTATGTTCTATATAGAGAGTATTCTGTGGCCCATATGTGATCACTGTGTCCACAGAGGCACAGTGTTGTTTTGTGACAGTAAAACGAGGGACAAGGCTGACAGTGCCCCTTTAATAAGTAGAGGGCCAGTTGGTACCTAGGAAGTTGACTTGGCGTTGGGGGCCTAGTAGCACCTACATATGTCTTTTAATTTAGAGATAGCTAGTGTTTTGTAGGAGTTAATTGATACAATGCTGGTTAGCTTCAGCATGGCTTGTAGTTGGTTCCAAATGTTTGGGAGGGTGTATGAGACAGCTCTTTGGCCAGCTGTGGTACGTGTCCTGGGAACATCTAGTAGGATAAGGTCAGATTTCCTTAGGGAGTAGGCGCTATGCGAGATGTGTATGAGAGACGTTAAATAGACAGGCAGTTTGTGGAGTAGTAATTTGAGGGTCCAAATGTCAGCATGCAGGAGGCATCTGGTGGCAAGAGAGGTCCACCCAACTGCTGCATAAAGATCACAGTGGTGGGTCCTGTACGCAGAGTTAGTAATGAAGTGAAGAGCACAGTGATAGAGTACTTCCCAGTTTAGATAGGCTCAAGGTTGGGGAAGAGATAAAGATAATGTCTCCGTACTCAAGCAGGGAAGGAATGTTGCTTGGACAAGTCTTTTTCGGGTCGTGAGAGAAAAGACCAATGTTTTCAAACTCAAACAAAAGTTTCAAATGTTTTTTTTACTAAGTGTTGTGGAATACAAATGCAGCAGCCATACAGCCTGTTAACAAACTTTACCAGTGTGTTAAAACCAAATCTCAGAGTGCTTACAAAAACAGTAATTTAGGGACTTGTGTGTTTAATTTGCAGTACATGGCACAGCAATCCCCTCACTACTTGCTCCATGCCAGGGCATGGGTAGCCCAACAAGAACAAGAGCTAGCCAATTTTAAGACATTGTATGACTCTTCATCAGCACCCGTTGAGGTGGCTTTGCCGAACTATCCCGTTAATGTGTGTATAGTATGCCTAAAGCCAGGGAGAGAAGAGTTGGCAATTCCACATTGCACAGACTGCAAAAAGCAATTTGGAATGAGTATGTCAGGTGGCACAATGGTAGCTAAAACAAAATGCATCCATTTAGCTCCAGCATGGACACATGCAGGGGACCCTGTTGAATAGGAACACCAGCAGCAGGCTGGGTGCAGTGAGAGAGGCCCCATAGAGTTTGTAAAGGAGTTCTTAGACATTGTCTCTGTCGATGCTTTGCAAGGCCCAGAAGAAGTTAAGTGTTCCACGCAGTGGAGTTGGATGCTGCAGCTGCAGATTCAGCAGATCAGTGGGTGGAAGGCACAAGTCCAAGTCTCGTGGGAGAGTCCGAGGTGGAGGAAGTGTGTTGTTGGGAGGCCAGTGCCTCAGAGGACAGTGAAGAGTGGACAATTTCGTGGGTTGGCGCAATCACCAGTTCCTGGGCAGAATGTGTGGAAGGGCAAGAAGCTGCAATGGCTGCAGTGGGACCTAGTGAGTCACCATTGGCTTTGGCTTCTATGGAGCCTCTCGATGTCTGTATGGAGGAAGGCTCTAGAGATGTGCCCCTGAGTGCAGAAGTGGACTGCTTTTACTCTGCACTATGTGTTCATAACTGGCTCAACCAGGACTGGCCACTCCTAAGCCTTGCTTCTGGATTGGAGTTGGTTAAAAGCAGCAAAGAGGAGAGAACTGTTCATAGATGAGCTGTGGCTGAATATGGACCTTCATACCCTTTCTTCTCTTGCTAAATCTGGGAAGAAATTGAAAAAAACAGGCATGCCTGGTTGTGGGAGGAAGCTTGTGTCAACCTGCACCTAGAATAAACAAGTGGCTCTGAATTAAAATTGCTAGGATTCTGGCTGGATGTTTTGCATTGCATTTCAACTGATTTTCTTTAAGTACAAGTTCACTACTTTTTCTCAATCCATACATTCCTAGCACTTGGACCAGAGAGATCATTTTTCTTAAAGTTTACTCTCTTTGAAAACAGTACTTTCACATACACAGTCCAAAATTTAAATGTTCACAAAACTCTCACTTTCAGTAGCTTTGCTGCATTTGCTCAAGTTCTTACATAATTTTCTGACCTTTAGCACCACAGTCATTTACTTTTGCACAGGGTACTTACAGGCAGTAGCTGGTTTGCACCGTCGATGAAATATGGCCTGCTGCCGACTCAGGGAAGGCCTCTGGGGTGAAGCGGGCTGGCGGTCCCACCGATCATAGCTATGATAACCTTGATCTTTCTCCAGTGGGTCAGAATAGGGGTTGAGTCTAGTTTAACTGCAAAAAAGTTAGAAAAAAAACTGCTGGTTCAGAAGTGCTTCTGCTGTAAGCGATTCCTCCTGCTGCTGCATGAACTACACGCTGCTTGCACACTGCTGGCTGCTCCTCCTTGAAGGTTCCACAACTCTGAGACTCAGGCAAGGATGGGACTTAGGTGAACTGGGACCAGTCACACGATGCAAGCAATGCAAATGAGCTCTCTCTCTCTCTCTCTCTCTCTCTCTCTCTCTCCTCTCTCTCTCTCTCTCTCTCTCTCTCTCTCTCTCTGCCTCCCTCTCTCTCTCTCTGCTGCACTCCTGGATGGTGATCAGCAAGAAGGCAAAATTTAAACTGCAAACTGTCACTTTTTTCCTCGGCTTGAAATTTCAGTGGGGCAAGCATTTTAAGGCATTTTCACTCAGTACTTAGTGGGTGGGATATTCAGACTGTGCCAGACAGGGGCGCAAGCCTGGGCGCAGCACATCTGGGTTGAGCCAGGGCAGGGACCAGGTGATATTCAACAGTGCTGTGCCATGGCTCAGCACCATTGAATATGGCACTGAGGGCACATGCACTGCACACGGCGCAGTGGCACTGCGCCAGCGCAAGTGGCAGAAAGGGAGCAGGGGGTTGTGCCAGCGCAAGTGCAGTTGCACTAGGCGCAGCAATTGCGATATTCAGCCGAGGCCATGCAAATGAGGCCATTATGCATGCAAGGCACAAATGAGGCCATTTGCATGTCATTATGGTCCCATTTGCATGCGGTGCACTGATCCCTGGTGACCTGCACCTGGCGCCCTGCCAGGCTGCATCTGTCGGGGACCGATGCCCTGCAGCCCCTCGGCAGGCTCTGCTCCCATTCGCCCGATCATGGGCATATGTTCACTCACTCCCTGGTGGTCCAGTGGACCGCTGTCCACTGCCCGATCATGGGCATCTGTTCAATCACTCCCTGGTGGTCCAGTGGACACCCCCCCAGCACCCGATCACAGGCATAGGTTTAAAATCCTGGTGGTCCAGTGGTACTCCCTCCCACCCACCCACTGCATCCCCCGCCACCCTGCACTCCCCAGTCAGCAGTGGGCGGCAGCTCCCTGCCTGCAAGCCGCCCGGCCACCTGCCAACTGACAGCGTACAGTAGGGCTGTATGCTTATTGGTCCACTGTGTGGGCCAATGGGCATGCAGACCATACTGTACTACACAGTCCCGAATTGTGAATGAGTGTTCATTCACATCTCATGCGCCATGCGCGACCCCTTTGAATATCTCACCCAGTGTATTTTCCTTAGTGACTCCCCCAATTTTCACTGTACACACTTAAAACTTTCTGGGCACTTAGAAAACAGTGTCTTTCAAGTCCACAAATACTTTTTTCTGGAAATTTGTAACTTTTAAACAGTTTTTTAAGTGCTTTCACTACAAGGCAAGGGCAATCATTGCTCAGTCCACATTTTCAAAGTAAACACACAAGCAGCATGTTTTTCCACTTTCTTTTCCACAGAAACTCAGGCAGCAAAAGACTTTCAGGTGGCATTTTTCTTTGCACAACCTGATTTCTGGTAAACGATCTTCTGTTTGGGTGCACCACCGCCAGACAGAAAGATCCTTGACATACCCTCAGCAATGCCTCTCACCCCAAAACATATTTCTTTTGGAAGAGCCACATATTCTCTGTAACTCTCACCCAAATTAAATATCACCTGATGGGCCCCAATTTTTTGTAACCCCAGGGCCACTTTTTAACAAGTTAGCACCCCCCATTAAATCTGGACACTGGTACCCACATATTGGCATACCATTTACTTTACAGAAGTCTGGTACCACCCTTGGCATTAGGATGTATACCTGGCTCATTTTCTAGAGGAAGAGAGGGGTGGGGGTACAAGAACATAACAACATGAACCTTGTGTAAAATTAAAACCCAGGTCCAGGGTGAAGGCTGCTAGGCATATGCTAGATCTAAAACTCCTGAGGGGGCCCCAGTAAATCCAACAACCAGAAGCAATAATTGGAATGTCCAGATCAGTAACTGGGATTGTACAGTATGACTTTATTCAACAGATGGAAATTTAAAGCAGAAGTGGACCCCAAAGGGTCGGTCTAGGCAGGACAGGTACATTTCATGAACTCTCCTTGCATGCAGTACAGCTGATGAACACACAACAGAACATCTTCTTCCCATTTTCCAATGGTGCATCTAGTGGACACCTGGCCACGAACCAAAACATCTTCCTCCCATGAGCGCACATTTTGTGAAACTAAGCCACACACTCAGAACTCTTCTTCAAACATAGGTGCAAAATGTGAAACTCAGCCACACACCTAAAACCTGTGGCACTGCACTTTGCTCAGGTAAAACTGGTGCCCTTTACGAACCAGTAAGCCCTGTCTTGTAAGCTTTCAGATGGTGTTCCTCCCACCCTTCACCCCAACCAACAGTCTCTGCCATTCTTCAGGGTTTCATTGAAACCTCCATTCCCCACTGAAATGCTAGAGGTCCCACACTTTCCATATCCATCACTCACTGGGGTGACCAAAGAACAAACTGCACTCTCCTGGGTGAACAGTTTAACAGAAAATTCACTCTCCTAGGTGAACTAGGGGCACTGACAGGTGCGATCCAGCCTTATCTACAGGCACACACACCCCAGACTATGATTCCTCTAGATATGTGGAGATCTTGTCTCCTTAGAACAGTACTCACAAACTAGTTGTCCCTTCCACTGGGCATGGAACAACAGAAGGCATTTCTCCTGGGTTAGCAGATCAAACAGTCTCTCAAAGTTCCTTTTCAAGGCAGCTGAAACACATACAGAACATTCAGGGGATTGCCCCTTGAATCCACTGAGGAAAAGCAATTCCTTCCACTTCACTGGGAGTAGAAATCAGGAAATCCTGTTGTAGAACTGGTCTCCACCATTTCATTGGAAGCTGAAATTGACACTCCACTAGGGTGTGAAATGCTGGGCCCTCAATTCACAGCCCAACTGGCAGTCCTTCTGCCACTCTCACCTCCACACTCAAGATCTAACTACCATTAACCAACCATTCTAAGCTTCCCAGAGCAGCTGTACACACAGTGTGACTTATGCTGCTGCGAGAGTTCCGAATGACCTAATCATTCTTCTCTCAGGCTAGCTAAGTAAACCATGATGTAATTTTTGTAAGAAGCTCCTAATGAGCTCCCTACCAGCTACCGGCTACTTTCCTAGCACTAATATTGATAGGATCCTAGTAACCCCAGGGGACTGCGTGGTTACAGTATAAAAATACAATTTGTAAGAAGCAGTGAAACACATTTGCACATCAGACAATGTATGTAAGGTTTACCTTGTAATTTTAAAGTGCACACTGATGATGCTATCTCACATATAAAGCAATTTTAACATGGTAGAACCACCCCTGCTGTAGAGGGTATGCCACCCTAATGGTGACATGCATTGATATCGACTACAGCACCATGCCACCGTAGAAGAGCCACTGGAAGGGGGAAATCACTTCCCCCGACTTGCACCCCCTCTCTGAACTAACTCCAACCTGGAGTTAGAATCCTTTAGTTTGGGGCTGCAGGGGCGAAGCCCCCCGATGTAAAAAATATTCTTGAACAGTGCAGCTCCATGCTGACTGCAACTTGCGGTCACCATGGAGCCTGTTGCTGTAATGCCGGTTGCGATCTTTTTTGTCGCGTCGGCATATACAACCCGCTGTAGAGTAATAGCACTGATGTATAGTGCTGTAATTATTTAAAATATCAACAAAAGAACATCCTTACAGTACAATTAAATAACAGGTGCTAATAAAAATCATTTTCACTCTTTTTGACCTCCATCTCATATTTATATAGTGGGAAGTCACCAGGGTCAAGGTATGCTCAAGGAGTTATTTCATATCTTGAGTCCTTATTTCATATGTTGGGACTGAAAACCAGTATTTAGGATGTCAGGTGTGATACTACAGGTTAAAAATAGGTGGGATGGAGGGGAAGAACATTGTTCCAGTTTTACAAAAATAACAAAGACAGTATTAATGACTTCTTATTACTGTAAACCAATAATTCTATTTAATCCCCAGTTTTTTTTTCTTTTTGTTTTTTTAAGACAGATCCACCAGGATATAAATGAAAATGGAGTCCACTTCTTTTCAAGAGTAGGTGAACCCAATCCTATATATCTTAGGCATCACAGGTCAGCATAATAACATTACTCTTGTATGCCAATGTTTTGTTTTGTTTTTCTCTACTCACTTAGTGTAGAAAAAATCCTGTGGTGTAACTCCAAGGACTAGATCTGAAAATAAAAATCAATTAAACCATGAGGCACTATATTACTAAACATTATCACTAAAAGAATATAATGTTTATGTTAAAAAACCAAATCATACAATATTCTCAATGTGACATAACCCTTAAATCTTCACATCAGATCAAGTCATACTGTCCTGCTTAATATTTTTTCTATCTTTTCTTAAGAAATGGTGTCAAATTAATCCCATCACTGAGTCCTGTTTTTTTCAATGCCTTTAACTGGTAAATCCAGAATGACTCACGTTGTAATAGTAAGTCAGCTAGGTTGCCCCCCACCCCAATCTTACCTTCTCAGTTCCGCAGAATTTGAAGGCATGTGCTTGTGGATTGGTGCTTGTGTGTGTGTGTGTTTTGCTAGGGCACTTTTCATTTCCTCATATCTAATGGCTCCTCTGTGTTCCCTGACCCTAATTTTAAGGGCCCTACCAGTTTGCCTACATAAAGTACTTTGCAACTATAGGTGGCCAGATATATGACCCCTGTTGTAGAACAATTAATGAATTGTTCAATCTGATAGTTCCTGTCAATGTTTTTAGAGGTAAAAACAGGCAGTCTCGGTGATGACGTCACAATGTGTACACCTACCATATTTGAATGTACCTTTGGAGGCAGAGGTAACATCCAATGTTCTTTTCTTTGGGCAGACTGTAGGCTGTGAACCTACCGCATTTGAATATACCTTTGGGGGGGTGGGGGTAACATCCGATTTTCTTTTCTTTGAGCAGGTTGTAGGCTGTGAACCAATTGCATTTGAATGTACCTTTGGAGGGGTGGGGGTAATATCCAATTTTCTTTTCTTTGGACAGGTTGTAGGCTATGAACCAATGTGTCCTGTAAGTTATGCCCTCTCCTGTATACCATTCTTGATGGTTGCTGTGTGATTTGTTCTAATAATGGTTCTGTTTGCAATATCGGCCAATGTTTCAATATGATGTCCTTAATCATGTGTGATTTTTTTTGTATAGGTACTGATGAAGTTTATAGTTTCATCTTGTCCTGTCTGTTCATTGGTGCGCTGATATTTTAACAATTCCTCTCTATTTTCTTTGTCCAGCATTTTCTTTGGCTGTTCTCACACACTCTAGACTGTAACCTCTAGAGAGAAATCTCTCTTCCATTTCTCAGGATCTGTTCTCATAGGAGCTCTCTAGTGAACAATTCCATTTAATTCTTCAGAATTGTGCACTGGGAATGCTGTCAATGAGGTGTCTAGAGTGACAGCTAGATGGTAACAACACTGTGTTGCGGTCTGTGGGCTTACAATATAGGTCAATTTGTAGTGTGCCTGTACTGTCCCTGGAAATCTGCATGTTACCTCGCTAGTTCTCCACCTCACTGTATTTTCAAAGTGGTGACCTTCTAAGCTAGCCAGTGCTGAATGTCTTAATGTAACTACTGAGCCTGTTTGAATTATACATACTGCTGCAGTAATACTGTATTTCTGTAGAAACTGTAATTTACCTGTAACCTAGTAACTCCTCTTTGCTGTTACTGTGTATTTTACAAAAATAATAAAGAATTACAGGATTAATGACTTATTACTGTACTGTAAAGAACCAAATCATACAATATTCTAGATGTGACATAGCCCTTAAATCTTCATGTCAGATCAAATACATTTTTCTATCTTTTCGTAAAAAATGGTGTCAAATTAATCCCATCATTGAGTCCTGTTTTTTTCAGTGCCTTTAAGTGGTAAATCCAAAATGACTCACATTGTAATACTCAACTCAACTCAATCTTTATTTATAAAAAGCGCCTTTCTGAAACAAAGGTGCTTGTACAACAATAAATAAATAAAATACATAAATAAATAAGGAATATAACAGATTAAAACCAATGAACACAGTAGCGGCACTAAAAGTCAGAGTACGCTAGACTAAATAAGTAAGATTTCAAAGCAACTTTAAAACTTTGGATGGTCAGGCAATCTCACACCCGACGAGATGGAGAATTCCACAGGGTCAGGGCCATGAAACTAAATGACCTAGCCCCAGATGTCTTCAAATGGACCCTGGGAATCTCTAGCAATCCCTTGTCAGTGGATCGGAGAGGGCGGGAGGGACAGTAGGGGTGAAGAAGATCTTGCAGGTAACTAGGTCCCTGGTCGTGGAGGGCCTTATAGGTCAGCAAACCAACCTTGAAGGTGATCCGCCATCGTACTGGCAGCCAGTGCTGTCTGCGGAGGACAGGCGTTATATGACTGATCCTATAGGTATGAGTCAAAAGCATGGACGCGGCATTCTGCACTCACTGCAGGCAGTGGATATCAACCCCCGCGTAGCCCTATGTAGAGGGTGTTGCAGTAGTCAAGGCGGGAGGTAATGAAGGCATGGACCAAAGTTAGAAGATCTTTGGAAGGAACCAGGTGCTTCACTCGGGCAATATTCCTCAGATGGTAAGAAGAGATTTTGACAACTGCCGACACCTGAGATTCAAGGGTCAGGCAGTCATCAAACATAATGCCCAGGTTCCGCACCTGGTCTGAGGTAGTTAACTGAACACCCCAAAGCCATAGACCTGAAGTTAATCCTGCCAACAAACCCGCCTCCCGATAACCTGGGTCCACAACCAACACCTCAGTTTTTTCTGGGTTTAACCATTGCTAGTTCACACTCATCCAGTCCTGGATCTCAGGGAGACAGTTGTTAAAGACCGAAACAGCATCATCCTGGCCAGGCACAAAGGACATGTACAGCTGAGTACCATCTGCATAGCAGTGGAAACTCAAGCCGTACCACCTAATATCACTCCTAACGGTAGCATATACACTGTAAACAACATGGGTGCCAGGATGAAGCCCTGCAGCACCCCACAGGATTGGGAGAGTGGTGCCGAGGAAAAAGTTTCAGACACCACCCTCTGAGTCCTACCCTCAAGGAATGATCGAAACCATCTGAGGACCGTACCAGACAGTCCACAGATGAACCATAGGCACTCCAACAGCACACCATGGTCTACAGTGTCAAATGCCACAGAAAGATCTAGAAGGACCAAGATGGAATGGGTCTTTCGATCTCTCGCTATTAGGAGGTCATTTAGTACCTGTACAAGGGTTGTCTCAGTACTATGTCTCTTCCTAAATCCAGACTGGAGAGAATCATAGACATTGTGGCTGGTCAAATGATCATCCAGCTGTGATGCAACCACCTTCTCAATAACCTTACCCACAAAGGGTAGGTTAGAGACAGGTCTATAGTTAGTCAAACAGTCCGGGTCCAAGGAAGGCTTTTTAAGGAGGGGCTGAACCACGGCCTCCTTCAGGGGATCTGGAAAGATCCCCCTCTCCAAAGACATTCAGACTATCTCGGCAAGGACCGGGATGATTTTATCCACACAACCTACTAAGACGTGTGTGAGGCCTGGGTCCAAACTACAGTTGGTCGGTCGCAGTGACTGGATGACCATCACAATGTCATTGATTGTGGGCAGGCAGAAGTCACACCACACAAACTGAGCATCCAACATCTCCTGCCAACCACCACCACAACTCCCATCAGAGAGGGTCAAGTGGACACCGGACCTGATTGTGGCAACCTTATCCGTGAAGAATTGAGCAAACTCCTCACACCATTCTTGTGAAAAAGCAATTCCAAGCTGGAGACAAACTGGATTGCATAATCTGTCCACAGTCCGGAAGAGCTGGGCTGGTCGATTCCACATGGCAGCAACTTCCCTGGACAGGAATTCTGCCTTCTTACGGGTAATTGCTGATCGATAGACCCCAATGGTCCATCAAACTAAGTCTGTCACACTCCAGGCCTGACTTCCACCAACACCTCTCTAGCCTTCGTCCCACTCTTCTCAGCTCCCTCAAGGTCTCATCAAACCAGGGAGGCCTGGGGTGAAGAGTGAGGGGATGAACACGAACAGGAGCAATGGAATCCAGGGCCCCCACCACCGCCTTGTTATAGGCAAGTACCAGGTCCCCAGCATCCATGCATTAACTTGGTAAACCTGATAGGTCCAGTACTGCCATCAGGCCATCCAGGGAAACAACCCTCAAAGGGTGGTATCGGACCATCTCCATAGGGGCCGGCCTACTGGGGGTCCATGAAACTGAACCCAATGGTATGATGGTCAGACCACCTGACTGGTTCCATCACCAAGTCGGATATCTCCATCCCCAGGAGGAACACCAAGTCCAATGAATGACCACCAGTATGGGTCGAGGAGGAAATAACCTTAATAATAGTAAGTCATCTAGGTTGTGCCCCCTCCCCAAAAATCTTACCTTCTCAATTCCGCAGAATTTGAAGGCATGTGCTTGTGGATTGGTGCTTGTGTGTATGTGTTTTGCTAGGGAATTTTTTCATTTCCTGATGTCTAATGGCTCCTCTGTGTTCCCCGGCCCTAATTTTAAGGGCCCTACCAGTTTTGACATAAAATGCTTCACAACTACAGGTGGCCAAATATATGACCCCTGTTGTAGAACAATTAATGAATTGTTCAATCTGATTGTTTTACCTCTAAAAACATTGACATAAACTATCAGTCTTGGTGATGACGTCACAATGTGTACACCTACCATATTTGAATGTACCTTTGGAGGCAGGGGTAACATCCGATTTTCTTTTCTTTGGGCAGGTTGTAGGCTGTGAACCAGTGTGTCCTGTAAGTTAGGCCCTCTCCTGTATACCATTTTTGGTGGTTGCTGTGTGAGTTGTTCTAATAATGGTTCTGTTTGCAATATCGGCCAATGTTTCAATATGATGTCCTTAACCATGTGTGATTTTCTTGTATAGGTACTGATGAAGTTTAGTTTCATCTTGTCCTGTCTGTTCATTGGTGCACACTCTAGACTGTAACCTCTAGAGAGAAATCTCTCTTCCATTTCTCGGGGTCTGTTCTCATAGGAACTCTCTAGTGAACAATTCCATTTAATTCTTAAGAACTGTGCACTGGGAATGTAGTTAGGTGGCTACAAGGGAGAAGGAATAGCCCACATGCCTGTTTGCAGCCTCTGCTTGTGCTTGACCCCGACAGGTATATTTGACCAGGCCCCTCCAGTTTTCCATTGGGTATACCCATACAGCAGTTCAGAAGGCCCAGCTTTGGTATGGTCCCAGGGGAGCCTGGAACCCAACACTTTAGAGATGCTTTCATTGGTGGAGCGGACCCCAGGGCATGTGAAGGAACTGGAGCCAATGAGAGGACCCTTCCCCGATGTGATTAGTGAAGCTGTGGAGGTACAGGGGGAGGGTGCAGCTACAGCAGAGGAGAAGAAGGGTGAGGAGGAACATAGCCATCTGCTCAGTTCCTCCTCGCCGGCTACTTCTACTCCCCGTGGCAGAGGGAGGGGCAGGGGCCTCAGACCATCTCAGACCACCGGCGAGCAAACCCCCAGGGCCCAGGAAAATGCTGCCATGGCCTCTGTCTGGAGGTAGCCTGCCAGCCGAAAGATCATGTTCGGCCTCTCCCAAGAAGGTGAGACCAAGGACTGCTGCTGCTGGCCTGGGGTCACCAGCTAAGAAGGAGAGGAAGCCTAAAAAGGGACTGTTGGCAGATGAAGAAAATTTTGATGAGGACAGGTTCCTTGGTCACAAATTGCAATTCAATGATTATGACACCTATCGGGCCATATCCAAGCCTTTTCACTGCTTGATGATTACAACACATGATAGAACCCCCGCATTCCAATTGTTTTCCAATTGTTTAACCAGGAGAGAGACACTAAGCTGAAAGCTTGTTTACAGGTGTGATCTGGGAGCGCAGGGAAGTTAAGTGACTTGCTCAGGGTCACACAGTATGCAAGTTGGAGTTGTGGGATTTAAACCCAGGTCTTCAGATTTGCATCTCAGAGCCTTAAACCACTACCCTACTGCTTCCCTACTGGCATGCCCTATGGAGTAGGATGGATGGATTAAATAGAGAGGACACCCTCAACATAGCTTACAGAAAGGGGGTATGGTTGGAGACAGGAAAAGCCTGCAGGACCAATATAAGGGATCTGCCTGAATGGAGTCAGGCAGAATGATGGGTGCAGCGGCAACTAAAGATGGAGTCTGAGAATCTGGACTACCCCTACTGTCAAAGTGGCAGTGGGATATCATGGAGGAAATGAGGGAAGATTGGATCTATTGAGAGCAGCTGGAGAAGTTAAAACGTCTTCCTGGAAGTAGTGACTGTCCATCTCAGGAACAGTTCCAGAAGGCCCGAGCTATGTGCCACACTAACCCCTGGACTGGGTTGACCCTATTTAAACGTTTTGCCCTGGTGCAAGACTTGACTGGATGTCGTACCAAGTACTTCATAATTTCAAAAGACTTTTTGGGAGACCTGATGACCAAGCCAGATCCAGAATTTTATTTTCCACCAGGAGGAGGACCCCGTACTTGAAGCCCCTTAACAGTGCCAGGTGTTGCTCCCCGGAGCAGGTTACTGTCTCAATGATTGGTTTGAACCTAAAGAGAATTGATAATGGACTAGAATAACTTTTCTACCTCAGAGGACTGTGAATCAGTACATTATTTTTATTATTTAGAAATGTTTCTATCACTTTAATCATTAAAATGCGTGTAAAAGAGCAGGAAAGTATGTGTGAGTGGTGTGGGCATGGTTAGCGTGATTATGGTTTGGGATAGTTTGGGATAGTTACAAATTCATATATCTTCTAAGTGATTATGGTGCTTTGCTAAGTGCCAGAGGGTGGACTGGCTCTGTAGGCTGTTGAAGGATCCAGAAAAGGGTCTCAGGAATGCCATCCGAGGGTTTCAGTAGCTGCCTGAATGGAAATGTTGCCTAGGACATCTGTTCTCCCAGTAATGTGCCCCTGGCTCTGTAAATAGTTGTGCTCTATGGAGCTGGAGGAGAAGGTGTGTAAGCAAGCAATGGGACCCTTGGGTCCTTTTAAATCATTGGCTAGCTCAGGTGAAATAAATTGTTTGTTGTTGAATCCAGAGTGTCAAGAGTTTTTAACCAAAATCGAAAGGTAGCTTATAATGAATTGTAGAGAAATTAATGAACAGCTAACCAGACTTCTTTTGGGGGGAGTTTTTAAGTTTCAGCCTGTGTTCGATCCTATGCTTCCTGGAAGGGGACTTCGCCGAAGAAGATGGAAAACAGAGGAGGTCTTCTGGTTTCAGTTCAAGCATCTGAAGCAGATGCGAGGGGTAGCATTTTCATCGTTCTGCAGATAGGACCCAGGCCATGGTAAGGTACACTTTACTTCGTTCCTGCCAGGTTGTTAATGTTTCAGTTCTGGGTTTACTTAGGAGTTGGCCACCTCCCCTCTTGTGACATCGGCTGCCCCTAGACAATTGGGGAGTGGGGTGGCTGCATTTACATACCTAAAAACGGCTTGTCTCCTTTCTTTACTTCCTGGGCTATTTTCTCCTTTGTTTGCACCTTTGTGCTCCTAACTGATTTCCCTGCTCCCCTCTGTTTCTCTAGATACAGCTCCCTATCTTCCTTTTTCTGTGTCTTCTTATACCTCCTGAATGCTAACTTTTTTGCCCTTACCTTCCCACCCACCTCTGTAGAGAACAATGGCTATCTCTTTTTCCTCCTGCCTTTGCTTACTAGCCTGACACAGAGGTTTATTGCCTTCACTATACCCCTTTTAGTTTTGCCCAAAGTTCCTCCACTCCACCCAAGACCCCCCCGCCAAGGCATCCCAGAGGGTTTCCCCAGTCTTCTTAAAAAATTTGCCCTACTGAAGTCCAGGATCCTTGTCCTTGTGTGGTTTGATACTGCCCCCATCCTTAAACTGAACCACACAGTACTGTGATCACTGGTCCCCAGGTAACCATCCACTGTGACATCTGCAACACTGTCCCTGATAGTTAGTATAAGGTTCAGTATTGCCCACTCATGAGTGGGCTCCTTAGCCAGCTGCGTGAGGAATGCCCCCCTGCAGGGAGTCCAGGATGTCCCTGCTTCTAGCTGAAGCTGCAGCTGGGATGCTCCAATCTACATCCGACAGACTGATGTCCCCCACCAGCAGCACCTTCCCCTTATTTGCCATCATTTGGATACCTTCCCCCAGAACCCTTATCTAGCTCTCTCCCCTGTGCTCGAGGTCTGTAACCCATGCCAGTGCAAATAGTGGCTCCATTCCCCATCTGTAGGATGACCCACAGTACCTCCTCCCCTACCTGTAATCCCTGTACCTCTGTCACTTTTATGCTATCTTTTACATAAACAGCAAATCCTCCCCCCTTTTTTTCCCACCATGTTCTTCCTGAACAGAGTAAGCCTGGTATGGCTATATCCCAGTCATGGTTCTCAGTGCACCATGATTCTGAAATGGTAACTATGTCCAGGTCAGCTTCTGCCATGATAGCCTCCAAGTCCAGCATTTTATTTCCCAGACTTTGAGCATTGGCACACATGGCCTTCCAGCTTCTGTTCTCATCCTTCTCGTTAGCTTCCCATTTTCCCTTTTGCCCTCTCTCCTTACTGCCTCTCCTCATTATTACTAACTCGTTTTTGTTACTATTAGGTACCCTTGGGGATTTGTCTCCCTTTGGGTTCTCCCTGTTGACAACTCTAGTTTATCTGGGGGGGCCAGTTTATGTCTCCCTGCTTCCTTCCGCCACCCCCCTGGCTAGTTTAAATGCTGGCCAATGTAACATTTAAACCAGTCACCTTTTCCAGGGACAAACAAAACAAAAACCTGAGAAGACTTTCTGCAGTCCATGGTGCAAGCAATATAGTATCTCAGAATTCTCTGTTATCCAAAGTGCAGAACAATGTTTCACCTTGATTGCATGCTCAGGATAATAAACTGGAAGGTGGATGATTTGATTTAGTGTGAACTCAGACACTGCCTTTGGCAAAAACTTAGGATTAGTATGTAAAGACACCCTGTCTTTATGGAAAATAAAATAAGGAGGATCACACATTAGAGACTGTAGCTCTGAAATCCTTCAAGCTGAATTGATTGCAACTAAGAATAATGTGGAAAGAAAGCGTAAGCCTCAACTCGTGGCTGGCTCAAAAGAAGCCAGAGTCAGTTTTTCAAGAACATAACTGAGATCCCAAGGGGGGACCAAATTGTGAAAGCGAGGCTTCATACAAAGAATACCTCTCAAAAAGGTATGTGGGACCTCTAATTTAGCTACCGTATACCCATCAACAGGGGCAGGGAAAGCTGCTACAGCTGCCAGATGCACCCTCAGTGAAGAATAATATAGACTGGAGTCTGACAGTGACAGCAAGTATTCCAACACTGCACTGACCGGACAGGTAAATGGGTCCATATTTTTGGAAGTGGCCCACAAAGTGAAATGCTTCCACTTCAAAGAGTGCATATGTCTGGTAAAAGACTTTCTGAATGCAACCAGTACATCAGCTACTTTTGGTGACACCCCAAATTTGCAATGGCTATGTCTTCAAGAACCATGTATGCAGGTGCAGGGACTTCAGGTCCGGATGGACCAGGGCCCCCTTGTCCTGTGACAACAGCCCTTTGCACACAGGCAAGGTACCATATGCTCCACTGCTAGCTGCTGCAGCAGCAGCAAATACTATATTTGGCATGGCTACAGAGGTGCAGTGGGGATGAGGCTCGCACCCTTCATTTGTAGTTTCAGTAATACTCTCTGTATTAATGGAATGGAAGGGAATGCATATAGAAACCTCCCGTTCCAAGAGGGACATGTCTTGCCAATAAACCCCAGGCCCTGGAGTGAGCGAGCAGAAGTGCGGCAATTTTGCACTGTGCGAGGATGCAAAAGGGTCCAACTCTGGATGACCCCATCTTACAAAAAAGTCATCTACCACAGCGGTCAGCAGTTTCTGTTCATGCATCTTATTTTATTTATTTATTTATTTATCCACTTTGTAAGTGCACTGATCCCAGGGACCATTTTCAGGCACGACCCAGGCCATAAAGATGGCACATATGCATACAGACACATACAAATTACATAACTTGAAAATGGTACAGGTGACTACACAGGCTGGAAAAATACACTGAAATGCTTTGAACACTGAGGCAGACAGTACAAGTGCAAAATACACTGGAATGCAAGATACACCAATGAAAACATGTAACCTACTATTCAAGAAATGCTGTTAGAAAGCAAAATGAGTGCAATACAGTGCAGGTAATGAGCAAGTGCAAATTAGGATGATGGTGCAGCCAGTACAGTCTATGGTGATCCCCAAAAGAGGAAAAGGTGGGTAGGGCAATGGGGTTGGGAGGGAACTCCCATCAATAGGTTACCCGGCAAAGCAAGAACATTTGGCTTCAGACAACAGCCAGGCTTTCAGATGAGTTTTAAAATTAAGGTGCAAGTCCAGTGAGCGGAGGGAGGTAGGGAGTTTGTTACACAGCATGGGGGTCGTGAAGGACAGGGCTTTGCTACCCAGAGCAGTGGAAGTCATGGGGACTTCCAAAGGGGGGACTGAGGATTCATGGAGGCACCTGGGAGAGACCCTGTGGTTGAGGAGGGATGTGTAAGTTGACCGGTTGCCACCTCTAAAGGCATTATCAGTGATGCAGCCAAGTGCATAATCATACCGTCCTTGTAGGGGAAGTCATCCTAAGGACTGGTATAAGGTGCAGTGATGTGTGGAGTAGGGTGCCCGTCTTGGACTGTGACCTGCTTAGCTTGTCTGCTAAGATGTTTTGGACCCCTGGGAGATGCAGAGCTGATAACTCCAGGCTTTGTTCCAGGGCCCAGTATCATGCTCTCATTGCTTCCCCACACAGAGGATCGGAATGAGTCCCCCCCCCCCCGCTTATGTAATGCATAACACTGACGCTGTCCATCTGTACTAGCAGATGACCCAGAGTCAGATGCTCCTGGACTGTATAAGACAGCTGTCATCTTCAAGACATTTACGAGTAATTTGGCTTCTACCTCGGTCCATCACCCTTGAGTTTGATAAGGGCCCAGATGTGCTTCCCACTTGGAAGCTGATGCAGCTGAGGTAAGAATCTGAGGAGTTGGAGCTGGGATTAAGAATGGAACACACCTTAAGAGGTTGCTGCAGTCCAACCACCACATCAGTGTTTTCAGTAAATGGGATGTGATGAGCACCATTTGGATCATGTCATCCATCAGTTGGTCCCGCTACACTCTCACTGTCCATTGTGGTATTTGCATATGTAAGCGAGCCAGTAGCACAGTCACAATGGCTGCTGCCATGAGTCCCAGGAGGCACAGGAAAGTCCTGGCTGGGACGTAATGACTGCTATATACCAGTTGCATTTGACCCATGAGATGTTCTACCCTGTCCAGGGGTAGAATTGCTCTGCCCCATTCTGTGTCCAGGACTTTATCTATATAATGCAGCCTCTGGCAAGGGGACAGTATTGACTTTGGTACATTCACTATAACCCCTAGGTCATCGAACAATTGCCTTGCGCAAGACAGGGTGTGTTCGAGTTGGCTCCTGGACCAGACTTTCAATAGCCAATTGTCCAGGTATGGGAAGACATTGAGACCTTCCCTGAGAAGGGCTGCTGCCGCTACAACCAATCATTTGGTAAAGACCCGAGGTGCAGAAGACAAGCCAAATGGCAATACTGTGAACTGGAAGTGCTCCCCTTCCATGACAGATCTCAAGTACTTTCTGTGATACTGTCTGATCTTGATATGAAGGTATGCATTCTTCATGTCCAGGGTACAAATCCAGTCCCGTTTGCAACAGGGGAATCAGATTTTGCAGGGAGACCATGCAAAACATCTTGTTTTCTATGTAAAAGTTTAGGTCTCGCAAGTTTAGCACAGGTATCAGATCTCTTGTCCATTTGGGGGCCAGGAAGTATCTGGAGTAGAACCCTTTGCCTTTCTGGTGTGAAAGCAAAAGTTCTATGGCATGTTTGATTAGCAAACTTGTATCGCTTCTTTCAACAGGGACAGATGTCCTAGAGGATAATTTGAAAGAGATGGAGGATGCTCTAGAGGGGTTTCTAGCAACTTCAGATCATATCTCTTTGCTATTATCTCCAGGACTGACTTGTCTGCAGTAATCTCCCTCCATTGTGTTAAATGACAGGAGAAGCAACCCCCTACCACCACCTCCTGCAGGTGAAGTGGTCAGGAGAGAGTCTGGCACGAGTTACGCTGAGCCAGTGGGGGCAGTACCACAGCTCTGGAAGCTTTTTTTTTTTTTTTTAGTTTTTAGTTGACCCGGTAAGTGCACTAGACAAATCCTGCCTATTTTCAGGCACGACCCGGGGGAGGGGGATACAGATGAATGCCAACTGATCTTGAACCAGATTAAGCTGTTGGTGGTATTTTTAGTGAATGAGGGAAATTTGGCCAGGACACCAGGGAAATTCCCCTACTCTTTTTGATAAGTGCCATGGGAGCTTTAACATCCACCTGAACTACCACTATTCCAGGCAGATGGGACCTCGGTTTATCATCTCATCCGAAAGACGGCACCTCAGAAGTGCAGCACCGCTCTCATGCTGCACTACAGTGTCAGTACTGGGATTTTAACCCAAGTGCCAGATGTGGGAACTGAACCCACAGCCCTCTGATCTCCCAGCCTCAGAGGCGAATGGGCTACCTACTGAGCCACTGACACAGCTAGACTTTGGAATGGGCTCCTGGGGGAGGGGGAGCTGGCAAGGCTCCACCACCTGTACCTCGGCCTTGCTGATGGCAAGCTTGATGGCCACTTCTGGCAGCAGGCTGGAGAAAGGATCCCCCACCTCAACCTCTGCCAGGTTTGAGTACAAGGGTTTAACTGACCTTAAAAGTCATTTTCAAGGAAAAGATTGAACAGGAGTTTGCTGCAAGTTGGGCTACAACCGGACCCCTGAGTTCTGACTCAGAAGAAACCTGAACAGTGAGTCGATTAGACATTAGGGACTAGGTCTGGACTATAAATTTAAATTCTTTATCAAATGATATATTTGTTCTGGTTATGTTTTTCCGGGGAGGTGAAATGTGCTTACCTCCTAACTCTGCTACTAAATCTTATGGGAGGCACGACTACGGGGATCGTATATTAAAAGTTAAACTTATGGTTCATGTGGCAGTCTTCCCACGTGGTGGTTGCAGGATTCCTGCCATTATTTTGAATCCCTTCATAATGTGACAAATGTCAGAAAGTTTTGAGCTGGTACAGTGTTGTATGCTATAGCACTAGAGCTGTATAATTCACAAATACAACTTTAAATTTAACAGCATTGTAGTAAAGTTATCTTAATTGCAGTTATTTTTTGCTATGCTTGTTGGGGGGGGGATTGCATTAGGAGTCACAGCTGATTTATGTTTACTCCCTATTCATGTAACAGGTTAAACTAGCAATCTGTAGACTGCGTTAATGTCTTTAATTGAAGTTTCCCTAATGGACACACCTTACACTGTTGAAGAGGCTGGCAATTACTGAAAGACTTTTGGGACTTGATACTACAGGACTGTTTATGCAGGATTACCCCACTCCTCCTATTATTGTACAAGAATACAAGCGCTTATTAATGTGCACGTCAATCATTTGTGGATGTAAAAATCTATTTCTTGTGCCCTGTATGAGATCTTGTGGATGTTAATTGTCTGCATATGCAGAAAATTAATAAACAAAGTAAAAAAAAAAAGTAATTTTCAAGACTTGAAGGCTTCTCAGTGCCTCTTCTACATTTATTTATTTAGTGATTCAGAAAAGACCTTTGAGTGCAAGCTCTTTTACAAAGGTTCCACGTCATAGATTGCAAAACAAAGTACAATAGGAGAAAGCAAAGGTACATCACAATGAACGATACAGCTTGGATTCAGAACTTACAGAATATTTATTTTATTTAGTTTTTGTTGACTGGGTAAGTGCACTAGACAAATCTTGCCTATTTTCAGGCACGACCCTGGGAAGGGGATATAGATGAATGCCAACTGACCTTGAACCAGATTAAGCTGTTGGTGGTATTTTTAGTGAATGAGGGAAATTTGGCCAGGACACCGGGGAAATTCCCCTACTCTTGGCCAGTAGGGGGACAGGCTATCAGCAAGATGGCCTGTCATTACCTCAGGAATTTCTGTCAGCAGCTCAGCTGAGGAGAAGCTATCTGAACAGCCCGCGGGGCTTGGTGAGTCAACGTTTTCCCCTACTGATGTGATTTCTACAAATATCAGTGATAAAACTGAACTGCAGGCTAACCTGAATGCTGATGCTCCCACGCAAAAGGCTGGCAGTGTTTTCGTTCAATTGAACGTGTGCCTAAAGCCAGAGTTTGTGGGACAAGATAAAATGCTTAGTGCTGGGACTTTAGCGCATCAACAAGAAAATATTTCTCCCCTTTCTGCTGCAGGTTTCCCCTCTAAACCTAGTACTCCACTAAGCAAAACCGCTGGTTTCGTGTATAAACAACCGGCTAAGATAGAGCCTACCATAATCTACCAATCTGCAACGGAGCCTCAGCCAGGAGTCACAGAATTTTTTTTCAAGGATGCGCTGCACAATGCTGGGGGTAATAAGGGTGCTTCACAACTCCATTGTAAAACTGACTCTATTTCTAACCCAGTGGCTCCTCCTGACTTGTCTGAGGGTCCCTGGATGCCAGGAAAGGCATTGGTAGGGGCAGGTTGGAAATGAGCCCCCTCAGGTATTTGGTTACCTGACCCTGATTGGTATTTGGATTTTAAGCTTTCGCAAAAGCCCCCTACATGGAAACCAGGCTCCAATTCTAAACTGAGCATTAAAGCCGGGTTAAAGCATGCTGAAGCAAGCCCCCCCCCTTCTGTACATTCAGAACCTCAAGTCCTGCAGGACACAGCTCCTAAGGATTCTTTACCTATTGCTACACATATCAATCCTTCAAGTTTAGAGGCCTCTAAACCACCTCATCAAAAGCCTTTGATGTCCGAACTCTTTTCTATTACTAAAAGGGAAGCTGCTCCACGGAGGAATGCTGTGCGAATATGGTACAAAGGAGGGTTGGACTCTAGACCTGACAGATACTATGTTGGGAAAACTTCTGATTAAAGAATCTGCATTTTTCCACCAAAGATGTTTATTCATTTATAAATATTTCAGGAGAGGATAATTTCGACATTAGTTTCAGGACATCATATGCTTTAGATCTTTTTTGGGAAAGGTATGGGCAGGTCAAATTCTCTCCCACATGTACCCCCTTTTTGGTAATTCCCCTTACTAAACCATTGATTAAATCTGTTACTGTGATGTTTCGGAATGAGGGGGTCCATGTGGAAGATATTACATTTTGGCTTTCCCAGAAATGTGAAGTGTTGAGTTCCCCTGAACCCATTTTGGATTCAGAGCAATTCTGGACAGGTGGGCGGAAATACAAAGTTAAGCTGAGGCAATCTGACTCTGGAATTGAGCACATCCCAAACTCCTTTTTGTTGGGGAGGGATCGTGGAGTCTGCTTTTACGGAGGTCAGCCTCGGGCTTGTTATAAGTGTGGCTCCAGAATCCACTTGTCAAGTGTGTGTGACCAACCCAGGTGCGACAGTTGTGGGGAAGTAGGCCATGTCACCATGCAATGCGCAAATCACACTAGATTGGATTTGTGTGAGGAGTATGGTCATGTTTTCAGGGATTGCCCTTGGGCAGCCAAAAATAAAGCAACCTGTATTAGCCCTGACCTCCTGATTCAGAAAGCTCAAGACTCTGCAGATTCTCTCCCACCTCCCCCCCTTCCTGTCATGGAAGAGCAGATTTCTCAGGAAGTTTCCCCATCTGTACCTTCCTCCTCAGGGTCTACAGCTCAAACTCTTTGCACTGTCTCACAAGCTTTATTAAAGGAGGGGAAGGGTGAGGTTCCGTCGGTACCTCAGGAGTTGGTACCAGTTTGTTATACTGACCCAGTCACTTCAGGCCCTGATGGCTCATTCACAGCCCTTTCATCTCCGTTGCCTAGATGGAGATAATCTAGGAATTTGCAATCAAAATCCCCCCCGTCCATGTTCCAGTAGAATCAACCAACTCTTATGCTGCTTTATTTACTCCTTGGGGGAGACAGACATGGAAGTTGGGGATTCTGACTCTCAGAAATCCTCTTTTTCCACTATTTCACAGTCCTTAGATAATTATAAGGAGAAAAAAAAAAGAAAAAAGGAAAAAATAAAAGTTAGGCATTCTTTTTAAAATTTTGAAATGCAGTTTACTTGGGGTTCCTTGAACACACATAGTTTACTGAACAATACTAAAAGGCAAGCCCTTTTTCAGTATATACATGATTCTAAGATCACAGTTAGTTTTTTACAAGAAACATGGATGTTTTCCATAGAGCAGTTGTACACTTTTAAGAGAGACTGGCCCTGGGGTCCTTCATACTGGTTGTTTGGCACTGATAGTGCTGATGGTATTGGCATTCTATTTCATTCCATTAACTTTTCCCTACATAAACTGGTAGACCTCATTCCCAGTAGAGTTTTGATTTTAGATGATAAGCGGCACAACACCTGCTATAGATTTATAAATATTTATAATCCACAGACAAAGGCTGATAGAGTGAATTGTATGAGAGCTATACAACCATATTTGATTACCTCCTTGACTATACTATGGGGAGGTGACTTTAATTGCAGCTTATCAGGTTTGGTTCAGCAGACTAAAAAAAAAACTATTGCGATTCTCATGCATTAGCCTCAATAATTAGGATGGCAGGCCTACTTAACTGTCTCTCCTATCAGTCGCAGGGTCCCATTTTTTCATTTTCCAAAGGTAAATTACATTCTTTAATTGATTACGTTTGTTTCCCCATCAGTACACATTCAGGGCTTTCAGATGAAACCCATAGAGTTTTCAGATCACCTATTTTTGCTGTGTTCTTTTTGCACTGAAGGCTTGGTGCTTGGTGAGAAAGGAAGGTGGAAACTTAATACCTCCTCCTTGGACTCCCCACAGATTACTTTAGGGGTAAAATTGCTTTTGCAGGTTCATCTGTCAGTAGCCTTTTTATATACTGATCTAGGGGTCTGGTGGATAGATACTAAATCACTTCTTCAGAAATGGTTTAAACATCAAGGAGTGATTGCTAAAGATTCTAAATTTATGAAGTATTTGTCCTTAAGACAACAGTTACAGAGGCTTATTTCAATTTCTTATGTTTCAAAACTTGATTACTCAGATCAGATCAGTGCACTGAAAAACTCCATGAAATTCTTTCCATATGACAGGGCTAAGACATTGCAAGCCATTTTTGTGAATGGCACCCAATAAAACCCCATTGATGACCCATTTGAGGCCTGCAAATCTTTAAAAGACTCCTCTACTATTGATTTCTTCATCGCTACAGATGGCTCCAAAGCGGCAACCTTGGATCAACTCAGGGATGTTATTAGGCACCATTATCAGATGTTAGAACCTGAATTACCAATTTAGGGGAAGATCTTGAGAAGTTTTTAAACTCTGTTAATTTACCCTCTGTACCAGTAGAGGCCCTTAAATTATTAAGACCAGTTACTATTGAGGAGATAACAATGGTAATCCAAAAAATGAAACCCAACATTTCTCCAGGGCTGGATGGGTTACCCAATCACTTATATAAAAGCTTTGTAAATGAATTTAGCTATGCTTACAGTTTTTGTTTTGCTTCTTTTTAGATACTGATACTGTGTTTCCATCCTACACTGAAGAGTTATTGATATACTTATTTAAATCTGGTGATAGGAACAATATTAAGAACTGGAGGCCTATCACCCTTTTAAATTCAGACTACAAGATATTTACTAATATTTGAAACAGTAGGCTTAAACAATATGCTAAAGTGGTTATATCCCCATATCAACTTTGTGGAATTCCTGAACGGAGAATTCAATCTGCCTTAATGATTATATGGGATACTATAGAACATCTCTCACTTAGTGGCACATCTGGTTGTATGATTTCTGTGGACTTAGAGAAAGCTTTTGATAGGGTTCACCTTCCCTTTATTTAGTTCTAGAGCGATATGGAATCCCTCAGCAAATGGTTAAACTCATCACATCTCTCTATCAGCATAATACAGTTTACCCTTTTTTACAGGGGAATGTTGCTAAAAGTATTTGTTTAGTCACTGGAGTCCGACAAGGCTGTCCCCTAAGCCCCCTTTTATATGTTTTTTCCCTTGATCCTCTTTTACAGTTTATAGTCCAATCACAAAGATGGATAGGTATTGGTGTTGTGCCTGCTTCTCCACTTCATGTGCAGGCTTATGCAGATGACTTAATTTTATATTTTGTTGATTATACTCAGGTTCACTATTTTTGGGAGGTTTTCTCACTTTTTTCAGCAGCAGCTTCCAATGCGCAGTTACATTTTCAGAAGACCAGAGGTCTATTTATTGGAGCATCAGGCCCAACTGAAATAATTCAAGACAGGATTTGTATTTCCCGCAATCCTTTAAAAATTTTAGGGATCCTGTTTGGTCCCCAAAATATGCCAATGGAGAATTGGGAGCTAGTTCTTAAGGGGGTAGAAAACAAGATTAATAGATGGAAGCAATGGAAATTTTCTAAGCTTAAAAGAATACACATATTAAAACAATTCATTATTCTGTTTGTAATATCTTTCATGGTTCTCCTCCTCCCCAGCCATATAATAGACTTAGGCTGAACTCACATCAACATCCTTGTTACTTAAATCAGTGGTCAGGAAGTTTAAATGGCAAATAACTGGTTCCATGGATTTTAAATAATACTACACAATCCACGTACAGGCTAATTATGGGGTTGATTTACCCACAAGTGCCTTGTTTTAAGAATTGTCCCTCTGCTTTGAACCATAGGGTACTGGCCCAGCTTAATAATCCCAGACTGCCTGCATCACAGTGGGAAACACAATGGCTTATAGTGTATGTGCACCTGAATGTCAGGGGCAATGCTAAATATAAAGCCAAGGAAGAAAGAAACTGTCCTTATAATGAATGCATTAATATGGAAGAATCCATGGAACATTGTTTTCTTTACTGTTCTTATGCCAGGGGCTTGTGGCATTATTTAGCAGGAGTGTGGAAATTGAAATGGCTTACAAATCTCTCATATGATATGCTAGTTTTAGGAGTTTATCCTCCTAGTTTAGCTCCGTATTATGATAGCACCCTATTATTATTCTTTAGTTGTGTATGGTATTATTTATGGCAAGCAAGGTGCCAATGGGTGATCTATCAAAAAAAATGACTTATGAATGTTATGAATGTTTGATAACTAATGAACTTTCAAAGATTTACCTACAAGAATCAAATGCGCTTACCTCACATACAGTCACGAAATGGTGGAAGGGGTTTACTCACTTTATAAAATTTAAATAAGCTTTATATCTGTATAGCAAACAATGAGTATTTCACTGAAATTCTTGTTCTGTTGTATTTTTTTTATGTAATGTGATTTTCTGTAATTTTTCTGTAATTTAACTTTTGAATCACTGTGTTGTTTATTTATGTCTCTATTTCACAATAAAAACTCCCCTACTCATTTCAATAAGTGCCATGGGATCTTTAACATCCACCTGAACTACCACCAATCCAGGCAGATGGGACCTCAGTTTAATGTCTCATCTGAAAGACGGCACCTCAGAAGTGCAGCACCCCTCTCATGCTGCACTACAGTGTCAGTACTGGGATATTAACCCAAGTGCCAGATGTGGAATAACTCAAAACATAGTTACAAGTTAAAATAACAAGAAAAACACTTTATGAGGGTAGAGGGGGAAATAAGCAGCCACAAAGTGCCTTGTCAGTAGTTCAGAGGGATGGGGATAGCTGGCAGTGGGGTGAAGAAAGGCGGTACAAGTGAGAGGTAGGTACCACGGTGGAGGTGAAGGGTGGGGGAAGAAGGGCGATAAGGTATAGGGAGAAATGGGGGGGTGAGGGGAGGCTGAGTGAAGAAGACATGCTAGAGTAAATTGTGGGGTGTGAGGGGCATTGTCGGGCAGCCTGCATTAGTAGTGACTGTTACGGAAACTCACGGACTGGGAGTTGGGGAGGGGAAGGTGGGGTGGCAGGTGCAGTAGCATGATTGCTGAGGCAAGTCATGAGAAGGGACAGAGGAAGGGGGGTACCAGAATCCTGCCTAGTGCTTGCTGGGGGGGGCGGAGAGAGCAGGTGTGGTTGGACTTAGGGGCAGGTGCACTTCGAGAGTGTTATTAGGTGCTGTTTGAGGTCAGTTTTGATTTGGGCCAGACAACTGGCGGCCAACAGGTGCCCGGGGAGTTAATTCATCCACAGGGGGGCCTGGTAGGAAAATGAACATTGCCCAAGTGAGGTGCGATAGAAGGGGATAGCCAAGGCCCCCCTCTAGTCCTCCCTCTGGTGACCTGTAATGAGTTGGCTGCCTTGATCAAATGGAATACACAAGGTGGTGTTTTACCCAATAGAGCCTTCTTCCCTAGGATGCAAGTCTGGAATTTGACCAAATTACTTAATGACAGCCAATTTGCACATTCGTACAGAGTACAGGTGTGAGTGCCATGCTCAGCATCCAGGGTGAGTCTGCAGGCTTTGTTGAGCGCAGTCTGGACCCTCTTGAGCACTGTATCTGTTGCCATCCCATAGACCACTAGTCCATAATCAATAGTAGATATAATGGAACTGTGGACTGAGAGGCGGCGGACCCCCTGAGAGAGGTACTGCCTGTGCCTGTACAGGACACCAATCTTGGTACTGACTGTCTTGATCAGAGAGTCAACATGGTGCACAACCATGAGGGTATCATCTATTATGACCCCCAGATACTTGAACAAGTGGATTTGTTCCAATGGCTCACTGCATGAGTTGGAGATGATGAGGGGGTGGTGCTTATTTTTGTTGTGGGGGCTGGACATAAGCATGGACTTGGTCTTCTTGTAGTTTAGTAGCAACTTATGACTACAGAACCAGTCCTTGGGTTTGGAGAAGGAGTTCTGCAGCTCAGATTGTAGGGCAGCCTGAGAAGTGCTGCTGCTCAGGAGCACAGCATCATCTGCATATAATATGAGTTTGGTGTCGTAGGCTGTGGGAAGGTCATTTAAGAAGAGGCTGAAAAGTAGGGGCCCCAGTATTGAGCCCTGGGGTACCCCTAATGATACCTCTCTTGCGCTGGATACTGTTTACCCAATTTTGACACATTGATTTTTCTGTATCAGGTAGTCTTGGAACCAGTGAAGGGCATTTTAAAGTAGAAGGTCAGGTGAGAACACTTGGTAGATATGTTGTTGGAATGGTTCAAACCAGGTTGAAAATAGGCAGGTGGTAGCACTGGGGTAAGATCGGTGAAGGCCTTATTGAAGGCTTCTGCAATAGCTAGATGGTCTGTAGTGGGGGTGTTACTGATATTAAGCAGCTGAGGGTGCTTCTTGTCCTCCTTTCCAAGGATGCTTTTGATCTTTTCCCATCACCCCAAGAATTGAAAAGCTGGGCCTTATAATAGTTGGCTTTGGTTAACTGGATTAGCTTGGTGCAGCGGTTCCTGGCTGTTCTGTAACACTGGTAATCATGCTTGCTACCTGTGTTTCTGGTCTCCCACAGTATGTCCCTTTCTTTCAGGTGGGAGAGGAGCTCCCCATCAATCCAGCCATTTGCCTGCCCCTGAATTTTTCTTTTCATGAGTGGGGCATAGATGTCACAGATGGAGCTAAAGCCCTTAATGAAGTAACTGAGGGCCTGATCAAGGGTAGGCACTAGGTCAATAGGAGTCCAGTCATGCAGGGTAAGGGCTGATTTGAGGGCTCCAAGTTTACCCTTCCTCAAGACCCCGCTTTCAATGAGGATGGGTGGGCTTTTGGTAAATTTATTAGACCACAGGAAGGTGATTGGGAAGTGGTCACTTAGTGTGTCTGGGAGAACCTTGATCTCAGAGATCTGGGATGGTGAGCTTGCTAGGACCCAGTCAAGGAGGGTTCTGTTTCCTGTCTTATAGTTCTGCCTGGTGGAGCAGGTGACAAGTTGTGTCAGGTTGGAGGTGGCTATCAGATCCCTGAAAGGGGCAGGCTCCTTTCCATCCCAGTTTATGTTAAAGTCCCTGGTAATGACAAGCTCCATCCCCTTTGGGAGGGTGCCGATAATGTCCATAATTGTGGGAAGGCCTGCTGTGGCTTTCTTGGAGGGTATGTAGATTGTGGCAAGGATGAGAGTTTTGCCATTCTGACTGACCTGTGCCTTTATCACTATTATCTCATGGTCCTCAGCCACCCTGGTTACAGGGAGGACAAAGCACTGCAGAGAGTCCCTGACATAGATGAGGCATCCCCCACCTCTCTTGCCTGTTCTATCAATCCTGTATGCTTGGAAGCCTTTGAGGGCAACTTCACTATCTTTAATCCTACTGGTCAACCAGGTCTCCATTAGGTAGAGGATGTCGGGGGTATGGAGGGCCATCCATGCCTGTAGTTGGTCAAATTTTGTGGTTAAACTGCAGATATTCAGTGAGGCTATTTTTAGGCCTTTAACCTTATGAACACCAGGGCCCATTAAAGTGAGTGGGCCTGGGTTTGAGTGGATGTTGCCAGAGAGGAGCAGGAGCATAAAGATGACCTTTCTGGCAGAAAGGTTAATGCTAAATTTGGCTCGTACCTTCCGCCTCCGAGGCTTCAGATGATTCAGGTGGTTGGACAGTGGTTTAATTATTAGGGTATAGCTAACCGTTACTACCCCTATGCTAGAGGAGGGCATATGGCCACCCGTGTTTGTAGGGTAAGGCCAAGTGAGTCACTGCCCACAGCCAAGTGAGGCAGTTTCTGAAGGTGCATTTGACAGCCATGCACTACCCAGTAGTGGTTCAGAGGGGGTTAACAGCGGTCCAGCTAGGCATCTGGTGCCGGATGTACCAAGCCAGGCAGTAAGGAGCAGAAGTAGATAGCACCCTTTGATAGAGGACATGGCAGCTTGATTCAGTCATCAAGCCTGACACACTGGTGCCAAAGAGAGGCTGTACAGTTAACCACTAGTGGTTTTTAGAGAGAGCTAGAAGGAGGAGTTACACTAGATAGGGAAAGTGCTTCACAAGAGACAATGATGCTGTCACTTTAAGCTTGAGCAGCTGGCTGGCAGTAGCCTGTAGGCATGAGCTAGTAAGCCGGGGCAGGCTTTAAGTGTACTTAAACAGGACCGGAGTGGAGGTGGGTCAGGGGGCTGAAGAAATCAGGCAGCTACGGCTCCCTTCCTGGAGGTAATCAGTCCCAGAGGGTGAGTCTGTACCTGAGCTTCTGTGAGGGGCTGGTGGCTTCAGACCTGGACAGTGGATGGCAGTCTGGCAGGTCAGGTTCATCAGAGAACCACGGCTATGACTCTCAGACTACCTGACAAGAGAAGGACAGAAGGAAATTAAATAAGAGAGCCGGGGGGGTTGGGGCTGCTCCTGGAGCTAAAAAGAAATGCAGACTGGCTTAAACAGGGAGTGAGTTGCAGACCAAAATGTTAGGCAAGGTGCCACAACGTCTGAGAGAGCAAGAACAGGGCTAATTAAAACACAATACCCGAGTAAAAAGGTGAAGGGGGGGGTTCAAGACCTGAGCTGAGATCACTACTGGGTCTTAAGAGGGAACACTCTACAGGCACTTGGATTAAATCAGTAAACTTGAACTCCAAAATGCTAACAAGACAGTATTAACAGAAATCAAAATCCAGTAAAATATAATTCAAACATTAACAGTGCAGAGCTATATGGAGCCAATCGAAGTGCTCCTGGGGCTAACTGCAGCCAGTGGGTCACAGCAGTAACAAACTCTGGATTTAAACCCAGAAACAACTGTCCTCATGTAAAAAAAAGAAAAATCAGGCTGCTAGGGCTCCCTTCCTGGAGGTAATCAGTCCCCGAGGGCGAGTCCGTACCTGGGCTTATGTGAGGGGCTGGTGGCTTCAGACCTGGACCATGGATGGCAGTCTGGCAAGTCGGGTTTGTCAGAGAACCATGGCTGTGGCTCTCGGACTACCTGAGCTTCTGTGAGGGGCTGGTGGCTTCAGACCTCATGATATCCAAACAGTTTGGTGCCTCTAAAAGGAGCATTCAGGGTAATCAGGGCCCCTACTTTTCTGCGGCAGAGTGGGACCAAGTTCTGCGGCAAGACTACCATTTGCCGCAGAACTTCTGCGGTGGTGGTTTGTAAATTCTGCGGAAGTTCTGCGGCACTAACAAATTACCACATCACAGTGTCAGCTTGTCATCCTGACTTCACTTTCATGGCAGTGGTTATAGCAATCAGGATAACAGACTTATAAAAAATAATTTCATGCCTAAAAAAAGCAAAACAAATGTCTCTTCCTTAAGGTCCTAGCCTGCTGTATAAATGACATATGCAGAGGGGATCTTATGTGGTAAATAAGGTATTTCTATATTCATGCTATCTATCCCACTAATGAGGTTTCCACTGTCTATCACTTATATATTTGAATGTGCTTTCTACACCAGTCATGAGGTTCCCACTGTGTATCACTTATATATTTACAGTATATGCAACCTGTAACATACATACAAATATACGTGTGTGTGTGTGTGTGTGTGTGTGTGTGTGTGTGTGGTGAGACAGAGATACCATATGTGTGTGTATGTGTGTTTTGTGTGTATATATATATATATATATATAGTGACATGCAAAGTATTCAACCCCTGAAAGTTATCAGATTTGTCTGGATTACAAATGAGACTTACATATATTATTCCAGTCAGTATTTTATTGCAAACTCATATGCTCTAACAGTATATCATCAAAGCCAAAATTAGTTATCCGTCAGCAGATCTCGTAAAGAAAATTAAAAACTGGAAAATGCTGCTTGCAGAGGTATTCAACCCCTACACATTAGTATTTGGTAGAGCCACCTTTTACTGCAATAACAGCTTTAAGTCTTTTGGGTAAGTATCTACCAGCCTTGCACACTGTTCGGGAGTGATTCTTGCCCATTCTTCTTGGCAGATTTGTTCCAGGTTGTTCAGGTTGGTTGGGTGCGACTTGTGGACTGCAATTTTCAAACAGTGCCACAGATTCTTGATGGGATTGAGATCTGGACTTGACTTGGCCACTGTAGGACATTCACCTTTTGTTGTTTAACCACTCCTGTGTTGCTTTGGCCTTGTGCTTGGGATCATTGTCCTGCTGAAAGCTGAAGTTTCTCCCAAGCTTCAGTTTTTTAGCAGACTGAAGCAGGTTCTCTTGCAGTATCTCCCTGTATTTTGCTCCATCCATTCTTCCTTCAATTTTAACAAGATGCCCAGTCCTGCTGATGAAAAGCATCCCCACAGCATGATGCTGCACCACCATACTTCACTGTAGGGATGGTGTTTCTCGAGGCATGGGCAGTGTTAGGTTTGCTCACACATAGCGCTTTGAATTTTGGCCAAAATCTCTATCTTGGTCTCATCAGACCACAAAACCTTATGCCACATCTTTAGCTGGGTCACTCTCATGCTTTCTGGCAAACTCCAGACGTGCTTTGATATGGTTCTTTTGAGTAATGGCTTTTCTAGCCACCTCCCATACAGGCCAGTATTATGCAGAGCTCTTGATATGGTTGACTGGTGCACCTTCACTCCACTCTCAGCCACTGAACTCTGTAGCTCCTTCAAAGTGATTGTTGGCCCTCTGTGCTTTCCTCACTAGTCTCCTTCTTGTTTGGATGCTGAGTTTTGAGGGACGGCCTTGTCTAGGTAGTGCCTGGGTGGTGTGATGCAGCTTCTGCTTCCTCACTATTGATCCAACAGTGCACACTGGGATATCCAAACACTTGGATATTATTTTGTACCCTTTTCCTAATTTATGCATGTCTATTACTTTATCTCTAACTTCCTTAGAATGCTCTTTGGTCTTCATTTTCCACCTTCCTTCAGATTCACAGTCTGACCAATGGTCATTAAACTGGGGGGTTATCCAGAAAATGAGCTACTTTAATGTTTCAGAGGTGAGGCCAATGTAAGCCAACTGTTGTCCTCGTTAGGGCAATATTTTTCATCTGTGTAAACTTGGAGCTTCCAGAGCACAGGGGTTGAATATTTATGCAAACAGCATATTTCAGTTATTTATTTTTCTTAAAAATATTTTCTAACATAAAACCAATGTCACTTTAAAATAATTATTTTGAGGGTCAGTCTTTTTAAATAAAATATTACACAGAACAAAATCTCAATGTATCATTTGTCATTCAGACAAATCTGACAACTTTCAAGGGGGTTGAATACTTTTGCATGTCACTGTATATATATATATATATTTTTTTAATTTCCATGAACTTGCATCCTCATTTATACAGGTCGGCACGAAAACACAGCATGCTACCCTCTGGCCCAACAGCTGTCCCTGCATACAACATTTCTCAATAACTTTTAGAAGATTCCATCAACCAATGACAATATGCAATCAATAACCCTGGCAAAAATGCGTACAGTGCAATTATTTATATAACAGGTCTGTTCTTTCAACAGGTCTACACATTATTATATTTCACTTTTCTGGGCATAATTTCTTTATTTTTCTTAAAAATGTAGACAGTTAAATTCATTTTACCAGTTATTCATTTCAGATAGTGTCTCTATACTTTAAAGGCACAAATAGGTTTGTACAAAGTGAGGTATGGACTTAACAGGTCTGTGCTATTGACAATGTTTTGTTTAAGTTGGCCCTAGTGCAACAGTATAAGACTGAAAATTGTATTAGGCTGTCGTGCAGGTTGAGCAAATATCACCATGCCTAATGTGCTGGGCCACCGTCTTTGGCAGTGGGAGCTGTGGTAGATAAGTGACTGTTCATTTCTGTTGCAGACTGCAGCCATTTCATTAGATAATGTATGATGTTATAGCAATGATAACATCACATGCTGAACATATAGGGGGGTTTTGGATATAAAAAGTGGGGAAGGGAACCAGATTCTATGTTTAAACAGAAATATTAATATAAAATCACCAAGAAGAGTGAATTCTACGGCACCTCAGAAGTTCTTCGGTAGATTGCAAGTTCAGCACAAAATTCTGCGGCAGCAGAATTCTAGGGGCCTTGAGGGTAATTATAAGAAGGTGGCTGCAATCCTCCCCTCCGAAATCTGAATGGGCTGAAATAGTCACTCAGATTTCAGAAATGGAAGGACTCACCTTTTCAGTGCAAGATAAGCAACAAGCTTTTTTCTTCCTGTTGGGCCAGATGGAAAATTTCTCAGGACCTGAATGGAGTCTGACACAGTTCTTTCCCTATACTGCGGGGTTCCCTGAGTGTTTGATATGTCTGGTGGGGTCCTTTAAGTTTTCTAAGTTTTTTGGGAGGGTTTAGGGACAACTAAAAGGGTTCAAACCTTAGCCACGGTGGCAGATATAACTTCTGGTGCCCTTCTTCAAATTTTTTAAGTTGCTACTGGATAGTTATTGTGGCACGGGTGAATTCCCTTGCTAAATAACTTCAGTCTGAGACCTATTTTCCACTGTAGAATACTTTTCATTATTTTACTATTTACTTGAATTTACATTGTATGGAAAACAGAGATATTAACGAAATATCTATTTTTGTCTGAATGTGTTGTGCTATATGTGCATAATTCTCTCAATAAAGAAGGTTTAAAAAAAGGATTCAGAACTGTCTGCTGCACATCTGTTGCAAACCCAGCCACCCTGAGCCAAGAATATCTTCTCATGCAAATACCAGTGGCAGCTCTCTGGCAGATGCATCTGAGACATCATATGTCGAGTGTAGCAGATGTTTGCCTACCTCAGCACCAGCCATCAAATTTTTAAGCAATTCATTCTTGACAGTGCCCTCTGGGAGCACCTGACCTGCAGCTTTGGCAGCCTTCCAAAGGATATTTTGATATTTGATCATGTGAGACTAATAGTTTGCAATATGAAGGCCTAATGAGGCAGATGCGTATGTCCACCTGCTTATCACATTAAGCCTCCTGGATTCCTTATCAAATGGCAGGGTACTCATATGCTTTGGTGCCCTGGATCTATCATGAGCAGGCATTATGACTACATAATCAGTTTCAGGTTGGTTGGCATAATAAGGCTTGGCAGTAGAGGCAGGGTACTGCTTGTCATCCTTCATGGGTATAGTTGATATGGTATTTAGTTTATACAAAGCAGCAAAGGTTACATCCTCCAAGGCAGGATAAATTGAACAGTGATGGGTGGAGTGAAGGACACCTCCAGGAAATCCATCAAATTATTTTTGGTGGAATCCTCTTCTTCCACAGCAAAACCCATAGTATTTTGTATTCGCTGTATCACTGTTTGAAAGGCAGGGTCTTCAGGAGGAGATCTGGGGGTATACACTACAGAATCCTGACTGCAAGAAGATACAGAGGAGCGAGAACGTGGGGCATTATGATCCTATCCATATCCATCCTCATCATCATAATACTCCTCCATTATGAAGTCTGGACTATAATCCTTCTCCTTGTCAGTGTTCCTGTTGATGATCGGAATGGTAGACCTTACTAGCAACACTGAGGACCTCTGCTCAGGAGGTGCTTGCGGTGTACCAGCCATGGAAGTTGAAGGGGTCTGCAATACAGGAACACCCATCGACAGCAGTGCAGGCTGCATAGGCGAGCCTGGAAGTATGTACCATATCATGTCTAAAAATTATGCCAGCTGGAGTTGATCATCCAAGATCCGACAATGATGGCAATATACCATCCGTAGTAGGTACGATAGTGCCTAAGTCAGGCCCTGAACTTGGTGTCTGGTTGAAGGTCAGCAGGGCTGGCATCACCATCGCCAGAGCAGACAATAACAATGCAGGTTGGCCACCTGCAGGCCGCAAAGGTGACCTTGATCTTGCCAGGTAATCAGACCTGTTCTTGTCCTTATGTTTGTGCTTCAAACAACATGAAGTCTTGCTATATTATGACAATTGCAGTTTGTCCCACCATTAGAACTGCTCCGGAGGTGAAAGAGTTAACTCCATTCCATGAATGGAACTTTGAGCACGAGCTCTAAAGAGAAGCTCTGTCTGGGTAGTTTCAAACCTAAACTGTCAGATTCTTTACTCCACCTCACTGAACAGTCGCTCCGGAGATTCCTCCTACTGCTCGGTTCATTTCTCGGTTTAAACAGTGTTTTCTCGGTTCAATTTAACCGAGAATAGTTTTATTTTAACCGCAAAACCGATCGGTTTAAGCTCTGTCTGTGGTATCGTAAGTAATTCATGTTTTAATTCTGTGTGGAACTTGTAAAGGTTTATCGGTTCGGTTTTGAACCGATCAGCTCGTGTTAAAACTTGAAGTATTTAAACTTGAGATTTTAGAGTGCGGTTCCCGGTTCTTATCGGTTCTAAAAAAACCGGATTTCATTACGGTTTTTTCCAATACCCGTGACATGGTTAGGAACCGATAAGGGTGTCTTGCCTGGCACTGCGGTTAAAAGGGCAAGTTTTTTGGTTAGGCTGGCATTATGTCTGAGAAACCCAAAAGAAAAACCGGGCCCACTGGGTTTCAACACTGTGATGTCTGTGGGGAAGTCTTTGCCAAGGCTGACCCACACACCACATGTGTTTATTGTCTGGGTTTGACCACCTCAATTCAGACTGCCAGATTTGTAAAAATTTCCTACAGCCACCCTGGAAAAGAGATTGGGCAGGCTCAGGGAACGAGAGGCCAAAAAGTCCGCTGACCCGGATGGCCAGCCTGGTTCGGTGCGAACCGAACCGGAGGGAGTGCCCTCTGACCAGGGCGAGACTTCCTCGGGCAAACGAAAAGCTGGCTCGGATGAGCCAGTTCCAGTAAAGAAAACAAGAAAGTCAGCAGGTTTGGAGCCCAAAATCCTTTCTCCAACTGCTGCAGAGATAGCAAGAGCTAGTCAGATTGTCCAGTCACTTTCTCCGTTTCCGTCCGAACCGCCACTATCTGGTAAAAGGTCGGTTCGGTCGGTTCCATCAGTTCAGGAATATGATGTTGAGGAGTTTTATGAACCAGAGGAGGGGAAGGATGATTATGAACAGTATGAATGTGACTTGGAGGGTCTGGGTGTGCCCATTGAACCGGACATCTCCCCAGACAGACCTTTAGAATCTCCCCCTATGCTTTCTGAGTCCCCCTCTCATTTTATGTTTTACAAAAAAGTTGCTGAAACCCTCCAGCTCCCTTTGGAGGAAGCTATGGATGAGCAAGAGGAGCCTGATTTTGTAGAAATGATGGATATACAGAGTCTAGGAGATTGTCTATTCCTTTGCATAAGTCATTTAGGAAGCAAACAATAAAATTTTAAAACTCCTAATTCTGTGCCTCCTGTGGATAAAAAGATGGACAGGAGGTACACACTGTCAGGTCCTGATACAGAATTCCTTTCTCAGCAATGCAGTCATGTTGGGGTAGTTCAGGCTGCAGCCTGTGATAAAGCTAACATTCCCTGGCTTACATCCTCCTGACAAGGATTCCAGGAAGATTGATGCCATGGCAAAAACAGTACATGGCAGCGTTCTTGGGACTCAGGCAAGCAAATTATATGGCTTATGTAGCAAGGTATCAAAATCTAGATGGGACACTGTTATGAGTTTAGCCAAACAGGCCTCTGGCCAGCTTGCTAATGAGCTGGAGCAGGTGGCTGCCGATGGCATTGAGGCTTCTAAGGTGCAGTTTCATGCTGCTGTGGATTTTAATGATGTTTCCTCTAGAGTCATGGCCACATCTGTAGCTTTTCGTAGAGTTGGCCTGGCTCAGGTGTACTAGCTTGTCACAGGATACCCAGACTAAGGCTATGGATTTTCCTGTGGGAAATTCTCTGTTTGGGGAGCAGACAGAGAATTATATGAAGAAGATGGATGAATATAGGACTACCTATAAAAGTGCCCAGGCCAAGGAGGCGGCAAGCCACTCCTCAGAGGTACACCCCAGGGGTAGGGGTGAGCCTTTCACAGGCCTTTTACCAAACCCAGGCCTCCTCTGCTTATGCTCAGAGGGGTTCTTCAGAGGCAGAGGAGGCGGGGTGTGCAGGCCTGCCCCACCCCTCAGCCTAAAGCACCTGTGAAACAGGCACCCTGATGGGGTGCCCAGGGCCGATTCTCCTTTACCAGTAGGGGGCAGGTTGGCTTACTTCTCAGTCAGAACTGGGTGTCTCTAACTTCAGACAAGTGGGTTCTGGAAGTAGTAAGCCAGGGTCTGGTTCTCAGCTTCAAAATGTTCCCAAAGATGAGAATCAGGTCTTTTCTACCTGCAAGCTCTTTAGAGACCTTCACTCTAGAAACAGAGGTCTCAACCCTGTTAGCTCTCAGAGTGGTAGAAAGGGTTTCTCCCCTACACGAGGGCAAGGGTCTGTACTCCAGATACTTCCTTACCCCAAAAAAGACAGGAGAATGGCGGCCCATTTTAGACCTCAGATATCTGAACAAACACCTTTTGAAACCAAAGTTCAGAATGGTAACTCTGGCAATGATTTTACCCTCTCTAAGGCCAGGGGACTGGCTATCTTCCCTGGACCTCAAAGATGCCTATTTTCACATCCTAATCAGAAGCTCCCACCGAAAGTACCTCAGATTCTAACTGCCCTCAGGTCACTACCAGTTCAGAGCAATGCCCTTCGGCCTTACCTCTGCCCCAAGGGTATTCACAAAATGTCTGGCAGTATCAGTTGCTCATTTAAGGAGGCAAAGGATTGCTGTTTTTACCTATCTGGACGACTGGCTCATTGTAGGCCAGTCCCCAGAACAGGTAAAATCTCACCTGCAAGTCACCCAGCAGCTTCTCACCTCCCTGGGCTTCTCGCTAAATCTACCAAAGTCAGTTCTGGAACCAGTTCAGGTGCTCACCTTCATAGGTGCAGAGTTGGACACAAATCTGGCCAGAGCCTTTCTTCCCTTAGAGAGGGTAAGGAACTTGGTGGCTCTGGCCTCCTCCTTCACTCTGCAGGTCTCTCGACCAGCAAGACACTTTTTACAGCTCCTGGGGCACATGGCTGCATCCACAGCTGTAGTGCAGGGAGCAAGATTTCAGATGAGGGACATTCAGTTTCACTTGAGAGCCTATTGGTCTCAGAAGAGACCCCTTTCAAGTTGGTCCCAGTGACCAACCTTGATCCAGGCCCTCCAGTGGTGGCAGGATCAGAGCAATTTAAGACTGGGGTATCCCCTTCATTCCTCTTTCTCACTCTTTGACCCTCACTACGGATGCTTCCCTCCTGGGGTGGGGAGCCCACATGGGCGACTTCTCCACTCAGGGAGTGTGGTCCCCCCAGGAATCTCTGCTCCACATCAATTTGCTGGAACTCAGAGCTGTCTTTTTAGCACTGCAAGTGTTCTCTGCTTCTGTTCAGAACAAAGTGGTACAAGGCAGAACAGACAACACCACAACAATGTGGTACATCAACAAGCAGGGGGGCACTCGGTCTTCGGCCTTGTGCACCGAGGCAATGAAGTTGTGGTCTCTGGCCTATTCCCTGAACACTTCACTCATAGCAGTTCACCTTCCAGGAAAGGACAATGTCCTAGCAGATGCTCTCAGCAGGATTTCTCAGGGCCATCACGAATGGTCTCTGGATCCTCAGGTACTGGGGATAGTTTTTGCCAGATGGGGCACCCCTCAGATAGATCTTTTTGCAGCCCCAGACAATCACCAACTTCCACTGTTCTGTTGCAGACCCCCAGTGTTGGGCTCAGTCCCCATGGACGCCCTTCTCCTGGATTGGGAAGGGAAGTTTCTTTATGCTTTTCCCCCCTTCCCTCTCCTATTCAAGGTGTTAGTCAAAATCAGATCCCAGCCTTGCAGGGTGATTCTGATTGCCCCAGATTTGGCCAGGCAGCCCTGGTACCCACTCCTTCTGTCCCTTACAGTCCATCTCCCCTGTGTCTCCCCAGGAATCACAACCTGTTAACCTGTGCCCAGGGGAGAGTTTGGTATCCGAACCTCAAATCCCTCAACCTCAAGGCCTGGCTCTTGAGGAGTTAGAATTTGCTGACCTACACCTTTCTCAGGGTGTTCTTGAAATCTAAAGGCTTCTGGAAGCCTTCCACTAGGGCTACTTATAATTCTAAGTGGAAAAGGTTCTCCATTTGGTGTTCTGGGAAACATATTTCCCCAGAATCTGCTGATTTGCCCATTGTGTTGGACTACATGGTCCATCTTAATTCTTTGGGTCTGAGACCAGCTACCCTGAAAGTTCATTTGGCAGCTGTCTCTGCTTTTGTTTCAGCAGGAAAGCCATCCTCTCTTTCCGCTCACCCTGTATTTTCCAAGTTTTTTAAGGGATTACTTCATACTAATCCACCTTTTCGGGATCCGGCCCCTGCCTGGGACCTTAATGTTTGCATTGCCCAGTTAATGCAACCCCCTTTTGAACCTCTGTCTTCTGCAGAGCTTAAGTATCTAACTTGGAAAACTGTTTTCCTAGTGGCTATCACTTCTGCTAGATGCATAAGTGAGTTGCAAGCCTTGTCAGTAGAAACTGACTTTATTTCTTTCCACAGGGATAAAGTAGTCCTCAGGACTAACAGGAAGTTTTTGCCTAAGGTGGTTTCAGATTTCCATCTTAACCAATCTATCTCCCTTCCAGTGTTTTTCACTGAACATTCCTCTTCTGGTGAGAGGAGATTGCACAGTTTGGACATTAAGAGGGCCCTAAGTTACTATATAGAACGTACCAAGGGTCACAGGTTCGAATCCCTCCAACTTTTTCTCACTTATGGTGAGGTCGGAAAAGGGAAACCTGCCACTAAGAGATCAATTGCCAGGTGGATTGTCTCTTGTATCCAATTTTGTTATCAGAAACTGGGGAGAGATCCCCTCTGGCCTGAGGGCTCATTCTACCAGAGGTACAGCCGCTTCTCTAGCTGCTGCCAGAGACATCCCTATCTTAGAGATATGTCAAGCTGCTACCTGGAAAACGGTACACACTTTCACCAAGCATTACTCCCTGGATGTCCAGGCTAGAAGAGATGCTCAGTTTGGCACAGCTGTGCTTCAGAGCCTATTCCCTAAGTAGGTTCTGTCCCTCTTCCATGGAGGTACTGCTGTGTAGTCTGCAATTGTCATAATATAGCAAGACTTCATGTTGTTTGAAGAAAAAATTACTCACCTTAGTAATGTTGTTTCTTCTAATGGAGTCTTGCTATATTATGACCTCCCCCAGCCTGCCCCTCTCAGAACTTCTACTTGGGTATGGGGTGGGCAGCCTAGTGTGGGCACTAGTTTATGCCCATTATATGTGTTTTCACCCCTTCTTGGGGTTTGGGGTGTGGTGTTTTTTCACTTTTCATTTTTCCTTATATTACTTCTCATATTGTTAAATTATACTATTAGTTCTGGTCCCTGACTTGAGTCTTTGGTGTTGGGACCAGCAATGGTGTTAATATTTAGGTAGCCAGTTGGCTAGTGTAGGTTACAGCTTCCACACAGACCTTAGTGAGTTTTTGCTCGTAAAGATCTGACAGTTTAGGTTTGAAACTACCCAGACAGAGCTTCTCTTTAGAGCTCGTGCTCAAAGTTCCATTCATGGAATGGAGTTAACTCTTTCACCTCCGGAGCAGTTCTAATGGTGGGACAAACTGCAATTGTCATAATATAGCAAGACTCCATTAGAAGAAACAACATTACTAAGGTGAGTAATTTTTTCTTATGTCCTAACGACAACCTATCTTTTTCAGGGTCTTTGGACTTTGACGACTGCGACTCAGTCGATGGGATTGGCAATGCTGCCTTCTGACCCTGGGCTTTTTGCATGGCCACCAGAGTATTCTCTAACAGAAACTTCTCCAGCACCTTTTTTCTGTGTCACCTGGTTGCTTGAATGAAGCTCTGGCAAATCTCACAAGTCCTGACATTGTGAGAGAGAGGCCTAAACAGCAGAGACACATGCTTCATGTGCATTATCCTTGTATATTTTTTCTCCACATTTGTAGTACTGGAACATTGTCACTGGTTTTGGCAGCATACACAGTCAACAGTATGACTAATTATTATTTTCTTATAAAATAGTCACTAATAAACGACAATGGCTAGATGTATTCATTTCCATAGGAGGTCCGAACAGTACAGTCAACAGCGGGAAAAGAACTGAAAAGAGATGGGGCCATCCACGTTTATATAGACGCTGAAGCATGATGTGGTCATGGGTGGTCCGTGGCTAGCAAAAGCTTCAATGTGGTCCTAGCGCTGATGTGGGAATACTTCTAAAAGTGTGGCCTAAGGGAAGCGATATCCTCGATGATGATCTGAGTATTAGTGGACCATATATTCTTTTTGTGGTCCAAGTAGTAGCTCAGAGCTCTCTTAACATCTAGCCTGTGGAACTTTTGTTCTTCTCAGCTAGATTGTGCTGTAAAGAATACTGGAAATGTAACTGACTGATTTGGATAAAATTCTGACACCACTTCAGTGAGGAATTTTCTGTTAGTTGTTAGGACTACATTATTCCTGTGGAATATGATACAGTTAGGTTCTATACAGAGGGCTTGCAGCTCGCTGACCCTTCTGGCAGATGTCACAGCCACCAGGAAAACTGTTTTCCAGGTGATATACTTTAAAGCAGCAGTTGCCATAGGCTCAAAAGCAGCCTCCTTCAGCTGGACAATACAAAGATTCAGGTCTCATGGGGTGGGGGGCAGGATCCCTTACTGGAGTGTACAGGTGATTAAGGCCTTTAAAGAACTTTCTGAAAATGGGCTGTGAGGTCACTGACCTGTCCTTACCAGCTGAGGCATATGCTGACACTGCTACCAAATGCACCTTCAGGGTTGAAGGCCAGAGCCTCAAGGGCTGTAGGTAGACCAGGTAGCTCAAGATTGCAGGGAGGCCTGCCTGAAATGGGCTGATCTACTCTCATGAGCAGGGCCATTGGAAAACTGCACCCGCAATTTTTTGCAGAATCCACAGTTTTCACCATTCTCGACAAAAAATGACATGTTCCCCAATTTCTTGCAAGTTTTGAGTTTTTACACTGAACTGTGACAAAAGTATTAACATTTTTTAATAAAATACTCTCAAATAATATATTGACAGTTTTGCATGCAGACTTGGGTTTGGCCAAATCAATGCAGTGCAAGAGTTTTATGTGACACTGCTTTCTTTTGAATCGTTGTCCTGTTTGGTTTCAAAATCCAATGGCCAAATATAAATTAAGTACATTAAGTACATGTAAACATTTAACATTTGTTTTGTGTTGAAGCAGTCTATCAGAAAATGTTTTGTTGCCACACAGACTGAAACAAAAGATGGGAGAAAAGGTGTAAATGATCCCATTCACTTAAATGGGGTACTAACTATGAAGCCTTTTTGTAAGTGGTAGGGCAAGGTTTTCCTTGTGAGCATAGTTGAATTCAGATTAGTTTTGATTCAAACAGCTGAGGATTTTTGGATGGCCCTGCCGATTTCAAACTTGAATAAGCTAGTTGCTAACAGTGATCTCACTCTTTGCAATCTACCACCTAGATGCTCACATGCAAAGACTACAATAAAAACCTGACTAAAGTCTGAAAACAAGCTTATAAAATACATAAAATGTATCTGAACATTTATCTTTAAACATGTCTTAAACAGTTCCTGTCTATTCTACCCTTCTCGACCTTGTATCTCAGCTCTTTCTCATCTGTGTTCCTGTCTGGTCATTTTTATTACCCTTTCCAGCTTCTTTTTATCTTCAGCTGACTTGTTCCTATTTATTGCCCCCCCCACCCATTTCTTCGCACACATCTTTTTTACTTTGCTCCTTACATAGTCTTTTATCTCAAGTCCCCTTTTATCACTTTCTTACTTCACTTCCTGCCATTTTATTTATAAATTGCTCCACAGTGGATATAAATACTGCTTATGTTGCTCAGTTTTGCTATTCACCTGAAGAAGGGACCTGTGAGGCCCTGAAAGCTTGTGTATAATTCCATCTTTGTACAAGACACTTGTTGGTCCAATAAAAGGTATCAAACCTCCCAGCATCTCCTCTTTAACTAAGCAAAATCACTGCAGCCAGAGCAAAACAAAGGTAAATTACAGGGTACCCTGACTACTGTATGATGTAGTAAAAATATATTGGTATTTTTAAAAATGTTTTGGTAACAAGATAAGGTCCTGTAGGCATAAATGCCTGTTTTCAGGGGCAACCCAGGAGCACTGAGGAGGTTAAGTGATTTGTTCAGAGTCACACAGAATGCAAGTGGAGGTTGTGGGAATCAAACCCAGGTTTGCTAGATGCCCTCTGCTCATTCATAGTTTGTTACTCTAACCTCTAGTCTATACTGCCAGCCCCAATAAACCCTCAGATTTAATGTTTAAATATGCGATTTCAAAAATAGTGTACAATACCTTCAGTGCAAATTACGAACATTAAACACTTGAATATTTTACTAAAACTCAATTATTCACCACTCTATCTGCTTATTTTTTCTTGTACCAAAGTGAGTGAATAGCTGACAGAGCACTGTAAACAACTATTGATTAGGCTTCATTATTATATATCCAGAAACAGGAACATTTATTTCTTCTGGATTTATTTAATATTGATTTGCTGTGGTTCACTTTATAGAATCTATTTAGCACTGTATGAGGCAGATGCTTTTAAATTTTGGAAGACAGGCAATGCTTACGATAGCTTATCAGTTTAGTATTCGTTTTAGGAACATAAGCTTTTCTTTATGTTTTAAACATATTCAAGTGGCAATGTAGTCATTTAGCAGTTTATACTGACTAATACATGCAGCAGAAAACATTAAAAGATTTATTGTGAAGCCCTCAGGGTCTATAGTACAATTCCTGCAATTTCCCCTGTAATTGTTTCAAAAAACTCCACAATTTTGGGTAACTTTTTTCACAGTTTTCCAGTGGTCCTGCTCATGAGGGGGCATTACTGGACATGATACTGTCAAACAGACAGTGTCACTGATGTCACATTGGGAAGCCACTTGAGGGCCACTGATCATTGTATGATGTGGTTCAGCATAAGGCCCGGGCCAGAACCTAACCACACTACAGTGAGGGTCCTGGACTTCAGGAGGGCTGAGTTCAAGAAAATGGGAGAGTGCCTCAAGGAAATTCTAGCAGGAATAGGGAATAAGTGTGGGGTAGAGGAAAATCGGGCACGGATAAGGAAGGCCACTGAGTAGTCAACAAACCTCTATGTCAAGTGGGTTAAAAAGAGCAAAGAGAAGAAAGAGACTGCTGTGATTCTCCAAGGAGGTAGCAGAGAAAGTGAAAGAAAAGAAGCAGGCATTCAAAAGGTACAAGATGACACAGAAGGAAGAGGATAGGTATAGTTATCAGGAGAAACAAAGGGAGGTAGGGAAGGCAGTTAGGAGAGCCAAAACACAAATGGGGGAAAACATTGCCAAATCAGCAAAAAAGGGGGAAAAAACATTCTTTAGGTACATAAGCAAAAAGAAGAAAAGCAAGGCAGGTATAGTAAGACTAAAAGGGGAGGGAGGGGGGGAGTGTGGAAGAGGACCAGAAGAAAGCTGACATACTGAATAAGTACTTTTGTTCAGTATTCACAAAGTAAAGGGTAGGTGAAGGGCCACAGATAGTGGGGAAGGGCATTAAGGGAAGGGAGGTGTACATTAGCCCTTTTATGGAGGAGAGTCCTCAGGGAACTAGCAAAACTAAAAGTAGACAAGGCAATGGGGCCGGACAGGGTTCACCCGAGGATACTGAAGGAACTAAAAGAGGAACTGTCTGTGCCTCTGGTGATGCTGTTCAATCTATCACTGGATACAGGGGAAGTCCCAGGGGACTGGAGGAGGGTGGATGTGGTCTCACTACACAAAAGTGGAAATAGGGAGGAGGCAGGAAACTACCAACCTATAAGCCAGGCTTTGGTGGTGGGCAAGGTTATGGAAGCACTACTTAAAGAAAGGATTGGGGAATATCTTAAAACCAGTGGATTGCAGGATCCGATGCAGCATGGGTTCACAGGGGGAAGATCTTGCCAAACAAACTTGTTAAAGTTTTTTGACTGTATTATCAGGAAGGTGGATCAGGGAGGAGCAGTGGATGTGGCCCTACCTGGATTTCAGTAAGGCCTTCGACACCGTTCCACAAAGAAGACTGGTAAACAAGCTAGGTGGCCTGGGAGTTGATCCAAAGATAGTAAAATGGGTATGAAGTTGGCTAAGTAGCAGAACTCAGAGGGTGGTGGTAAATAGCGTTCATTCAGAGGAAGGTAAGGTAACCAGCATGGTGCCTCGGGGTCAGTACTGGAACAGGTCCTCTTCAATGCCTTTATTAGCAACATCACAGAGGGGCTGGAAGGAAAGATATGCTTCTTCACGTATGACACAAAAATCTGCAGAGTGGACACACCAGGGGGGCTGGAAAAAATGAAAGAAGATCTAAAAAAGCTGGAAGACTGGTGAATGGCTTGGCAACTGGGCTTCAATGCCAAAAAATGTAAAATTATGCACTTTGGGCACAGAAACCCAAGGGCAACGTATCAGTTAGGTGGGGGAGGTGTTAACAACCCCAAAACAGGAAAGTGACATGGGGGCCATCATATCTGATGACCTGAAGCTAGCAAAGCAGTGTGAGAAGGTAGTGGGAATGGCTAATAGGATGCAGGGGTGCATAGGGAGGGGTATCACCAGCAGAAAAAGGGAGGCAGTGTTACCCCTGTATAGATCAATGGTGAGGCCACACCTGGAGTACTGTGTCTAGTTCTGGAGGCCTCATCTCAGGAAGGACATAGATGGGGTGGAAGCAGTACAGAGAAAGGTGACCAAAATGGTGCATGGCCTGCATCAAAGGCCCTACGAAGACAGACTCAGGGAATTAAATATGTACTCACTGGAGGAAAGGAGAGAAAGGGGAGACATGATAGAAAAATTAAAATACCTCAAGGGTATTAAAAAGGTACAGAAGGATGGCATATTGCACAGAAAGAGACGATCAAGGACAAGGGGGCATGATATGAAACTGGAAGGGGCAAGACTTGGAGGGGATGTGAGGAAATAATTCTTCATGGAAAGGGTGGTGAGCATCTGGAACAGCCTCCCAGCAGAGGTGGTGGGTACCGAAATGGTAACAAGTTTCAAATATGCATGGGATAGACACAGGGGGACCTTAGTAACAGGACTGGGGGAGGTGTAAGGCCGGAGATTAATTAGGGTCTGCGGTAGCACAGGAGCTAGGGAATTTAGGACAGACTAGGTGGACCAGTAGGTCCTTTTCTGCTGACAGCTTCAATGTTTCCAGGAGAAGCACCACAGGGAAAATCATTTCCACCCTAAGGAATAGGTTTTCCTCTGCGCTGGTTTTCTGGCAACCTTAAGCACATCCAAAACCTTCTCAGAGAGGTTTAGAGTAGAGAACTAACTCTTCAAGCACCATGCTCTGAGATGCAGAGTTCTTGGATCTGGGAGCATTATCTTGCCCTGAGACAAGGTCAGCAGATTGTACCTCAGGGGAAGGGTGATGGGATGTTTGATGGAGAGGGACAGGAGAAGTGAGCACCAAGTTTGTGTGGCCCAATCTGGAGCTATTGGATCATTGTTGCAGACTCCCTGCTCAGATTCAGGAACACTTTCAGTAAGAGTGGGAAAGTAGGGAAGGCATAAAGGAACTTCCCTGTCCAGTCAAGGACTAGGGCATCCTCTGGGACTGTACCCACTGAGGGGGCCTCCAATAGAACAGAGGGAGCTGATTGTTTTCCCAGGATGTGAACAGATCTATCTCTTGTGTACCTCTCTGTAGGGAACCAGGAGAGAACCCAGCACTCTGTGAACCCAGGTGAGGCAGAGGACTATATGTAGATGAGAATGGAGTTAGGAGCAGCAAAGGCTAGAGCTTCAAGACCATAAGGGGGAAGGAGGGTGGGACAGCATGGCCTGATGAAAGAGATTCTCTCTAAGATCTACTGTTAAACTAAGTTCGTAACTTCTATCTTCTTAGACGATATCTCTTTCATCAGGACACACCTATGGAACAAGTACCAAGTGTCACAACCACACTCAGCAGGTCAGGCCCTCTACTCCCACAGTGCCAACCTCCGAGCGCAGTATTGTGAACAGGGACAGAAACAGGGTAACCCTCCTGTCTGTTTTGTGGGTTTGAATCAACCTTTGGTGTCAAGTTCTGGAGGGATTCAAACTGTGAACCTCTTGCTAGCGTACCCAATGTACAGGCTCAGATAATTCTGCTCTTCGGGGGGCCAGATATCTTTCGCCTAGGGGCACCTAACCAGGTGTACAAAATGAACCCTTAAAAACTCTGTTAAAGACCTCAGATAAACTCTTACCTTTTTCCCAGTTTGGTAAACCAGTAAGCTTCGCAAAGTGTCACCTTTAACCATATCTGCTTCACTTGTCAAATAAAGAATTTCAAAGACACACCAAGTAGTCTCTTAAAATAAGAGGTTTTACTTAAAATTGATAAAAAATGTAAATACAGAACAATATATCACAAAACATACAATCTTTTAAAAGAATAAGGTTTAAAAGTGCAAATTCTTACCACAGTACACTTAGACTTGTCTCTCTAATGTATACCTTCTAACAGTGCATGAAATAGATGTTGTTTTCAAGATAATCCAAACAAGAATGTCTCTAAGTGGAAAACAGAATACTGTTTAAAACTGGCTTTGCCAACCTCTTTGCATGAGGTCACCTAGCTCCTCCCTGTCAGAATATAAAAATTATACAAAACAGGATGTCATCATTCAGAAGATAAATTAACTAAGGTGACATCAGCAAAAACTCATTTCCCCATATGACTTCCCAATCAAGTCTGTGATTTTCCAGTATCTTTCATCCATGAGCAGTTTCATCTCTCAAGGACATCAAAAGACTTTGTATGACCCTCTGCCAGATCTCACTGAGGTATAATATGCTTTGTGACACCGGTCAATTAACTGACCTTCCTGAGGATGTCATAAAATGGATATTTCAGGTCTTTGCTTCAAACAACCCAGATCCTAAATAAGGCTATAAAATGCAAGTTCTTGGAAGTTAATCCCATCACAGAGATCTGCTGTTTAATATATCCTGTCTTTTAAAGTGAAATCTGGGGAGGGGGGGGTGTCATCCCACAGGCTGTCTCAGCATGTCCCATGAGAAACACTCAATAACACATTTTTTTATTACAAAAATCATAGAGTAATCAGAATCAGCTGTCCAAGCATCACACCAAGCAGTAGTGACAGTGAAAAGGCTGGGTGGCTGGAGCCTAAAGGCTTAAGAAAGAAGGTCTTGCAGCACAGCTAGCTCAAAGCCAGCCCTTCTACAAGAAACAATGTCCAGACTAATGTTTAGTGAAGGTGTGAACAGAACTCTAGGTGGCAGCTGCACAGATGACTGCAGCGGAAACATTTTTAAAACAGGCAATAGAGGTGGTCATGCCTCTTGTTGAATGACCACGAACTACACCAGGAAGTTCCTTACCGTACTTTCTGTAACAAAAAGTAATAGTTAGCTAGCTAGCCATTTTGATGGGGCACCCTCTTTCCCAGGGGTAAATGAAACAAAACGCTGTGAGAACTTTCTGCAGTCCTTGGTGTGGTGTATATAGTACCTGAGTATTCTATGTATATCTAGCGTATGGAGCCATGCTTCCCCTGGATTTGCATGCTCAGGATAATAAACTGGTAGGTGGATGGTTTGATTCACTAAAAATACCACCAACAGCTTAATCTGGTTCAAGGTCAGTTGGCATTCATCTGTATCCCCCTCCCTCGGGTCATGCCTGAAAATAGGCAGGATTTGTCTAGTGCACTTACCCGGTCAACAAAAGCTAAATAAATAAAAATAAATAAATAAATAAATTTAAAGTAAACTCAGACACCATCTTTGGTAAAAATTTAGGATTAGTATGCAAAGGCACCCTGTCTTTGTGGAAAATCAAATGAGGCTCACACATTAGAGCCTATAGCTCTGAAATCCTTCGAGCAGAAGTGACTGCAACTAAAAACAATGCTTTCCAAGAATGAAAGCATAAGTCACAAGTCACAGCTGGCTCATAGGGAGACAACATAACCATTTCCAAAACAAAATTCATGTCCTAAGCTGGGACTGAATTATGGATAGGAGGCTTAAGATGTAGAATGCCTCTCAAAAACATATGGGACACCTCCAGCTGGTCAACTGTGTGACCCTCTGTAGGCACATGGAAAGCTGAAATGGCAGTCAAGTTCACCTTGATAGAGGAATACTGCAGGCCTGAATCTGATAAGGACAGCAGATACTCTAGAACCTGACTGACTGAACAGGTGAACAGATCCAGGTGGTGGAAAGTGGCCCAAAAAGCAAACCGCTTCCACTTCATACAATAAGTGGATCCGGTAGAAGGCTTTCTAGCAGCCATTAGAACATCAACTACTTTTTGGAAAACCCCAAAATGAGCAATGGCTATGTTTTCAGGAGCCATGCATGCAGATGGAAAGATTTCAGGTTCAGATGGACCAGGGTTCCCTGTTCTTGTGACAGTAGAACCTTGAACAGAGGAGAGGCACTGGAGTTCCACCAACTACACTTGGAGCTTGAGCAGCACTACAAATTAGACAGAAGGCATAAAGGAACCTCCCTTTACAAGAGAGGACAATGCATCTTGCCGGAAAACTCCAGGCCCTGGAGTGAACCAGCAGAAAAATGGCAGTTTTGTGTTGTGTGGGGATGCAAAAAGGTCCAACTCTGGACGACCACATTATTTGAATAGGTTGTCGACCACTGATGTCAGCATGTGGACTGTGACCTGCTTAGCTTGTCTGCTAAGATGTTTTGGATGCCTGGAACATGTACTGCTGATAGTTTTAGACCATGTTCCCAAGCCCAATACCAGACTCTCACTGCTTCCCTGCACAGTGGATAGGAATGAGTCCCCCCCTTGCTTGATGTAATGTATCACACTGACATTGTTCATCTGTATTAGCAGAGGATCTGGGAAATAATGGGTCTGGAAGGCCTGGAGCCTGTGCAGAAGAGCTCACATTTCTAGAACACTTGTGTGCAAGGTGCTCTTAAACTAGTTTAGAAAAAGTGCCCTTTGTACCCTCATAAGTGCCCTTCCGATCCTCCACCCCCTCAGCTTTCACTATCTTCCGGCATCCTTGGTGCTCTCCACTAGGGTGTATGTACCCTGCATCTGATGTACATAACTGTGCACCCCAGCCAATCCCGGAAGCATCTGTTGTGACAATCTGGAGAGGGGAGAGGATTAGGAAGGGAACCCCCCTTTAATTAGTTGCTGGGTTCCATCCACCACTTGAGCACTTTGCACACAGGGGATGTGACTAGAACCATTTATTCTAGGTCAGGGTGAGCTGATCTCACTGGACTCTTAGGGTCCACTGGGGAATCCACATGTGCAGTCTGGCCAATGGAACTGTCACAATGGCCGCTGTCATGAGGCCCAGCATGCACAGGAACATCCTGGCTGAGACATACCGGCTGTCATGCACAAGCTATGCTTGGGCCATCAGGTGGTCAGCCCAGTTCGTGGCAAGAAGACCAGCCCTTGTCATGCCCTAGACTGCCCTTATATACTGCAGTGGCTGGCAAGGCATCAACACTGATTTTGGTATGTTGACAGTCACGCCCAGAGCATCGAAAATCTGTCTGGTTTGAGCTAAGGTCTTCAGGAGCTGATCCCTGGAATAGGCTTTCAATAGCCAGTTGTCTTGGTAAGGGAAAACATAAATGCCTTCCCTGTGAAGGGCTGCTGCCACTACTGCCAAGCATTTGGTATAAAGACCCGTGGTGCAGAAGACAAGCCAAAGGGCAACGCTCAGAATTGGTAATGTTCCCCTTGAAACAGAAACCTCAAGTATTTTCTGTGGGCTTCTAGATTTTTATATGAAGGTATGCATTCTTCATATTGAGGAAACAGATCCAGTCCCCTGCCTGCAGCAGTGGGAGTAGGCCTTGCAAGGTGGCCATTCTGAACGTTTTGTACTCTATAAGGAAGTTAAGCTACCTGAGATCCAGGATAGGCCGCAGGTCCCCTGTCCACTTTGGGACAAGGAAGTACTGGAAGTCAAAACCTGTGTTCTATTATTCTAAGGGCACAGGTTCTATGGCCCTTTTTTTAGCAAAGTCTGCACTTCCTCCAGAAGTAGAGGTAGGCACTCTGGAAGATAGTGTGTCACTAGTGGCAGATAATCTGGAGTTATGTCTAGAAATTCCAGAGCATAGCCCTGTTCTGTGATTTCCAGAACCCATGCATCTGTACTCACCTCCTTCCACTGGTTTAAGTGGAGGGCAAGATGACTTCCTACAACCACTCCTGGAGGTAAAGGAGGTTGGGGGTGTATAAGGTGTCAGATGGAGCCAGTTGGGGTGGCTCCCCTTACACCACCACCTCTAGGGGTGTCTGAATGGGTACCTGGAGGGGTACCTGGGGCTGGCAAAGCTCCTGCTCCCTTGCCCCTGCCCTGCTGTCTGGCTGCTTGGCACTGTCTGACACCAACTGGATGAAAAGGACCCTTGCTTTTACCCCTAGGCTGGGTGTGGCAGAGAGAAGGCACAGACTTCAGGGTTCTACCTGAGGCCTGAAGAGTTGATAGACTATCTTGGACCTCAGAACCAAACAACTTATGCCCTCGATATGGGGCACCGAGAATGGACTGTTACATGTCATTCACAAACCTTCCCACTCAAAGTCAAGAGTATCTCCTGAGACATGCATTTATGTGCAAGGTGCTCTCCACTGGGGTCTACATACCCTGTGTCTGATGGGAGCCCAAGTGTGCACCCCAGCCTGTCCCTGAAGCATCTGTTGTGAGAATCTGGAGAGGGAAGGGGATCAGGAAGGGAAAGAACAGTTACATAAGAACTTACCGTAACAGTAAGTCTTCAAGGATATCTCATTTATCAGGCCACACCATAGGAACTTCACCGCTGGTGAAGCAGGATCCACACGGAAGATTTTCAGCAGTACAACTGGGGCTGCTTACGCCGATGTCATGTGACAACATCACCACAGCCCCACTCACTCCTCAGGTCTTTCCCCCTGAGACAAAGGGGGCATAGCTCTAGCCATGGGGGACCGAGGAGAGTGAGAGAGAGAGAGGTGCCCAGGCCTATAAGAAAGGTTGGATACACCAGATAGCCAGTTCTGGTAAAGACCCCCAAAAGAAAATGGTGGGAGGGAAGACAGACCTGATGACTGAGATCCCTTCGAAGATCTACTGTTACGGTACATTCTTATGTAACTGTTCTTTTTTGGGGGTATCTCAGACATCAGGTCACACTGTAGGAACGAGTCCCAAGCAATTACAAGTGCAAACAAACAGTATGGGAGGAAGGCCAACCTTAAGCTTAAGACAGGAGTCCCTGCAGCACAGCCCTGCCAAATCCTGCATAGGCTCTAGAGGCAATGTCCAGACTGTAGTGCTTGGTAAAAGTGTGGACGGTACTCCAGGTGGCAGCCATGTAAATGTCAGCGGCTGAGCCCCCTTGGAAACAAGTCACAGAGGTAGCCAAGCCTCTTGTAGAATGAGCTTTGATCGCTCCAGGCAATTCTTTGCCGTACTTGTAGCAGAACACAATGCACTTGGCCAACCATCTGGATAAACACTGTTTAGAAATCTGACGAAAGGAACAAACTGCTTTGATTTTCTGCATTCCTTGGTTCAGAGCAGGTAATATTTCAAAGTTCTATGCACATCTAACGTATGGAGCAGTGCTTCTCCTGGATTGGCACGCTCTAGAAAATAAACAGGAAGGTGGATAGATTGGTTCAGTGTAAACTCAGACACCACCTTAGGAAGAAACTTAGGATTTGTGTGCAAAGACACCCTGTCTTTGTGAAAAATCAAATAAGGTTCCTCGCACCAGAGGGCCTGAAACTCTGAAATTCTTCGAGCAGAAGTAATAGCAACTAAAAATAAAGCTTTCTAGGAAAGAAAGCGTAGCTGGCAAGTTGCGGCTGGCTCAAAAGGAGACAGGGTCAACTTCTCTAAAACAAAATTCAAATCCCAAGCCAGGACAGGGGAATAGACTGGAGGTTTCAGATGCAGGGTGCCCCTCAAAATGGTATGGGAAACATCTGGCTGAGCTATGGTACAGTGAGAAGCCGAGATAGCCAAAAGGTGCACCTTGAAGGAGGAGTACAGAAGACCTGAATCAGTCAGAGAGATCAGATAGTCCAGGATCTGGCTCACTGGACAGGTGAAAGGGTCCAGATTATGCTTGACCCTCCAGTGATGGAGTGATGTGAAAGGTTTAATCCAAGCTCAGGTTCAGACACTCATTCATGGCGAAGGCTCAGTTTTGGAACTGAACTGCTAGGTACTGTATGATCTTCCGTGAATGTGTCTGAACCTGAACTTGGATTAAACCTTTCACATGAGTTTTAGTTTTTTTCCATCAGTGGAGTGCCTGATAACTTGGTTTGTGTTGCTGGTTTCCGAGGGTGAGCCCTCTCATGCCAGGCACCCGCGGAGTTTCCAGAGATGCATCTTCTGACTTTGTTACAAATCCAGGTTATGCTTGGCAGCCCATATGGCAAACTGCTTCCACTTCATGGCATAAGTATCTCGGGTGGAAAGCTTTTGGGTGGCCACTAGGATGTCCACCACTCTATTAGAAACCCCAAATCTGGTGATGGCTACATTCTCAGGAGTCAAGCGTGCAGATGGAGAGACCTGAGGTTGGGATGGACAAGGGTCCCCTGATCCTGGGTCAGCAGATTCCTGCAGAAGGGGAGAGGGACCAGAGGTTCTCCCGCCAGCTGCTGTAGTAGAGGAAACCATATCTGGTGAGGCCAGAATGAAGCTACCAGGATCATGGTCCCCCTTCCATCTACAGTTTCATAAGCATCCTCTGAATCAGAGGAAATAGAGGGAAGGCATAAAGAAACCTCCCGCTCCAGGAGAGGGACAACGTGTCTCGCCAGAAAACTCCAGGCCCTGGATCAAGTGAGCAAAAATTGGGCAGTTTTGCATTGAGTGGGGATGCAAAAAGTCCAACTCTGGATGACCCAATCTGTCGAGTAGATCTGTGATGAATGAGAGAAGCTCCCACTCATACATGCTGGATTGTGTCCAGCTGAGACTGTCCACCACAGTGTTTAGCACTCCTGGGAAGTGGACCACTGAGGGGGTCAGGCCGTGGTCTAGTGTTCAATAACACACTCTCATGGCCTACCTGCACAGGGGGTACGAATGTGTTTCCCCCGACTTGTTGATGTAGTACACAACACTGATGATGTCTGACTGCAACAGCAACTGACCTAGAAGAAGATGGTTCTGAAAGGCCTGCATGGTATACAGAACTGCCCACATTTTCAGGACATTGATATGCAGGGAGGTTTCAACCTGGAACCAAAAGCCCTGAGTTTGGGCAGGATGAGGGTTGAGGTGCTAGACACCACACCTCATGCCATGCTGGCAACCTGGGTTCAGGAATGAACTCGGGACGCTGGGGGTCGGCTGGAGAGGGAGAGGATTGAGCATCCGGATGACTGCTTTCCTCTCCTGGGGTGGGTTACAGGGGTTCCCCACTCTGTAGTGACTCCTGATGGAGATCAGGGGCAGCACATGAGCAGGGATGTTGGACGTGGGTGAAGCGATGGCAGATGCCAGCAGAGGAGGTGCCGCGCAGGGTCATTGCATGCCACATCTTGGGGAAACAACACAGAAATACCATGGAGGGTCCAGGAATGCAACGGTGACCCCAGAGAATGATGCCCACATCCCTAACACCGGATCACCTTCCCACCAGCTTTCCCAAGCCCCTCGACCCAGCCATGGACTGACCATCTAGATTTCAGAAAGGTCGCCAGGCAAGAAGTGGCGGTCCCACCCTGGGTGGCTTAGATCCGGGGGCCAGCCGAGTCTGTAGGCTTGGGAGGGGGATATTCAGCCCTTGTACTCCTGATGGAAGAGGGGTTTCAGGGGGGGAGTAGAGGCAGAGTCCGATAGGGTACACCTGAGAGAAGCCCTGACCCATCGGAGATAAATAGAATGTTAAAAAAAAAAGAGAGAGCCCTGAGTTTGAAAAGGACCCAGGTGGCAGTCCCCCATCCCACCTACTTTACTTCATTTTCTGCCTTACCCCATTCCATTTTATTTTGGATGGTCCTTGGCCAACTGTATAACACTAGCATCAATTCCACAATACCATTGCTGGAATTTTCAAACATCAATATGCAATTTTGGGAGTAGGCCACCTTTGCACCTTATCCCAGATGTTTTGGGAACTTCTGACAAATGACTCTGGGCCACCTGCCCTGCCCAGCAGGTCTGTGTGTAATGCATCGGACATGTTGTTTCGACAGTTCATGTTGCTAATGTTCTCAGTTATTTTTTACGCTTAATTTGTTACATTTATAACCTTATAAGCTGTCATTGTTAAATGATATTGTTAAGATTTCTAAACATTGGTTCACCATCATTGACTTTCCTCAGGATACCATTCAATAATGGTTTACTTAAGTAATTGATGTAATACCTGTTTTCTTTAGGCTTCTGAGTGGAATGTGAATTGAATGTGCTGTCAAAAGGATTTGGTGAAATTAACTGCTGAACTATATTATTTTTAGTAAAAAAATGAAAATAAAAACTGAGTTTAAAAAATAAATAAATGGACCCAGATGAACCCCCAGCCCAAAACAGGAGGCATCCGTGGTAAGGATTTGTTGAGGGGAGGAGATCTGAAATGGAATCCCCTGTGACAAGTTTAGGGGGCCATCCACCACTGGAGCACTCTGCACTGGGGAAGAGACCATCACTAACTAATCTAATTCATCCGATCGCTGGTCCCACTGTACCCAGACGGTCCACTGGAGGATATGCATGTGGAGCCTGGCCAGTGGAATGGTGGGGATGGCAGCTGCCATCAGTCCCAACAGCCTCAGGTACACCTTGGCTGAAATATAACAGCTCTGAGCCACCTCCTGAGCCTGGGCAATAAGGTACTCCACCCTGTTTTAAGGCAGAAAAGCCTTCCCCTGCACCGAGTCTAGAACTGCCCCTATGTATTGCAGCCTTTGAGACAGAACCAGGACCGATTTGGGCAGGTTGACTGTGATGCCCAGGAACAGGAACAACTGAAGAGTTCACACTAGGGTCCTCAGGCGCTATTCCCTGGACAGGGCCTTGAGGAGCCAATCATCTAGATAAGGGAAAACATACATTCCTTCCCTTCTGAGGGTCACAAATACTGCTACTAAGTACTTGGTAAAGACCCGTGGCACTGAGGACAAGCCAAAGGGCAGCACTTTGAACTGGTAATGCTTGCCCTGGAAAACAAACTGAAGGAGCCGCTTCTGAGGAGGAAACACTGAGATGTGCAGCTATGCATCTTGCATGTCCATAGAACACAGCAGTCACCTTGCTTGAGAAGGGGCATCAGACCTGGCAAGGTTACCATTCAGAACTTTTTGTACTGGACATACATATTGAGGTCCTTAGGTCTAAGATGGGCCTCAGATCGGCGGTCATTTTGGGGACCAGAAAGAACCTAGAATAAAACCCCTTGTTTCTCTGGCACCTGGGCACTGACTTGATGGCCTGTTATTGCAGAAGGGACTGTACCTCCTCCCAGAGAAGAGAGTGATGGGGGTAAATGGAGGGTAGAAGAGTAGTCTCTGGGGATTACTCAATGAGCTCCAGAGTGTGACCCCTTTCTATGATTTGAAGAATCCAGGTATCTGAAGATATGGTTCCCCATTGATTGAGATGGAGGGAGAACCGACCTCTAAACATCACCTCTTTGTCAGGGACCAGAAGAGGGGGGTCTGGCAAGGAGTCAATTGGAGACAGATCCAGCTGCTGGGGCTGGTCCATCACCTCTGGGATGCTTGGCCATGGCTCCAGCATTGAAGGGGCAGGTAAGGCAGCAGAGGCTGTGCATTTGCCTTGAGGCTGCTCCTAGCCTATTGAATGCCTTGCAAAATGGAGGGCACTGTCTGCTGTTAGGTTGCATGTGGTAGAGCTAGTGGATAGATTTGAGACCTGCCAGATGCCTGCAGGTTGTCATGGATCCACACCTTGGGGTTAGGCCCACTGACCTCACAGTGCCCACCCTTAAGTACAATCCGTGAGGGGGGACGGGGTACCCTCCTTGTCCTTCAGAATACTCACCGAGGTCATGACTGCACCTCTGCCACGAGGATTCAGGGCATCCCACTAACTCTGGATGAGGGCACAATACCAGTCTCGAGTCTAGAGGCCAAACATGACTCATTCCGTGGCTAATACACACAGGAGGAAGACCCAGGTTTCACACTCTCTTCGGGGTAGCAGCGTAAAAACCTGATTTGGCCTTCTCCCTATAGGACATGCAACAGTCTGGTTCAAAATCTTTGCAGACTCTGGTATTCTCCCTACTCTTCCATATGTCACTTTACAGACCCTTTTCTCAATTTGGTTGCTTATGGTGGCCCCCCTAAGCAATTAACAGTTGTCACAGATTATTAATAAACCTTCTATAGTTACACATACAATATAAGAAATTCTTGCTCAAGCAGATATTCTTTAGGAAAATAAATATTTTACTAAAATAAATACAGTTACAACTAAAAAGAGAACAGCTACTAATTTAGGTTACAGTATAAGACACAGAATGGAAAAATATACAGAAAAATGCACTAAAACATGTTAGCTAAGTCTACCTTAGGTATGAGATTTCAATGTCCAAAAAATTGCTGGCTTGCAAAATATTTCAGTCTTTCTGTAGCAGCCTTTGGTTCTTAGGCAGTCTTTGTTCTGGCAGCTGTTCGCCTGCGGTCCGGAGAAAAGAGTCCAGACAGAATGGCCTTGAAAGTCTGTGTTGGAGAGCTTAAATAGAGCTGACCACTCCCAGGTCTGTGAATAAAGGCTTGCCCTTCCATTTAGGCCACTGGGTGTCACTCTTGCACTTCCCCAAAGTCTTATTTCCCTGATAATATTTAATGTCAGATTCCCCCAGTTAACACAGGTTTATAACCATAACCCCTGTAAGTGGAATTTCGCACAGGTATGCTATAAGGATGTTGTTTTTTTCTGTTACCTCACACAGGCCTGTTAGAAGGATCTTTCATGACTATAACACCCTGGGCCTTTGAACTGGCTTACTTTAATTAGTTATAAGGAAGATCCTGTAAGTTATATGATTATACAAGCTGATTTTATTACTTTTATTTCCCTTTGTCAGTTAACTTAGAAGAATACTCTTTGATCATGTATCCACAAGCAGACAAGAACTTGTCATATTCCTGCAAGCAAGGCTGGCCTTGTAGGTCAGAGGAAGGTCAAACCCCTTTAAAAAAATCCAGTCTTTTCTCTATGTGCCTTTGCTGACTCTGGCATGTACATATACATAGGATTACATAAAAAAACATAAATACACACAACAGAATATTATCTGCAAATAAGGGCTAGCAGCCAGACAGCTCACCACACCCCCCCCTTCTAGACTGAATTTGTGGGAATCAATCCCTAGGCACAGTATGATTTTCACAAATTCTGTTCACTGCTCTAACTGGCAATGTAGCCCATCCGCGCTGGCATTGGCCGATCCAGCCCTGTGGGTAATGGTCATATCATTGCCCGGTAAGGTAATACTCCACCTTAAGAGATGACCATTCATCTTACCCATCTGTGTCAGACACACCAGGGGGTTATGATCAGTCTGTATCTCAAAGTGCCTCCTATAGAGGTATGGCTCTAATTTCTTCAGGGGGCCCATACCAGTGCAAGGCATTCCTTTTCAACTGTGGAATAGGCCTGCTCCTGGGCAAGCAACCTTTTGCTAAGGTACACTATTGGGTGATCTTTCCCTTGGTTAGAGGTCTAACTGAGGACTGCTCCAATCCCCACATCTGAGGCATCTGTCTGGACTACAAATGGCTTACTGTAGTCTAGACTGGCCAACACAGGGGCACTGCACAGTGCTTCCTTTAGCCATGTGAAGGCACAGTCACAGGCTGGCTCCCATTTTACCTTTTTGGGCATTCATAGAATCATAGAAGCTTGACGGCAGAAAAAGACTCTTCCGGACCATCCAGTCTTCTCTTTAGCAGGCCAGAGAGGGGAGCTGCCAGGGTACTGTCATTTGGTACAAGCTTTCAATAGTACCCAGCAGTCCCTAGGAAACTCTGAACCTGTGTCTGGGTTTCAGGCCTGGGCCATGCCTCTATTGCCTCAATCTTGGCTTGATTGGGATGAAGTTGCCCCTGCCCCACTACATGTCCTAGGTATGCCACCTCTGCCATGGACACCTGGCACTTTTCAGCTTTGACAGTGAGCCCTACCCTTTGTATCCTGACCACCACTTCCTTAAGGTGAGACAGGTGTTCCTCCCAACTGGTACTAAAGATGGCAATACCATCCAGATATGCCACTGCATGCTCTTCAGTACTATGTAATGCCTGGTTGACCAACCTTTGGAAGGTGGCAGGGGCGTTCTGCATTCCAAAAGGCGTTACCTTGAACTCAAATAATCCTACCAGAGTGATGAAGGCCAATCTCTCCATAGCTCTGGCAGTTAACTCCACCTGCCAGTACCTTTTTCTCAAGTCAATTGTGGTAAGGTATGTCACCCCTCCCAACTTGTCCAGTAGTTCGTCCGTCCGTGGCATTGGGTGTTCGTCAGACTTCATGACTGTGATGAGTCCAAGATAGTCCACACAAAAACGAGTACAGCCATCTGGCTTGGGAACAAGGACTATGGGTGAGGCCCAGGGGCTGTGGGATTTCTATATTACCCCTAAATCCAGCATTTCCTCCACCTCCTTCCTAATGTCCTCTAGGACAGCCTCAGACACCTGGTAGGCTGTCCGACGTATGGGCACTTGCGTCCCTGTGTCTACATCGTGTTTCGCTAAGGAGTTAGTCCAGGCTTGGCCGTAAACAAAGGGGCACAGTCCGCTAAAACCTCCCTCACTTCCTGGGTCTGTTCCGAGGTCAACTGAGGTGACAGTTTGATTGCCTCCACAGAGGACTCCTGCTTGCTTTCCTCCAGCAAGTCCAGTAGGGGGTCTTCTTCGTCAGTCCCTTCCCCAGGACTACACACTGCAAATACCATGTCAGCCCTATTTGCATATGGCTTCCTCATATTGAAATGGTACATTCTCTGCGTATGTCTCCTGTCAGGCTGTTCTACAATATAGTTCAAGTCACTTACCTGTCAGACTACCTTGTATGGTCCCGCCCACTTGGCTTGCAACTTGTCCTTCCAAACCGGGATTAGAACATTGACTTCCTGACCTACATTGTATGAGCAAGCGCTGGCTCTGTGGTCATACCAGACCTTTTGCTTCTCTGCTGGGCGGCTGACAGGTTGCTCTGGGCTGTTCCCATAAGCTCTTTCAGCTTTTCCCTAAACTTTAGGACATACTCCCTGGGTGGCGTGCTTGCCTTCCCAGTCTTCCTGGATCAAGTCTAGGGGCACACGCACCCTACGTCCATATAAAAGAGCTCAAAGTGGGAGGAACCCTGTCGACTCTTGGTGCACCTCCCTGCATGTGAACAACAGATGGGGAAGGTATTTCTCCTAGTCCCTCCCATGCTGTTCAGCAAACACTTGAAGCATCAGTTTTAGAGTACCATTAAACCTTTCCACAAGCCCACTGGCTTGTGGGTGATAAGGTGTCATGCATCTCTGCCCCACCCCACCCTTCTCCCACAAACACTTCATCAGGCTCGACATGAAGGTACCCCCTCAATCAGTGATAACCTCCTACAGAAACCCGACACGGGAGAAAATACCTAGCAAGGTGTCTGCCACTTTGTCTGCCCTAAGTGAGGAGAGGGTGACTGCCTCTGGGTATTGGGTGGCATAATCTACCACCATCAGGATAAACCTTTTCCTGGAGGAGCTTGGGGTACTCAAAGGTCCCACAATATCAATTCCTACCCTCTGGAATTGCTCCTCCACAATGGGCAAGGGAATTGGGTGGCTTTGGTTTTATTACCTGCCTTTCCTATTTGTTGGAACTGGTGACAAGACCTGCAATATTCCTTCACCTACTGGGTGAAGTTTGGCCAATAGAAATTCTGGGCCAATCACTGCATGGTGCACACAATTCCCAGATGTCCGGACATGGGGATATCATGAGCAATCTTGAGTAACTAGTCACGGTACCCCTTGGGAACAACAAGCTGCCTGCCCATCACCCCTCCCTCACGTCACCTGCCTGTGTCCCATCAAATTCTGCACAACCCCTCAGCCTCTCTAAATTAGGATCAGTGCTCTGAGCAGCTGCAAATTCTTCACATTTTCCCCAGGCATGGGACATGTTCCCTTCAGTTTCTAAAGTGGGGCCCATAGCTCTAGCATCAGGGCATGCAGGGTCACTGTAATCCCTAACCTTCTGACCACTGGTTATCCCCTACCTCCTCAGAGTACCCTCTGTAACTGTTTTGTGAACTGCTACGTGGGGAAGTCCTACTTCCCTTTCACTATTCTCTGTTTCGGGGAGACAGGCTGGGGAACCAGCCTTCCATTGTTTTCCACAGGGTCTTCTATGGGATCCAGGGAACTACAATCGGCCTTTGCTGTCTGACTGTGGGTAACCGCATACACCACCCCCTTCTGGAGATTGTTCCCTATAATCACATTCAGGGCAAGGTTGTCTGCTGTGGCCTCTTTTTGTACCCTCTCTCCTGTCTCACCCCAGTCCAAGACAACACTAGCTAGTGGCACAGATTTTTGCTCCCCAGTGAATCCTCTTACTGTTACAAACTGATTAGGTATAAGCTGTTCAGGCTCAACCAAATCCCCTTTTTACTAAAGTAAGAGACACCCCTGTGTCCTTAACCCACGGATGTGCACCCCATATACAGCAACTGGGTGCATGTGCTCCCTCATGTTTATAGGCATACTTTCAGGGATACACAGTGCACCCGGCTGTTTGGGCACCACTTTGTCCACTCTGTGCCTTTTTAGGACACTGTCTAGCAACATGCCCTGGCTGTTTGCAGAACCAACAATCATCATTTCTTTTATCCGATAAATCCTTTTTTTGTAACCTGGGGCTTCCTCCTTTCTGTGGAGGCAGTGAGGGTTTTAGCTGCCCTGAAGGCGTGCTTTTCCCCTTCTGCACTGCCACAGCTGCCCCACTCCCTTTTAGAGCAGGCCTGTTCCTGGCATAGTGGTCCGAGAACTCATTGCTGCGTTGTTTTGGGGTCTCAGTCATCAAGCCAGGTTTTTAGCTCTGCTGGACAAGCCCAAACAAATTGCTCCAGAAGTACAACCTCCTCAATTTTCTCTAGAGTTCGCTTCCACTCTCTCACCATTTCAAAAACTGACGTTGCTTTGTGGTGAGTTCCTCATAGCTCATATCAAGGCTTCTCCAGAGCTTACAGAACTTAACCCTGTATGCTTCAGGTGTTAATTCATACTTTTTAAGCAATGGAGGTTTAAGTTTCTCATAATCACTACTGTCCTGATTGTCTATTTGGCCTAAGGCCTCATGCCCTTTTCCAGTAAGTAGTGGGGATAGCTGGAAGCTCCAAGATTCCTTGGGTATTTTATCCTGGATACAGACCTTTTCAAACAAATTCAAAAATGCATCCATATCCTCCCCCTTTAAATTCAGCTATTAATTTGGAATTTAATTTATACCTCAGCCCTGCAGATTCAGGTTCACCCCTGCCACTGACCTCCTCTGGTGTTGGTCATTGGAGTTGTAGCTTTTCCAGTTCAAACTCCCTTTGCCACTGTTTATCTCTTTCCTTGGCCTCTCTCTATAGCAGTCTTTCTTTCCTCGGCCTCTCGCTGTCTCTGCTTTTCCTGCAACTCCATCTCGAACTTCTTCTTGAATTCCCTCTGCTGCTGGGCATCGAACCTTCTCTGCTCAAATTCCCTTTGCTGCCTGGCTTTGAACCTTCTCTGCTTGAACTCCAGTTTCCTTTGCTCAAACTGTAGCCGGATCCCTTCCAGCTCTGTAGTGACCTTCCCCTGGTGCTGTGGCTCTGGGTTCCCTTTGGTCTCACTGTCCTCCTCCTCCCTGGGAGTGGATACTGCGACGTCCCATGGCACCCCCATGCCTAAGGTCTGGTTCTTCTTAGTCACCAGCGATGACTTGAGGTCCTGGGCAGTCATTTGCTCATCGGCTGCCACAAGAGCCTCCATGAGGTGCTTTTTGGTTCACCCCTTGCACTGGACTCCTCTTTCCTGACACAACTGGTTTAGGTAGTCTACAGTGTATTCACTGTAGATGGAAGCCATCTTTTTCCCTAAGTACTGCCACACTAACTTTACACCCAAGGGGGAAAAAAACAGGTAGGGAACTTTATACTGTAACCAAATTATATATATATATATTTTTAAAATTTCTGCCTTGATTGTGTGTGGAGTGTTTACAGTTTATCAATCTGACACACTGGGCTCTAATCCAATGTTATGCCTGTGCCACAAATATCTCGAGTAGCAACACTATGCAACCAGATCTCTAGGATCCCACCACTGTGCACCAGATCTGTCATGAACCCACTCCTGGGGGTCAGGCTCACTGAGCTCACAGTGCCCACCCTTAAGTGTAATCCACGATGGGGGGCAGACAGGGATACCCTCCTCATCCTTTAGAATGCTTGCTGAGGTCACAACTGCACCTCTGCCATGAGAATCCAGGGCATCCCTCTAACTCTGGATAAAAGCACAATACCAGTCTTGAGTCTTGTGGCCAAATATGAACACTTTCCTTGGCTAATACACACAGGAGGAAGACCCAGGTATCACATTCTAAAAACCCGATTTAGCCTTCTCCCTACAGGACATGCAACAGCCTGGTTCAAAATCTTTGTAGACTCTGGTATTCTTCCTATTCTTCCACACGTCCCTTTACAGACCCTTTTCTCAATTTGGTTGCTTATGGTGGCCCCTATAAGCAATTAACAGTTGCCACAGATTATTAAACCTTCTACAGTCACACATACAATATAAGAAATTCCTACTCAGGCAGATATTCTTTAGGAAAACAAATGTTTTACTAAAAATACTTAAATACAGTTACAACTAAAAAGAACATATACAATTTAGGTTACAGTATAAGAAACAAAATAGCAAAATATACAGAAAAATGCACTAAAACATATTAGCTAAGTCTACCTTAGGTATGAGATTTCAATGTCCAGAAAATCACTGATTTGCAAAATATTTCAGTCTTTCTGTAGCAGCCTTTGGTTCTTAGGTAGTCTCTGTGGTGGCAGCTGTTCGCTTGCAGTCAGGAGAAAAGAGTCCAAATAGAATGGCCCTGAATGTCTGTGCTGGAGAGCTTAAATAGAGCTGACCACTCCCAGGTCTGTGAATAAAAGCTTGCCCTTCCATTTAGGCCACCGGGTGTCACTCTTGCACTTCCCAAAAGTCTTATTTTCCTGATAATTTTCGATGTCAGATTCCCCCAGTTAACACAGAGTTTATAACCATAACCCCTGTAAGTGGAATTTCGCACAGGTATGCTATAAGGATGTTGTTTTTTTCTGTTACCTCACACAGGCCTGTTAGAAGGATCTTTCCTGGCTATAACACCCTGGGCCTTTGAACTGGCTTAATGTAATTAGTTATAAGGAAAATCCTGTAAGTTATATGATTATACAAGCTGATTTTATTACTTTTATTTCCCTTGGCCAGCTAACTTAGAAGACTACTCTTTGATCATGTATCCACAAGCTTTTTGACAAGAACATGTCATGTTCCTGCAAGCAAGGCTGGCCTTGTAGGTCAGAGGCAGGTCAAACCCCTTTTAAAAAAAAAAAATCCAGTCTTTTCTCTATGTGCCTTAGGATTACATAAAAAAAAAAATATATATATATATATATACACAACAAAATAATATCTACAAATACTGTAAGGGCTAGCAGCCAGGCAGCTTGCCACACAGGTCATTAAGGATGTCCTGGACATCTGGGCCAAAAATCTTCGAGCCACTGAAGGGGGCATTAAGCACCTTCTGCTGAACATCAGCAGCAAAGCCAAAGACCCTTAGCCATGAGTGCCTAGGGAGGCAAATGCCGGTGGCAGCAACCCTTGCAATAGTGTTCAAAATATCACAGAGGATCCTCAGGAGGTGCTTGCTAACATCTTCAGCAGTCTACAAACATTTGAGAATCTCCTGCTTCTGTGTACATTCTGGGAGGGCCTGGGCAGTGACCTTGCCCTTCTTCCAGTTGGTATTCTGTTTTTTTACCATATGGGACAGGTAACTGTCAATCCTCAGCCCAAAGGTAAGGATACAGGAGGCATAAACCCTCTTGTCCCACAGATCAATTCTGCATGACTGTCTGGGAGGAGGGAGCTAAGGTGCTTGGGTGCCTTAGAACGGTCATTAACTGCCTTTATAACCATTGAATCTGTTTCAGGCTGGACAGCATAATGAGAAAATCCTTGGGGGCATGGTAAAGTTTGTCTGCCTGGGAGGGCACAGCTGGCACCGTGTCAGGCTGTAGTAGTAGCAATTCTTAAAGTTGGCAAAATAGGAGGAATGATCATGGAAGGAGACTCTGGAATCTCCAGGAAATTCACCACATGCTTTCTGGTAGCATCCTCTTCCTCAGTATGAAATCTCAAGGCTGAAGATAACTGCTTGATGATATTGAAAGGGGGGGGTCAATGACAAAGTTGCCATTGATGGCACAGGTGATGTAGGCCTATAGGCACTAAGCTGGTGACAATCATCGAGGTGAACTTAGAATCTCACTGAGATTGACAACTGTCGAGGTCATCGACTGTCTGCTCTGAGTATCAGATGGAGGCGCTGTTGGTATGGGTCTGGTAGACAGAGACCCGGAAAGCAGATTTGTGCATCGATGCCTCTGCAGTCGACTGAATAGCCTAGGATAAAGAAGAAGAGGCTATCGGGGAGCGGGACCGCCACCGGGGAAGTGGTCCCCATCTCGGTCCTTTTGTGTCCCCCCGCCAGAGGACATGTCTCAGGCTTTAGCAGCCTGGGAGCTAAACGACCCTGCCAGCCACTGAGAGGTTGGTACCCCGAAGAACCTCTGCCTGGAACTGGCTACCTGTTGATCCATTAGGACATTTTTTAGTGCCTTTTTGTGACACCTGAGGGTTGTTTGATTAAACTTCTGGCAGAGCTCACAGTCGGAGACTTCGTGGTCTGGCCCAAGAGAAGCATACACGGAGGGTCTGTTTGTCTATGGAAGCAATATTTCTGCAGTGACAGAAGAGAGAGGTAGAAGGATTAACTCTTGACATAAACAAGAAAGATTCTAAAATAAGAAAAAAGTGGTAGGTGAAAAAGGCACAAAACTGCATCAGAGCTTCCGCGGAGACCCATGCAAACAAGTCAATGGTGGGAAAGAACTGTGGAGAGAGCGGGGGCTGCTCACGGTTTGGGCAGCCCCAGTTGTACTGCTGAAAAATCTTCCATATGGATCCTGCTTTACCAATGGTGAAGTTCCTATGGTGTGACATGATGACTGAGATACCTTCAAAGAAGATCTCCACATTCCCATCTGGCAGTCTCATCAGATGTTCATCAGGTTCATGATAGTACAGTTATGTAAGAACTTCCCATAACAGTAGACCTTCAAGAAGAGCTCTTGCAGCAGCCAACACCAGTAGGACTTAGCCACCAGGTGCTAGGACCACATGGAAAACTTCTAGCTAGCAGTCTACAGCATGGGACCAGCCCATAACAATGGTATAAAAGGGGCAGTCCCACAGCCCAATCTCAGTTCAACCACTGCAGACCCTGGCACAGGTAGAAAACTGAGACGGTTCCTCAAAATGGTGGAAAGCAGAGTAGCCGAGAAGGAAAAAATAGCAATCGGGGGAAGGAGGGAGGGAAAGCAAAGCAGCATCTGCTGCAAGAGCTCGTCTCTAATATCTACTGTTATGGTAAGTTCTTACGTAACTGTACTATCTTACTTAGAGGGGGCTCTTGCAGCAGGCAACATTGGTAGGACTGAGTCCCAAGCAGTGGAAGAACTGATCCGGTCAGCAGGGAGGAGGAGAAAACAAGCCTAAGATGTTCAGGAAAGGAGGCCCTAAAGGACTGCAAGTCCGGAGCTGGCCCTACACCTAGAGGCAATGTCCAAACTGTAATGTTTGATAAAGGTATGGACAGAACTCCAAGTGGCGACTGCCCAATGTCTGCAGCGGACATATTTGCAAAGGAAGCAAGTGAGCAGCCATGCCCCTGGTTGAATGGCGTTTGACTGGTCCCAGCAAAGGCTTGTCATACTTGTGGTAGCAATAAATAATACAATTAGCTAATCATTTAGACAGACAATGTTTGGAAACAGAAGCCCCTTCTCCTCTGGGGGCAAATAAAAAATACAGTTACATAGGAATTTACCTTAACAGTAGATCTTCGAGATAGGTTCCTTCAGTATGTCATTACATATTGGACTGGCGCCTCCTGGCAGTGGGCCACACGGCAGACTTTTCTAGCAATCCCTGATGAGGGACCGCCCACCCATCACGTGACAGATGTCAGCGTGGCTGGTCCCCACGCCCGCCCTCCAGTTCTCTCGCCGGAGCCAGGAAGAGGCCTGACAGCAGGAGTGAACAGGATTTGGAGTCCCTGTAAGAAGTAAAATGAGGGGGATGGAGGGAAGGAAAAATATGACCTACTGAAGGAACCTCTCTCGAAGATCTACTGTTACGGTAAGTTCCTATGTAATTGTTCTATCTTACTTTGAGAGGGTTCTTATAGTAGGTCATTATATATAGGACAGAGTCCCAAGCAGTCCCTCCAAAGAGAGACCGAGAAAAACTGGGGAGGAGGAGAAAATAGCTCCAACAGAAACTGGAAACCAGAATGGACCCAGCCTAGGACAGAAGGCCCTGCAAGACAGCTAGGCCGAAGCCAGCCCTCTGCCTAGAAGCAATGTCCAGACTGTAGTGTTTGGTAAAGGTATGGACAGAACTCCAAGTGGCTGCGGCACAGATATTATCCGCAGAGATGTTTTGCAAAAAGGCAGCGGAAGCAGCCATGCCCCTAGTAGAATGAACTCTGATGGGACCCGGTAGAGTTTTTTTGTACTTTTGGTAACAATAACGAATACAGTTGCCTAACCATTTGGAAAGGCACTGCTTGGAAACTGGTTTGCCCTTCGACCTGGGGACAAAAGAAACAAAAAGCTGATCACAGCTACGGAAATCCTTGGTCCGGTGTGTGTAGCATCGAAGGATCTGATGGACATCCATGGTGTGCAGGAGTGCCTCACCTCTATTGGAAGAGGACGGAAAGTAAACAGGAAGCTCTACTGATTGGTTCAGTGTGGCTTCTGACACCACCTTGGGAAGAAAAGTACAGTTTCGTAAGAACTTACCGTAACAGTAGATCTTCGAGAGAGGCTCTTGCAATAGGTAATTACATATAGGACTGATGCCGGCTGGCTTCAGGACCCAATGGAAAAATTTCTAACTAGCAGTCTCTGGCGGGGGACCGCCCCCACATCAGGTGACAGATGTCATGCGGCGTCAGTATAAAGGGGCGGTTCCCCACGCACACCTTCCAGTTCTTTCCCGCCAAAGGCCAAAAGGCAAGATGAGAGAGAAGTGGATATTTCCCCTCCTGGAAAAGGAGCTGAAAAAGCTTAGGGGGATGGAGGGCAGGAAGGTATTATCTACTGCAAAAGCCTCTCTTGAAGAGCTACTGTTACGGTAAGTTCTTACGTAACTGTACTATCTTACTTCGAGAGGGCTCTTGCAGTAGGTAATTACATATAGGACTGAGTCCCAAGCAGTCTGGAACAAGGAGAAGCAAACAGGAGGAGGAAAGCTACTCAGAAGTAGGCCCTCTGGTTGTGAAGGCCTTGGGAAAGGAGGCCTTGCAAAACAGCCAGCCTGAAGCCTGCTCTACGGTGAGAGGCAATGTCCAAACTGTAATGTTTCATAAAGGTATGGACAGAAGTCCAAGTGGCGGCTGCACAAATGTCAGCTGCTGACACATTCTTGAAACAAGCCGCAGAGGCAGCAACCCCTCTGGTGGAGTGGCCTCTAACTTGACCTGACAGGGTCTTGTTGTACTTGTCATAACAGAAAGTGATACAATGAGCCAACCATTTTGATAGGCATTGCTTAGAAACAGCATTGCCTTCTCTTTTATGAGCAAAAGAAACAAACAGTTGATCAGTCTTTCTGAGATTCTTCATCCTGTTGGTGTAGTATCTCAGAATTCGGTGAACATCCAAAGTATACAGGAGGTACTCTCAATGATTAGAGTGCTGCATAAAAAAGGCAGGCAACTCTATGGATTAATTCAGTGTCGATTCTGCTATCACCTTAGGGAGAAACTTAGGGTTGGTACGCAGAGCCACACGTTCCTTGTGAAAAATCAAATATGGGATTTTACACATCAGGGCCTGAAGCTCGGAAATCCATTGAGCAGAAGTAATGGCCACTAGGAAGAGAGTCTTCCAAGAAAGGAACTTTAGATCTGCTGAGGCTGCCGGCTCGAAAGGAGGCAGAGTAAGTATCTCTAAAATGAAATTCAGATCCCAAGGAGGGGCAGGAACCCGGATAGGGGTCTAAGTGAAGGACCCTCTCAAAAGGTCTTAGAGACTCTCCAGCTGAGCAAACATTCTGTCTGCAAAGGGACATGATAGGCCAAAATGGCCGCCATGTGAACTTTTAAGGATGAAATGGCTGAGACCCAGATCAAGAGGTGTCGCAGGTAATCCAGAAGTGGCCAACAGAGCACCTAAAAGGGCTCGATATCATTGGAAGCGCCCAAATAGAGAACCGCTTCCATTTCAATGGCATAAGTAGATCTGGTTGAGGGTTTTCTGGCCTCCACCAGAATCTCAGCTACTCGGAGGGGAAACCCCGAATCGGGCTTGAGCTACGTCTGCAGGAGCCATGCATGCAACTGAAGGGACTTGAGGCCTGGATGGACCAGGGTCCCCTGATCCTGGGTCAGCAAAAATAGTGACAGAGGAAGAGGAAGAGGAGGTTCCTTTGAGTACTGCTGCAGAAGAGAGAACTAAACTGGCCTGGGCCAGAAAGGAGTGATCAGAATCATTCGAGCTCCTTCGGAACTGAGTTTCTGCAAGACCATCGTAATCAGTGGAATCGGTGGGAAGGAATAGACGAATCTGCCCTTCCAGTGTAGAGACAAAGCATGTCTCCAAAAAATGCCACGCCCTGGAGCGAGTGAGCAGAAGACGGGAAGTTTTGCGTTTTGGGGGGGACGCAAACAGGTCTACCTGTGGAGTTCCCCAGCGCATGAAGATGTCTATGACCCCCTGATCCAGTTCAAATTCGTGAGCTAGAGCCAATGACCGTCTGAGCCTGTCTGCCAGCGTGTTCTCGACCCCCGGGATGTGAGATGCCGTGAGGTGAAAGTTGTGCTGCACTGCCCACTCCCAGACTCGCATCGCCTCTCTGCAAAGGGAGTAGGAACGAGTTCCTCCCTGTTTGTTGATGTACCAGACCACACACATATTGTCTGTCTGTACAGCTAGGTGATCTGGAGACAGATGCAGATGCAGAGCCTGAAGAGCATATAGCACTGCCCTTAGTTCGAGCACATTGATGTGAAGGGACTTCTCGAGCTTGGACCAGGAGTCTGTGGCTGGACAACAGGCTGACCTGGGCCTGGAGAGTGGCCGCCCTGTGGCAGAAAGGCCATGCCAGAGGTCGTGTCCAGGATCACCCCGATAAACTGGAGCCTTTGGGATGGGATCAGATAGGACTTGGCCTGGTTGATGGTAATACCCAGGGAGGCAAAGACCTGCTGGGTAAGGGAAAGGAAGCACAGGAGTTTCTCCCTGGATGGGGCCGCCAGTAGCCAATCGTCCAGGTATGGGAAAATCTGTACCCCCTGGGTATGCAGGTGGACCACTACCACTGAAAGGCATTTGGTGAACACCCGGGGCACCAAGGAAAGACCAAATGGGTGGGTCTTGAACTGGTAGTGGTCCCCGTGGAATGCAAAATGTAGGTATTTGCAGTGGGAAGGGCGGATAGGGATATGCAGGTAAGCATCCTGCATATCCAAAGCACACAGCCACTGTCCCGGCCGGAGAAGGGGCAGGAGGCTCTGCAGCGAGAGCATCCTGAACCTCTTGTACTCCATGAACAAGTTCAGGGAGCAGAGATCGAGAATCGGCCTCACGTCCCCTGTTTTCTTCGGGACCAGGAAGAAATGGGAATAGTACCCCCTTCCCTGAAGAGGAATGGGGACGGGTTCTATTGCCTCCTTCAAGAGAAGGGAGGAAATTTCTTTCTGGACCAGAAGAAGATGCCCCTGCGAGTATGACGACCTTGGGGGAGGGTGCTGAGGAGGTTTCTGAAGAAACTCTATTGAGTGTCCCTCTGCAATGAGTTGGAGCACCCAGGAATCTGACGTTATCCTCTCCCAACCCGGGAGGTAGAGGGAAAACCTCCCTCCTACCGGTTCCTCTGGAAACGCCAGAGTCTGTGGGAGAGGAAAGGAGTCAGGTGGTGTGGGGTGGCTGAAGCTCTCGCTGCTTTTTTGGGCGGTGGGGGCTTGGCAGCCGGAGGGGCCCGATGTTTATTGGCCTGCTTAGCCTGAGGTTTCACCCTTTGTCGATTCCGCCTGTGAAAGGGATGACGCTGCGCTGGAGGGGGATTGTACATGGAGTCCACAGACTTCAGTGCAGTCCCCTTCTCCTGAAGATCGGTGATAATGTCCTTGACAACACCACTGAACAGCACTGAACCCTGGAAGGGTGCTTCCTGAATAGCGGACTGCACTTCCGGGACCAAACCTGACACACAGAGCCAGGCATGATGCCATAAGCCTACGGCGAAAGCCGAGCTCCTACCAAGAGTGTCCACTGCATCGTACGTGGCATGAAGCATGTGCCGACTGGCCGAACGAGCAGAACGGACAAGGTCAGCGACTTCCTGTTTAACCTGAGAGTCAGGAAGAGAGTCCAACCTGGATTCCACCTCACTAAGAATCGCCTTCTGGTAATCCCCCATGTGACCGACATAGTTCAGGGCCCTAATACCCAGAGTGGAAGAAGCATAGATCTTCTTGCCATAGTGGTCCAGAAGGCGGGATTCTTTGTCAGGTGGAGATGAGCTCAAATGCTTCAGATTAGCTGACCAGCCATGAGTGGTGCTAATCACAACCGAGTCAGCTCGAGGGTGAGAATCAAGGAAGTCAACACCCTCGGGATCCTGGTATAGCCTATTAGACTTCTGAGGAAGAGGGGCTAATGCAGACAGTTGCTTCCAAATGGTGGAAACAAGGTTGGCATGAGGCTCAATCCAGGGTGGCACCAAGGTCGGAGTGGTCTCGGGCAGATCCAGGTGCTCAGTGAGTTCCTTACGCTGTGGGTCCGGCTGCAAGGAGCACCACTTATTAACTTCCTGGATTTTGTGCAGCAACTCCGAGAAAGAAGGATCCTCCGGAGGAGTCCTAGGCCTGGGTTTGGTCGGAGAGCGTGGCTCGTTGTTCAGGTCGGAACAACCGTCGGAGTCATCCGAGGTGTCTGAGGAGGAAGAAGACGACTCCCTCTCCCAGCGTGGGGGAGGAACAGACCCCTTGGAAGCCCTTGGGGAAGCGTGTCCTGCCCTGCCCTGGAACCAGAAGGCTCGCCCCTGGTATCTGGAGGTGGGAAGGGAGTCGGTTGTCTGGGGCGTACGGGAGCCGGAACCGTCACTGGGAGACAATTCTCCACCTCTCTGGTCAGCTCAGCCTTGGCCTCAGCCCACCAGGAGGGCAGAGTCTCCTTCAAGTCCACCGGCGGCTGAGGGGGCAGTGGAGGAGGAGGGGGATACGGATACTGAGTGTACCCGTAGGGTGCGTATCCGTAACCTGACGGCGGGGTAACCCAGTGCCGGGTAGTGAGGCACCGAGTACTGCGGCGTCAGGTAGGCCGGCGTCAGGTACTGGGGCATTGGATACTGCAGAGCCAGGTAAGACGGCGCTGGATAAGACCGAGTCAGATATCGGGGAACCGGGGGGGGGTCTGATGGAGCAGACAGCCCGGCCAGAAGCCCAGCGGGCGGGCCTAGAGCGGAGGGCCCGGCGTTGGAGTGGCATCCAGGAGGGGGATGTCGCCTGGCGTCAGTAGGACCGGTGTCGGAGCCGGCGTCCGGAGAACCAACGTCAGGTCATCTGGCCCAGCAGGAGGGAGGCCAGATGGGGGTGAAGCAGGAACCTCGGCATCGCCCGGGGATGGGGGGGAAACCCGTGGGGTCAGGCTGAGGAGACCCAGGGTCCCTGGAGGGCAGCGAAGGCTGTGGAGAGCCAGGAACAGCAGACGTAAGAGGGTCCGACGTCGGCTCTGCTGACGTCCGACTTATCAGCGGAGTCCAGGTGGACGCCGGAGGAGCCGGGCCCTACTTAGCGGACCCATCGCCTGAGGCAGGTCGCGGCGAGGGTACTTGGTCGGGCGAAAGTGGCCATGTATCCCGCTCAAGGGTTGAGGGACTTATCACCGCCTCTGTGCGGGTTGAGTGACTTATCGACCGTCTCCGTGCGGGCTTCAGAGGAGCTGACGTCCGCCTTACCGGAGCTGCTCGAACCAGTAGGCTGCACAATGACGACTTTACCAGGAGTGGAGGGCTCCAACAGCACGGCGACTCCAGCCGGGGTCGTGGTGGAAGAGGAGCCCCTGTCCTGATGCTTCTCCTTGTCCTTCTTCTTGCGATGGCCTTTGGGGGAAGTGGACGCCTGCTGAGCTTTTTCAACTCCTTCTCCATGGAGGACATTTTCTTCTTGAGGATATGGGCCTCCAGGGACTGCTGTCTCCGCCTGCGGGTGGCAGCGGCATTAAATTTAAGGCAGTGCTGGCACTTCTCCACCTGATGGTCCAGGCCCAGACAGAAGAGGCACTGGGAATGGCCGTCCTTGTGTGGGAGTTGGGCGCCGCATGAGTTGCACTTATTTTTGTGCTCGGAGGGTGTAGGAGACGACATACATCAATGAAAGGCTGATGATTAAGTTGAATAATATTGAAAAAATGGCAGTAAATACTACCGCTGACAGAGCTGATGAGCAATGAACTTTACCGCGAGGTGCTGACACAAGCTAATGGTGGGAAAGAACTGGAAGGTGGGTGTGGGGGACCGCCTTTATACTGACGCACATGACGCCGGGTCACCTGACGGGTGGTCCTCTCGCTATAGACTGCTAAGCTGAACAAGCTTGCTGGGTTCCGATGCCGCCGGCATCGTCCTGTATGCACTGCCTACTGCAAGAGCCTCTCAAGTAAGATCTTAGATTTGTCCTGAGGACCACCCGGTCCTTGTGGAAAATAAGATAAGGCTCTTTACAAACCAGAGCCTAAAGCTCTGAAATCCTTCAGGCTGACAATAATGGCAACTAAAAATAACGTCTTCCAGGAAAGGAAGTGCAAATCACAGCTCATGGCCAGCTCAAATGGGGGAAGAGTGAGCTTCTCCAACACAAAGTTCAAATCCCAAGATGGAGTTGGGCTGTGGATGGGGGAGGTTTTAGATGGAGGATCCCTTTCAGAAAGGTTTTTGAGACTTCCAACTGAGCCACGGGTTTACCATCCACCAGCTCATGGTACTCCGAAATTGCGGAAAGGTGGACCTTTAAGGAAGAATATGACAGACCAGAGTCTGACAAATGAAGAAGATATTCCATGATTTGAGGGGCAGAACAAGAAAAGGGGTTCCAATTCTTGGAAGTCGCCCAGATGGAAAAATGTTTCCACTTCATGGCATAAGTGGAATGAGCAGAGGGTTTTCTAGCCTCCATAAGGACTTGAGCGACTTGGGAGGAGACCCCAAAGTGAGAAATCGCTATGTCTGCAGGAGCCATGCATGAAATGCAGTGTTCTGAGCCCCTGATGTACAAGACAACCTCAATCCTGGGTCACTAGGTCGTGGGTCACTGGAAGTGGAACCGGTGGTTCCCTGGATAGCTGTTGTAACAGTGGAAACCAAATTTGTTTCATCCAGAGAAGAGCGATGAGAATCATCCTCGGCTTCTCTGCCTGAAGCTTGAGAAGGACCCTCTGGAGAATGGGAAATGGAGGGAAGGTGTACAAAAATGTCCCTGTCTAGGACAGAGAGAGAGTGTCATGCCAGAAAGCACCATGCCCTGGAACAAGTGAGCAAAAACTGGGAAGTTTTGCATTGTATTGTGAGGCAAAAAGGTCGATTTCCGGATGCCCCCAATTTAGGAAGAGAGATTCTGCCACTTCTTGATGTAATTCCCACTCATGAGCTAGGGTCCGAGACCTGCTAAGACTGTCCACCAGGACATTTAGAACGCCTGGAAGATGCACAGCCACAAGAGCCAGACTGTGCTGGACCGCCCAGTTCCACACCCGGATCGCCCCCCTGCACAGGGGGTATGATCGGGTTCCTCCTTGTTTGTTGAGGTACCAGACTACCAACATACTGTCCGTTTAGACCAGCAGTGATCCCTTGGGAAGGAGGGTCTGTAAGTCTTGCAAGGCATACAAGACCACTCTCATCTCCCGAACGCTGATGTGCAAAGGTGCTTTCCAGCTGGATCACAGTCCTTGAGCTTGGTGCTCCCCATCAAAGCATCCATAGTTAGGGATGCCAGAGGAGCAGGGCTCCTAAAAGGGAGACCTAAGAAAAGGTTGCAGGGTTCCCTCCACCAAAGCAATTCTTTCTGAACCACTGCAGAGACCAGTACCGGATGATCCAGGTTGTCCAGGAGTTGGTCCTACTGCACGCACAAGGACCATGAAGCCTCACCAGGGGAACAGTAGTGATGGAGGCTGCCATCAGGCCAAGAAGGCAGAGGATCTCCTGGGCCGGAATGGTCCTGGATGAAGCCACTCGCGAAGCCTGATGGATCAGGGTCTCCACCCTGTCTGGAGGAAGGAAGGCTCTGCACTGGACCGTATCCAAGACTGCCCCAATGAACTGTAGTCTCAGGGACGGGATCATGGATGATTTGGGAATATTGATAGTAATCCCTAGTCTGCCAAAGAGGTCCAAGGTGAAAGAGAGAGCCTCCAGTAGAGAGTCCCTGGACAGGGCTGAGATCAACCAGTCGTCCAGGTAAGGGAAAATTGCAATACCCTGGCGGTGTAAGGAAGCCGCCACCACCGCCAGGCGCTTGGTAAAGACCCGGGGTGCCGAGGACAGACCAAAAGGGAGCACCAGAAATTGGGAGTGCTCCCCTTGGAATTGGAACTGCAGGAAACGGCGATGGCTGGGGAAGATCGGGATGTGCAGGTAAGCATCCTGCATGTCCAGAGCACACACCCAATGATCCTCCAGAAAGAGTGGGAGGAGACGCTGGAGTGTCAACATCCGAAACTTTTTGCACTCGACAAACTGATTGAGGTTGCTTAAGTCGAGAATGGGTCTGAAGTCTCCAGTCTTTTTTGGAACTAGGAAAAAATGGGAGTAAAACCCCCTTGCCAGAGGGGAATGTGTTCTATTGCTTCCTTGAGCAAGAGGCTTTGAACTTCTTCTCGGATGAGAACAGCCTGATCCCTGGAGTAAGAAGTTCTAGAAACTCTATGGTGTGTCCGACGGACACTGGTTGCAGGACCCATGCGCCGGAAGTTATTGCCTTCTATTCCTGCGCATGGCGGGTGAACCTCCCTCCCACCTACTCCTCGTCGTGAGACTGAGGAGGTAGTGGGGATTGTGAGTCAGGAAGTGGCAGGACGTTCAGGGGGAGGGTCCCCTGTGCATCTCTGGTTCTTGGAGGCCAGAGGAGTGGTAGAACCCGTGGACTTGCGTTTGCCCTGCTGCCGAGCTGGGGCCTGCTTCATCTGCCTCCAGGTCCTTTTCTGAAAGGGCTGCTGCTGCTGTTGAGTGCCCAATCGGTACATGGACCTCACTGATCTGAGGACGAGGCTTCTGTCCTGGAGATCAGTGATGATATCTTTGGTGTCCCCACAAAAAAGCATCCTGAATCACCGACTGTACCTCGTTGGCAAGGCCAGAAATGTGAAGCCAGGAATGCCATCTTAGGGCAACAGGAGTTGCCGAGGTGCAAGCTACAGAGTCGACTGAGTCATATGTAGTCCACAAGGCATGCCTACATGAAAAGCGAGAGAGGCGAAAGTCCTTTGCAAACTCCTCTTTGAGGCCAGAGGGTTCCATAGACTGGACACGAGCCTCTAACCTGGCCAGGGTAGCCTTTTGGTGGGACACCATGTGGGCCACATAGTTGAGGGATCTAAACACGCATGTGGCCGAGGTGTAAACTTTTGTACCAAACTGGTCCATCTGCCTCGACTCTTTGTCTGGAGGAGAGGTGCTTATGTGCTTGGGTGCAGCGCAGCGGTCATGAACAGCTGAGATGACAACAGAGTCCACCTTAGGATGCATCTTTAGGAACGGAGTGTCCAGAGCCCGGTAAATCCTGTCCGTCCTCTTGGGGACAGCCGAGAGGGAATGATGCATCTGCCAGACCATAGAGGTGAGGTCCTGGTGAGGTCCCATCCAGGGAGGAATGGGGACCGGAGACAAAGACTAAGTCCAGCTGTTCGGCTAGCTTCTGTCTCATTGGGTCTTGTTCCTCCGACTCCCAGTCGAAGAAATCCTTCATGGACCTCAGAAGATCCAAGAAGGCAGGGTCCTCGGGGGGGGGGAGACTTGGGGGAAACCTTGCCTTTCGGACCCTCGGGCTCCTCCAAGGCATCCTCTGCCGACTCATCATCCTCCTCCACCTCATCATCATTGTCTACACCCTCGTCAGAAAGATTACGGATGTCGGGAAGGGTAATGTACCGACGAGCTGCCCACGAGACATGTACCGTGGACGGAGAAGAGCTTCTCAGGGACTCAGACCTAGGAGACTGCAGAAGAGGGAGTCTTGTCTCTAGGTCTGAAACCAACTCCGAGCGCACCCCCTGCCAAGACTGGATGAGGGCCTTAAAATCCGGCATAGGTGGAGGAGGAGGCATAACCGGTGGGGGCAGGTAATAAGTTATAGTTAAATTTATAAATCTCTGGGCCCCAATCGACTTAGAAAGGAAGCAGATTCAACAATCCAAACATGTTATGAGATCGCTTGATAATGGATTGAAAATAAAATGCAGGTGTAATGGTTGATATACTTCCCTGGATGGATATATAAACTTGTAGGAGTTGTTTAAGATGATTTTTTTTCAAGTTTTAGAAATAGTGTTATAATTTAACTTGAATGTATACTGTGCTGTCTCATATGTGGGTTTAACTTAAAATATGTTTGTTGGATGCTTTTTATAATGTATGTTGTAATATAGAATTGTTTGTGTAAACCTATGTTATTTTTTTAAACCTAAACATAACAGGTCCATCTTGAAAACGGGTCTATGACCCAATGATGTAAATTATTTCTACCTGTATAAAAATAAACCTTTTACATACATACATACATAATGGTAACCCTGGTAATGGTGGTAGGAGTTATAATCAGGGTAGTACTGCCCAAAAGAGCTCCATTCAGGAGGAGGACCAGCCGGGAAGTGGTCCCCAGGATACCCGAAAGGGTAATGTGGGACAGTCCGGGATCTTGTATAAATCCCAGTCGTCAGATCTGATGGAGGGGGTACCCACGTCGGACCTGCTGTAGTATATGGGCCGAGGGTCTGGCCTCGGGATAGCCAACATCAGAGGGACCAACGTTGGGACAGGCACCACCCGATCTGGTGCCGGAAGGGGATCTGGCATCTGAGGGTCTGGCATTGGGGCCAGATGAAGGGGGCCAGACAGTGGGACCAGGTCTGGCACTGGAGCTGAAGTCTGGGGCAGACCACAGGGCCCTGGCTGTGGAAGAGTCATCGGAATATCTGGTGTCGAAATGGGATTCGCCGGATCCGATGGTGGGATTGGGGCTGGGATAATCATCGGCTCCAAAGGGATCCCACCTGAAGGAGGAGGAGGAGGAGGGGCCTCCGCTGGAAGGCCAGACAGCTGAGGAGGAGCCTCCTTCTCTGTGACCCCTTCAGGAGAGTGCGGTACAGACCCAAAGGAATCTATCACATCAAGGGGTTCTGCGCTGTCTTCGCCTGAAGTACCTGCCTGAGAAGGGGAGAGTAAAGGCGAAGGAAGAGGTGGGAGAGGGGCCTTCTCCCCCTGGTTCTGCTGGTCGTTGGGTGAGGTGCCGCTGGAGGAGGCCCTGGCCGACTTACAGACTGGTGCCGGGTGGGTCCCCAAAGACTTGGGAGCCGTCTTCCCGGTGGCTGTGCAGTCCCCGAAGGAGCCAGGGGCCAGCTTAGTGGCTGTAGCAGTGCAGTCATCGGAGAGTTGACTGTCGACTGACCCGCTGAAGATTTGCCAGACTTAACCATATGAAGTCTTCTTAGGCGGTGGCTGAGCCTTGCTCGTCGAGGGCCGTAAGGTCTCATCCGTGGAGTGTTCCCTCTCCCGAGATTTCTCCTTATGGTGCTTCTTTGAGGGAGAAGATTTCTCAGAAGAGGACTCTCTAATGTGGTCCATTTGCTTTTCTAAAGAAGTTAAGCGGACCTTTAAAGGGGGGCCTCCAAAACTTGCTGTCTCCGCTTTTTGGTGGCCTGATTAAAAGTTTGGCACTCTGAGCAGAAGGAGACAGGGTGGTCTGGGCCCAAACAGATCACGCACTTCAGGTGACCGTCCTTATGAGGAATCTAGAAACAGAGAAGTTGATGGCAGATAAGGACCGCAAGGCCCATCCAGTCTGCCCATTTCTTTTTTCTACCTTATAAATGTGCCATCGGCCTTTGCTCTGTCAATGGCCTATCTATTCATACTCATCTGTATTTCTCCCTTATGCCTATCCCATGCCTGTTTGAAGCCCTGCGCTGTATTCATATCCACCACTTCCTGAGGTAGGCCGTTCCATGCATCCACCACCCTTCCTGTGAAAAAGAACTTCCTCACATTACCCCTTAATCGGCCTCCCTCTAATCTCATGCTGCATGCCACAGGACAAGCACTTCTTCTTGGGTGAAGACATCAAGTAGAGGAATATCAAAAATAAAGATCTGGCGAAGGAAAAATCCGACGCACGAACTAACACGATGATTGCTGTATGGAAGTCTGCAATACAACTGAGACAAGGCAACGGTGGGAAAGAACTGGAGGGCGGGTGTTGGGACCGCCCACTATATATGGCCATGCTGACGTCAGTCATGTGATGTCGGGTGGGCGGTCCCCCATCTGGGATTGCTAGAAAAGTCTGCCGTGTGGCCAGACGCCAGGTGGCGCCAGTCTAATATGTAATGACCTACTGAAAGAACCCTCTCGAAGTAAGATCAACTGTTCAGTTTTACGAATAGGATTGGTGTGATCCAAATAGTACCGGAGCACCCAATGAACATCCAGAGTATGAAGTAAGGCCTCCCCCTGCTTAGAATACTGAGTATAGAAAAAAAACAGGCAGGTGGATGACTTGATTCAGCATAAACACAAGACACCACCCTATGCAAAAACTTAGGATTTTTACGTAAAGACACCCTGTCTTTGTGAAAAAATCAAATAAGGCTCTTTACACATAAGAGCTTGAAGTATGGAAATCCTCCGAGCAGAAGTAATGGCTACCAAAAATAATTCTTTCCAAGAAAGGAAGTGTAGCTCTGGTACCTGGCTGGAACCTGACAAGAGGAAGCAACCAGCCGAGCCTGCGCTATCAAACAGTCCACCCTGTCCTGTGGCAGGAAGGATTTGCCCAGGACTGCTCCTGTGTATTGGAGTCGCAGGTATGGCGAAAGACAAGACTTGGGTAGGTTGATAGTAACCCCCGGGAGTCTGGAACAATCGGAAAGTGCCTCCATGGTCTGAATTAACTGTGCCCTGGAGGGGGCCATTAACAGCCAGTCATCCAGGTAAGGGAAGACATAATGCCCCTGACTGCGAAGGTCCACAGTTACCACTGGCAGGCACTTGGTAAAGACCCATGGAGCTGAGGAAAGGCCAAAGGGGAGGGCCCAAAACTGAAAATGGTTCCCCTGAAAACAAAAACGGAGAAACCAACAGTGGGGTGGTAAAAACCAGAATATGGAGGTAGGCATCCTGCATGTCCAGCGAACAGAGCCAGTCCCCCTGGTGAAGAAGGGGCAGTAACCCTTGAAGGGTGACCATCCTGAAATGCTCGTATTCCATGTAAAGGTTCAGGCGGCTTAGATCCAGAATTGGTCTCAGGTCCCCTGTCTTCTTGGGGACTAGAAAGAAGTGGGAGTAGAACCTCTCCCCTCTTTGTGCCAGTGGGACAGGCTCCATGGCCTTTTTGCACAGTAATGCTTGAATCTCCTCCTGGATGAGGGCGACATGGGCCCGAGGGTAATGAGATTGCAAACGAGGGCTGTCTGGAGGAACCTCTTGGAATTCCAGCATATGCCTCCTTTCCACAATCTGAAGTACCCATTGGGTTGAAGTTACAGTGCACCATCCATCTAGATATAGGGAAAATTGGCCCCCCTTCCGCCTCCCCAAGGCAACTGCAGAAGAAGGGGATCTAGGGGTCCACTGAAAGGACTGACACTGGGTGGATCTGGATTAGGAACCGTACATGGACTGTATTGATCTCAAAGCCTTGCCAGCCTCTTGGAGGCAAGAAATAATGTCCTGGGCATCTCCGCCAAAAAGGACAGAACCCCAGACGGGGGCATCCAGGATCTTCGCCTGCACGTCAGATGTGAATCCAGATATCCTGAGCCAGAAATGATGGCAGATGCAGATTCCTGTGGCTGCTGCCTGCCCAGCGGCATCCACCGTATCATATGCTGCCCTAAGCACATGGTTGCCCAAGTCTGAGCCCGATTTATGTAGGCTGGTCTGAAGACAAAGCTGGAGAAGAAGACATGCACAAAAGCAAAAGGACACCGAAGAAATGATGAACTTTCATGAAGAAAAGAAGGAAAAGCATCAGTAAAGCGAGAGTACAATGGCAGCCAACTGAAACAGGCGTCCATGGAGGTCTGACATGCATGGGTCGATGGCAGGAAAAGAACTGAGGTTGGGCTGGGGGACCGTCCCTTTTACACCATTGGCGGATGTCGGCATGTCGACATCAGGGGGCGGTCCCCTGCTGTAGACTGCTAGCCAGAAGTTTTCCGTGTGGTTCTAGCTCCTGGCAGCTAAGTCCTACCACTGTTGCCTGCTGCAAGAACCCCAAAGTAAGATCCTGGGGTAACACTTCCAGTAGCGGGCACACCCATTTGGGCTGGCAACAGCCCCCAGAGTGTTCTCGAAGATGTTCATAGTCCTGGTGGCTCAGCTCTGACAAGAGGGACATCATGTCTACCTTTACCTCGACGACTTTGCGCCTTCTTCCACACTGGTGAGGACATCAGTGACCAGGACTCTGGTGGTTTTGGAGTCCCACAGTTGGACAGCCAATCAGGCGAAAAGCTCTCTCCAACAGTCACAGACCCAAGAGCACCTGGGAGTAATGTTCAGGATGGACGAGGGGAAGATCTTCCTTTCGGCATCCACGAAGGAGACCTTGTTGACAGAGGTTCAGTGGCTGAGGAGCCAATCAGCTTCAGATCAGTCTACTGTGGATTCTGGGTCTTATGACAGCAATGACAAAACTGGTTTCTGTGGGATCTCCTTCACATGCGACTTCTCCAGATCAAGTTGCTGTCGGCCTGGGATCCGACCACGGAGGACTATCAGGCCAGGATTCCAATTTCCCCACTCCTGCGGCAGTCCCTGAGTTGGTGGGTGAGTTTAAGGAATCCGAGCAATGGGTCTCCCTTGGAAGTTCCCCCAGAGTTGATTCTGACAACTGATGCCAGTCTGTTGGGTTGGGGGGTAGTGCTGGTCCACATTCCCATTCAGGGGGCTTGGTCTGCGCAGGAACAGCATCTACATAAAAACGCCCTGGAGATGAGAGCTGTGCACCTCACTCTCCTTCATTTTCAAAATCGGGAACAGTCAAAAGCCACGAAAATAAGGTCAGACAATGCTGTCACGGTGGCGTACATAAACAATCAAGGGGGCACAAAGAGCAGAGAGATGCTAAAAGAAGCAACCAATCCTCTATGGGCAGAAGAGAACCTTCTTTCTCTGTCAGCAGTTCACTTGGAGGGGGAGTTGAACATGCAGGCCAACTGGCTAAGCTGTGAGAATGTCCACCCAGGGGAGTGGATCCTGAACCCGGAAGTGTTTGACCTTCTGCGTAAAAGATTCAATTGTCCACCAATTGACCTGTTCACCTCCAGACTGAATGCTCAAATGCAATGGTTCTTCAGCCGCTACCAGTGTACACAGTCAGAGGCAGTGGACACTCTATCATAGGTGTGGAATTTCGGCAGAGTGTATGTCTTGCCTCCTCTGACGCTGCTTCCCAAGGTCATACGCAAAATAAGGTACTCAAGAGGAAGGTTTGTTCTGATAGCTCCTGAATGGTCCAGAAGGCCGTGGTTCTCAGACTTAGTGAACCTAGCTCAACATGCATCATTTCAACTCCAAATCCAGGGGCACTTTCTCTCCCATGACCCCATTCTGCATCCACATCTTGAAGCAATGTAGCTAGCGGCCTGGCTCCCGAAAGGAGGAGACTCCTAAAACAGAGTTTCTCTAAAAAGGTAGTGGACACCCTGATGGCTGCCAGAAACAATTTCACGTCTGTAGCTTATGCTCATGCATGGACCACCTTTTCAGCCTGAGCCATAGAGAAAAATATTTGGCCTTCTAAAGCCACGGATCAACAGATTTTGGAAATTCTGAAGGAAGGACTGAAAAAAGGGTTTGGCCTTAAGCACCTTGAGAGGTTATGTGTTGGCTCTTGGAGCCTCCTTGGGCTCGTCCTTAGGGACTAACCGGGAGGTTATATATTTTCTGTGAGCTATCAGCAGGAGCCAAACTCTGTCCCAACCCCTGTTTATCCATGGGATTCGAATGCTCTTTCTAAAGAACCCTTCAAACCACTTTCGTCAGTACCATTGGACGTGTTGTCCCACAAGGTGTGCTTTTTAGTTGTTACGTGTTCTACTATGAGGATTGGAGAGCTTCAGGTCTTGTCCCACAAAAAACCTTACCTCATCATGCATAAAGACAAGGTGTTTCTGAGAACGATTCTGTCTTTCATTCCGAAGAGTCCTACAGCCTTTCATATGAAACAGAAAATCTGTCTTCTGTCTGCAGTCAACTCACCCAAAAGAGAGTGTTACACAAGTTGGATTTGTGCAGGGCGGTTAGGACATACCTTAGATGGACAGTGGAGTTCAGGATATCGGATAGATTGTTCATACTTTTCGGAGCAGCCAAAAAAAGGACAAAAAGCCTTCAATGCGACCCTGGCAAGGTGGGTGAGGTCATGCACTCTCAAAGCTTTTATGTTGCAGTAAAGAAGAGGGCTCTGGCTCTCATCAAGGCTCATGCCACCAGAGCTATGGCCACCTCCTGGACGAAGAAAGGTGAGGCATCTGTCTCAGAATTGTGCAAGGCAGCAATGCAGTCCCCCGTCCACACATTCACCAAACACTACAAACTGGATGTTCAAAGTTCCGCTGATGCAATCTCTGGTCGCAGTTTTTCAGGTGGCAGTTAGCAGGTAAATTTGTTCTTTTTTCCTTTTTGCAGTTTGCGTATGGGACAACATTCTCCTCCACCCAGTTGTTTAATGGATACTGCTTATTAGAACTCATATATTCTGATTACCCATTGACAATGTAGAGTGCTACAGAAAATAGAAATTACGTACCTACCGTAATTATGATCTTTCTGTGTATGTTCACTATTCATCACAGATGGGGTACTGGCTGGAGATCAGGACCCCGCGGGAGCCTTTTTTTTTTAAAAAGGATAGGCGGAGCCGACTCAGCATTGGCGCCACCCTTGAGGCCGACGTACTACGTGGCGCTCAAGGATTAGCTGTTAAGCTGTGTCGACTCTGCCTGCCTACCAGTTCTGAGTCACCGGAGAGGTAAGAGGAAGGGATGGAGGGTGGGACAAGAGAGTCCAAGGAACAGAAAAAGGAAGAGAAAACTGAACTAAAAGGAGAAATAATGACTGAGAGGACAGCATAGAGGAAGTAAAACTAAGAGGATTGGGTAGGGGCCCCAATGTCTGGAAAAGGAAGAAGGGGGGGAGAGAGAATTTAGGAGAGAGTGAGAGGTAACAAGGATCCAGGACCCTTGTCCGTCACCAGACTGTATAGGAACTGCAAGGAGTGGCAAAGCTCACCTGCCAGAATTCAAGGCACAGAATAACTGGCAATACCCCAAAAGCAGAGTCGGCTATTCTGGAGAAGGACAGGGTACAGGGACTCAGTACTCTCTGTAAAGATATTTGGTGAAAAAAGGGCTCCTTTTTTTTTTTAAATAGATGGATAACAGAAGGAGGGCAACCACTCAGTTCCCACCCCTGTAGGGGTGAGGATAAGTAGTAGAGAAGAAGTGCCACTCGAACTGTACCCCTTGGGGAAGAAAATTACCCCCCTGTGTGTCCCAACTTTACCCCGCTCAAAAAGAGGGGTAGGCACAGAGGGAGGAGGATCCAGAGACTGGAGCCCCAGGGGGATGGCGGGCGGGATTGTGATGAATGGTGAAGATACACAGAAAGATCATAATTACGGTAGGTACGTAATTTCTATATCTTATCTGTGTCAGTCTTCACCATTCATCACAGATGGGTGAGTACCAAGCCCCTCGAAGGGGGTTGATTAATTGCACCCTAAGGGACAGTGTCCCTAGCCCTCAGTGGTGACACACTAAGGGGGAACCTTCTGGGTCTGAGGAGGCCCAGAGTGGGAGAGCGAGACGGGTCTCCCGGAGGGGAAGGAATTTGCCCCAACAACGCTGTCTCGCTTCTACGGGAAAAAGATAGGTTCCCTGGTGAGCGGAGCAAATCACCTTCACGCGGCCAAGGGTGACAACCGAAAGGCTGGCCACCGATCTCCTGGTGCAGATCGTCCCTACTACCCTGGTAGCTACCTCACTGGCATCGTGAAGATGCCCTTGCTTGGTGCCTGCTAGCTCCAGGCCACGGCAGAGAGTGCGATGGCTTGCCTGGTTTGCTCCGAGTCAGGCAAAGCAGCTAGGATCTGACCCAGCGCTGACCACAAGAACCTGTTGTAGGCTGCATAGTGGGCCTGATGAGCGGAGATGGAGAGAAGCAACCACGTCAAGTAGAAAGTCCTCCTCCTCCAGAAATCAAAATCCGAAGAGTCCTGATCTGGGGGCCAGTCACGGTGGAGGGCGTGAAGCCCTTCAGGAGTGTCCAGGTGCGTCAATCCAGACTGTGGATGAGGCATAGAACCTGGAGACTCTGGGAGAGCGCAATACCTCTGGCTGAGGTCCCTAGGGGCAGGAACTCCAGAGAAGGGCCTCTGCCAGAAACGCATGGACGTCTCCCGAAAGGGAGCAGGCCAGGGCGGCACCACAAGGGTGGCCGCACCGAAATCGCCTAGAAAGGCATGCGCCGCATGCTCAGGATTGTTCATGAAGAGGGGAGAAAGGTGAAGGTCCTCCAGCATCCTCACGAGGAAACGCTGATACTCGGAGAGATCAGTGGCAGGAGAGATACGGACAGACGGTTCCTCTCCCTCTGAAGAGGGGGATGAGGAGCTGGAGGTCACCATGTGCTCTGAGAGTGGCTGCTCGGGGGGAGGTTGAAAAACCTGGCTGTCCATGGCCCTAATGTAGGCAGGGAACCGAGCAGCCACTGCTCTGAACTGTTCCCAGGTGAGAGGACCGCTAGGACCAAGAATACCTGGGAACACTGGAGAAGGCGGCAGAGGGAAGGGGGCAGAGCCGAGAGAGGAAGTCGTCTGACCTTTGCCAGGGCTAGGGAGCAGACCAAGGACCCCCGCGGAGGGTGTCCTGGAAGACTCCGCAGCCGACAGCTGTACAACCACGTTGGTACTGCCTAGGCTGCGCCTAGAAGAATCCCCCAAGTGAGGCGACTGGGGCCGTACAGATCCAGAAGGACGGTCCCCTGCCTCCAAAGAATGGGACCCCCTCAAGGAACCAGAAGGGGAAGGGCGGAAGTCCGCGCTTCGGCTTCGTCCAGGGCCCGGGTGGGTCCCAGAGAAAGGTCGACGCGCCGACCCCACACCCCTCGACCCCTCAGAGTTCGAGAGAGTCCTTGTCCTCGAAAGGGCCAGCCTAAGAAGCTGGCAGCTCTGGGCTGCCCCCGAAGGGGAGACCCAGGAAGCAGCACCTTCCCCTCCTGTGGGCTTCCTGATAGGCCCCAAAGTTGGGCGATCAAGACACACCAACGGGAGGGGTACCACCGCCGAGGGGTCAAGGAACCCCCCAAGGCCAGGTTGCATGGCAATGGTGGCACGCACCACAGCCTGCTGGTCAGTACCACTGACCCTAACCTCGGGGGGAACCAGACGCACCACAGAAGGGGGCTGACTGAGACCCGTCGTGGAGACCACCAGCTCGTCCTCCTCTGCAGACAACCCCGGAGGGTGTGACTGCCCGCTCGACTCCGAGCCCGACTCCGACGAGCTAGAGTCTGAGGCCCTAAGCCAGACGGTAGGAGGGCGACCTTACCAAAGGGTCCAGAAGTCCAAGCAGTGGCCAAGGTGGCACCTGCACCCTCCACAGCCCCGCAAGCGGCGCTGGCAGAAGGCGGCAGGGCAGCACGGGCCAAAGGTCCTGAACTAGGGCCAGCTGTGGCACCGTCAAGTCCACTGGCACCAGGGGCGGTACCAGTAACAGAGACGGCGCTGACAGAAACCCCAGCCACAGCCTCGGCGATGACGACGCCGCCAGGCCCTTCGGCACCGCGAGCGGCACCGAGGACCGCGCGCGCCACCCCGAGGGCAGATTTGGCGCCCAACATGGCATCGCTAGACCTCGGCAAAGCGCGAAGCAGACACCGAGAGCACCAACGGGCGCAGAGGACGGCACCGACGGATGACCAAGGCCTCCATCGCTCCAGCTCAACCTCGGCACCGAGGACGCGTGCCGAGGCGGAGGACATGGTGAAAGGCTGCGCGATTCAGGGTCACGGTGCTTGCAGCAGGGTCGGGTACCGCTGAACGGCGCTGACAAGCGCCCACGGTGCCGAAAGATGAGTCGGTGCCACCGCTGGTGCTGACAGGACCACGCACCGCGAACGTCGCCTGGACAGCCCGACGGCACCGAGCTATGGCGATGATGGGACGGCGCCGACCCGGCCTTCCGGACCACGGGAGCGACACTGGGGAGCCTTCACCCCGAGGAGGTGATTGCCATAGTGGTGCCTCCCGCCCGCTCGGGAGGAAGCGGGACAGGCCTCCTGCATCAGCGGAAGGAGCCTCGGCCAAGGCTAGGGCTACGAGGGCCGAGGCTCCCTCCTCCTCGGGTCCAGTATAGAACCGGAGGGACCGAGGAAAGGCTGAGAGAGCGCTGCTTGGCCCGACGAGTGCGTAGACCTACCCCCGAAAGTCGGGCGGAGCTCGCCTTTACTTTTAAACGCTGGGCTGTTCGAGATCGCCATGTCCATGGAGAAGCAGGCGCTGTACGTAATCCATGTCGCGGAAGCGGCCAAGACACGAGAGACCAGTCATGCTGGTCGGTAACGGAGTACTTGCGGCCGCACGGGCACCGATGCATGGGGGGCCGCCCCACCTTAGACGACTTCTTGCCCTCCGACCGCGACATGACCTACGGAAAAAAACACCAAAAACAGACTCGACGTTGCCAAAATGTAAAATAAATGGAAAGATCTTACCAGCAGCGTTGAGTAGGGCAGACTAGAACTAGCAGGAACCGACGGACTGTCGACGACAAAAGGCTAAGGCCTAAAACTTTGAAAAACTCTTCAAAGGCTTCCCACGAGGTGACCTCGACGGCGGGAGACGAAGAACTGGTAGGCAGGCGGAGTCGACACAGCTCAACGGCTAATCCTCGAGCGCCACGTAGTACATCGGCCTCGAGGGTGGCGCTCGACGCTGCATCGGCCCGCCTCATCCTTTTAAAAAAAAAAAAAGGCTCCCCCGGGGTCCTGATCTCCGGCCAGTACCCCATCTGTGATGAATGGTGAAGACTGACACAGATAAGATGAAGAAATTTCTTCATACTTACTGTAATTTCTTTTTCTGTTAGCTTCAACATTGTCAATGATGTCTTCCCAGGAACTTTGTTCCTGCTGGAGAATATTGTCCGGTATGCCAGCACTGAGATGTCCCTTGTTTTCTGATGAAGTTTCTGACTGTAAGCCCGTCTGGATATCCTAGGATTTACCTGCTGTGCTTATATACATTTAAAAAAAAAAAAAAAAAGCAGTTCCACATTTAAATACTGGCTTCTAGTATGTAGATTAACAGGTTAGATTTTTATGATCAATAAGAGTGACTCCCATGTTACAGTTGAGTGCTTACACTGTCTGCAGTTCCTTTCCAGTGTTGCCTTTTTCATTAATTCTTTTGGCAAGTCTCTTCTAGTTGGTTCTGTACCGCAAAGAAGTTCCACCACATCAGAGAAGCAGACAGCTAGCCTTCTTCCATCCTCCCACTCTCCTGATGAGCTAGGGAATCATTTACTGTATATTTATTGTGGTTAAATGTAGGAGTATGTAAACAGCTTACATATGTTGGTTCATTTCAAGCCGAACAGTATAATCTATACATATCTACTTTCACATAATTAGGGGCACAGCAAGGACAAAAGTGAATGGAGAGTTGCTGCTGTCCAGAATGTTCATATGCTCAAGATTCCCTCCTGCCCTATCTGGAGCATTACATTTATAACCACATCAGGTCACATGTCAGCAGCTGTCTCATAGGCTAGCTTTTTTTTTTTTTTTTTTTTTTAAGTGCCCGAGTTCCCATTTGCTCATAGAAACCTAGAATTTGATGGCAGATAAGGACCACTTGGACCACCTAGTCTTCCCATTTCCCTACCTAATGCATAGACTGCAGATCCTAGTTAACCAACAGCCTACTTCCTCTTGCCCCTCACTAGAATTGCCTTATGTCTGTCCCATGCATTCTTGAATTCCTTCACTGTTTTTGAGTCCACTACCTCCTCAGGAAGGCTGTTCCATGTATTCACAACCCTCTTTGTGAAAAAATACTTCCTCACATTACCTTTGAGCCATCCCTCCTCTATCTTCAAATTGTGCCCCCTTGTTCTTGCACATCTCTTTTTTTGAAAGATGCCACCATCTGGACCTGCTGATTCCCTTGATGTACTTGAAAGTTTCTATCATGTCCCCGCCTCCCTTCTCTCCTCGAGTGTATACATATTAAGCTTCTTTAATCTCTCTTCGTATGTCTTCTGGTGCAGACCCTGCACCATTTTAGTTGCCTTCCTCTGGACAGCCTCCATCCTGTCTATGTCCTTGCGGAGATGGGGTCCCCAGAACTCAACGCAGAACTCCAGATGGGGGCTCACCAACTGTCTGTACAAAGGGATAACAACTTCCTGTTTTCTACTGGTGATGCCTCTCCCTATGCATCCCAGTATCCCACCAGCTCTTCTTACTGCCTTCTTACATTGCTTGCCCACCTTAAGGTCATCTGATATGACTACCCCAGGTCACTTTACATTTCTGTAGTTATTATTTCACCCCCGTGTACTTTTCCCCTGGATTTTTGTTTCCCAGGTGCATTACTTTGCACTTCTTTGCATTGAATCTAAGCTGCTATATATTTGACCATTCCTCCAACCTTGCCAAGTCCCTTTGCATCCTCTCCACCCCACCTTCTGTATCAACCCTGTTGCAGATCTTTGTGTCATCTGCAAAGAGACATACTTTTCCTTCTAGTCCCTCTGCAATGTCGCTTATAAAGACATTAAAGAGGACCAGTCCCAGTAATTAACCCTGTGGAACCCCACTAGTAACCACCCTTTCTTCACAGTAAACTCCATTTACTATTACCCTCTGTATCCTGTTGTCTAGCCAATTTTTAACCCAGGCTACCACCTTATTATATTATCTGACCATTAGATGCACCACAACTTACACTACAGTCCATTGCTTACTTGTTTACTTCTTTCACTCATAGTACACCTTGTGTAGGTTATTTCACTTTTTTTGGGTTCAGTCAAGTAATCTGGCTAGTGATTTCTAGGGCTGTCTGCCCAATCCCACACTGACCCTTTTTCTGTTACTATTCCTAACATTTTAGCCTTGTCACACTGTTCTTTTTCCTTACCCTAATCCTAATCATTCCCTATGCCCCCCACCGTGTCTCTTCCAACCAACTTCATTTTATCTATCCTCTCCTTGCTCTTTTCCCCTAATCCTATACTTAATCCCCCAGACTCTCATTCCCTTCACCCCTCCTCCCCCCATCAGGCCAGTCTCTACCTCCCTAACATTACACCCCCTCCCCTCCTTCCCACTGAATTCAGTCTCTTCCCTCTCTCCTGTCCATCTGCTCCCCATTGCTTGCCTCCCTCCCCACCAAATCCCTTCCTCTCTGATACACCCTGGGCTTTTCCCTTCATGTCTACTAAACCTCGAAGCCCTGTTTCACTGCACTTCCCCACCTACTCCTATCTCCCCTCAACCACCGGAGGTACAGGTACCCTCCTCAATTCTTTCTTTTCCTACTCCTTTTACTTCTTTCTGGAGATGTCCATCCAAACCCATGCCCTCTCTCTCTACCCCCCCAAACTCGGCTCAAACCCACTCAGGCCCCACTCTGCATTCTTCTTCTCTGCCCAAGGGTCTTCATACTTATCACTTACATGCTCGTAGCCTCCTGCCCAAACTGGATGCTCTTAAAGTTTGTATCACCCAACATCCACTCAACATTCTCTGTGTTACAGAAACCTGGCTGTCAGCCAGAATCCCTGACTCTTCCCTCTCTATCCCAGAGTTCAATTTCTTTCGCCAAGACCGAGGCAAGTGTGGTGGCGGTGTTGCCCTGTATATTAAACAATTACTCTTCTGCTCCATTACATTCAAGGAGACCCGCACATCATCCCATGAAGTGATCTTAGCACAACTATACCTCCCTTCCTCTTCCCCGCTCTATATAAGAGCACTTCATGCTCCACCTAAAACAACAACTGATACCCTAGTCTCCATCATTACTTGCATGTCCTCCCACACGGCAGACGGTGAGTTGCTTCTCCTAGGTGATTTCAACCTAGACTGGCTCTCCCCCTCCTCAAAGCTTGCCCTCCTTAAAACAGAAGCCCTCAACCTTACACAACTGATACACGAACTCACCCGCATAACCCCCTGCTCCCAAAACCACTCACTGTTTAACTGGGTGTTGTCCTCCCACCCCCATCATATCATTACAGCAGAGACGCTACTAGATGTCCTCAGTGATCACTGCATTACTTTCTGCATAGGTAAGATTCACCTTCCCTGTGCTTCCCCCAAATACATATGGCCCCTCTCCCTCCACAATCTGGATGTTACTGCCCTTCAACAAGATCTCTCTCAGACAGACTGGCTACCCATCTTTTCAGCCGATGATGTTGACTCTGCCCTATCTCTTTTCTCCAGCCTCTTCTTCCGCATTTGGAATCACCACACCCTCTTAAAGCAATCCAGAGTAAAAAGACAATCACCCTTGGATAACTGCAGACCTGCTGGTCAAATGCAGAGCCAGGGACAAAGCTTGGCACCAATATAAAGTGTTCTCTTCTCTAGCAGACCTCCAAGCTTATAAAGCCCCAAGGAATAATTGCACAAAGGCCATCCCTGCCTCTCCAAGGCTAATTACTTCAGGCAACACCTGCAGCAAGATCAATACACACCCGCTTCTTTTTGGAAAATACTCCACTCTCTCCTTGATCTGCCTGCCCAACAAGCCTCCTGTCCTCAAAGTTGATGGCTTCCCAGTCTCTGACCCCGCATCAGTCACTGAGACGTTGAATACTTTTTTTGGCGCTTGCCCCGACAACCCCCCCCCCCAATACCTCTCTCCACCCCATCAGACGCTCCAGGTCAAACTACTAAGTTCAAATTCCCCCCTTCTCCTCCCTTGAAGTATACACAGCCTTCCTCGCCCTTAACCCCACCAAGTCCAGCCCCGACAGTCTCCACCTCAGGCTTCTCTATATCTCTGCCCCAGCTATAGCTGCCCCGCTCACCCACATTCTCAATCTCTCTCTCTCTCTCTCTCTCTCTACCTCCTCCATCCCTAAGGCCTGGAAATCTGCCAGGTTTTACCCCTTCACAAGGGAGGTGACCCTTCAGTTCCCGGAAACTATAGGCCTATCTCCCTCCTCCACTCTGTTGCCAAACTTCAAGAATCCCTTATTCACTCTAGGCTGTCTGAATTTCTGACCACTACAAATACTTTCTCACCAGTACAGTCTGGCTTTAGCAAACAACACTTGATCATCTCCTCATACGAACATACGAAATTTGCCAGCAGATGAAGGCCTAGAGGTCTATCAAGTCTGCTCGAATGTGCAGCTAGCACCCCTTATTCTGCAGCTGCCCCTCCCTTCCACCCTTCCCCTTCATTAACCCTCCCTCTTGTCCTGTCCCATCCTCGTTTGAAGCAGTCCACTGTTCTACTGCATACCACTTCAGCAGGTAACTCATTCCACCCAGCCACCACCCTCTCTGTAAAAAAGTGTCTCCTCATCTCCCTCCTGAACCTTCCTCGCTCCAGTCTCATATCATGGCCCCTGGTGTCCCTCCCCTCCCTTACTTTGAACAGCCCCTCTGTACTTGTCTTGTTTATTCCTTTCATGTATTTAAAGGTTTCAATCATGTCACCCCTGTCTCTCCTCTCCTCCAGTGAGTACATGTTCAACTCTTTCAGCCTCCTCTCGTATGATAAGTCCCCCAGCCCCTTGATCATCTTTGTCGCTCTGCGCTGCACCCCCTCCAGTAACTTAATGTCCCTCTTCAGATACGGATGCCAGTACTGCACGCAGTACTCCAGGTGTGGTGTAATGACCTATACAGTGGCAGAATCACCTCCTCCCTCCTCGAGGATATGCCCCTTGCAATACAACCCAGCATTTTGTTGGCCTTTGCAGCCATGGACTAGAGTCATATTACTGACACCATTGTGATAGACTTGGCGAAGGCTTTTGATTCTGTCTCCCATCCCCCTCCTGCTACAAAATCTTAGATCTGTTGGCCTTGCTGAACCTGCTGTCAACTGGTTCTGCTCTTATCTTCACGACAGGAAGCAATCAGTACAAATAGGTTATGCATTCTCCTCCACACACTCTATCCTCTCCGGGGTCCCCCAAGGCTCCATCCTCGGCCCCATCCTTTTCTCCCTATTTATAAACAACCTCCCCTCAGTCTGCAAATCTTCTAGTATGCATAAGTACGCTGATGTTACTATCATTTTCATCTCCGGGCCCTCTGCCATCAGTGTACAGTCCCCTCTCCAGGAAGACTTCAATACAGTTTAGTCTTGGTTCCAGGATAACCAACTCAAACTCAATGCAAAGCAAACAGTGGCCATGACTTTTGGCTCCAGACAAAAGCTGGCCACCCTCCAGTCCTTTCCTGTTTTTGAAACCTTGGATGGCTCTCCCCTTGAGAACATTCCAGACTTCAAATACTTGGGAGTATGGTCGGATTGCCACCTAGACTTCTTTGCCCATGTTGACGTCATCTGCACTAAATTACATCCCAAACTGGCTGTCGTCTATCAACATAAAGGAAGGCAGTATAGCGCAGTGGTTTAAGGCTCTGAGCTGCAAATCTGGTGACATCCAGCAGACCAGACCTGGGTTTGAATCCCACAGCTTCTACTTACATACTGTGTGACCCTGAGCAAGTCACTTAACTTCCCTGTGCTCCCAAGATGCTCCTGTAAAAAAGCTTTCAGCTTAGTGTGCTACTCCTGGTTAAACAACTAAAATAAATAAATAAATAAATAAAAATAAAAGACGGTCTCCCTCTCCCCACCCGTCGAGAATTGGTATCCAAAATGATCATACCTGTCTTTGATTATGCTGACGTAGTGTACGGCACAGCCTCTCAATCTTCCCTTGCCAGATTAAACACCCTTCTCAACTCTTGCTGCTGCTTTGCTATTGTCTCCTCCCGCTTGCTCACCACTATCTCCTTTACTCTGCCCTCTCCCTTATGATTTTAACTCGCAGGAGCATGGTTCACTGTGACTTCTTTGTTGAAAAGTTCAAGTTTGAAACCCTCACCCACCTGTCTCTCTGCCCGCCTCTCCCAAGTGGTCTCGTCAAACTACTCTATTCACCGTAGAGATCCACGCACCTTTTCTATCCCTTCCACCAACTCTGCGGCTGGTCAGTCTTTCTCCTTTAGTTTCCCTTTTCTCGGGTATAAACTCCCTTCTGACTTTCCTCCTCCTTCTCACTCAAAAGGATCTTCAGACTTCTACCCCACCCTCAGTGCTCCCAGTGTTCCCTACTTTCACCTCCTTAAATACAGGTAGCCTCCCCCCTTAACTGTCATCACCCCGTAGCCCACTCTCCTCTCATTCAGAAGGTAATCCAGTGTAGAACTGCGTACCTGGCTCCTGAGATCAGTGGTCAGGCCACTAATTTTAGCTTGTGTTACTGAAGGTCCTGCATCAGTACTAGTAGTGTAACTTTACATAGAAACATAGAATTTGCCGGCAGATAAGGACCGCTTGGTCCACCCAGTCTGCCCATTTCCCTACCTGATGGATAAGCTGCAGATCCTAGTTAACCAGCAGCCTACTTCTTCCTACCCCCACCCCCTAGAATTGCCTTATGACTGTCCCATGCATGCTTGAATTCCACCACTGTTTTGACTCCACAACCTCTGGAAGGCTGTTCCATACATCCACAACCTCTCTGTGAAAAATACTTCCTTAAATTACCTCTGAGCCGCCCCTCTATCTTCAAATTGTGCCCTTATTCTTGCACACCTCTTTTTGAAAGATGCTACCTCTTGGACTTTGTTGATTCCCTTGAGGTACTTGAAAGTTTCTATCATGTTCCCCCTCTCCTCCTTTCCTCGAGGCTATACATATTAAGCTCCTTAAGTCTCTTCATATGTCTTCTGGTGCAGACCCTGCACCATTTTAGTTGCCGCCCTCTGGACAGCTTCCATCCTGTCTATGTCTTTATGGAGACTGGGTCTCCAGAACTGCACGCAGTACTCAGGATGTGGTCTCACCAGCTGTCTGTACAGAGGATAATAACTTGTTTTCTACTGGTGATGCCTCTCCCTATGCATCCCAGTATCCCCCAGCCCTCCTTGCTGCCCTCTCACATTGCTTGCCCACCTTTAGGTCATCTGATATGACTACCCCAGGTCCTTTCCATTTTTGTTGTTAGTATCTCACCAGCCATTGTGTACTCTTCCCTGGGTTTTGTTTCCCAGGTGCATTACCTTGCACTTCTTAGCATTGAATCTAAGCTGCCATACATTTGACCATTCCTCTAACCTTGCCAAGTCCCTTCTCATCCTTTCCACCCCACCTTGTGCATCAACTCTGTTGCAGATCTTAGTGTCATCGCAAAGAGACATACTTTCCTTCCAGTCCCTCTGCAATATCGCTTATAAAGACATTGAAGAGGACCGTCCTAATACTGAACCCTGCGGGGTACCCCACTGCTAACCCCCTTTTTCAGAGTGGACTCCATTTACTATTACTCTGTGTCCTATTCTCCAGCCAATTCTTACCCAGGCTGTCATCTTGGGACCCACCCCAGGCTGGCTAACCTGTATATTAATCTTTTGTGTGACTGTGTCAAATGCCTTGCTAAAGTCTAGGTAGGCCATGTCCACAGCCCTCCCTGATCAACTACTTTGGTCACCCATTCAAAGAAATCTATCAGATTTGTCTGGCATGACCTTCCGCTGTGAATCCATGCTGCCTTGGGTCCTGTGCCCTCTGCCCTCTAGATACGCAACATTCTCTTTCCTTCAGAAGTGATTCCATCATTTTCCTACCACTGAGGTTAAACTAACAGGTCTGTAGTTTCCTGCTTCTGCCTTGCTCCCACTTTTGTGAAGGGAATCACATCTGCCCTCCTCCAGTCCTCAGGTACCACCCCATCTTCCCATGATTTGTTAAAGAGGGTAGTCAGTGGTGTCACTAGTTCTACCCTTAGTTCTTTTAGAATTCTGGGATGAATCCCATCAGGCCCCATTGCTTTGTCCACCTTCAGTTTTAAGAGTTCTTTCTTCTGTAAATGGGCTGGTATCAACTTCTTTATCCAGAGTGTTTCTACTGTTTGTTTTAGGTACCTCCTCTTCCTTTGTAAATACTGAGCAAAAATATTTGTTTAGTATCTCTGCCTTTTCACAGTCACCCTCTGCCACCCTCCCTCCCTTTTATTAAGCCTCACTATCCTCTCCCTTGGTCTTCCTTCACTCCTGATGTACCTATAAAAGGTTTTATCCCCTTCTAACTGAGTTGGCTATCTTTTCTCGGTTTGGGCCTTTGCTGTTCTGACTGCCTTTCCAGCTTCCTTTGCTTTAACTGATACAGTTCTCTGTCCTGTTCTTTCTGTGATTCCTTGTACTTCCTGAATGCTTTTTTTCTTGAACCTTCACTGCCACTTCCTTTGAGAACCATAGTGGTTTCTTACCTCGTTTCATTTTGTTTATTTGCTTTACACAAAGGCTTGTTACCTCTGTGATGGCAGTTTTATTATTCCCCATTGTTCTTCCACCCTCCTTCCTGCCCAATTGCTAGTGCATTCCTTAGGCACTCACCCATTTTGGCAAAGTCAGCCCCCAAAATCCAGTACCTTGTCTTGTACATTGACTCTATTGTTGTGTTTATTGTGAACCATACTGTTCGCTGTGGTCGCTAGTTCCCAGATGGCTACCCACTTCTACATCTGTGATCCTCTTCATCTCCATTTGAGAGAACCAGGTCTAAGATTGCTTCCTCAGTGGGCTCCAATACTAGTTGTCTAAGGCATGCCCCTGTAGGGCATCTAGAATAACCCCACTTAGAAGTGGCTGCTGCAACAGCACTCCAGTTAACATCTGGCATATTCAGATCACCCATCAGCAATATCTCCCCTTTATCTGCCATTCTAAGTACACTTTCTATCATTTCCTTGTCCATTTCCTCCCCCTGAGAGGGGGGTCTGTATACAACCCCTGTGCAGATTGTGGTGCCATTGCCTGCCTCCAAATTGACCCACAGTGCTTCTTCTCCTCCCTGTTTACCCTTTTGTTCTGTTGCTTTGATTTCTTCTCTTATGTAGAGAGCTACTCCTCCTCCTCTTTTACCCTCCCTGTCCCTCCTGTAGATAGTGTATCCTGGTATGTTTACGTCCCAGTCATGGTTCTGTGTGTACCATGTTTCTGTGACTGCCATGATATCCAGATGTTCCTCCTCCATCAAGGCCACTAATTCAGGAAGCTTGTTACCCAGACTACGGGCATTGGTACTCATTGCTCTCCATTTTTTGATGGCTTTACCTTCTGTAGTGGCAACCCCCACTGACCTTTCTACCTTGGTCTTTTTCTCATTTAGTACCCTGTTTTGTAGGGGGAGGCTGGGATTTTCCTGCTGCTTATCAGTGCCTCCCCCCTTGACTAGTTTAAAGGCTTGCCAATGAAGCATTTAAACCGATTGCCCAAAAGACATGTCCCCTTCCTGGACAGATGCAGACCATCCTGCCAGTATAGGCTGGTGTCCCTCCAGGTGGAACCCCAGTCCCCAATGAAGCCAAACCCCTGTGCTCCACACCATTTTTTCAACCATTTGTTAAACTGCATGGTGCAAAGTACCCTTGCCTCACTCATGCCACTGACAGGCAGCACCTCTGAGGAGGATACTGTGTGTGCTACTTGTCTTAAGCCCCTCCCCAACTCTACAAAGTCCTTTTGCACTGATCTAATCTCATGATGAGCCAAGCCATTTGTCCCTAGGTGGACAATGACGTCCAGCTCAGACTCCTGTGCAACTGTTCTCGTGATCCTAAGGATGCGCTTCCTGTCCCTCCAAGCCATGGCATCAGGCAGGCACCTTACTTCAGTTTTCCTGCCCCCCAGTTCTATCCTCCCTAATAATTGAGTCCCCACCAGGAGCTGCTTCCTTTCCTGTGGTGTCCTCTGCCTCCTTCCTGAGGGCCTCCTTCAGACAGTTGTCTGCACCCTCCTTAGTCTCCTCTCGTGGTGCATCCATAGGAACTATGCTCCCCAGAATGGTGTATGGATTGTGGAGTGTAACAACTGACTGGGTGTGCCTCTGTTCCACCACCCTTACCCTCCCTGAGCCCACTGTGGTCCAACTGCTGTGCTTTCTTGCAACTCTGAGGTAGTGGTGGTGGCTGTGGTGCTCCCTGGATGGGAGGTTCCTCTGCCACTGTCCAGTGTGGCCTGAAGATGGGCAACTTCTCCCTCAGGGCAGATAGTTGTTCGCAAACAGGGCAGCATCTCAGCCTCAGAAAGACTCCCGGAAGACTGCTGCCCCATAACCATTACATTGTACTACTCCCCACATAACTGTCTACCTTGTTTAGTTTTTTTTTTTTGTGTGTGTGTCTGATCGGTGCGTTATATAGAAATATATGTATTTATATAATGCGTATGCTTATATTGTCAGTGCAGTGTGCTAGACAGGATATGACAGTGATGTGTACCTTGCCCTCTTGAGGAAATGATGTCAGAACCCCAGGTATAAATGAACTATTTCCAGGGGTGGGTGGGGTGAGGGTGGGAAGGGTTGGGCTTAAACTGTGCCCTCACGAAACAATCAGCTAAACGCTCTGACCTACCTATGTGATAAGTGCCTTTCTGTCAGCAAGATGCCATACACGACCATTTGTAATACTGCTTCAAACCAATCTGACAGAGAAAATACCCTGCTAATCAGAGAAAAATCCAAACATCCAAGTCAGACACAGGTAAACCTCCCCAGCCCCAAAAGAGCCTGGTGACTTGTGCTCTGAAAACAGTCAGCCCCAAAACACGTCAGCTGTGCAGAAGGGCAGACACAGAAAACAGTATTCAGCCTATCTGGGTTTAAACTCTTCCTGCACTGAAAACCTTAACACTTGTAACACAAGTAAAGCAAACTCCACCTCCTCTGTTGATTGAAAGACTGCCTTTTCTGATAATTCTAAGTTCCTTATTTCACCCTTCAGTTAGAAGTATCCTCCACCTGAAGAATATTAACTTTCCTAAGGAATCTGCTTCAAACCAAAGGCAATTGTAAATTGTAAGGTTCACCTCCCTCTGTTGTGAGCACTACTCACTTTCTTGCAAATCTTAAGTCCAGTGTTGCAGCTTGCAGCCAGAGGTAGCTTCACCTGAAGACTATGAGGTTATCTGATGAGCCTGCTAAAATTAGTACTTTTATCAAGGTCTGTAAGATTCTTCCAGAGCTATTGGCTGTTAAGTAGCTGTGATGTAAGCACTTCCTGACACAGTCTGGCTTGGCCTTATAAGGCCCACTGAGGTAAACAAAAGAAAAAACAGTTTCCACCCCCAGGCACTGTCTGGGTCCAATACACAGCCTGTAACCTGCTCTCAATTCAGGGCTTATGACAAATTCTTAGCCCAGTGAATACTCACAGTATTACAAATATTGCAATGCAAACAGTCAATCACTAACTCCAATCAAGTCAGAAGGGCAGAAACACAGAAACAGTAAAATCTTAACAATTGTAACAAGTAAAGCAACTCCACCTCCTCTGTTGATTGAAAGACTGCCTTTTCTGATAATTCTAAGTTGCTTATTTCACCCTTCAGTTAGAAGTATCTCCACCTGAAGAATATTAACTTTCCTAAGGAATCTGCTTTAAACCAAAGACAATTGTAAATTGTAAGGTTCACCTCCCTCTGTTGTGAGCACTACTCACTTTCTTGCAAATCTTAAGTCCAGTGTTGCAGCTTGCAGCCAGATGTAGCTTCACCTGAAGACTATGAGGTTATCTGATGAGCCTGCTAAAATTAGTACTTTTATCAAGGTCTGTAAGATTCTTCCAGAGCTATTGGCTGTTAAGTAACTGTGATGTAAGCACTTCCTGACACAGTCTGGCTTGGCCTTATAAGGCACACTGAGGTAAACAAAAGAAAAACCAGTTTCCACCCCCTAGGCACTGTCTGGGTCCAATACACAGCCTGTAACCTGCTCTCTTGTATCATTATTTGTACTCCTTTATCTTGATGTTAACGACTGCTTTGGATCTTGTAACCATGACCCTTTTTTTTTTTTTTGCTTACCAGAAAATTTCTTGTTTTATGTCAGTTTTATCCCTCTGTACCCCTTTCCCCAGGTCGCACCTGGAAACAAGCCTCGGCTCAATGATGCCTTTCCTGGTTATCAAATTTTAAATAAAATTCTATGCTGATTACAGTCTTGAGTTGTGCCATTTCCCCCAGTAGGGGTTGCACATTATCCCCACATGTTCTGATTACCCACTGATGATGTTGGAAGTAAACGAAATTACAGTAAGAAGTTTCTTCTATCTTGTCTATGCCAGCAGCTGAAGTGGATGCTGACAGCACTTCGCAAGTGGCCTTCTAGAGGGATTTGTGGATGGGCAAAAGCAACGTTTTGTGAGGCCCATCACAACTGATACTTGCTCAGAGGTTCTTTTATTTTTGCTGAATTCAGGGTTCCCCCGCTCAGTCACCCTGATGTCTGAACCATCTTTAGCAGCCTAATCCTTCGCCTTACTTTTTTTTTTTTCCCCTTCTTTTATTTCTCCTCCTCCCTTGACAGGTTTTCTTCGCGGTCTGCCCCAAGCCCCATCACCCGGCTCCTCCAGGTGGTCTTACCTTTCGCTGTCCCTGCCTTGTGGGATCAGCTTCTGGCCACTGGTGTGGAGCCTGCGAGGAGCCGACTGTTCATTCTGCCGCCGCTGGGCATTTTCCATTTTTCACCCATCCTCACCATTGCCAGGGCGCATACATCGCCACGCAAGTGTGGAGGTGCTCGCATGTATGTGGTCCCGTAGTACTCTCCCTTATATTGGGAGTCCTCACCGCACTGCCCCTTGGCCTCCACCTGGGGGTGGTCATTCGACGGGACTTCCAAGCTGCCCTCCCTGGGACAGGACAGCGGTCCTCTGGAAACTCGATCCTCTCCCACCCCGGCTGGCCCCCCCCCCCCGACGACCCACTTGCACCGTGAACACGAGTCGGCGGTGTGGCAGGAGGTAAGGCATTGCTATCTTAGCCCTCCACGCCACTGAGCCGGCCTTCCTTCTGCTTACTTTGAGGAGCTCAACCCTCCTCTGAGCCTTTAGGTGATGTGAAGGCAGATTGAGAAGCCATAAGGTCTTCTAATTTTTTAGCTCTTTTCTTTTGTGTTGTAGGGCAAAACCTAATACAGACAGGGGTGTGCAAATCCCATTGTTGACATCTAAGGCTGACCTAATCTCTCTGTCGGGCAGATCCTTTGATCTGCCAACTTCAGCCAGAGCACAAGTGATTTTTAGCACATGGTGCTGGAATTTGTTTCTGTGGATTTGCTGTTTGTTTTCTGGCACAGACTTTGCGGTTGGGAGTGGAGATTATTTTCTGCTGTGATTTTTGGCACACAAGTTTCTGTCCCGCTCCACTCCCTGAATTGCAATTTGACGATAAGTAAATGACTGGCAGTTGTACCAGGCAGTCAGGGAGTAGGAAACAACAAAAAGGACCAATCAAGTGCTAGGGTGACATTGTGACTCACTCTCTTCCTGCCTGCCAGAGAATCACGGTCTACTGAATGTGATTCCACTCCCCCCCCCCTCCAGATTGATTTGAAGCAGGTGAAGGGAAAGTTTACAGTAAAACTTTTTTTTAAAGTAAAGAACGTAAGAGAGTGAGAGTGGATGGCACCGAGAGAAGAGTTCCAAGAGTTTGAGCCCCCAACCAAAAACCCAGAAGAATCTCGCCGTCCTCCTTGACTCCCTCTGTCCTGGCCTGGTGTCAGATCTCATGACTGGGCTCACTGATGTTGAGCCGTTGGCAGCGTGTTATGTGGCACCACGGCTTACATTAGCCATTCAACCTCCCTCGGGTCCGCTGTTGCTGGTAGTTTACGGTGGTGGTGGTGGTGGGGGGGGGGGTTAAAAAAAAATTTGTCATGCATGCAGCAGTTCAGTCCATGGCTCCTTGCAGCTGAGCCAGCACTAAGTACCTGCCCTGGTCCTCCTTGTCCTCGACCCTCCCCATTCTTGTTGGCATTGCACAGGCCGCAGCATAGCCGCGAGAGCCACATAGCAGCTGCCACCAAGAAGCTCGGCTGAGTTCACCCTGCCAGCAAGTGCATCATTGTCTTGTACTCCAGCACAGGCCATATCCAGCAAGAAGACCACCTCCATCATCCAGGATCTGATGGCCTCCTCCACTGACCAAAGTAAGACTGAAATTCAGAAATAGCAGTGATGATCCTGTTGACTGGTCAGAGATGATGAAATCGTGTCATCTGGTTTTGTACTTCTTGGCAGTGTGGCCACTGGCTTTTCACTGGCACACAGAAGAGGAAAGGTGCCATTTGCTTTTGTTGTTGAGTTGACTGTGTCATGTTGTGCAGGGCTGCAGGCTGTGCTTGACTTTTAAGTCAAGCAGTAGCTGTAGTTTGTAATAACCCCCCCCATCTTGCTGGGGTGGGCAACTTGGGTGATGTGATAGAATGGGAAGCTGTGTCATGTTGTGTATCTATTTTAGAAAAGTAAAGTAAGCTTTAGTTCACTTATTGCTAAACCCCCTGGGGTCTACTCATTAAATCTTCAAGAGGTCTGTGCATGGTATGACGAGATTGGCAAAGGCTGACATGCATTTGAGTGGCATGAGGAGCATGGTTTCAGTTGTTTTGATGGCTATTTCAGAAAGGGGCTGCTGCACACACTCCGGATACTACATTTTTTGGAAACATGGGTCACGTGTCACCTTGCCTTAATTCACGATTCTTTCAGGGGTACGACAAGTAAAATAATTTTGTGGGCAAGTAATTTTTATACCACCACTTGCCCAGGGGCAAGTACTAAAAAAATTAATTTGCACAGCTCTGAATACAGAGTTCACAATTGACAAAATCGTAATCTGAGCTCAGGTGCCTCAAACACAACTTGTGGCAGTCTGCCTTAGCCAGAAGCTGGAAACAGATTTTACAGTTTTTAAAGCATGTAGGTCCTGTTCCTTTCTGGGTACGTCATTCATGCCAAACACTGATGACTGTAGAGGATTGCTAGGTTCCCAACATATCAAATTTATAAAAATGCAGTTTGGTTCCTTTTCTATAAGAGCTGCTGTAAAATAAGGTTAAATAGAAAAATATAGCCAAATGGCATCTTAGTTCCACTAAAAAGGGGAACCAGGACCAAGGTAATTAAGAACCTCTAAGCAGTTTCTGAAGTTTTTAAACACATTATATATGTGTGTGTGTGTGTATATATATATATTTAAACCCAGAAAAGTCAAGCAGTTCACAAAAAGCAGGAAACATGCCACATCAAGCCTTTCTCCTGTTTCCAATGTGAAACTGGAGAAAACAATGAAAATATATTAAAACAAACATAATACACCCTTACTAATGCAGAGTTATCGAAATACCAAACTATACACTAAGACCAAGATAAAAAAATAATAAACCGTAAACGGCTCTGAAGCAGGAGAGAATTTCAGGGTGACTGCTTCCTTCAGGTGGAAAAATAAATCTGCCATTAGAGGGTAGACTGAGCGTGATCGTGCAGCTAAGTTTTGAATTGCATTATACGATTCTATGTTCAGCATGAAATTCTAGGCTCAAGGGCAGCTCGTTCCAAGGGAATGATTTGTAGTTGTTAAGCATAGTGAGTAATTCCTGGGGCTTGAATCCACTTTCATAAGGTAGGAATCAAGTTTTGTGACCCTCAGAAGTCACAAAAGTGGGAAAACAAAAGAAACCATTACATACCAAAAACAAGAAAATGTGTCGGAAGTCTAAAATTTATGCCGTCAATGATGTAGGTGGTAAGAGTTATTCTTCACATATTCTTTTGGATAACAAAAATAGTTCTTAAAATTAATGAAATTAGGTTGCTGCGTCTCACAAAAACTGACTGCTTTTGTGTCTCGGGAACCTACTTTTATTAACTGCAAACCCACTTTTATGAGTCATGGCTGCCATGAAAGTGAGGGAAAGAACAGAAAACCAAACATTAAAAAACAAGAAAATGTTTTGGAAGTTAAGTCTGAAACTTGTGTTGTCAACAGAGTATGGTGCACTTTGCAAATTTTTTTTTTTTTTTTAATAAAATGAATTGTTTTTGAAATATTAATGAAATTAAGCTCACCACAAAATCAGACCCAGCTTTCGTCACTTGTGAACCTGCTTTCGTGACACATAAACCCACTTTTGTGAGATACAACTCCCTTTTGCACCACTTAATCTCATAAGAAAAATATAGATGGCTTTGTAAGACCATGTCTATGAACATCCAACAGAAACATAGAAACGCAGAATGTGACGGCAGAATGGGACCACAAGGTCCATCTAGCCTGCCCAAAAAGATTACCCCCTCGCCTTATCCTTTATGTAAAACGATACCCTTGTGTCTATCCCATGCATTTTTGAACTCCCACTTCAAAATCCACCACAGGTCTGATGCAATGTGTATGATGATGCAGTTTCTTGGTGCGAAGTCCACTACAGGCCACTCGCAAAGTTCACTACAGGTTTGGCGCTATCAGAGCCATGATGCAGTTGTAGCTGCTTTGCATATGGCCTGCAGGGCATATACAATATAACACGGTTAAGAACAGTCTAATCACCTGAGTGGCTAAAAGACCAGTACAAGAGTGTGTTTATTTGCCCGTAATTGCACTGTTGTACTTGTTTAGCTTGTGCACCAGGCTCATCAATAACAATACATCTTAACTGGAAATATTTTGTCTTCTGCTCATATAGAAAACAATATGTTCTTATTTTTCATTTTTAAGTAGAATCCATGTTGTAAGTGCAATAGCACACTTCAGGGATACTCAGATATGGCCAATAAAAGCACTTCCCTCTTGTGTTTAAAGGCACTGTGTGCATTCTCCTCACATACTTGAGACGTGTGATCACTGACCTATAAATACATACGCTGGGATGTCTTATTGTATACAAAAAGCACTAGTGCTTGACCAATAAATGTACGATGGTGGATGCCATTTCCAGACACTGCTTTAATGTAACACGTCATAGAACAGGGAATGGGTAATTCGGTAAAGTCACTAGCCATTAGCTACCATATGAAAAATATATGAGGTATGGCTCACACTGCCCAAGTGATGGTCTTGTCTGATCACAGTCCTCTAAGGGTAGTGGTGCCTTTGCTCAAGTGATGTCTAGTCCAGATGGCACAATGTTCTGTTCCTTCTACTCCCGTGCCTCATGTCTTTCCTCTGTCCTGACAGCAATCCTCTCACCCTTGACTTCCTTCTGTAAGCCTTTTTGCGGTCAGTGTTTTCACAGCTGGAGGTCTTTTACTGCTACCTGACCTGGCTGAGAATAAGGTGTTTAAACCATCTGTTCACGGCAGTGTCCACCCGCATCACTAAAGAGACTCCTAAAAGAACGCAGATACTGGTGACAACAAATCCAATGGCTTCAAACAGAAACCTAGAAAAATACAAGACACGGAAACATTATAAACAACAACAAAGCATCAGGCTGCTTATCTGTGAAAAAACTGCCATGACACTGCAATCACAAATCATGAGCTGTACAAGAAGAATAGGTTACTCACCTGTAACAGTAGTTCTAGGAGTGGTATAATTGTTCACATCTACACTCTGGCAGTTCCACAGGAATTTTGTGATATTTGGAAAGACCTTTGAGTCAGGGACTCATTTACAAAGGTTCCACGTCATACATAAAAAGGTACAGGGACTCATTTACAAGGTTCCACATCATACATAAAATGGTACAGGGACGAGACTTGAAATACAGGTTGTAGCACAATTATGGATAACATTACATTACATAGCTGTATTAGTAGATGGTTAAAACAGTGACTGAGGTACAACTGCACAGCCAGAGAAAACAATGAAATAAAGGAAAAGAAAATTACAGAAAGATTCAGCAGGGGATTGGTAGTCATGTAGTTTCACAGATACATTTAGGTACGGTGCCCTGATAATAGCGTCTTTGAGGGAGGCACCGGCCGGTCAGGTGTCAACGGCAGTCACATTGGTTTGTGGCCCGAAGGTATTCTCTTAGCTTGGATTTATAAGGGCCCAGCCTTATTTCATCCGTTATAAGACTAGGGAGGGAGTTTGTCCAGGAGGGGGCCCTGAAACTAAAAGTACGTTGGTATTGGGAGGTCCGGCCATGGGGAACCCATAGTAACCGTTTGCCTGAGCTACGGGTTGTTTTGCCTGGAGGTGTTGGGAGGATAATTTGGTGTAGGGAGGGTGGAGTGAGGCCTAGTAGTACCTTTTTGGTCAAAGGCAGGTGTGGTATCTGATTCTACTGTCCAGGTTTAGCCAGTTTGTGCTACTGTAAAGGGAGCAGGAGTGAGTGAAACGATCACATCCTAGGATAAGACAGCAGGCTTTGTTTAGCACGAGCCTGAGTCTGTTTAGGGCTGGGGGGGCAGCACTGTATATTAGGATGCTGTAGTCTAGCAGGGAGAGGATCGAGGAGTTTATGGTAAGTTGGAGTGCTTAAGGGGTGAGGCAGTGTTTGTACCGTAGAGCACGCCTAGTCTGGATCTAAGGGCAGTTGATAGGTGCAGGATAAGGTGTTGGATTAAAACTGAGGGTGGGGTCTAATGTGATCCCTAGGTATTTATAGCAGTTTACTTGTTCTGGGGGGGGGGGGTCTGATTTGCAGTGAGAAATTGGGGGCAGAGATTCTTGTGTGGGTTCTGAGGGTGGGCGAATATCATGACTTTGGTCTTACTATAGTTGATAATAAGGCGCTGGGAGGTGAGCCAGTCTTCGATTTCACGGAATGAGTGCTGGAGAGATTTGTGGAGTTTAAGGGGGGGCCGGGTCGGAGGCAAACAAGACTGCATCATCCACATAAGAGAGCAGATTTCCGGGGCATGAGGATGGGAGGGAGTTGAGGAACATGCTGAAGAGTAGGGGGCTGAGCACGGACTGGGACACCGGATGATTGGGAGGCGGGTGATAGACAGGGCCTACCTTGACTATCATGCTCTATCGAGAGATAGCTGTGAACCAGTTTAGGAGTCATTTGAGAAACCTGTATAGGCCAAGGTGTTCAGTAACAGGGTATGGTTAACTGTGTTGAATGCTTTAGATAGGATCCACCAAGATGGCGCCAGGAGGTGGCCCTGGTCTAGGGCTGAGTGGTACATGGGAGGTAACTGAGGAGGGGGTAGGTGCTATGGTTCTTATAAAAGCCATGCTGCTGTCTGGATAGCAGGCTATATTTGTTTAGGTGTTCAGTGAGTTGGTCGGCAACTATGCTCTAGTGCCTTAGACAGAGGCGTGTAGGATAGAGATGGGCGGTAGTTGTTTGTGACGTGCTGGTCACCACTTATGGATAGGTGATGGTACGATTCCAGTGGGTAGGGAATTTCCTTGGCAGAGGGAGCGATTTAGAATGTGGGTGAGCCGGGCTAGGACTTCCTGGAGGGTGAGGTGGAGGAGTTTAAGGTCCAGAGAGTCATGACTGTAGTGATTTTACTTATAGCTTTTGTAAGGTAGGCTTGCTTATCTCTGGTGTAAGGACTGGGGAGGTAGAAAGGCGAGCAAGGGGATGGGGGTGATACGGGCCATGGGGTCAAGAAATTAGGGGCAACACATGGGAGAGATCGTGAAGTGTGTTTAGGGTCGATGCAATCCTGAGAGGGTCGGGTGATGAGGCTACCATCTATGAGTATTTGGTCAGGTGGCAGATTTGTGGTTTGCCACAGAGTTCTTTATGTTCTCCCAGAACTTAGTACCATTTCCTATGCGGAGGTTAAGGTGGTTTTATAATAGTTTGCTTTGGCGGTGCATATGGCCCAGGGCATTCTGTTTCTGGCCTCAACGCTTCCGCCCTGGAGGCCAAGTGGTCTCACTGGCAAGGTGCCAGTAGTGCGCCACGCTGATGTAGTAGGCTCTTGGAGGTGGTCAGAGAACCATGGGACATGATTCCCCTTGGTCATAGTTTTGGTGAGGGGGGCAAACTTGTCACACGCTGAGTTGAAGATGTTGATAAACAGCTTGAGGGTGCTAGAGAGGGGTGTCCAGTCCCATTCTCTGAGGTGGGCTTTGAGAGAGACCAGTTTACCAGGCCCTAGTTTGCGTTGTGTAGTGATTTTGTGTGCAGTTTTGGCTGGGATACCAGACCAGTTGCAGAGTACTGGAGAGTGGTCGCTGAGGGTGTCGGGGAGAACTTGGGTGCTCGTTATTTTGTGAGGTCGGTTAGTGAAAACTAGGTCTAGTAGTGTGGATGTCCCTATGCGGACGTGAAGCCGGGTGGGGGTTTTGATGACCTGAGTGAGATCGAGTGCCGCGGCCTCGCTGATGTAAGGGGCGGCTGTTTTGGCCAGCCAATTTATGTTGAAATCCCCCAGTAGTATTTTTCTTGTTTAGGGGTAGGGTGGCGTAGGACATGATGGCATAGAAGGCTAGCTTCTGGTCTCTGGGGGGGACATATGCCGTGGTGAGGAGAAGGGGGGATGTAGACCTACCTAGTGTTATTGTTAGGGTGAGGACCTGGGCCCTGCAGGTTAGTATGGGCAGGGGAAGTAGGTGGCCAGTGAGGGAGTCCTTGAGGTAGGCAGCACAGCCACCCCCTCGCTTTCCTATACGGTCGGAGCGATAAAGACAGTATCCAGGAAGGTTAACTGCTGAGTCGGGGACATAGGGGGAGAGCCAGATTTTACTCAGGGCAATGATGTCAGGGTTGTTTTGGAGTACCCAGCTATGAAAGGAGTCCCATTTTTTTTTGCAGGCTGCAGATATTTAGTGAGGCGATGCGCAGGCCATTTCCAGGCAATGTTCTGTTCCTTCTATTCCCGTGTCTCATGTCAAGGAATGTCTAAGTTAAGCTCTGCCTACCACCTGGCAGTATATCCCCTTCTTCTACCCCATGATGTCAGATCTCACACGCTGGAAGCAGGATCAGGAGCCACTTGCCAGGAGAGGCAGTTGGATTGTGTGGATGTGAACCATATACCACTCCTAGAACTAGAGTTACAGGTGAGTAACCTATTCTTCTAGATGCGTGGATATGGTTCACTTATCTAAACACTGGCAGACTCCCAGCAGTTCTCTGGGAAGTGGGGGCATGGTGCACATCCCTAGTTGTTGAACACAGACTGGAGAACTGAGGTCCCAAAATGCACATCTCAGCGTGATTTGATGATGCAGTAATAAAGGTGTGTGCTGACTTACAGGCAGCAGCCCTACAGATCTCCTATATGGGGACATTCCTGGAAGTAGCTACTGAGGCAGCCGTATGTCTGGTGGAATGAGCCCTAATCCCTACAGGAGGCTCCTGACCAGACAACTTATAGCAGAGGTAGATGCAGGATGTGATCCACCTTGCAATCGTTCGCTCTGCTGCTGGTCTGCCAGGCACAGCTTCAGTGTAAGTGACAAACAGCTGGCGAGCCTGTCCCTGAACACCAGCCGATAATAGGAGAGTGCTCTCAACAGATCCAGAGTATGGAGCCTGCAGTCAGCCTCCGAAGATGGGTTGTTAAAATATGCCAGTAAGTTAATCACATGGTTATGGTGAAACACAGATACCATCTTCAGGAGGAACTTCAGGTTGGTGCAAATGAAGACTCTGACCCTGTGGAAGATGAAATAGGCCCGCAGGGAGTCTAGTTCTCGAATGAACTTAATCACCTGCTTCAGTACCAGTTCGGACTTGTCCGGGTAGTGGAACAGGTCCAAGTCTCGACAGGTCTGGAGAGTCAGTTCTGTGGATCTCTCCACAGCTTTGCTGGATGGACCAGCTACCAGCCAGTCATCCAGGCAGGGGTACACTCTTAACCCTAGATGCTGTAGGTGGGCTGACATCACTGCCATGCATTTGGTGAAGACCCTTGGTGCAGAAGAAATGCAGAAGGGCATGACTTGGAATTGGTACAGGACCCCTTCCGCTCAGAAACTGAGGTACCGGTAGTGGGACCCATGTACGGGAATCTGGAAGAACGCATCCTGGAGGTCCAGGGAGAAAAAACACATGTTCTGCTCCAGAGATGGTATAATCTGGCTCAGAGTGACCATCCAGAACTTGTGTTTCTGCACATACTGGTTGAAATCGTGTAGATCCAGTATAGGGTGTCAGTCCCCTGACCGTTTTGGCACTAGGAAATACCTGGACACATAACCCTGACTAGGCAGAGCATCTAGGACATGGGCTATTCCCCTTTCACAAGGAGCTGAGCGATGTTCTCCCCGAGGGTGGACAGCATATCCTAAGACACCCTGAACTCTCGAGGCATGTGGAAGTGGTAGGGCGGGAGAGCCTCAAAGTCTAGAGACAGTCTTCCGCCCACTACGTCCAACAGTGAACCAACATGGCAAGAAGTAATGTATCCCACCTCCAATTGGGAGAACAGTCAGGGAAAGGACAGGTATAGGGATGACGCTCCTGAACCAGTCACTGGCAGCTTTTTCGGGGGCAGCAGTGGCTGCTACCGAAGATGCAGCACTACCCCTGCCTCCCCTTTTTTTGGGACTTGGGCCCTGGACTTCTGCTTGGGGTGCCAGGCCTGAAACTGCCCCTACTGGGGCTGCTACTAGGAGGCTGTGACCAAAAGGATGAGTATTGAAAAGCTGGCTTCTTAGGCTTTTTCTTCTTCTGGTCATTCTGGGATGAAGTCAGAGTCAAAGGTGGCTCTGGACTTCTCAATCTGAGTAAGATGCCCTTCCATCCCAGGGCCAAAGATGTTGGTGCCCAGGAAAGGGACAACAGCCAACTTCTGGCGAGTATCCACCGTGAAGGTGGACAAATGCAGCTATGCCCTGTGATGCATGGACACAGTCGCAGCCACCGCACAGGCACAAGAACTGCCCCTGTCCAAGACAGAATGGAGCTGGTGTTTAGTCAGTGACTGACCGTGATCTCTGATGAGCTCAACCACCATCTGCTGCTCTGGATGAAGGTGGGAGAGGACCACAAAGATTCCCATCAGGCAATGACCATAATTAGCCCTCATGACAGCATAGCCTGACTGAGACCCAGAGCGGCTGCAGCGTACACTTTTTTAGTGGCATGGTCAGTCTTACAGGACTCCTTGTCTACAGGCTTGTCCTCATTCCCCTGGTGTCCGGATTTACAGAACATTGAGAAGGGTGTTCCAAGAACCTCAAAAGGGAGCCCATGAGGAGCGCATACTTGTGGACCATGCACGCAGAGGGTGCTGGGCAAGATGCTGGATGCTGCCAAAGCACCAGGGCTGGTCCCAAAAAGGCCTCAGTCACTGGGAAGGCAACCCCAGGGATTCATTCCAGTCCAAATTTTCTGTGTGAGGGCAGGTAGCCTTCTTCTGGACTGGCTCTAGCTGGATTGACATGGACTTTGAGATCAGTATGAGCAGCCTGCCAAAGGACAATGACCCACTGTCAGTGGAAGGATCCTTGACTGAGTTACTGTCGAAGATCAGAGTCCCTGAGGAGGCCATGGACTCCTGATCTGGGTCGTCCGATGACTCCTTGAAGACGGCCCTCCGCCACTGATCGCCATGGACCTCCCGGGAATCCTCACTTGGGGTAATCTGAACCGACAACTGGACTGGCGAGTTGGTGGCCGAATGGCCGCTTCCTTGGTCACTGCACCAACTAGCGGCTGCTAGGGTGGTGGCTCTACCCTAAATGAAGAAGCAGGTGAGGGGAGCACCTGTGGAACATGGACCAGCGGGGCAACCACTGGCAGCTGCCAGGGGACTGGAGGTCCTTGGGTTAGAGCCCTGTCTGTGATGGCCCACTGATGCCAGAGGAACTCCTTGGGCGACAACCACCCCAGGAGAGGAGAGGAGAGGAGAGGAGAGCTGCTGTTAGGCACTTGATTCTGCTCCACCCCTCCACCATGCCAGCACCCCGATGAACCGAGGTCATTCCCAAACCTGGGTTGCCAGTGTGGCACAAGGTGTGGCATCCAGCACCTCAATCCTCAGTGCCCCCAGGCCGTCTAGTGCTTAGATTTTGAAGCTCTAAGGGCAGGGCTCTCCCCCTGGGTCTGGAAGGACTGGCACATGTCACGGAACTGGCCTGTGAAAGATCCTCCTGGCCCCAGGTGGCAACAGCACCAAGACCGAGGAGGTGCCCACTGCGGCAGCCGCTGCTTCTGCCTCAAAGGATGCAAGCTGCAAAGCAGACCTGGCTGCAGCCAAGGCCTTTAGGGTGATCCTTCAGATCCCTTTCTGAAGACTGACCCAGCGAGAGCCGGAGCTTCCTGTCCTTGAGGGACTCTGAAAGCATGGATATGCACAGGCCACACCCAGCCATGTCCTGTTGCCCGCTCAGGCAGTACATGCATGTGTTGTGCGGATCAGTGACAGACATTTTCTGGCAGCAATGAATGTAGAATTTGAATCGTTCAGCAAAACTACAATCAACGGCGAAGCTTGGGGAATCTGGAGGCAGGTATGGCAGTGGGGTCATGGGAGGCAGGCCAAGGGGCGGAAGCTTGGGAGCCTGAAGTACTGGAGTTCCAGGGGCAAGGGAGGAGCAAAAAAAAAGAAGCCTAATCACAAAAACAAATTAGTTTGGAGAATTTTATTTTTTTTACTTTTTCATTTTTTTTTTTTAAGCTAAGCGTTATGACATGAACAGTGCAGCGTTGAGATAATTCATGTTCTGTGCCATGGAATGTGTAGTGGCAGCTGGATCAGTATTTCTTAGAGATTAATGATCAATCCTGTAGGAGGAAAGGGGGGCGGGAACACTGTTTAACCACGTGTAGCACACTAAGCCGAAGCTTGTTTCCAGATGCGACCTGGAAGCAAATGGAAATTAAGTGACTTGCTCAGGATCACACAGTATGCATCTAGGTGGCTGTGGGATTCAAACCCAGGTCTCCAGATCTGCAGCTCGGAGCCATAACCCACTGGGCTATACTGCCTCTTGTAGCCAAAGAGAGGCCCGAAAAGGCTCATAAATATTTAATTTGAATTATAGTCAGTCTGAACTGATGGGTATGCATTTTATTTAAGGACTATATTATATCTCTGGAAATAAACTTTGCCCTTTGCAGAAGGTTACGTCCATGGAGAAAAACACCACAAAGTTCACCTTTAGTGAAGGGCCAACTTTGGAAGGCCGGCACTTTGCAAGTGATATCTGCTATGTGAGGTATAGCCAGAGGGCTGTAAAAACAGCAAAAAGAAAAGGAAAAAAAATTTAAACCATTACTCTTCCACTCGCCCTCTTAAAACTAAAGTCTCCCTCCCCTATGGTTCAAGTTAAAAATAAAAAAAAAACTGCCTTCCCCGGACCCATTTAGCACTGCAACATCCACTGCCCCTCCCAGCCCAAGTAAAATAAGAATAAGTACCCCAACCCAACACTGCCTCCCCACTGGGTGCTTCAGTGCGGACTTAAAAAAAAAAAAAAATAATAAAATCTACAGGAGAAATGATGGCCACCCATGGTTCATTGCTTTTCCGTAGTTTATCTAATGCAACTAGTGAACTCTTACAATCCTGTAGCAATATATCACAGGGTATATCAATACAGCAATTGTGTGATATCTCACTGAAATCAAAGAAAATGCAATATCGATATAATATTTTGTAATATATATTTATAAACTCATTGGGAAAACTATGAAGGTCACTCTAGTCTTATATTGTTAGGATGGACTACACTTACGTAAACATGGAAGTAGTTTGTTAGGCAAGAAAATTGCAACACACATCAAAAACTGTAAACTAGGTTCGCAGGGGGGAGGGGTGCTACCTGGAGTCATCGATCTGCACACTAATTTTGGAAAGGTAACATTGAAACAAAAATTAGGAAACTATAACCTCTCATAAATGCTAGGAGTTTAAATCTTGATATGAAAAGTGAACTTGAAATCCTTATAAAACTTATTGACCTACATGTGGTGGCTAACATTGAGACCTGGTGTGATGACTTGGCTAAGTGGATTAAAGACATTCCAGGATTTAAACTCTATAGTAGAGATAGAGAAGGTAGAGTAGGGGAAGGGGTGTGCATATATGTTTCAAATAAAATTCCATCACACTCAGTTCGGCACTCTGAATTAATGAGTAGTAATATTGAATCAATTTGGATAAAATTAGAACCACAGAGTCATCTATCTGTAATTTTGAGCAACTGTTACAGGCCTCCTACATGCAGTTACAATGATACAGTCAGTCTTTGCTCTGAAATCATAGAAGCATCCAAACTAGGAAATGTTATCATATTGGGAGACTTTAATTTTCCAGGTATCGATTGGGTTAATCTAAGGGCTAAGTCTGATACAGATACTCTTTTTTTGGACAACTCTATCAACTGTGGTTGTGAGCAGTTAGTCCTAAAGCCCACTAGGGGATCTAATATTCTGGACCTAATTCTAACAAATGTTGGTCATCTTATAAAAAATTTAACCATTCTCCCACGAACAGGTAGTAGTTACCATAATATGATAACGTTCTTTGAGTTATGGTACATCTAGAACTTTGAACACAAAAACTAGCATTAGAAAATATAACGAGACTAACATATTATTAGTGAACAACTATCTTAGTAAAGTGAATTGGAACAGTCAATTATCCAATATGGGGACGGAAGAATCTTGGAAGTTCTTCAAAAATACTGTGCTAATGGCTGTTGATAAATTTGTACCTTTAAGAAAGAAATATAATAACGATGGTAAGATTCCGAATTGGATGACAGGGGAAATAAGGAAAACACTTAAACATAAACTTGATGCATTTAGGAAATTTAAAAAAACATCCATCCAATTCAGATAAGGTCAAATATATCAACAAACAAAAAGAATTACAAAAATTGATTAGGAGGGCAAGATACAAAATGGAATTTAAAATAGCTCATAGAAAAGATGTTAAGTTATTATACTCATATCTTAATACTAATAAATCATCATTTAAGGTTATTGATAAAATCAAATGATAATACTTTCAATGATCCTACTGAAATAATGGACTGTTTCAATAGTTATTTTGCATCTGTATTTAGTCCCAGAGTAGAAGAACCCTACTTACCGATAAATGTCACTGAACATAAGTATTTGTTTTCAGAGGAAGAGGTGAGACTAGAACTTCAGAATGTGAAAATAACAACTACACCTGGCCCTGATGATATCCATCCTAAACTACTCAGAACTGGAGCACACATGCCAGCTGTTCCACTGACTAAAATCATTAATAAATCATTGCAAAGCACGATTGTGCCATTGGATTGGAAGCTTTCTATTGTGACCCCTATATTTAAGAAGGGCGATAGGAATCTTGTAAAAAAAAAATTATAGACCTATCAATCTAACCTCTATCCCCTGTAAAATCATGGAGATTGATCAAAAATCGAATGGAACAAGAGATTGTTACACTAAATATTAAGGATAATATTCAGCATGGATTTCAAAAGGGGGAAGTCTTGCACAACAAATTTGATCACATTTTATGAGAACATAAGTGCTAGCCTAGATAGAAAATGTGCATCAGATGTGATTCTGATGGACTTCTCTAAAGCCTTTGATAAAGTACCATGTATAAACCTGGTGAATAAATTGATAAGTTTGGGATTCAGTAGTATACTCATCAGATGGATTAAAAATTGGTTATTAGAACATGCACAAATGATTAGATTAAATGGTACATTATCTGATAAGAGCGAGGTTACTAGTGGAGTACCACAGGGGTCAGTATTGGGCCTGGTCCTCTTTGTATCCATATTTGTGACATTCATCATAACATTAATAATAAAATGGTTAATTTGTGGATGATTTAAAACTGGGTGGGGAGGTAGATACCTTCCAAAAACATATATCTATGGTCAATGACCTAAACAATATTATGCAATGGGCTAATGAAAATGGCATGCAGTTTAACACTGAAAAATATGTGGTTCTGCATTTTGGACATAAAAACCCAAAATATAAATACATATTGGGAGACCAGATCTTATGTGCAGTATCATTAGAACATGACCTAGGGGTTACAATACCTACCTCTCTTACTTCTACTGAACACTGTAGACAGGTTTCTTTTAAAGCAAGGGTTCTTATTAAAAGGATCAAACGTTCCTTTGTTAGTAAATCTGAGCAGTGTATTATACCATTGTATAAGAGTTATATTAGGCCCATGCTTGATTTTGGGTCACCATTCTGGTCTCCTTACTATTTAAAGGATATTAAGATGATAGAAGGGATATAACGCACTGTGACCAAATTGCTTCATCATTTAAAGGGACTACCATATGACTCAAGGTTAAAAGAAACTGGATTGTATTCCCTAGAATTTAGAAGGCAGAGAGGGGACATGCTTCTACTCCACAAAATAATGCATTCACCTGATTTAATGAACCTATGCGGTTTGGAATTTAGTAAGTCTCGAGAGAATCTTAGATCCCATGGTAGGAAATTAACCATACCAAGGGTAAACACTACAAAAAGAGACAAGTTTTACACAGTTAGGAGTGCTAGGACTTGGAACAGACTCTCACGAACAGTAGTGGAAACTGAAGATTTTGGTCAATTCAAACATACTTTAGATATATTATATTATGAAGATGGCATTATGGTTTAAAATGCCTGCATGGTGCGGGGGACAATACTTACGGGCACTGACTGCTCCCTTTTGTCCTATACATCCTAGTAAATGGCAAGAAAAACTCTAGGAACCTCAATGGCTGAGACACATCACCTAACCATTCATTAAATTCCCAGCACTGGACAGTTAGGTACCAGATGTCACTTCTACCCAAAAAAGAACTACTTGTGAGCCATATATTTTATAAGGGCAATAAGCCACTTTAGAATGTGCATTACAGGATTTGAATGCACCTACCAGGGGCATAATGATACACACTGACGAAGCAGTGGGTAGAGCCAGTGTGATACTGGGATGCATTTGGAGAGGTATGAGGAGAGGTTGCACACTCGCCTCTGAGGCCGGAAGATCAGAAGGCAGTGGGTTCTATCCCCACACCAGGCACCATCCATGAGGCAGACACATTGTGTGACGCACGAGGGTTGGCCGTTAGGCACCGCAGACTCCTTCATCATCCTAGTTCTGTTCTTCCGGAGAGGATGAAAACAAAGGGGGATAGAGAAAATCAAGGTGAGGCAAGAGAACGGAAGGACAGCAAAAGGAAAGGATATAAACTGAAAAAGGAAGAAGCCGACCACAGGACAGAGGGATTGTACTTTTTACCCTAAGAGGCCAAAGGGCCCCAACCCTTGGGCAGCAGCACAGGAAAGGAAGAAAGAGAAAAGAGAGAAAGATACAGTCCATGTGTGGGAAGAAGGGGGGCCCATAGCCATTCTGAGTTGGAAGACCATTGGCTTATTTTAGCCTCAAAAACCTGAAGGTATGAACACACAGGTGCAAGGATCCTGTCAACTTCAGGGACCACTGGACGGAGGTCCAGAACAAGAGAATTTGAAATGGTCTTGGAGAATATAAAACATCTCAGAGTCAGCCCCCCCCACCCCTAAACCCACATCTGGGTTGAAAGTCTTGGGACACTGTCCGCTACAGCTTAATACCTGATGGCTTAGTCAGGGGGGAGAACACCTGAAACAGAAGAGGACTCTGTCCAGAATAACCTCTAAGGTAGAGGGAAAGTGAGAAAGACAGAGGGGGAGGAAAATCCCTACGGGTTCTCTCACAAGATGCACTGACGCAGTTCCTACTTCAGGAAGAGGAAGAGGAAGCCAAAACGGAAATCCATGTCAGGTAAAGAAGCAACCACAGTGCACCCCACTGAGAATCCCAGGGAGTTCCCTCAGAGTCCAGGGCAAAGACACTACTCACTGCCATCCTAGGACTGGTGCTCTGTAACTTTTTAGAGAAGGAAACAGAGGGCCCTGAGGTGCTGGGGGACTCTGCCCCCAACTGGCCTCGAAGAGGGAGAGGGCGAACAGGGTGGAGGTGGCGCCCAAGAGCTGAGGCCCAAGAGGGGAAGGTGGGCGGGAATCAGTAATGAATGCTGAAGATACAAAAGAAGATCAAGAATTATGGTAGGTATGTAATTTTCATATCTTCCCTTGTCAATCTTCACCACTGATTACTGCTGGGTGAGTACCAAGCCCCCAGGAGGGGACCTGGCACTGCCCTGAGGGAACAAATTCCCTCAGTCTCCTGCGGGTGAGGTGCAGGAGGTGGAGACCCCATAGCCCTACTAGACCGTACACGGTCTAGGGCTGGTCAGGCCGAGGAGGTGTCCTCTGTGGTCGGGGGGATGGAAGATGCCCCTGTAAGTTCCTCCTTGGCCTGCGGGAGAAGACGGGTGCCCTGGAAAGTGGAGGAAATCACCCTACACCGGGCAATGGGTGACAACCTGGACAGATGAAGCTATGCTGTCCGCCTGATGCAGATCGCTGTCCCTGCCAGCCTGGAGTCCATCTCACTGATGTTATAAGAATGAAAATTACGTACCTACCGTAATTCTTGATCTTCTTGGACGAGTCTCCACCACTCATTCACACTAGTGGGATTAGCGCCGGAGGCACTAGGACCCATCGGGAGCAAACTTTTTGCTGGAGGGTCGGCGCGAGAGATGGCGCCACGAGGCACGGCGCCGCGAGCAGCGGCTCGAGCGGTAATGACTATCTCGGCGACGACCCTCCAACCGCCTCAGTACCTTTTTTACCAAGGAGGTGCAGCGCAACTAATGTAAAGAGTCAATCTAACCTTAAAAAACGGACATAAGATAGTCCGTACAACCCGTGAAAGAAGGGTCAACAAAGAAGTTCTCATGGCCTAAAGATTTGAGGAGGAAGACCAACACAGCGGTGAGCTTGGGGATGGAGATGCAGAATGAGTGGTGGAGATCGCCAAGAAGATCAAGAATTACGGTAGGTACGTAATTTTCATATCTTCCTGGACATAAGTCTCCACCACTCATTCACACTAGTGGGAGAGTACCAAGCTGATAATCCCCCAAAAGGGCGGCAGGAGAGCCAGAGCTCACGCGACTAAGACAGAAGTCCATTGAGGATAGTTCTGCCGAATGCGGAATGACGCCTGGCATGAACATCCAGTGCATAGTGCTTAACGAAGGTATGCACTGAGCTCCAGGTGGCGGCGTTGCAGATATCTGCAATTGGAACATTGCGAATTTCCGCTAGGGATGCCGCGATCGCCCTAGTAGAGTGAGCTGTTACACTTACCTTCTAATTTAACTTGAGCCATGGAATAGCAATGTCAAGGCATGCCACTAACCATGATGAGATGCATCTGATAGCGTACAGGTTGACCCAGCCGGTGTCGCTGAAAGAAACAAACAGTTGCTGAGTCTTATAACATCCTTGGTTCTATCTAAATAGAACCGCAAGGCTCTCTTAACATCCAAGGAATGACGAGCCTGCTCTTCATTTTGGAAATTAGCTGTAAGCGGAAGTACCAGAGGTTGGTTTAGATGGAATTCTGACACAACCTTGGGAAGAAATTTAGGATGAGTACGGAGAACTACCTTGTCTTTATGGAATACAGTATAATGGAGGGTCCGTAACCAGGGCATGTATCTCAGAGACCCTGCGGGCTGAGGTAATGGCCACCAGGAAGGCAGTCTTCCAGGTAAGAAATTTTAGCTCACAGGTAGCTAGGGGTTCGAAAGGCTTCCGAGTGAGCATGTCCAGCACCAGGTTAATGTCCCAGGCTGCAACTGGACGCTTAACAGGGGTCTGGTATGAAGAACTTAAGAAATCTCTTCACCATAGGTAACTGAGCCAGAGTCAAGGAAGAAACCGGCTCATGGAACGCTGAGATGGCACTAAGGTGAACTTTAACTGTGGAGTACTGGAGACCTGAGTTTGATAGGTCCAGAAGATACTCCAGAACCTTGTCAGGAGGACAGGAAAAGGGATTCCAAGAGGACTTCGCACACCAGAGAGAAAAACGTTTCCATTTGGAAGCGTACGTTTTTCGGGTGGCTGGCTTCCGAGTAGCCAGAAGGATGTCTGAGACTCTACGAGAGACGTTGAACCGATTCACTTCTATCTTCAGGAGCCAAGCATGAAGGTGAAGTGATTTAGGTTGGATGGACCAACTAATCCTGAGTCAAAAGATTGATTTGCAAGGGAAGTGGTCTCGAGAGGCTGCCAACATACTGTTGAGTAGAGGAAACCATAGTTGCCGAGGCCAGGAGGGAGCAATGAGAATCATCTTGGTCCCCTGAGACTGCAACTTGAGGAGTACTCTGGTTAGAGAAAGCGTGAAAGCATGAAAGAAAGCTTTTGTCCACCCCAGCCTGAACGCATCCTGACAGAAAATGCCAGGCCCTGGATTTCTGGAGCAGAAGAGAGGCAGTTTTGCATTGAGGGGATGCAAAAGGTCCAGGTCTGGAGTCCCCCACTTTGAACAGAGACCGAAGCTACGGCTGGATCGAGAGACCACTCGTGAGGGTCTGCCTCCGTCTGCTGGAGGTGATCTGCTAGGTCGCTTTGTATACCTGGCAGATAAACCGCTTGAATCAGAGACTTGTGCTCCAAGCACCCCACACACCTCATTGCTTCCCTGCAAAGGGATAAGAATGAGCACCGCCTTGCTTGTTGATGTAATACATCACAGCTTTGTTGTCCGCTTGAAGGAGAAATGTTCTGTGACAAAGGACATCCTTCAGAGCTCGGATCGCATAGAGGGACCGCCTCATCTCCAGGACATTTATGTGAGATGAGTTTTGAACTGAGTCCATACACCTTGAGTGTGGGGAGTGACAGTGAGCTCCCCATCCCATTAGCGATGTGTCTGTGGTGATGGAGATCTGATGATCCGGGGAGCAAAGGGGAATCCTTCCAGGAGATTGTTTCTTGAGACCACCAGGTGAGAGACCTTCAAGGGCTCCGCCACCTTGATGGGATAAGACTGGGGTGAGAAGTCGGAGACCACTGAGTGGAGAGCATCCATTGGGTGGTTCTCATGTGCAACCAGGCCAGGGGCATAGTGAACACCGAGGACGCCATGAGACCCAACATGCTGCATCAGAGAGCTGTAACCGATTGGTTCTCCCCGATGTAACGGGCCATCCGAAGGATGTCGAGTCTTCTGTCCTCTGGAAGGAAAGCCTTCGCACGAAGAGGTGTCTAGAAGCCCCTATGAAAAGGAGCCTCTGGGAGGGCTGCAGCTGAGATTTTTTCAAATTCAGCAGAACCCCCATGGACGTGAGAAGACGAGAAGTCGTATGCACGGCTTCCAAAGTCCCTTGGCTGGAAGGACTTGCTAGAAGCCAATCGTCCAGGTAGGGAAACACTCGGAGTCCGATCTTCCTGAGATGCGCCGCGAGAACTGCACAACACTTTGTAAAAACTCACGGCGCCGAGGATAGCCCAAAGGGCAGGACTCTGAACTGATAATGCTGACCCAAAGCTACAAACCTGAGGAACTTGTGGTGGGTCAGGTGGACGGGGATATGCTGGTAAGCATCCTGCATATCCAGAGAGGCCAGCCAGTCGTGCTGATGCAGCAAGGGTAACAGGGTACCTAGGGAAATCATTTTGAATTTCTCCCTGGGGAGAAATCTGTTTAGCTTTCTGAGGTCTAGAATGGGGCGCATCCCCCCAGATTTCTTTGGAACCAGAAAGTAAAGGGAGTAGAACCCTGTGTTTCGCAGATGCGGGGGCACCAGTTCTATTGCCCTGTTGTTCAGAAGGCCCTGGATCTCGGGGTGAGGAGGTCTGACTGAGAGGCCGACAACCTGGGTTGTCGCCTGGGGAGGACAATTCGGGGTTTCCAAGAAATTGAGAGAATAACCCTCGCAAATTATCCGAAGGACCCATTTGTCCGGAGTTATGGACTTCCACTGGTTGTAGAAGTACATCAGACGACCTCCCACCGGAGGAGAAAGTTCCACCTCGGGCAGTGTGGATGGAACTTGGGCCAGCAATTCATAAGGTGGCGCTGGGGGCTTTAGGCCCCTGCGCTTTCTGCTGCGTCTTCTTTTGAGGCTGGGCAGGTTGGCTTTTATGGAAGCTTCCCCTGCCTCAAAAGGACTGACGACTATGAAACTGACGTCTGTTCACATGCCCCTGAGAGGGGGCAGGCGGAGGTCTGGCCAATTTAATGGCCGATCTAGCCTTCTGAGTGGCCTCTAAGGCTTGCTCCACCTGAGGGCCAAAAAGATAGGAGCCATCAAAAGGCAGCGCCATTACCTGCTGCTGAGCATCATTCGTGAAGCCAGAAGTACGCAGCCAGGAATGGCGCCAAGTACAAATCCCTGCGGCTGCTGAGCGAGAAGCAGTGTCGAAAGCGTCCATGGCGGCTTTGACCTGTTGGTTATTGGACTCAATACCTCTAATAACGGCCAGAAGAAGCTCTGACTTGGAGTCCGACCTTGATAACTGGCACTACGCATACTTAGAGTGGAGGCAGCAAAGACTCTCTTACCTAATGTATCAATCTTACGAGACTCTTTGTTAATAGGTCGAGCTGTAGTAGTTTGAGGAAGAACGACCTTGTCATTCTCTGCCAGGACTACAATAGGATCCGCAGGCTTGGGATGCCAAATGGGACGATCCTTGGGAGCTGAATACTTTATCAATGGATTTAGCCACTGAGGGAATAAGAGCAGGATTATTCCATACCATTTGAGACAGCGCCTTGAAGGAAGGCTGGATCGGAGGAGTCAAACTGTAGGGATCTCCAAGCATGAAGATACTGGAGTCTTAATATCTTCCCAGGATCGATGTCTGTATTCTGGAGAGAAAGAGTGGATCTCAGGTTCTTCAACAGAGACTCAAAGGACAGGTCCCCACCACAGGCTCTGTAGCAAAGAAAGATCCTGTTTCTCCACTTCATCACCCAACCCAAGGTCTGGGTCAGGCTCAACATCATCTCCTGATGGTCCAGGAAGGACTGTTTGGACAGGAAAGGAGGAAAATTAGGAGAGGAGGAAATAGCAGAAAACAAGGAGAGTTCCGAGGGCCCCGGCGCCGAGAGGGCAAATGGGCTGAAAACGGACCGAGGGAGGCGCAGCGCTACCGGCAGCACGCGGGCCCCGCAGCGCCTCCCGACGGGCGCCAAGGACAGTGCCGCCGACCCAGATCGCTGGCGCCCCGCCGAAGCCGACGGCGCCGCCAGACCCGACGGCACCGCCAGCGGCGCCATGAGACCATGCCGCCACGGACGGCGCCACAGACCCGACAGCACCGCCAGCGGTGCCGCGAGACCGGTGGCACAGCGGACAGCGCCACAAGACCCAGCGGACTGAAAACGGTGCCGATAAGCCAACAGACCCCGCGGAAGGCACCGAAAAGCCCCAGGAACCTGGAAAGCTAGAGAAGGAAAACCAGGAGATAAGGGCATCGGTGTGGCCCCGCGCCGCAGCCATGTGAGGGGGAACACCTGACATGGAGTCGCTGGCACGGCACGAAGGCGCCACGATAGGAAGGTCCAACCGCCTACCTGATCGCCGAGGGGCCCGAGGCCCGAGGCAACCGAGCCAGGCAGAAGAACCAACCTCCGAGCCCATCGCTCCATAAGAGCGCCCACTGATGAAACTGCTCATCTGGAGCCCTACCTATAGGCGGGAGGCCCGATGTCGAGGACGACGATTACCGGAAGTTGGCGACTCCGAAGAAGGAGACGGCAACTAGCAACGATAACCGACCGTCGACGCGCAGACATACCAGAGGGCGACCTCGAGTGATGCCTTCTCTTTTTTGACCTGTGGGCAAGAAGAGCTCGAGGCTCGAACGGTGCCGAGAATGCGACCGCTTATTTTTATGCCGACGGGGACCGCCATCTCTCGGCATCGGACTGACCGCTGTCTAACCTCGCTGAGGAGAAGGGAGGCTGACCGGACCCAGCCCGGCTGACTGAACAGCTTTACAAGTCTCCCTACCGTCACCTGACCTGCTCATGGTCGACTCTGTCCAGTAGGCCGAGACTTCTTCAAGTAAGTTAAATTTAAAATATTAGAAAAATTTAACGAAAATAGAATAAAATTAAGCGATACTACTATCGTGATAATGTTACAAAAAAAAAACTGAAACCGCATGCGCTAGTTTGAAGTTTGACTCCCGACAGCCGAGCGACGTCACTGAAGGGCACTCATGTGGAAAAAGGAACTGAGGCGGTTGAGGGTCGCCGCCGAGATAGTCATTACCGCCGAGCCGCTGTCATGGGCGCCTGCGGCCTCGTAGCGCCATCTCCGCTACCACTTCTCCAGCAAAGTTTGCTCCCGATGGGTCCTAGTGCTTCCGGCGCTAATCCCACTAGTGTGAATGAGTGGTGGAGACTTATGTCCAGGAAGATTGCCCTTGCTTGGTGCCTTGCAAGCTCCAGACCCTGCGCAGAGAGGGCAATGGTTTGCCTAGATTCCTCCGAATCAGGCAAAGATGCTAACACCTATGCTAACATCGACCACAGGTGCCTGCTGTAGGCAGTGTGGTGAGCCTGATGTGAGCTGATACAAAGCAGCACACGAAACAAAAACATAGAAACGTAGAATTTGATGGCAGATATAGACCGCTTGGCCCACCTAGTCTGCCCATTTCCCTACCTAATGGATAAGCTGCAGATCCTAGTTAACCAGCAGCCTACTTCCTCCTAACCCCCCACTAGAATTGCCTTGTGTCTGTCCATGCATTCTTGAATTCCCCCACTGTTTTTGACTCCACGACCTCCTCAGGAAGCCTGTTCCATGCATCCACAACCCTCTCTATGAAAAAATACTTCCTCACATTACCTCTGAGCCGTCCCCCCTCATTCTTCAAATTGTGCCCCCTTGTTCTTGCACAATCTTTTTCTGAAAGATGCTACCTCTTGCACTTTGTTGATTCCTCTGAGGTACTTGAAAGTTTCTATTATGTCCCCCCTTTCCTCGAGGGTAACATATTAAGTTATTTTAGTCTCTCTTCGTATGTCTTCTGGTGCAGACCCTTTACCATTTTGGTTGCCCTCCTCTGGATAGCCTCCATGAGCTGAAGAGAAAACTCTTCTCCCCCATCGGTCGAACTAAGTGGAATTCGGATCCGGTGGTCAGTCATGCGCTGGGTGCTGAAACCTGGAAGGAGTAGCTAAGACCATCAGTTTTATTTTATTTTTTGATTCACGTTCTGGTCCAATACATGTAAGATGAGCAGAGACAAGCATAGAAGCAGGTAATATGCCCTCATTATGAGACTATCACCCAATAGGCACTACAAGTGCGGGCAAGAGAAGGGATTCTCAATGGAGGAGAATTTCTTAATCCCTGCAGAATACTACTATAGGTAGTGGAGCCTGAAGCAGTAATCCTTAAGTACAGCTCCTAGTCAGGCTAATAAGAAAAGAGTTCACCTGACTACAGAGTAGCACTAGGGGCAGAGAGGCTTTGAAGCAAATTTCTTAGCTACTACTCTGGAGCAGACTAAGTACTAGAGAGATCACCTGACCTAAATCAACTGCCTTAGCAAGACAGGATATGCTAGTGAGCAATAAGCAAACCTAAAGTACCAAAATGCTATGCCTCAGCAAGACAGAATGAGATAAAGCTGCTAGAAGGCTTAGTTGCAAAGTAGAAACATTTTTTAATTTCATGTTATTTATGGCTTTGCAGCCTACTTCTGCACTTAGTCCCCCTATATAAGGGGACTAAAAATTTTTGCGATGAAAAATCCATATCTCGAACCATTCTCGAGATACAGGCCCCGAAAGGCAGCACAGGCTCCACAGTGTTATCCTATGGGAAAATTTCTGAACTTCGGAATGCTGCAACTTTTGAGCCCCTGTAATGTTTTGGCACCAAACCACCAAAAGGCACATCTGTTGGACCAGGGTTTGCCACCCTGAAAACTTCAGCCCAAAACACCCAACCATTTTGATGCAGGAGGATGGCAAAGATTTGCAGTTATTTTGAGAATACTTCCGCAAATCACGAAAGTTTTGCAAAAAAAAAAAATCACGAAACTTTAGCATTTGCAAAACTACTTTTTTCTTGAAGTTGGAAAAGGCATTTCTGGTGGGTTTAACCCCTTAAAAAAGATAAGGGTAGCATCCTCAGGACCCAACTAGATAAACACAACGAGTGTTTATCTAGAGGGTCCCAATTTTAAAAGCCAGGCATTTTTCTGTGTCACTAACTGAAAACAAGATGGTCGAATCATGAAAGCAAAAGGGCCATATGCGAAAGTAAAACCGGGCATTTGCAAATGTTTTGTGATTTTTGCTAACTTTTCCCATTGACTATAATGGGAAATTTGTTTTTAGAATAACTTTTGAATGGTTTAATATTTTTTTCACAAAATCTTCGAAAGGCACATCGGTGGCCAAGACTACATCTTCCTTGAAGATTTCGGACTGTACGGGCTGTGGTCGCGAGCAAAGAAATGTGCAAAAAGTCTGTTTTTTTGCATTTTTGTGGCGTTCTGTAGCTCCGCAACCATATATCCAACTGTACCACAACTTGGCACATCCAGAGATCTATGGTATCAAAGCAAGGATGCAAAGTTTTAGGCAAATCCGTCATACGGTGGCAAAGTTATTAAGATGCAAAATTTGAGGTTTAACATTAAAGTGGTTACTCAACCCTAACTATAGTGGGACATAATACAGATATATATATATATATACATACACATATATATATATACACACACACAGATTTTATATATATATATATATATATATATATAGAGAGAGAGAGAGGATATCCAATGGGTTGACTCAAAATATGCAATTTACTGTATCTTCAAGTTTTAAGGGGCAGAACCATAACTCACAAGTGGCAGAGCCATGAGTAAGTTATGAAAGTCCTGCTCACTCATAAGTGATGATAAATTCCTATTTTGAGTCAGGCTATTGTATATTTAAAATATACAACAGTAGTTCACAGGTTATAGCTTTTAAATCTGCAGTTTGTGTGAAGCTTTTGCTGTTTTTCTTCGGTTTTAACAGCTGGCTTCAGTGCTGCACTAGGTATTGTGATGTCATTAGCACTGTGAAAGCTGCTCTCTGATTGGTTCAATATTCCATTGTGATGACAGTAACTTTAAAGCAGCACTCAGTACTAGCTATCCAGCAAAAAAAGGCATCCCACCTTTTTTTTTTTTAGCAGTAATGTATTCCTGATAATCTTAGATTCTTCACTGGGGTATTTTAAATCCAATCAGCTATGTTTAAGACTGTGTTTAATTAAATTTTTTGTAATTTCCATGGCTCTACAATAAAGATGGCAGCCACCAGCAACTTAAAAAAAATCTCATCTCCAGAGAGCATATACTAACAGTACCCACTGTATTTATAATGCAAATATATCAGGGTATTGCTAGCACATGCTTCTGATGGCTAGCAGCACACCACCACCCTGATTTGCTCACATCCATGATTGCTGACATGACTGTTGACATGGCAAAAGACCAATAACTTCAAAATCTTTTTTCTTGCCTTGGGAATGAAATAAAGCAAAAAGAAAATCAGATATACTGATGGTTTGCTTTGTCCTAACTGCCCATCAAGTTTTTTCAATTCTTGTTAGCTAGTACTGATGCTTTAAAAATATCCATCATTAACAGTAACAACAATATGGTGTCACTAGCTAAAATAGCTTATTTTGTCATTTTTACCCCCACTACTGTGTGTGTATGTATATATATATATATATATATATATATATATATATATATATATACAGAATATATATGTATTTTTCCAATTATATTTTATGAATTTTACGAGTAAAAAGCTTGCAAAGTTAATCCATAGCAACAATACATCAGCCATTAAATGTACAGTATGCATTACAATAGGAGATGCAATATTCTTGTAAAGTGTTTTACAACATTGGGTGGCAGTTGCATAACAAGTAATATGATCATAGAAAGAATTAGCCATAATGAACCATATGACAGTAGGCCATCTATAAAGTGAGCACTAGTCCAAAAATAAAACGTCCTAAGACAATATACTAGCTTGTGAAGGTTCAAAGAAGTCCAGTATCTGTTAGGGAGTAAATTCTACATCATGTGTAACCCCAAGAAGCATAACAAACACATTAATTTCAACAAAAATGACCCCTTGTACCTCTTAATAATCCCTTGAAAGCAATGCAAGTTACAAACACTGGTACTTAAAACTGTTTAAAAAAGATGTGGAAAAAGCATTTGATAAGAGTCTCTTGGCCCTACTTGTTTTGGGTTTTACAGCAATACGGGTTTCCCACCTCCGATTTGAAGTGGATTTGTTTGTTATATTCTGTCCCAACTGCTCGTGTACTTTGTAATGGTGCGTTATCAGACCCCTTTGTTATTTCCAGAGGTACCCAACAAGGCTGCCCTTTATCTCCCTTTCTTTTTAACTTATACTTAGAACCATTAACCCGGAAGATTAACAGTTCTTCTGATATCTCGGGCATTAAGGTAGGTATCTTAGACTTTAAAATTTCTACATATGCTGATAACATTTTGTTGCATTTGTCTAATTCCATTTCCTCTTTACAAGCAGCTCTTGATATTATTCATCAGTTCAGTTCCTTTTCAGGTTATAAACTGAATTTGACAAAAAAACATTGTGTTTCCCTTATCTCCACATATTTTTAAGTCTGACTTTCAATCATTTGGCCTAAAATGGAAGGTAATTACCTAACTTATTTAGGTATTAAACTTTCTTTGGACTCATCTAATCTGAAATCTCTCAATTTAGACCCCCTATTAAAACATGTAACCCGGAACCTAGATTGATTGAAATCTTTACCACTGACATTATGGGGTAGATCTAATGTTATCAAAATGAACATTCTTATGCTGGCCAGGTGGCACTGAGGGTTGAGGCACTGGACACCACACCTCGTGCCACGCTGGCGACCCGGGTTCAAGAGCGGACTTGGACCACCGGGGGTCAGCCAGGGTAGGGGGCACGGACTTGGATAGAGCTGCCGGCAGGCAGCTCTCCTTTCCTGGGGAGGGTGTGCCAGCACTGCACAGCTAAGGTGGCCCCTAGTGGAGATTGGGGGGGCTTGGCTGCGCAGTGCATGTCTCATAGGGTAAGGTGGTAGCGGTGGACATCCTGCAGGCAGGTGTGGGAGCATGCCTGCGCTGCGCTGGCCGTTACTGCGCGTCCACACCACTGGGAACACCTAAGAGGAAAAAAAAACCTTTACACTGATGGGTGAAGGTCGGCCCAGTGGTTGCGGCCCCACGTCCAATGCCAGGCATCAAGAAGTTCACTCCGGCTCCTCCTCCACATGGCTAGCTCACCAGCACTATAGACAGAGTGCCGGCAGGAGTGGGCGGTCCTTCCTTGGGGGACTCAGAGTTGAGGGGTTAGGGTGGGCTGTGTAGGAGGGGGGGTGCCCCCCCACCAAGAGACGGATGATCGGAGCTTCAGGTGGACAGGTAAAGCCAGTAGCCGAGTGACCACGCTGGAGAGAGGTCAGTGGTAGAGGGTAAAAAACAGAGTTCGAAAAACAAAAAAAAAAAAATAAACATTCTTCCTCGACTATTATACCCATTGAGTATGCTGAATACTGTATTACCTATTCAGTGGTTCAAGAAATTACATAATTTACTATCGAGATTCTTATGGGTTAATAAACCACCCCCGCCATTCATACGACAAATTGGTTAGGCCTAAACAATACGAAGGGCTACAGCTACCACATTTTTTGAGATATTACTTTGCTTCACATGGGACTAAATATTTTCAATGGGGGTCGTTGGATTTTTGATCTCTTTCCATTTATTTTCCTCCTTGGCTTGCGATAGAGAATAATTTATGTGACAAATATCCAAAGCTCTCAAGTCCTTATTGTTTTTACCTCCCAATAAGTTGCCACAACAACTTAAATCTACCCCACTGTACTGGTCCCTTCTGAACATTCACAGCTCTGTAAATACTTGAAATTAGATTATATTAAAGACTTGAATCAACTACTTTTAATGAATCTAAATTTGACTATTAACAACTAACCCTCATTTCAAAAAGGTCTGGTATTATTTAGGTGCTCCCACTCTTAGTGATTTCACAGAGGATGGGATATTCTTGTCTTGTGTAATTTCAGAACAAATTTGGCTCTCCCGAAGCAAATTTTTTTCAATTTCTGCAGTTAAGACATTGCATTACCCAGTTTTTAGATGCCCCTCCTTGGACCTCCAAAGCTAGCATTTTTTTCTCATCCTTAACACAACAGTTTTACAGGAACATCCCATACCCAGGTTATATGTTTGTATAGACCAGGTAATTTGGGATAAGCTATCTCTGGCTGCCTATTACTGGGTTCATACCCCTTAATCTGGAGTATAATGATGATCGCTGGTGCAATATATGGTCATATTTATAAAGCAGAGCAGACAGACTACTTTTACAGCAAGTTAATATCCTCCATGGTCTGTATTTTACAACCACTAAAATGTACCGGATGGGAAGAGTTGCGTCATCACTGTGCCCCAGGTGCAAGGAATCCGAGGGCACTTTGTATAATTTATTATGGACTTGCTCACATATTGCATCTTTTTGGAAACTAATTCAGTCTAAACTAGATCCAATGTTGGGTCTTCAAGACACCTTCACACCAGAAATGTGTATTTTAGGCAATTATTCTGCTTTGATGGGGGCTTCTCACAAGACACACATGGCTTTGATATCCGCAGTGGCTAAATTACTTATTTTCAGGCACTGGTTCGACCCAGCTCTTCCCACTTGGCTGGAAAGGCTGACAGAAATGCTTGCATCACTTAATATTGAACAGAGCATTGGAAGATTTTTTTTAAATCATTACCCGCATATAGATCCAAGTGGGACACACTTCACACCTTACTGTTAGTTTCTCCCACTAGTTAGTCCCTTGCCCTTTTGTTCTTGAGCTGTGGATTGGCGGTGTTTATATTTCACCCTTTTTTTTTGTTCAGTATTGGAGTGTCTTTATTTTTCTGTTGGTTCTCCCCTGTTCCTGAGACATACCTCAATGATCGTTATTTAATTTATTTATTTCATAATTCGGATTTACAACCTTTGAGTCAAAGACTCATTTACAAAGGCACCTCGTCGGAGGGAGGGTAGACAACAATTGGTGGTGGAGTACAACAGGTGAGATACAATAAAAACACACAAAGCAATTCCAGTAATACAAAGGTGTACAAAGGCTTCAATTAGTTACAATTAGTCTAGTATATAAATAATAAGGTACCGCTAGAAACATAGAAATTGATGGCAGATAAGGACCGCAAGGCCCATCCAGTCTGCTCATTTCTTTTTCTACCTTACGAATGTGCCATAGGCCTTTGCTCTGTCAATGGCCTATCTATCCATACTCATCTGTATTGCTCCCTTATGCCCATCCCATGCCTGTTTGAAGCTCTGCACTGTATTCATATCCACCACTTCCTGAGGTAGGCCGTTCCATGCATCCACCACCCTTTCTGTGAAAAAGAACTTCCTCACATTACCCCTTAATCGGCCTCCCTCTAATCTCGTACTGTGTCCTCTTGTCCTATTTTTCTTATATTGAAACATGTTAGACTCTTTCACCTTGTTAATGCCCTTAAGGTGTTTTAATGTTTCTATTGTATTACCTCTCTCCCTCCTTTGATCTAGGGTATATATCTTGAGTTCAGTTAATCTGTCCTCATATGTTTTCTGATGCAGTCCCTGCACCATTCTGGTTGCCCTTCTCTGGACTGCCTCAATTTGGTTAATGTCCTTGTGAAGATGTGGCCTCCAGTACTGCACGCAGTACTCCAGATGGGGCCTAACCAGTGTCTTGTAAAGAGGGATCATAACCTCCCTCTTCAGACTTGTGATACCCATACTAATACACCCCAACATCCCTCTAGCCTTACCTACTGCTTTAGAGGTCTGCTTGGATATTTCAGGTCATCGGTAATGATGACGCCCAAGTCTCTTTCTTGCCTTGTGACTGCCAGCATCTCCCCTCCCAGCCTATAGGTGGCCTCAGGGTTTCTCTTCCCTATGTGCATGATCTTGTACTTCTTTGCGTTAAACCCCAGTTGCCACTCTTCCGACCATTTTGTTAGTTTATCCAGATCTCTTCTCATTCTGCCCACCCCATCTGGATCATCTACTCTGTTACAGATCTTGGTGTCATCTGCAAACAGACAAACCTGACCCTCCAGACCATCTGCAATGTCACTGATGAAGATATTAAAGAGGACTGGCCCCAGGACTGATCCCTGAGGGAACCCACTTGTGACTTGCATCTCTTCTGACTGTATATCATTTACCACCACTCTCTGTTTTCTGCTTGTCAACCAGTTTGCCACCCAGTTGATCAATGTCAGACCCACCCTGAGCCTACCCAGCTTATTAATCAATCTTCTATGTGGAACAGTATTGAAAGCTTTGCTGAAGTCAAGGTAGGTGACATCAACTGCTCCCCCTTGGTCCACCACTCTGGTTATCCAGTCAAAGAAATCTATGAGATTAGTTTGACAGGACCTTCCTTTTGTAAACCCATGCTGTCTTGGATTCTGTGCTACTATGGATTCCAGGTGCTGCACCATCCTTTCCTTAAGGAGTGTCTCCATAATCTTGCCCACTACTGAGGTAAGACTGACTGGTCTGTAGTTCCCTGCCTCCTCCCTGCTACCACTCTTGTGGAGCGGGATCACATGAGCCCTTCTCCAGTCTTCTGGGACCTCTCCTGTGCTCAGAGACTCACTAAACAGTTCTGATAATGGCTCTGCTAGTTCCACCCTTAGCTCCTTTAGTACCCTGGGATGTATGCCATCAGGTCCCATTGCCTTGTCTACCCTGGAGCTTCGAGCTCTTGTAGGACCCTTTCTTTTTGTGAAGGGACTAGTGCACACCTCCTCCACGTGTCCATGGTGCAGAGCTGTGGGCCCTGCCTACCTTCTCTTCAGTAAATACTGAGCAGAAGTATCTATTTAGGATAGATGCTTTACATGGTCCTCCTCCTCACACGCCCCCTTATCCCCTTTGATCTTAGCAATACCCTCTCTGGACTTTCTCCTTTCACTAATGTATCTATAGAAAGTCTTGTCACCTTCTTTTACTGTTCGTGCTAGTGTTTCCTCGGTTTGGGCCTTTGCCTGCCTTACTGCCTTCCCTGCTTCCCTTAGGGAAGTGTGGTATGCCTCCTTATCTTCATCCTGCTGCGGTCCCTTATATTTCCAGAAGGCCAGACTTTTGGCTCTGACCTTTTCTGCTACTGTGTTTGAGAACCAAAGTAGTTTTCTTCTTCTTTTGCACTTCCTTTTCTCACTAACACAATGGGATGTTGCTTCAAGTATTGGATATTTAATGCTTGCCCACTTTGCCTGTACCCCCTTACCTGCATTTCTTTTTACCAGGGCTAGCTTAACTCTGTTGGCCATCTTATCAAAGTCAGCTCCTCTGAAGTCCCACATTTTTGCCTTGGAATGGGATGATTTTGTTCTAGTGGCCAAACTGAACTCATACCATGTGATGGTCACTGGCCCCAGGTGACCTTCTACCTGGAGATCTGTGATCCTTTCCTGTTAGTCAGTACTAGATCTAGGATAGCCCTGTCTCTTGTGGGTTGTTGTACCAGTTGTTTGAGACCCTCCCCCTGCAGGGAATCCACCATGTGTCTAGTTCTGGCAGATGTCCCTGCTGGTATTGACCAATCTGTATCTGGCATGTTGAAGTCTCCCATTATCAGAACCTCCCCTTTAGCTGTCATATTTTGTATATCTTCTAACAGTAATGTGTCAATGTCCTCCCCCTGGTCTGGAGGCCTGTACACAATCCCAGCTTGTATGGCTGTCCCATTTCATGTTTCCAGGGTGACCCACAGTTCTTCTGGCTCCTTATGTGTATTCTGAATTTCTGTAGCTTTGATATTTTCATTGACATAAAGGGCCACTCCACCTCCCTTTTTGCACCTCGGTCTCTTCTGAACAGTACATAGCCAGGTACTGAAGTCTCCCAAGTGTGGTTACTGGTAAACCATGTCTCGCTAATGGCTACTATGTCCAGTTTAGCCTCTGTCATTATTGACTGCAGGTCTGGGATCTTGTTTCCCAGACTGCGAGCATTTGTGTACATGACTTTCCATTGGTCAGATTTTGGTGCGTTAGTTGTTGGGTGAGGTCCAGCGTTTCCCCTGTGCATCGTATGGGGGGCCGGACCTTTTTCTTTACCTGGTGATGCAAATGAACTACAAACATGCTGAACTCCTGTTTGACCACTAGCTGAAGGGGGAGGGGTGTTCTTCCTATTTGACGTTTTGGGTACTGCACACCTCTCCCCATTTGCTAGTTTAAATATTCTGCAAAGACATTAAACTTCTGCCCCAATGCACTGACTCCCTCCTTAGTCAGATGCAGTCCATCAAATTTAAAGAACTTTTGCTCCCAAAATTGTTGCCAGTTCCCTATAAATTTGTGTCCTTTTTCCTGGCACCAGCCCTTGAGCCACATTTTGCTCCCCTATCTCCCCTTTTCTGACCTTCCATCCATCTGTCCCCCTCTCCCAGACTGGCAGGATCTCAGAGAAGGAGATGCCAGATGAAATGGATGATGGTTTGTCACCCAGCCTGGCTAGGGTTCTAGAGAGCGATACCTGGGGGGGGGGAAGGGGTGGTTGCTGGGGGAGAAGGCAGTCCAGAAAGATGTTGTCTGTAAATTGGGCCAGGCGGAGCTCTAGGTATGGACCAGTCAGGGGCATTTACAGCTCCAAGTGTCAGTGAGGTGGTTTTGGAGGGCAATTTTGAAGGGGCCGATTTTGGCAATGTTTGTGATATGAGTGGGAAGGGAGCTGTACCAAGAGGGGTCTCTGTGGTGGAATGATCTTTGGGCGACAGAAGTCCTAGCTCTCCAGACCTGGAAGGTGGCTTTGGTTCCTGCTTCAGGTGGCGACCGGGTGGGAGGCCAATTTTAGGGATGCAGCAACCTTGGGGGGAGGAGAGGGGCTAAGTAGTGATTTTTGCCAGTATAGATAGGGACATATTGTGCATTTGTTTTAATATTGTGGCCCACATGTTCAAAGGGTTGCGCGTAGGCGCAACTCGCATGCTGTGATGAGAAGCCACAAAGTGCCTTGCAAAAATGATAGAAGGATTAAGGATAAATCCTATGATGATAGGGTAAGCATATTAGGACTATGGCCGCTGGATATCAAACGTGCCGGGGGGACTTACAGTTATTATATAAAGTACTAAATCAAGAAAACTTAAGGAAGGACCTCGAACTGAAATATAAGGAACAAAACTATAATTTAAGAGGATATAATCTTCAATTGCAGGAATACCATTGTAAGACCAATATATGGAAGTACAGCTATAAACCTAGCGTAACAAGGCTTTGGAATAAATTACCGAAGCAGGTTGTTGAGGCACCCAGCTTCAATACCTTCAAAACAAGGTGGGATCAGTTTATTTCAGTTGGCAACTTCGGTTGCCTCCACTGATATGGTGGAGACAACTTACATGGGCTTACGCCTTCTGGTTGTCTTAAAATCCCAGTATGAATCCACAATGACAAAAAAGGCACCTCCTGCTATGAGGCCCATCCCCCCATATTACTAGCATGCCTTACTCACAGAACTTAAAGAACAGGGTTTTTAGTGTGAAGTGTTCTCCCCCCCAAACATATACGGCAACTTACCTGCCGCTTAAGCCATTCAGCTATTCATCCATAAAGTTCCATTTTTGTCACGCTGTATTTATTGTAATATCACTTGTAAAAGAGCTCCGTGGAGCTGGTAGCCAAAGCGCTTGCATTTCCGTACCTGGAGAAGCACCCCCACGCTTGCATGTTTCATGATGTCAGTACAAGAACAGCACAGGGGCACGCTCCATAGACTATAATGGGGGCAATTTTTACAAGCTTCTTTTAATACTTTTAAGTGCTGATTTTGAGAAAGGAAGGTCACTGCTCAACTAACAAGGACTTTTGCACTGCACTCCATCCTCAGGCAACAAACTTGCATGTTTCTATGATCGACTTGTCGCAGTACTTTGGGAGTTGCCATGGGTCAAAAGATGGACCAGAAGCAAGCAACATGGGAGGGCTAGATGACTTTTTGGCAACATCAACCTCAAAAGGCCCGAGGCCTGCACAAGGCAGTGCAGCAGGCAGCGTGGCTCTTCGGACCACCCAGATAATGACCACCTTACAGAAAATACAGGCTATAGGAGAGGAAACAGCACCTGCAGCCATGAAGGCAAAGCTCAGTGAGCCTGATGTGAGAATAACAGAAAACACTGCAGCAATTAAAGACCATTTAGCTGAGAATGACCGTCAAAGGGATTGGAATGCCATGTTTGTGAAAAACTTGAACTTTCTTTGGACCAAAGGTGAAGTGGTTGAAAATGCACACAGGCAAATAAATTGTGAAGATCGAGGGTTTTCCTCCTCATTTTGCTGGCAAGGCAGACATCTTGGCCACGACAGAAAAGCTGATATTTACTGGCCTTGGACTTTTGCCAGCAGATTCAGGACTCAAGATCGTTAGAGCCATTGTGGTCCCACAGAGAGTCAGACCGTGTGGTGGATACATGCAGAGGCTGCCTACTGCCATTATAATGCTATCCACAGTGGAGGCTCGTATTGCTCTCCTTCAAGCAGCTAGGAGCTGTGAGGACATAGTCTGGGAGGGTAGTAAACTTGCTTTCTTTCCTGACATCTCCTCCCAGACGCGGCCAAAAAAGTAGGAATTGCAAGTGATTAAAAAATCTGTATCTGAACATGGTATTACTGCCCGTCTGCTCTTTCCCACCCTACTCCAGGTTCAACATGACTCAAAAACCTGCATCTTTATTGACCAGACTTCTGCATCAGCCTTCATAGACAAAGTGTCAGCACAGCCAAAACCTGAAGCTGAAGAAAGGGACAACGAAGGCTGAGCTTCAGTTGGATTAAACTGCAGGCTGGTAACTTTTGGGGCTGCCAATATTTGACATTGGACTTTTCTTGAACTTTATATTGCAGCTTGATATACTGACAAAGTTAACTATTGGATGGTTTGTTTTCAACATAAATCATCTATTTTATAGGCTGGCCCAGTGGCGAAGAGAGGGTTGAGGCACTGGCACCTTACCACATCCCACACCGGTGACCCAAATTCAGGAATGAGCATGGGTTGCTGGGGGGGGGGGAAGAGAAGAGGGCGAGGAGTTGGACTGAGCTGCCACTGGGCAGCTCTCCTCTCCCAGGGATGGACGTGGGGTTTCCCCAGCTCTTGGCTGCCACCAGGGTGGAGGCTCGGTGGTAGCGCCAAGCCTGGGGGGGGGACCTGGTGCTAGGATGGGGTGGTGGGAAGAGGTCATCATCCAAAACCTTGGAGGCGCATGCACCACCATCTTGACACGCATCTGTGTACTGAAGTCTGGGGATAAAGGGGAGAAAAGGGAGCACTGGGGCAGGTTGAATGATGCCCCTGAGCAGCGGGGCGGAACAAGTCCTCTTGAGGAGAAAACCTGAGTGGAACCCGCCCAGTGCCCCGAAAAGGAGAAAAACCTATATGGAAAAAAATTATCTATTTTGCCATGTTTGCACGCTCCCTGAATGTAGTCTACAAGTTGTGATTCTTTTATTACTGAAGCCCAGCTAGGAGGCATAGTTCTCCATGGTGGCGGGGCAACCCTCAGCTTAACTGAGCTCAGGATATCTGTTACAATGTAGAACAGTTATGTAAGAACGTACCGTAAGAGCAGATCTTCAAGGGAATATCTCATCAGGTCACACCTATGAAGCTTCACCATCAGGCATCAGGATCCCATGGAAGCCTTTACTGCAGCAGTTTATTAGGGACCGCACATGCTGCCATCAGGTTCTGACGTCACATACCCTATATAACAGCGGGTGGACCCACTCCCTCCTCAGTTCTTTCCCTGGCTGGAGGCCATGAGAGACAGAAGTCCCACCAGGGAACCAAGGAAAGAGATGGTATCCAGCAAGCAGAGAGGCTGGAGCAACAGGACAGCCGAGCTGTAGAGAGAGAGAGAGAAAAAGAAAGAGGGGGATGGAGGGAGGGATGGCATAACCTGATGACAGAGATTCCCTCAAAGATCTACTGTTATGGTAGGAAAAATTACTCACCTTAGTAATGTTGTTTCTTCTAATGGAGTCTTGCTATATTATGACATATGCAGTATAACCCCAGGTTAGAACTGCTCCGGAGGTGAAAGAGTTAACTTCCATGCAGGGCATGGGATCTTGAGCGCGAGCTCGGTTGAACACTCTGTCTGTTGAAGCTCAAACTTAAACTGTCAGATCTTTACGAGTAAAAACTCACTAAGGTTGTGTGTGGAAGCTGTAAACCTACACTAGCCACTGGCTACTAACTACAAAAACACCTTTTTGATCTTGATCCCAAAAACAAAGACTCAAGTCGGGGGATTCAAGAAGAAACTTAAGCATAACACCTAAGCACCCTAGAAGGGTGAAATGAAGTGGGCATCAAAGAAGTGCCAACATTGCACTGCCCACCCACATCCCAAAAACAGAGGTTCTGAGAGGGGCAGGCTGGGGGGGAGGTCATAATATAGCAAGACTCCATTAGAAGAAACAACATTACTAAGGTGAGTAATTTTTTCTTCAAACAACATGAAGTCTTGCTATATTATGACATATGCAGACTACACAGCAGTACCTCCATGGAGGAGGGACAGAACCTCACTTGGGAAATAGGCTCTGAAGCACTGTGCCAAAGAATCGAGCATCACTCCCTAGCCTGGATATCCAAGGAGTAATGCTTAGTAAAAGTGTGAACTGTTTTCCAGGTAGCTGCTTGACATATCTCTAGGATAGGAATGTCCCTGGCAGCAGCCAGAGATGCAGCTGTACCTCAGGTAGAGTGAGCCTCAGGCCTGAGGGAGGAACCTACCCAGTTTTTCGTGAACAGAATTGGATACAAGAGACAATCCACCTGGCAATGGATCTTTCAGTGGCAGGTTTCCCTTTACCAACCTCACCATAGGTGAGGAACAATTGGAGGGATTCAAACCTGTGACCCTTGGTATGTTCTATATAGTAACTAAGGGCTCTTTTGACATCTAAACTGTGCAATCTCCTCTCACCAGAGGAGGAATGGTCAGTGAAGTACACAGGGAGAGACATGAATTGATTAAGGTGAAAGTCTGAAACCACCTTAGGGAAAAACTTCCTGTTAGTCCTGAGGACTACCTTATCTCTATGAAAGGAGATAAAATCAGGCTCCACTGACAAGGCTTGTAGCTCACTTATGCGCCTGGCAGAGGTGATGGCTACCAGAAACACAGTTTTCCAAGTCAAGTACTTCAGCTCTGCTGAAGACAATGGCTCAAAAGGGGGTTGCATAAGCTGAGCGATGCAAATATTAAGATCCCAAGCAGGGGCAGGATCCCTGAACGGGGGATTGGCGTGAAGCAACCCTTTAAAAAACTTGGAGAACACAGGGTGAGCTGATAAAGAAGAGGGCTTACCTGCTAACAAGAAGACAGACACAGTTGCCAAGTGCACTTTTAGGGTAGCTGGTCTCAGCCCCAAGGAATTCAAATGCACCAAATAATCCAGGATCGTGGGCACATCAGCAGATTCTGGGGAAATATGTTTACCAGCACACCATATGGAAAATCTTTTCCATTTTGAATTATAGGTAGCCCTGGTGGAAGACTTCCTAGAGGCCTTCAAAATATCCAATACACCTTGAGAAAGGTGTAGGTCAGCAAACTCTAACTCTTCAAGAGCCAAGCCTTGAGATTGAGAGATTTGAGGTTCGGATACCAAACTCTCCCTGGGCACAGGATAACAGGTTGTGATTCCTGGGAAGGCATAGGGAGGTGGACTGCTAAGGACATGAGGAGTGGGTACCAGGGCTGCCTGGCCCAATCTGGAGCAATCAGGATCATCTTGCAGGATTGAGATCTGATTCTGACTAGCACTTTGAAAAGAAGAGGAAGGGGAAAAGCATAGAGAAACTTCCTTCCCAACTGAGAAGGAAGGCATCCAGAGGGACTGAGCCCAACACTGAGGGCCTGCAGCAAAAGGGAAGTTGGTGATTGTCTGGGACTGCAAGAGATCTATTTGCGAGTGCCCCATCTGGCAAATATTACCTCAGTACCTGGGGATCCAGTGCCCATTCGTGATGGCCCTGGGAAATCCTGCTGAGAGCATCCGCTAGGACATTGTCCTTGCCTGGGAGGTGAACTGCCATAAGGGAGGCGTTCAGAGAGTGAGCCAGAGACCACAACTTCATTGCTCCGGTGCACAAGGCCGTAGACCGAGTGCCCCCTTGCTTGTTGATGTACAACATTGTAGTGGTATTGTCTGTTCTGACCTGAACTACCTTGTTCTGGACAGATGTGGAGAAGAGCTGAAGTGCTAGAAAAACTGCTCTGAGCTCCAGCAAATTGATGTGGAGCAGGGATTCCTGAGGGGACCACAGCCCCTGGGTGGAAAGGTTGCCCATGTGAGCTCACCACCCCAGGAGGGATGCATCTGTAGTAAGGGTCAAGGAATGAGACTGGGGGGTGAAGGGAACCCCCTGTCTCAGATTGTTCTGATCCTGCCACCACTGAAGGGCCTGAATCAGGGTTCGAGTCACTGTAATCAATTTGGTTAGGGGATCCGTCCTTTGAGACCAAAAGGCTCTCAAATGGAACTGAATGTCCCTCATCTGAAATCTCGCCCCTGCACTACTGCTGAAGAAGCAGCCATGTGCCCCAGGAGCTGTAGGAAATGCCTTGCTGGTCGAGAGACCTGCAGGGTGAAAGAGGAGGCCAGAGACACCAGGGTCCTTGCTCTCTCCAGAGGAAGGAAGGCTCTGGCTTCTTTTATGCTCAGTTCTGCGCCTATGAAGGCGAGAAGCTGGACAGGCTCCAGAACTGACTTTGGAAGATTGAGAAGGAAACCTAGAGATGTAAGCAGCTGCTGGGTTACTTGCAAATGAAGTTTGATCTGTTCTGGAGACTGGCCTACAATGAGCCAGTCGTCCAGATAAGGGAAGATGGCAATCTTTTGCCTTCTTAAATGAGCAACTGCTACTGCCAGGCATTTTGTGAACACCCTTGGAGCCGAGGAGAGGCCAAGGGCATTGCTCTGAACTGGTAATGGCCTGAGGGCAGTTCGAATCTGAGGTACTTTCGATGGGAGCTTCAGATGAGAACATGGAAACAGGCATCCTTGAGGTCCAGGGAGGCTAGCCAGTCCCCTGGTCTTAGAGAGGGTAAAATAATCCCCAGGGTCACCATTTTGAACTTTGGTTTTAAAAGGTGCTTGTTAAGATACCTGAGATCCAGAATGGGCCACCATTCTCCTGTCTTTTTTGGGGGTAAGGAAGTACCTGGGGTACAACCCTTTGCCCTGGTGTATGGGTAGAACCCTTTCCACGGCTCTGAGAGCCAGGAGGGCAGAAACTTCTGCTTCCAGGGCAAGTGCCTCTGATGGGTTTGCAGGTGGAAAAGATCTGGCTCTCATCTTCGGAAATTTTTTGAAGCTGAGAACCAGTCCCTGGCTTACTGCCTCCAGGACCCACTTGTCTGATGTTAAAGACTTCCAGTCCTGGACAAAGTAAGCCAGCCTGCCCCCTACCAGTAGTGGAGAATCGGCCCTGGCTACCCCATCAGGGAGCCTGTTTTGCAGGGGCTTTAGTTGAGGGGCAGAAGCAGGCCTTAGAACCCCTTCTGCCCCTTCCTCTAAAGAACCTCCTCTGGGCATAAGCAGAAGAGGAGGCCTGGGCTTGGTAAAATGGCCTATGAAAAGGCCTGCCCCTGCCCCTGACATGCTGCCTTTGAGGAGTGACTTGCCTTTCTTTGGCCTGTGCACTCCTATAGGTGGTCCTATACTCATCCATTTTCTTCATATAATTCTCTGCCTGCTCCTGAAACAGAGAATTTCCCACAACAGGAAAATCCATAGCCTTAGACTGGGTATCCTGTGACAGGGCAGTACATCTGAGCCAGGCCATTCTGCGAAGAGACACAGATGTAGCCATAACTCTAGATGAAACATCATTAGAGTCTACAGCAGCATGAAACTGCACCTTGGATGCCTCAATACCATCTGCAGCCACCTGCTCCAGCTCCCTGGCAAGCTGTTCAGGGGCCTGTTTTGCTAGGGCCAGGACAGTATCCCACCTGGATTTCTGGTACCTAGCTGCAAGCCATATAATTTGCCTGTCTGAGTCCCAAAGATGCTGCCATGTACTGCTTTTTTGCCATGGCATCCATCCTCCTGGAATCCTTTTCAGGAGGGTGAGAGGCTAGAGGAATATTAGCCTTGTCACAGGCTGCAGCCTGCACTACCCCCACATGGCTGCACTGCTGAGATAGAAACTCCGTATCAGAGCCTGAGAAAGCATAATTTTGTCCATCCTTTTATCCACAGGAGGATAGAATGAGGAGTTTTCAGAATTTTTACTGTCTGTTTCCTAAAAGATTTATGCAAGGGAATAGACAGTCTCCTAGACTCTGGAATATCCATCATTTCCACAAAATCAGGCTCTTCCTGATCATCATTCCTCAACAGGGAGTTGCAGAGTGTCAGCAACTTTCTTGTAAAACAAAAAATGAGAGGGGGACTCAGATAGCCTGGGAGGGGATACTCCTGAAGGTCTGTCTGGAGAGATGTCCGGTTCAATGGGCACATCCAGACTGTCAAAATCACACTCTCCTCGTACCCCTCCTCCCTTTCCCCTGGTTCATAAAAATCTTCAAAATCATAATCTTGAACCGAGGGAACCGACCGAACCGGGCGCTAACCCAATGGTGCCGGTTCGGACGGGACTGGGGAAAGAGACTGGACAATCTGAATAGCTTTCTGACCTTCTAGCCCTTTTAGTTGGAACCGGCTCCTCAGAGCTGGCTCTTCGTTTGCCCGAGGAAGCAACGCCCTGGTCAGAGGGCACTCCCTCAGGTTCGGTTGGAACCGAACCGGGCTGGCCATCCGGGTCAGCGGACTTTTTGGCCTCCCTTTCCCTGAGCCTACCAACTCTTTTTTCCATGGTGGCAGGAGGAAATTTTTACAAATCTGGCAGTCTGCATTGAGGTGTCAAACCCCAGACAATATACATATGGTGGTGTGGGTCAGCCTTGGCAAGGCTTCCCACAGAGGCCACAGTGCTGAAACTCAGTGGGTCCGGTTTTTCTTTGGGTTTCTCAGACATAGTGCCAGCCTAACAAAACTTCGCCCGTTAACGGCAATCCACCAAGCAAGACTCTCTTATCGGTTCCCAACCGTGTTACGGGTCGTGGAAAACCGTAATAAAACTGCTTTTTTAGAACCGATAAGAACCGAACTGCACTCTAAAGGGCTAGAAAGTACTTTTAGACTCCTCTGATCGGTTCAAACCGAACCAAAAAGACGCTATAAGTTCCACACAGAAGAAAATTAAAATTAGCTTATCTATTACTTACAATACCACAGACAGAGCTTGAACCGACGATTGCGGTTAAATTTCGTAAAATAAACCGAGAATTTCACTTTAAACCGACAAACAAACCAAGCAGCAGGAGGAATCTCCGGAGCGACTGTTCAGTGAGGCGGAGTAAAGAATCTGACAGTTTAAGTTTGAGCTTCAACAGACAGAGTGTTCAACCGAGTTCGCGCTCAAGATTCCATGCCCTGCATGGAAGTTAACTCTTTCACCTCCGGAGCAGTTCTAACCTGGGGTTATACTGCATATGTCATAATATAGCAAGACTTCATGTTGTTTGAAAGTTCTTACATAACTGTTCTATCTTCTTCAGGGTTATCTCGGTCATCAGGTCACACCTATGGAATGAGTCCCAAGCAGTGCTGAGAGTAAGGATAGTCTGGATGGCAAGAGGCCAGAGGCCTAAGAAAGAAGGCCCTGAAGCACAGTTAGACCAAAGCCTGCCCTTCTTCTGCATGCAATATCCAGACTGTAGTGCTTGGTGAATGTATGGACAGAACTCCAGGTAGCAGCAACACAGATCTCGGCTGCAGACACGCCCCTGAAACAGGCAACAGAAGCGGCCATGCCCCTGATGTATTGGTAACAGCTCTAGGAAGTTCCTTACCGTACTTCATGTAACAAAAAATAATACAGTTGGCCAACCATTTGGACAAACACTGTTTCAAAACTGGAGAGGCCTCTCTGCCAGGGGCAAAAGAAACAAACAACTAAGAGGGCTTCTTGCAGTCCCCCCGTACAGTGTGTATAGTAACACAAAATTCTATACACATCCAAAGTATGGAGCAATGCTTCCCCTGGATTGGCATGCTCTGGATAACAAACAAGCAGGTGGATGGGTTGATTCAGGGTAAACTCTGACAACACCTTAGGAAGAAATGTAGGAATAGTACACAAAGAGACACTGTATTTGTGAAAAATCAAATAAGGCTGCTCACACATGACAGCCTGTAGCAGACTCATGGGTAGGGACAGAACTGCAGGCCTCTGGCAGGGCTATTCGGAAGGCCCCTCCCCGAGGATCTGGAGGGAGTGGAACATGTCCACGAATGATCCCATAAAGGAAGCCCCAACACCGTCATCCGCCGGGAGCAGCGCTGGGGTGGAAGAAGAGACCGCCGTGGTCTGGGCTGCTGCCTCTTCAAGGGCAGCCAGCTGACAGGCTAAGCCCACCATCACCCAAATGGTCTTGAGGGAGTCTTTGGACATGACCAGAGGATCTCGCTTGTCCAGCTGGCCAAGGAGGAGACGGGCGTACCTGTCCTCGAGATTGGAGGGGAGCAGGGTTTTACACAGGCCACATGCCTGCGGGTCATGCTTTGCCCCCAAGCAATAAATGCATGAGGCATGACGGTCACTGTGCAAAATTTTTTTGGTTGCATGCAACGCACCATTTGAACCCTGGGCCGATTCAGGGTTTGTCGTGCTCCTTATCGAGATGTTCTGGTAAAGAAAAAACAAAACTGAAGGAAAAAAAAATGCTTGAAGACAGTTCAGAACAACTGGGCCTACACCACGCGCAGAGAGCTGTAAGGAAGGAGACTTGACTCTTACAGCAGAAAGAAAGTACTAACGTCATGGGGCACAGCCAAGAAGGATACCACCTGGGTTGGTGGAGTTTAGCTTGAAGACGGTCCAGCAGGATTTAAAGGGGAAGGAAGACTACCAACATGTGGATAGTGCACCATATCCATGGCCCTAGAATAATCTTTAAAAAGCACATTACACAACATTTCAAAGTCCAAAGGAAAGCAATGGCTATCGCTTGGAGTGTGTTTTTTTTTTTTTTTTTTTTTTTACACATTTCTTTTTATCCTCTACCCTAGTCTACAGCACTGTCACCTGATGCCTCCTCAGCACCGCAAGCTCGGAGGGACCCCCACAGAGCTGTGGTTTACCCCCCAGGTGGGGACAGAGTGGGAGCAGATAGCCGGGCCCCTTAGCCACCTCCCCATTGCATACCTCTGGAATCTCGTTGGGATCTGCTCTTCGAGCTGCTTGTGCCAGTGGCGAGGACCTTACCTGCTCCTTTTATCGGTGTTGCACCAGACCAAGTGTGTGTTTTTTGGATGTACACCCCCCTGGAGATGTGAAGTGTGCCAACGCCACTGCTTACGCTGGCGTCCATCACGCTCCACCCCTTTCATACTGCTCGGGCATGCCGAACCTCCAGCCGCCACTAGAGGCGGTAGGTCCCCCCCACCCCCCACAGGAGACTAGCAGTCCTATGGGCACTCAAGCCTCCTCCCCTGTCCGGCCCTCCGACAACCCAAGCCCGTTCCCGAACTCTGGTCGTTGGCATCGCGAGCGGCAGTGCTACACTGTGCCGGCAGGCCGGCTCCGGTTGGAGTCTTTGATAGGAGAGCTTGTCCCTCCTACTGTTGGAGCAGTACTGGTATCCACAAATAGATGTGGCACAATTTCTTTTTTCAACTTGTATTTTTCCTACCTGCCCACCAAGGCTTATTCCTATCTGCCCACCAAGGTTTAGCTAACTTCACCCTTTAAATGCAAAATCACTTTCCACTCAAAATCACTGCACCATTTACACGTCCCTTTATATCCCTCCCCTTCTCTCCCATCGCCTCATGTACTGTGCATCCCTAGTTTTGAAGTACTGGTTTAACACTCTCCCCTTCTATCTCCCCCTCTCCTCTTCCCTATTCCCTCTGTCTCTTATTCTCTTTGGTCTCGTGACTCTTGTACTCTCTCCATACCACACTCCAACTCTGCTTCTGGGAAATCTGCTTTCTCCTCACATCTTCCTTTTATATGGAACTAATCTCCCTTCCACCCTCTGTCTTTCCCCTTCCATCTTTTTCCTCAAATGCCAGCTCAAACCCCTTGCTGCCCCTTCTGCTCTTGCCCTGACTACATTTAATTTTGCCATGATACTTTCCTGTACTTAGTCTTAGTGTTCCTGTACCAGTGCTTTAGTTTTGATATACTAGCCTGTTCACTGTATTGTATTTGTTTAATCATTGTATTTTTGCTGCACCTTGCATTTTTCTACCACATAGACTTTGCATATATTGCCTACACATTCTATCATTTGTCTCCCTATTCCTGTTTCCCTGGGTCACACCTGGAAATGAGCCTTGCCTCAGTATGCCTTTCCTGGTTACCAATTTCCAATAAATAAACAAACTCCTTGGTGACTACCCAGTTCCACTGCACGGCAACCCCCAGCTTTCAGCACCTCGGTTACCCCTGAGGTGGGGCTGGGAGGGGAGGTCCCCCTCCCCCAGAGACCTTAGGGGTGCCAGAGGGTGCAGCAGGACATGCAGAACCTGAGTGTACCAGGTATCACAGAGGTGGTGCAAGGGATTATCTCCTCTTTAAGTCAGCCCCAGGGACTCCTTGCACACATTAGCTCTAATGCATGAACACACATGCAACTGTGTGTTGTCAAGCGAAGTGAGCGAGCGCCCCCCTCCCGGCTGTTACCACTTCAAAGCTGCACTTATGCCTGTGGACACCCAGGCAGTCTACTACCCCGGAGAGGGAGAGCATCCACTGGGACCCTCTACCCCCCTGGTCCTCAGACAATCCAGGTATGTTCCCAAACCCTGGTCATCGGTGCTGTGGGTGTCCGCCTGTCACTGCACTGGCAGGCCATCCAATTTAGTATGATTTTAAACAAGATAGCGTTGTGTGCCTGTGTTTTGGTTAAGTCATTGTACTGTCATTGATTCGGAGTTTAAATATACATTAGCTCTGTTCAGCCACGCAGGTTTTTTATCCAATCTTTTTCACAGTAGCAACAGATAATATACAGTATAAATATGGTAAACAAGACAGCCATTCAACACTGTATGCCAAGCGATTCAGAAACTTCTTTAACTTGTTTATAAATGTGATGACGTCCACACAGGAATGGATATTACATGGAAGTTTGTTCCATACTTGGGACCTGTAGGCCAAGAAGACTTGGTTGCCATAGGTAACAAATCTGTTTGCCGAGCTGAGATGCACAGAGGTTGAACAAAGCTATTGAATAGTGGAGTGCTCATTTAACAACTCTAACTTTGCTCAAGACCATGGTGCCATTTAAAAACCATGAGTACTATCGGGATGAAAAGATACGTTAGGCATCAAGCATGGAACCTGGTTTTACCGGTTTGTGCTGGTAAAATTGAAAGAATTCAGGGAAACGAGACTGGTCCATATCACCAGACTCTAAGAATCCTCTTGATTCATCATAACTTGGAATGCAGACATCATCAGAAAAAAAATTCCTGCATATTATGTCTTAAAAACAGATTTTGGGCTGGCCCATTGGCACAGTGTTAGTGCTAGCACTCACGCAGCCGGTGACCCAGATTTGGAAATGAGCCCATGTTGTTGGGGCCAGCTGGGAAGAAGAGGATCAAGGGTCCCAGAGTACAATCTCCTCTTCTAGGGAGGGAAGGCAGCCTGCTCCGATGCATTATTGTCACATGAGTGACAACAGGTGGCAGTGCACTATGAAGCGGCTAGGTGGGTGGGATGACACGCGCCACAAGCTTGCTTGTGTGCATGTATCACACACCCAGGCTGGCGTCTCAGAGGAAGAAAGAAAAGAGGAGGAAAAAAGGTGTCAGGCCTGGGCAGGGCAGTGTCACAGTCTGGACTGCCCACTCACTGGCTCTGCACCAGTGACATGGCAAGCCCTAAGAACCGGATCCTATAAAGCAGTTAGGGTCCTACTGTCCACCACTTCCGGGGGGGGGGTTAAGCCATGGGAGCAGATATGGAAGGAGCAAGTAAGTCCACAGGAAATTGGGGGGACTGTCTGGATGGGGGCACAGGTGTACCTGGAAGGAGGATTAAAAACAGAGAGGGACAATAAATAAATACAGACATACAGTACATACTTCAATAAATAACTAAATACATAGATTTGACTTTTTTAAAACACTGTGCCATACCAGACACTCCTGATGGGTGTCCCAAGTGCAGGAGATTAAAAAGCCTATGACACTGCAGGACGAACTTTGAAAAACATAACTTCTGCACACTTTGTAACTACATACAGTAACACTAAAAGGATCACTGTCCCCCTAGACTTCATGTGCTCTGGCTCCTTGTCTACATCCAACATCGCAATCCACTGCTGGTGACATCACAATCTGTTGCTTTGGAAATGAGTGTGATGTCATAAGCAAGACTGAGACATGAGGTGTACACAAACAGGCAGAGCAGATGAAATCTAGGGGGTAGTGATCCTCTTTTCAAGGTCTAATATGGACTTCAGCATTGGACAGTGTTGGCACTTATCGGGGAGTCGGTGGGCTCCTGGTGTGGACTGCAATCTGAACTTATTTGGAGCTGTCATGGCTGTTTGTGCCTAGTATTTTGCTGTGATTTTGACTTCCTGGTTGGTGCATCTCTGCCTTTTGCTCCTGTTGAGCCAATCACATCCTATCCTGGCTCTGGGGGTGGTCCTGTAACCAAGCAGCAGCTTTTCGATCTACGGCCGCGTTCTGCTGGTGAATTCAGTGGACTTCAGCTTCAAACAGTGTTGGGACTTATCGGGGAGTAGGTGGGCTCTTGACCAGTCACAGGCTGTCTCCCCCTATAAAAGGCAGTTTCCCCCCAAGTGGTCCTCCACGTGAAGGATCGAGTGCAAAGGATCATGTTCTGCTTTGAGTCTGCCGGTAGGCAGCCAGACTGCTGGCAACTCAGCTCCACTCCACTCTGGTCTTCCCTCCTTAACTCCAGCTTATGTAAAATCACCTTGCTACCTTTATTCATTTGCACATGCTTTTAACTCATTTGTTTTCTACTGTTGATAGTCTGCTTACCTTATTTTAAGCATATACCTAACTTTTAACTGGTATCCTTTCCTTGCTACTGTTTATTGCTGCTGTTTGTTAATCAATTGCATCTGTTTATTCTACTGCCTCACAGTTGTCTTGTATTGTATTCACTTGTCTCAGTTATTGACATTGCTCTAAAAAATATTTTGTATTTTGTATCATTATTGCATTAGATAATGGTATTTTCAGCAGTCTTATCCTCATAGCAGTTTTGTACTACTGCCTTGCTTTGTATTATTCACATTTCTCGCAGTTACTGCCACTGCTCTAGAAAACAGGCTACTCACCTGTAACAGTAGTTCTAGGAGACTTGATAGACCAAATGGCCTTCTTCTGCTGGCTTCTTCATATGTTCATCCACACGTTCTGGCAGTGTCCTTTCCCTTTAAGATGTGTTGGAAGGTCTTCAAGCTAGCTCCTCCCACCCACCCGAGTGATATCTCCTCTAGCACTGCCCCATGATGCCAGTTCTTGCCCACTGGAAGCATACCTGTGCACCACTGCCAGGAGAGGACGGGTGGGTCTGTGTGAATGAACAACATATACCACTCCTACAGCTACTGTTACAGGTGAGTAACCTGTTTTTCTAGGGACGTGGATATGTTCTATCCACACGTTCTGGCAGACTCCTAGCAGTTCTCCGGGAGGAGGGAGGCAAGGTGCACACCCTCAACCAGGGAACAGTGAATGGAGCACTGAGGCCCCAAAACCAACGTCCTGGCACTGACGAGGTAATGGGCGTGGAAGTGTTTAACGGCCACCGAGGAGCATCCCTGCAGACAACCTGGGTAGGAAGGTCACTGGAAGCAGCCACCAAAGCAGCGGTACGAAGGGTGGAGGAGCCCTAGCCCTTCGGAAGGCTCCCTACCTGCCATCCAAAGGCAGAGATCAGTGCAGGATTGGAATCCTCTGACAATCCCCACCAGACTGCATGTCTGCCAGGTGTGGCTTCAGCATAAATGAAAATCAGCTGGCAAACCTTTTCCCTGAACACTGGCCTTGCACACATAAAGCAACAAGCGCTCACCACAGGTCCAAGGGAAGCCTGTGCTCGGCCCCCTGAAGGTGTGACGGGTACAGAACACCGGGGAATCAACCACCCAGAACTGGTGGAGATTCAACACAACTGCTGCGAGGGACTTCAGGTTGGGGCACAGGCCAACCAAGTCCTCGTGGATGACCAGAGAAGGAGGCTCCTCAGGTAACACCTGGAGATCGCTGGTCCTTCTGGTTGGCATAACAGCCACCTAGAAGGCGGTATTCCATGACAGATGTGACATCTCACACCTGTGCAGCGGTTTGAATGGTGTGCCAAAAAGACATGTCAACCAGCAGTAGGTCCCTGAAAGGACGATGACACTCACCAAAAGGGAGAAATGGTCAAGGCCCTACCAGGCGCCCGACCACCTAAACCTGCCCCAACTGCTGTCAATCGGCCTGCGCCTGGAAAACAGGGATGGCTGCAGGGACACCCAAAGAGTCATCGACCAAGGCTTCCCCAATGAGAGGGCCCAAGGAAGTGATGATGTCGTCCGCTGGCAAACCAAGGGTACAGCCCCTTGGCCCAAAAACCAAATGGAGAACTTTTCCATTTGAAGGCATAACATTATCGGGTTGACACTTGCCGAGATGAGTCAACAAGGATGAGCCCATCTTCTGAGAGACTCAAAGCCTGGGCCCTAGCCACTCAGGAACCAGCCCGTTAGGTGTGGGGATCGAAGATACTGGAGAACCTTCCCCAGACAAGGACAGCAGGACCGGATGTAGAGGGATATGCCACGAGAGCCCATCGCTGAGGCAGAGATCATCAGAGCACCAAAACTGGCCTGACCGGAGTGGGACTGCAAGATCATCAGTGTCTAATCCCTCCAGACCTCGATCAACGGTGAGCTGAAGGAAGGGAGGCATCAAGGAGGCCGGGTCGAAGCCTCAATAAGGCTTCCCCCCTTCAGCTTCCCTGCTGGGGAAAAGCAGACAGCGCAGCCTCAGCTGGATGTCTGCCAGGGTGGCCAGTAATACCTAAGACTCGCCCGAGGAAGGACGGATCTGCACCACCTCAATCTCTATTCTACCTCCTCTTTCTAAAGCACTAGAACGCATAGTCACCGACCAACTTAATAAATACAATCTCCTATCCAGACAGCAGCATGGCTTCCGTAAGGGTCGTAGTACCACCACTGCCCTCCTTGAATTTACCTCCCATGTCCACTCTGCCTTAGACCATGGCCACCTCACTGGTGCCATCTTCGTGGACCTATCTAAGGCATTTGATACCGTAAACCATGCCCTACTACTGAACACCCTGGCTTACACGGGGCTCTCCAATGATGCCATAAACTGGTTCACCAGCTATCTCTCTGATAGATCTCAGATTGTCAAAGTTGGCCCTGTCTTGTCCCCCCCGCCTCCCTATCTGCTCCGGTGTCCCACAGGGCTCCATACTTGGACCCTTACTTTTCAGCCTATACCTTAACTCCCTCCCTCCCATCAGCCTGCCCTGGGAACCTGCTCCTCTATGCAGATGATGCGGTCCTGTTCACCTCTGACCCTGCATCCCTCAAACTCCACCAAACTCTCCAACACTCTATCCGTGAAATCGAACACTGGCTCACCGCCCAGCGTCTTATTATTAACTACAATAAGACTAAAGTTATGATTTTCTCCCATCCCCAGAACCCACTCAAAAACCTCTGCCCCCAATTTCACACTGCTAATCATACCCCTCTTGAACAAGTTAGCAACTTTAAATATCTAGGGATCACGCTGGACCCTGCCCTCAACTTTAATCACCATATCTTGCACCTATCAACAGCCCTTAGCTCCAGGCTAGGCGTACTCTACTGGTACAAACACTGCCTCACTCCTGAAGCTTTAAAACTTACCACAAACTCCTCTATCCTCTCCCTGCTAGACTACAGCATTCTAGTCTACAGTGTCGCACCCTCCACAGCTCTTAACAGACTCCGGCTTGTGCTTAAAGCCTGCCGTCTCATCCTTGAATGTGACCATTTCACTCACACCTGCTCCCTCTACAGCACCACAAACTAGCTAAACTTGGACAACAGAATCAGGTATCACACCTGCATAATGTCCAAAAAGGTAATCCTAGGCCTCACCCCAGCCCTGGACCAAATTATTCGCCCAACACCACCTGGCAAAACTACCTGTAGCATGAACAACCTTCTGCTATGTGTACCCCGTGGCCGGACATCCCAATTCCATCGAACTTTCAGCTACAGAGCCCCTTCCTGGACTAATGCACTCCCCTGCCTAATAACCGATGAAGCTAGGCTGGGCTCTTTCAAAACTAGGCTAAGAAATCACCTACTGGCCTCCAACCTTTGTGACTGCAATTGACCCAGAGCAGCTCTGAGTCCTCCTTGCCAATGGCCTACATGAGCAATCCTTTTTTCTGGACAAGCAGCTCCATTTCAACACCTCCTTGCTACCTTATGGCTGTGCTAATCTCTTGTAAAGCATGTATCCTGGACGAGTAGTGCATCCACTGAACAAATGAGTAAACCAAAGTTCGAGCAGACTCGATAGACCGTAAGGCCTAATCTGCTGGCAAATAGTATGTTAGTATGTTAGCGAACTGTAATTTAATGTTACGTACTGTACCCTGTAAAAATATTGTCCCTGTCTCTGTCCTATATATGATGTGGAACCTTTGTAAATGAGTCTCTGACTCAAAGGTCTTCTGAATATCTCAATAAAATAAATAAAATATAAAAGGGCACCTCCTGAGATGCTACGGCCCACCCAGCTGAAGGCACCTGCAGGCCGGCTAGCGGTACCAACCTCAGGAATGGACAAGGGCCTGCCGCCAGACCACATACAAGGGTCCAGGCATGGAGGGTATCTCTACTCCATTAAAGGGAGTGCAACCCGCCCTATAAGAAGTAGCACAGAGTTATGGTGTGACCCAACCGGGGCCACGCCATCTGACCCCTGAGAAACGGAGCAATGCAGATGGCATTAGTCGAGCTGTAAAACGCTCCATCTGGCAAAGAAACATAGGGGCTCCACAGGGAACAGGGAGCCAGAGGGCTCTGTGTTCTCACAGGAGGGGCGCCTGATGGCAGGATAGCCGAGGGCCTGTGCAAGTCAATCAGAAAACACTCCTGCAGATTGTGCAGTAGAAGCCCCAAGGGGCGAATCCTGACTCTGCTGGCCGAGATCACCTGGTCAAGGTGAACCTGGCCCTGGAACTACTGTCCGGCCAGCCCCTACAGCCAGGGCATGAGGGCCAGCGAACCCCCAAGAGGCCAGGCTGGTGCAAGCTTATGCAAGAATACAAGTTCCAAGTATACCTAGGCCCATGCGAGGCACAGAGGGACGCAGAACTGGAGGGCCAGCACTCTGGACCGCTCCACCCCCTTGTCTTGGAGGAACCTCCGAAGAACCAGACGTCCCGATGAGATAGACCTGGATGTCCCGGCGCCCTCAGTGGGGGAGCCCCACTGAGAACCTGAGGAAGAACTAGGGTGTTGGGGATGAACTGAATGGCCATGGAACCAAAGTGAACAGCCCCTGCCTTAAGGAGAGGGGTTGTCAGAAGGATGGATGGGGAGACAAACATGCATCCTGAAATCCAGGGAGCTGGACCATTTGGAACAGAATGGTCCCCCTAAAACAGGGCGGTGGCCCCCATCTGATTAGGAACCAGAAGCATCTGGACCCGAGTCCCGGAAGCTGCAATGGTACCGGGACTAGAGCCCTCGCACCCTGGAGCAGGAGCTGGACAACCAGATCCCGAAGTGTCGACTGAGCGCCAACAGGCAGCGGTTCTCCCTGTGGGAAGGGAGGGAGGACCCAGGGGCTCTGGATGGAAAGGGTGGAGGACACCCCCCCTTTTCCCGTCACTGGGTAGGCTTGGAGGCAAGGGACAGTCCGGACAAGGAACCGCCGGAACCCTGATCCGTTGGCATCCGGGCAGCTGAGGGCAAAGAAGCAAGCCTAGGGCACCATGCTTGGTGCAGTCTGACCTGTGGCTGGGTAGAGCCTGCCGCCGGAGCCAAAGCAGTCCATAACGACCTGGTTTTGGAAGACTTGGGGCACCCAGAGTTCGACTGAGCAGACGTCACCGAGTTTAGTGTGGAACTGGACCTCTCCACTCTGGTGGGATGTGCCTCCACCTTGGGGCTGAACAGGTCAGTCCCCAAGAAGGGCAAGTCTGCCAATTTGCAATGCATGTCAGCAGGGAGGTGGGAGATATGCAGCCAAGCCCTGCGGCGCATAGCGAATGCTGTGGCCATGGACCTGGCGCATGAATTACCAGCGTCCAGGGCTGTTTGAAGCTGCTGCTTTGCTACGGCATGGACTTGGTCACGGACTCGCGTAACAGTAATTTGCAAAGTCCACTGGAAGGAAGCACCTCATCCAAGGACCCCAGAAGGGCATGTGAGAAACGGGCCATCAGGAGGGCTGAGCTAGCCTGCCAAAGGCCGAGCGAAGCGGCAGCGTACATCATCTTGGCCGAGATGCCCAAGTCCTGACTCCTTGTCGGGATGATCCACTCCTCCCCGCCTAATCCTGGCACCGAAAAACGGAGTTGGCCACCACACCTGCAGCCGAGGGAAGAACCGTGAACCCCCAAAAGGAAACTGGAAGGGGCCGCGTATTTGAAGGCCATCCGAGCTTAAGAAGCCGGGCAAGAGGCTAGGTGACGCCAGACGTCCACAGCCGGACCAAGAATGGTGTCCTGAACCAGAAAAGCAACAGTTGGGGTGTCGTCCCAGTCCACGGTCTCGGTCAAGGGGAACCTCTCCCTTGTCTGGATGGGCTCCAACTGGAGACTGGTAAACTCTGAGATCAAACTGAGAAGGTCCTGGAAAGAAGAGATCTTGCATCCCAGGGTCTCCAGCCGACTCCGCGTCCACCGGGCAGGAGTGCAGGCATGAGTTCCTAGATTCCGAGGAATCGGGAGACGGAGGCCTCCTGTCTACGACACCGCTCACCCGCCAAGAGTTATCGGGGGAGAGGGAGACTTGATGCCGAGGGGTAAACCCCTTTGTGGGCCGAGCGTCCCCTAAGATGCCGGCCCTCAGCTAACAGGGAGGTGTCCCCACAGAATCTGGCTGAGAAGCCGAAGTGAGCCATGGCGGGGTCAACTGGTCTGGCTCCTGCCAGGCTGGAGACCCGAGTGGCTCTGGTGGTAGCGACCCCGAGAATGCCAGGTCGACTGCCGAAGCTGGCAGAACCTGGGTAAGGAGCTGTTGCCACAAGAGTTCCTCGAAATACCAACGCTGCATGCATTGGTGCTGCTCTTCGGACAAAAAAAGCTAAGAAGGCCAAGGTGTAAGAGTGGCAGTGCCATCGGCCTGAGCACTGAGGGCGTCAGTGCCGAGAACAGTGCGGGCCGACCAGGGTTGGGCTACCAGAGGAGGATCTAGACTGGCGCCGGGGAAACTGGCAATGGCAAATGAAGAGGGACGCAGACCGCCGACCCAATCCCAGGTCCGAGAACTCTGGAGAGTTGGGCAGCAGGGCAGTGTCCTGCCCCGACCCTGGAGAGAGAACCAGAGTTCTCAAAGGGGAGGAATCAAGCTCCTGCAAGGAAGGGATCGGCTTCGTCGGCTCGAGGAGTTCCTCAGCCGAAGAGTCGAAATGGTCCTCAGTCCACTGGCCCAATGGGGAAACTGTGGAGCTGGCGGCCAGGCTCAAAGTCCCAAGTGAAGCCTAAGACTCTGAAAAGGTGCGACAGTCGGAGACCTGAAAGCGCTGCCAACCCCGCGACCATGAAAGAGACCCTGAAGAGGTCTCATGCTCCTTGGCGCAACCCAGGGTGGAAGCGCTCCAAAGACTCTCTCCGAAGGGGAGAGGATGGCGCAGGTTCTGAGGCAAGTCCAAATGAGGCGACTTCAACGGCGACGAGACTACGCAGAGGACCAGGCTGTATCCTGCTCCTGGAAAACCAACTGATCTACAGAGCTCTCAGCTGAAACCGTAAACCTGACCAGGCGGTCAAGGAGACCCACTCACGTTCCGGTGTGAGTAGGCGAACTACGATGGGCTTCCAGTCACTGGCAAAAAGGCGTGACAAGAGGCGCAGGCCTGGAAGTCGTGGTTGCAGCCCAGACAACAAATGCACAATCAGTGTGAGTACGACAGCGACATTAGTTGCCTGCATCCGTAAAACCAGAAACCCGGGATGGACTTTATGACATTCATTTGAACGAACGATAAAATACAAGGACCAAAACACTGAATAGATTCTAGGGCCTCAGAAACGCAGAGAGCTAAGGAGGGAACCTATTCTTCCAAGCGGAATGGAAGAACTGGCATCATGGGGCGGTGCTAGAGGAGATGCTACTTGGGTGGGTGGGAGGAGCTAGCTTGAAGACCTTCCAGCTCATCTTAAAGGGAAAGGACACTGCCAGAACATGTGGCTAGAACAACATATCCACGTCCCTAGAAAAAATTACTCACCTGTAACTTTAGTTCCAGGAGTGGTATATGACGACCATCCACACTTCTGGCAGATTTCCTTTCCCCTTTCAGGCCGGAAGGTCTTCAAGCTGGCTCCTCCCACCCACCCAGGTGGTGTCCTCCTTAGCATCGCCCTGTGATGTCAGATCCGACCAGCTGGAAGCCAGACCAGTGTGCCACTTGCCAGGGGAGGTTGGGTGTGTTGTACACCATATACCACTCCTAGAACTACAGTTACAGGTGAGTAACTTGTTTTTCTAGGGGCATGGATATGGTGTACTATCTACACTTTGGCAGACTCCTAGCAGTTCTCCAGGAGGAGTGGACAAGGTGCTCACCCCCTGCTTGGGGAACAGAGATTGGAGAACCGAGGACCCAAAACCAGCATCCCGTCATGACTGAAGGTCGAGATAGTAATGGGAGATGAAGGTGTGTGCTGACTTCCAGGTAACAGCCCTGCAGATTTCCTGGTTACAGATGTCCCTGGAAACAGTCACCAAGGCAGCAGTGTGTCTGGTGTAATGAGCCCTAAGCCCTATGGGATGCTCCCTACCAGCCAACATACAGCAGAGGTCGATGCAGGAGACGATCCACTTACCAATCGTCTGCTTAGCTGCCGGTCTGCCAGGTGCGACTTCAGCATAAGTGACAAACAACTAACGAATCTCTCCCCAAACTCCAGCCATGCGCTCCTTATAGTAGGCAAGCGCTCGCCTCAGGTCCAGAGTATGAAGCTTATGCTCAGCCTCTGAGGTGTGGATGGTGAATTATACCAGGTGATTGATCACCTGGTTAAGGTTAAACTCCAAGACAACCTTCGTAAGGAACTTCGGGTTAGGGCGAAGGACAACCTTGTCCCTGTGGAAGACCAGGAACTGAGAATCCACCGATAGCACCTAGAGCTCACTGATCCTTCTAGCAGATGTCATGGCCACCAAGAAGGCAGTCTTCCATGACAGGTGCAACATCTCTCACCTGAGCACTGGTTTAAATGGCTTGCCCATGAGCACTGCCAACATTGCAGCAACAAGTCCAAAGGTGGTGGCGGTTCATACACCAGAGGGGAAACATGGTCAAGGCATTTAAATAACCACTCGACCACCTTCTCCTGTTCCACAGTTGGCATACCAGCCTATGTCCAGTATGCAGAGATGGTTGCCAAGTGCACCTTGAGGGTCGTCGACCAAAGGCCCAACTGAGAGAGGGACCACTGGAAGACGAGGATGCTAGCCATGGGACAGGACAGGGGGTCCAGCTCCTTGCCCTGGCACCAAATGAAGAATCTCTTCCATTTGAAGGCATAGCCTCGACAAGTCTACTCTGAGAGGCCTCCACCATATGGAGGACCTCGTCAGAGAGACCCAGAGCCTGGAACTCTAGGCACTCAGGAATCAGGCCATCAGGTACAGTGGACTGAAGATCTGGGTGGAGGACCTTGCCCCAAAAGCACGAGAGCAGGTCCAGGTGAAGTGGCAGATGCCATGCAAGTCTGGGGCTGAGGCTGAGGAGATCATGATACCAGAACTGGAGCAGCCAGTCTGGAGCCACCAGGATCATCCGAGCCTTGCCCCTCCGAGCTTTCATCAGGATCAGAGGAAAAGGAGGGAAAGCACAGAAGAGGCCCAGGGTCCAGGGCCTCGTGAAGGCACCCCCTGCAACATTCCCCACTGACAGCTTGGCGTTCTCCAGGGAGGCAAATAGGTCCACCTGAGAGGTGCCCCATTGGGAGAACAGACGGTCCACCTCCTGATGAAGGGACCACTCATGAGATGCCTCACCCACACAGCTGAGGGCGTCCACCAGCCGACTGGACACTCTGGCCACATGAATGGCCTGCAGATCGGCCTTCAGGCGGAGCACAAGGATCCAGATATGGAGAGCTTCCCTACACAGAGGCAGGGAGTGCGTTCCACCCTGCTTGTTGAGCTAGTACGTGGCTGTCATGTTGTTCGTGTGGACCTGGATGACCTGACTCTAGAGATGAGGCGCATAGGCGGTCAGGGCTAGGCGGACAGCTTGAAGCTCCAGCAGGATAATGTGATATCGGGACTCCTCGGGGGACCAGGGACCATGGACCCTGTGTTCCCCCAGGTGGGTACTCCAACCCATCAGGGAGGAGTCAGTTGTAAGAGTGACCATCAGCTCTAGGCAGATGAACAAGACTCCTTCCTGTAGATATTCCAGGACCAACCACCACTGGATGGCATCCCACATCTGCTGGGTCACTGTGACCAGCTGGTTAAGGTGGCCCTGACACTGAGAACAATGACGGGCCAGCCCGGATTGCAGGGGGCACATTCTCCACTGGACCCAATGGACTGCACTGGTACAGGCCACCAGGAAGCCCAGTAGGCACAGGAAGTCCTTGGCAGGGTGCAACTGCCCAACCTGAGATGATCGGGCAAATGTGGAAAGATGCTCCACCCTGTCCACTGTGAGCCAGGCTCAGCAAGAGTCGAGCTCCACCCCAATGAAACAAATCACCTGTGAGGGGACGAGTTTCGACGGCCTCGTTGACCAGGAGGCCAAGGTGTAAGCAGGTCTGGAGGTCCAGGTCCCTGGACCGCTCCACCTTGGAGGGACCTATAATCAGCCAGTTGTCCAGGTACAGGTGCACCCAGACCCCTCGGGAAAGCTGCCACCACTGCTATGCATTTGGTGAAGACCCTGGGAGCTTAGAAGAGGCCTAAAGGGCATGGCCTGGAATTCGGAGAGGGTCCCCGCCGCGCAGAACCAAACAAACTGCCGGTGGCATGGACAGATGTGGACATGGAAGAAGGCATCCAGCAGGTTCAGGGAACGTAACTATATGTTCTGCTTCAGGGACAGAATGATCTGGGTCAGAGTGACCATTCTGAAGGTACATGACTGAAGAAACTTGTTCAGGTGGTGCAGATGTAAGATGGAGTGCCAGCCCCGGTCCATTTGGGAACCAGAAAATATCTGGAGACAAACTCTGGATCAGCTGGTGGGTCCAGGACGTGAACCACCACCTCCTTGTTGAGGAGCTGGGTGATGTCCTCCCAAAGGGTGGACATGTCTGAGGAAACCATATCCTCCAGAGGGGCGCAGGCTCGGATGGGTGGGAGAGCCTCAAACTCCAGAGGCAAGCCCTGACCGACCACTTCTAGCACCTACTTCTCCGTGGTAACACTGGACCAGGCAGAAAGAAAGTGGCAGAGCTGGGACCCCATGGGAGGATCTGGAGATACAGGACAGGCAGGGAGGAGCCATCTCTCAACCAGTCACTGGGCAGGCTCTGAGGTGGAGGCAGGGCCAACGGAGGACGCTGCTGGACCTCGATCACCAGGCTTCCGGACCAAGGAAGCAACTGACTTAGGCTGGGAATGCCAGAACTGTTGGTGCCCAGCTGGGGTCTGGGGTGGCTTGGCTGCAGGTGCCAGGTGAGGCCGAAAGGACTTCTTCTGGGGTTTGGAACCCTTGATGTCCTGTTGGGCTGAGGTGACTGAGTCCAAGGTGCCACTGGACTTCTCAATCCAAGTGAGATGATCATCCACCCTTGGCCCAAACAAGCTGGTGCCCAGAAAGGGGACATTCACCAATTTGTGCTGGGTATCCACAGTGAAGATTGAAATCCACAACCAAGCCCGGTGGCGCATAGCCAAAGTGGCGGCACAGACCTGGCACAGGAATTGCCAATGTCCATGACTATCTGGAGCTGCTGTTTAACCACAGCATGGCCCTGGTCCTGGACCTGCTTGACTGCCATCTAAAGGTCGGCCAGGAGCAGAGGGAGCACCTTGTCCAGGGTGCCTAACAAGGCATGGATAAAGTGGGCCATCATTAAGGCTGAGAGATGAGGCCACATACACTTTCTTGGTTGCATGATCCAACGTCTTGGATTCTTTGTCATCGGGGGGGGGTGTCAAAATCCCCAACACTACCTGTCTGGTGGAACACTGAGTCGGCCACTAAACCCTCGGCGAGGAGTGGTCTGTGAACCCGGACAGGGAATCTGTGGGGACCACATACTTGCGGATCATACAGGAAGATGGTGTAGGGCAAGAGGCTGGGCATTGCCAGAGCTCAAATGTGGGTTCAAGAATGGCCTCGGCAACTGGGAAGGTAACCCCAAGGAAGTTGTCCTGGTCGAGGATTTCGGTGAGGGGATACTTGCCTCATTTCTGGATGGGCTCCAGCTGGATCCCTGTAGCCTCCAAAATCCGGTGGAGCATGGCCCCAAAGGAAGTAGGACCATGGCCTGTTGACAAATTCTCACCCGACTCCAGGTCAGACGGACCGAAGTGCATGGAGGAACCCTCTAATTCTGAGGATTCATCAAAGACCGTCCAACCCCTCAGTCCTCGCTAACCTTGTGGGGCTCATCGGCCCGAGTGACTGTGACCAACAGCTGTCAAGGAAGCCCAGGGTGAGTACAGGCGCCCCTTGGATGGGACCATCCTTTGGCTGAGGTCGGGGCGGGGTTCCACCCAAGTGGGCAGAGAGATCGGAATCGGCTGTGCTGGGATAGGTTTGGGCTGAGGTGGGGCAGCCAAGGAAGTGCCAGGGTAGGAGCTGGCACCGCTTAGGCCCAGAACCCAGAAGGAGCTTCTGCCACTAAGCTCCTCATAGCACCATTGCAACTTGCATTGAAGCCAATCCTCCCCAAAGAGGAACAGCAGTGATGCTGCTTGCCCGAGTGCTGAAAGCGATACCACCGACTCTGGTGAGGGCTACTCTACCATGAACTATGCGTCCTCAACCTCCGGTGGACTGGACGGCAGGGAGATGTAGGAACCAGCGAGGGATGCCTAGGATCCCCAGCAAGCTCAGTGTCCTGAGGGTTAGGGACTGTGTCAGGGGGCTGATCTGACCTGCCCTTGGACTGGATAGCCAGGACTGGAGTCCTGGAGAGGGAGATATTCCCCTCGTTCTGCAATAACAGGGCGGCTAGTTCGAGACAAATTCTGACAAGCTGGTTGGCCCGCATCTCAGCCGACAAGGACACTGTGAGCCCAGCGGCCTGGACAGAAGCATCAGCCGCAGCTGATTCGTCAACGAAGCAGGAGAGCGCGAATCTGAGGCCCAAAAGCACTCGTGGTCCAACGACCTACAACAGGACTTTTTTGAAGTCCTTTAAGGATCTGAACCCACGGGAAGGGCACTCCCAGCGGGTAGGAAGGGACTGGCATGAGTCCCGGATCACCCCAGTGAAAGAGGTACTAAAGCCAGCTGGACCAGCGCAGACACCGAAGAAGAGCCCACGGCTGCCTGGGTGGTAGTTTCTTCAAAAGCCACCACTTGATAGGAGGCAGTATAGCATAATGGTTAAAGGCACTGATCTGCAAACCTGGAGACCTGGGTTTGAATCCCATCAGCCCCCACTTGCATACTGTGTGACCCTGAACAAGTTACTTAACTTCCTTGTGCTCCCAGGTCACACCTGGAAACAAGCTTTGGCTAAGTGTGCCTCCTGGTTAAACAATTTCCCCTTTGATTTGTGGACCCCACAGTCGCAGAGACCGCCCGGTGGGTATCCTTGGACTGAAACGGAGTATCCCACTCATCTGGACGACCCAGCAAAAGTCAGGCATACCAGTCCTCCAGAGCAGAGGGGTGCAGCGTGCATCACAGGCTGCAAGCCTGGGAGTCATGTTCCTGGACCAGGCAGTAAACGCATGTGGCGTGAGGGTCTGTGTGTGACATTTTCTGCCCACACGGACAAAGCTTGAAACGGACAAAGACTGAGACTTCAAAGTTGAGTCCACGCTAGCAAAAACGGTGAAACCGCAGAGCAATCAGAAGACCAAGTTTTGAGACAGAAAACAAAGATAAAGCCTACACGAAAGTAGAGTGCTATGGAGGGAACCTGTCTTTTACAGCAGAAAGGAAGATCTGATGTCATGGGGCAGCGCCGAGAAAGATACCACATGGGAGTGTGGCCGTGGGAGAAGCCAGCTTGAAGACCTTCTGGCCTGATTTAAAGAGGAAAGGAATTCTGCAAGTATGAATGTACACGATATCCACAGCCCTAGAAATGTTTTGTACTTATGTATCATTATTCATTAGTTAATTGTGTTTTCAACCTCCTCATCTTTATTAACTGCTTAATTTTGTTACCCTCACTGTGCAGTTGTAATATCTTCCCACGATTCTCTCCCTTCCCCCCAACCTGGCTACCATCACTTCTTTTTCTCCCACCTCACTTTTCTGTTTAACTGTGTATACTCCCTAAATAGGGTCCTTTTATCTTTTTTCATTGTACTGTTTCCTGGCCTACCTGTTCCTCCTCCTTCTGTTTCCTCTTACCTATTCAATTCCTTCCCTCCCCCTACCCCCTCCTATCCTATATCAGCTCCATCCTGTTCCCTCCGTCTGCTAACACTCTCCTTCCTCACCCTTTCTTTTTGTCAACTTCCCTCATTTAGCGTCCTTTTAATTTCCTTATTTGCTGTGCCGCTTCTGTTCTGTCTGCCCCTTTAACTTTCTTCTTGTCTACTTTCCACCTCCCTCCTTTCTTCCCCCTTTCTGTATAAGCAGGTGCTGCTCCAACTGCATTCCTGTCTTTTAATTACTTATTACCCCATCTCTCTTGCTACTCCTATTTTCCTCAACCTCCCTCCTGCTGACCTTCTTTCTCTCCCCCCTTCTCCCTCTTCTCCTCCTACCTTTCCTTCCTCCTGCCTTCCCCCATTCCCCCCTTCCTCCAGTCTCCCTGATTGCTCCCTCCTCCCCCCCATTCTTGGCTTCACCTTGAAACCATTAGATCCTGTCTTCCCACCTACCCCATCCCCACCTCCTCTTCGCCAACCACACAAACATTTCTCTGATTCTGTCAAGCTCATCATCTCCCTACTGATCCTGGCGGCAGGTGATATTGAGCCCAATCCCGGCCCTGCATTCTGCCCTCCCTCTTGTCTCCCCAGAGGGCTAAGGGTGGCTCACATCAATATTCGAAGCCTCCTTCCTAAAATAGATCGCCTGCAACCTCTTATGATTACTCTTCACCCTGATGTGTTAATAATCTCGGAGTCTTGCCACCCCCCCCATCCTTGATACTACTATATCTATTCCTGGGTACACTCACTCATCAGAACCATGCAAAGAAGGGATGTGGTGTTGCCATCTATCGCTCTTCTTCAATCCAGTTCACTACTGTACTCTGTCACCTACCCTGCTGCATACAAACATCCTCCACAAACTCTCTATCCCTTTCTCTGTCCCTATTTTCATGACTAGCCTTTATTGCTGCCCTGGCCTATCCCCCTCCTTAGTCACCAAGCTCCTCACCTCAATCTCTACTCATGCCTCATCTGGTGAACCTTGCGGACTTCAGTATTAACTGGCTTTCTCACTCATTCGTAACTCTGCCAAAACTATTAACTCTCTTCAGCTTACTCCACTGATCTCAGACCCAACCATCTCAATCACAGATCCCTTAATCCTTCCTTACTAGACTGGGTACTTCCCTCTCACCCTCACTGCATCATTCATGCTGGCAGTGACCACCATATGGTTTACTGCGTTCAGAAGATTCATCACCCCAAGGCCCCAACCCCCTCAAAAAAATTCTCCAGATCAGAAATTGCCGGTTGCTGGACTTGTCTACACCTCATGTTGACTTGGCTGCTACTGACTGGTCTCCCATTTCTTCAGCCAGTAACATCAACTCTGCCCTCAACTACTTTAATTTCAAATTCATGTCAATCTTGGATCAACATTCCCCCCCACAGGAAAACCAGGGTCTGTGGCTCCCACCTTCCCTGGATCTCAGCTGAATTACTGGCCTGCCTTCATGCATGAGATCTTGCATGGAAGTCTCATGTCCTCTGGCTCCCTGCCTGACCTTAGCAGGTATCAAACCCTTCTGATAGCTTGTACCAGACCCACCAGACTTCCTGAGGCAGAGTATTTTTCCTCCACCTTTCAGAACAACATTAGCAGCCCTTCCAAGTTCTGGAAGGTCGTCCACACCCTCTTCTTCCCCTCCCCAACCCAGTCCTCCTCCCCCCCTGTCCTTACGGTGGGTGGCACCCTGACTTTTGACTCCCTGTTGCTGTTGCTTCAGAGTTTAATTCCTTCTTCATCTCCTGCACCTCCTCCCTTCCCCAAAGCCCCCCCCCTGTTCCCCTTTTCCATCCCTCCCGTTCTGCTGTTTCTTCTCTCCTATCACTCCAGCTGCTACCTTCAAAGCTCTCTTGGCTCTCAACCCTTTCAAAGATAGGAGTCTTGATGGGCTAAACCCCAAACTCCTTCACCTCTCTGCCACTGCTCTCCCAATCACCTCCCTCGTCAACCTTTCTGTCCCCTGACTCCTGGAAGCATGCTACCGTCATACCCCTTCCTAAAGGAGGTGACTCCTCTAGCCCTAGTAACTACTGCCCTATCTCAATACTCTCCACTTTAGCTAAACTACAAGAACATTTTTTTCTATCTCAGCTCTCTCCCTTCCTTGATCCTTCCTCCTTTTTTAACCCTTTCCAGTCTGGCTGTGTAAACACCATTCCACCACGTCCTCCCTCCTCGGGCTTACTAACTCCATTCTCTTGGGCATGGATCAGGGCCTCATCACCTCCGCTATTTTTGCAGACTTGACCAAACCTTTTGACACGGTTTCCAACCCCCTTCTCCTTGAAAAGTTCAAGGCTGCAGGGCTCTCCGACTCTGCTTCTAACTAGTTTTGCTCCTATCTTGAAGGCAGAACGCAATCTGTTATAACTGGTGATTCCTTGTCTCCTCCACCTATCTGCACTGGGGTCCCTCAAGGCTCTGTCCTTGGCCCCCTACTTTTCTCTATCTTCCTAAATGACCTCCCTTTTTCTTGCTCATCTGCGTCCATCCATATGTTTGCAGATGACAGTACTACTTGTCTCTGGTTCCTCCCTCTCTGAACTGACTGCCAAGCTTCAATTTGGAATTCAACATCATCCAGTACTGGTTCTGGTCTAATCAACTGTCATTAAATGCCAAGAAAACTGTCTCCATGACCTTTGGCTCTAAGCAGAAGCTTTCTAAACTTCCCTCTCTCCCTTCATTCCACACCCCAGATGGGACCACAATCAATAATGTCTCCTCATTTAAATACTTTAGTGTATGGCTAGACCGGCATTTCGACTTTTCAGGACATTTGGGTGCCATCCACAAAAAAACTCCGCCCTAAACTCGGCACATTATACAGTAGTAAGGGCTGCATCCATCCTCCTGTTCACCGTGCTATTATCTTGAAAATTATAATACCTATTTCTGACCATGAAGACACTGTCTACAGTGCTGCGCCTAAGACCACTTTTGCCAGACTGGGCCCTCTCTTTTTCTCCATCTGTTGCTTTGCCCTGGACTGTCCACCCCACACTCACCATTGTTTCTTATACTCCTCTCTCTCCCTACCCTCCCTTGAATCTAGACACCTCGCTCATTGTGCCTCCTTTATTTCTAAATACTGGTTGGCCTCCCTTCCTTTTTACCATACCGCTCTCCTGTCCCCCCAGCCACCTTCCTCTTACACCCATCTTAACTCCTGCTTTTGTTCCTTTGCCCTTCCTTCAAGGAAATCCCTTGCTGTCCGGACTGCTTTCTCCTACAACTTCCCCAAACTTTGGAACTCTCTCCCTCTAACCATTCCCTCCTCCTCTTCCCAACGTTCTGTCACCTCTCTTCTCTATGACTTCACCTCTCACTCCTGCAATTGCAGCTAAAGTATCTCACTGCACTCTTCTCAATTACCCTCTTCCCCTCTTTTCTCCTTCTTTCCCCTGAACTGCATTTGTTGCCCCCTCCTTAGTTTACTTCTTCATCCTACAGCAATCTAGCCCTAACTGGCCTCTGCACTTTGTAATGTATTTCCTTAAATCCCTCACTGGGTAGGTTCCCACCCTGTGCCTTGTATAAATATTGCCCTTCTTAATGCTTAATATTGATGCACTGTAAATGATTCGTATATCTGCCTCTTTTTATACTTGTATTGTTGTTCTGGTTAATTTTATTGCTCTATTTGTTTTCTTGTACTCCCCTTCCCCCTCCCCCTGGACGTATCTGGAAACTAGCTTTTCAGCTCAGTATGTCTTTCCTGGCGAAACTTTTGAACTATATAAATAATACACAGAATATGTAACTATAAACTAAAAAGAGTCTAGAAATTATGTTTTCTAGAGACATCAGGGGCTCTTACAGTTTACTTGAGCAGCTCAGTTATAGGGTGCAGCAAATGGTAGACCGGTACCCACTGATCCAGCTGTATGTTTTTAATACAACTGCATGTCAAGACTTACTTTGGTGCAAAAATCTTCCAAACCATTAAATGTCTCCGTAAGAGGGCTGCAGCACAGACTGAAGCAAGAAGCTGTAATGAAACGGAGAGACCTGGATGTAAATAAATCCCATAACACTAAACTACAAGAACAAATTATCGCAGTAATGTTCCTGCTTAGGAATCCATCAACGAGCCTTACTAAAAAGCATCCTCCTGCCAGAGTGCGATACCCCACAGGCAGAACTTTCTGCTAAGTTTCAAATTTAGAATAGAAATTCAAGCTCTGCAGTGTGGTCCCACTCCCCCTTTTGATCCAACATCAGATTTGTTTCTATAGCTAGGGCAACAGTGACCACTAAAACTAGCTAAACTGCTACTCTCTTGTTTTGTTTAGTTTTCCTTAAAAGTTTGAAAAATCCAACCAAATTGAAGCAGACACCAAGTAAGGTTAAAATGATTAGATTTTAACAATTGATGAGGAACTACAATAAGTAATGCTCAAGCAATCTTAAGATAAGAACAGATTTTTGTGTGTGAATCTATTTTCTGGTTCTAGAAGGGGAGGCAGGGTCAGGGATTGTAAGGGTCATTTATGGATACCTGAGAAGAAACAGCATTACTAAGGTGAGTCATTTTTTTCTTCAAATAACAGGAATCCATCAACGATGCCTTAAAAACAACAAAAAAAAAACCTCATGAGCAGTATATCTTGGGAGGATGGGTCCAGAACCTGTTTAGGAAAAAAGTTCTTAAAGACAGTAGTTCCAAACAGAACAGTTATGTAAGAACTTACCGTAACAGTAGATCTTCAAGGGAATCTCATCAGGTCACACCTATGGAACTTAGCTGTCAGGTACTAGAATCCCACAGAAGCTTTTTTTGTAGCAGTCTATCAGGGGCTGCCTATGCTGAAGTCACCAGTCGATGTCACACTCCATATAAAGGTGCAGGTGGCCCCACTCCCTCCTTAGTTCCCTGCCGGAGACCATTCTCGCCCGGCTACTCCTGGGGAACAAAAGACAGAGACAGAGTGCCTAGCCCTGGTTAAGGCTGGAGCACAGACAAACCAGTCTGGAAACAGATGGTAACTCCAAAGGGGAATGGGGGAGGAACAGCATGACCTGACGAAAGAGATTCCCCCGAAGACCTACTGTTGAGGTAAGTTCTTACGTAACTGTTCTATCTTCTTCGGGGATATCTCTTTCATTAGGTCATACCTATGAAACAAGTCTCAAACAGTTCTGACAGCAAGACCAAGAGGGTGGCAGGAGGCACAAAAGCCTAAGAAAGTAGGCCCTGAAGCACGGCCAGGCCAAAACCTGCTTGCCTATGAGAGGCAATGTCCAAGCTGTAGTGTCTGGTGAAAGTGTGAACAGTACTCCAAGTGGCAGCATCATAGATGTCTGCAGCTGACACATTCCAGAAACAGGCAACAGAAGTGGCCATACCCCTGGTTGAATGGCCCTTAGTTCCAGGAAGTACCTGACCGTACTTCCTATAACAAAAAGTAATACAGTTGGCCAACCATTTGGACAAGCACTGTTAAGAAACTGGGGCACCCTCTTTCCCAGGGCCAAAAAAAAACAAACAACTGTTTGAACTTTCTGTAGTCCCTAGTATGGTGTGTATAATAACATAATATTCTATGCACATCTAGAGTATGGAGCAAAATGCTTACCCTGGATTGGCATGCTCTAGGTGATAACAAGAAGGTGGACAGACTGATATAAAGTGAACTCAGATACCACCTTAGGAAGAAAACTAGGATTAGTACGTAAACAGACCCTGTCTTTATGGAAAATTAAATAAGGCTGCTCACACATGACAGTCTGCAGCTCCGAAATCCTTTGAGCAGATGTAATAGCAACTTAAAATAATGCTTTCCATGAAAGAAAGTGCAGCTCGTAAAGACACAGCCAGTTTAAAAGGAGGCAGGGTCAGCTTTTCCAACAGAAAATTCAGGTCCCATGGGGGACAGGATTGTGAATAGGGGGCTTCAAGTGAAGGATGCCTCGTAGAAAAGTATGAGACACAGCTAACTGGACTACCATACGGGCACATGCAAGGCTGAAATAGCAGAATATCTCAGACCCAAATCTGAAAGGGGACAGAAGATACTCAAGGACCTGGTTCACTGGGCAGGTGAAAGGGCCCAAATGATGGGCTGATGCCCAAATGGCAAAACACTTCTATTTCATCGAATAGGTGACTCTAGTAGATGGTTTCCTAACAGCCATCAAGACATCTGCCACTCTCTGAGACACCCCCAAATGGGCTACGGCTACGTTCTCAGGAACCAAGCATGCAGTCAAAGGAATTTGAGGTCCAGCTGGACCAAGGTCCCCCGGGCCTGTGTCAACAAGTTCCTGCAAAGAGGGAAAGGAACTGGAGGTTCCACAGCCAGCTGTTGTAGTAGTAATGGAACCCAAATCTGCTGAGCCAGAATGGTGCTACCAGAATGAGAGAGGTCCCCTCCAGCTGCAGTTTGAGGGGCACCCTTTGGATCAAAGGGAAGGGTGGGAACATGTAAAGAAACCTCCCTTTCCAGGAGAGAGAGAGAATGCTTCTAGCCAGAAAACTCTACGCCCTGACTCTAGTGAACAGAAACGTGGCAGTTTTGCATTCAGTGGGACACAAAAAGCTCCAACTCTGGATGACCCCATCTTTCGAACAGGTCTTCTGCTACCGAGGACATCAGTTCCCATTCGTGTTTCCTGGACTGCGACCTGCCGAGGCTGTCTGCCAAGATGTTTTTTTCTTCTGGAACATGGGTGGCTGACAGCTCCTGGTTGTGGTCCAAAAAGCCCAGTAGGGGTGGCATGCGCTGGCATGATGGCGGTCGTGTTTTAGTACCGCTCCTAGAGCATCCACTTTGATAAGTGTCTTTTCCAGTGATTTAATCCCAATTTTAATCGCCTTTTACGGTGGAGTGACAGTGTTTGTTCACGGCAGCAAGGGGATCCAAACATAGACAATCGAAACTGCAGTTTGGGACCAAGGAGAAGCGCAGTGAACTGAATAAGGGCCCGGACTCTTCCTCCTCGTGCCTACAGACCGAGAGCGCCATGTCTGAGGAGTTGGGCATGTCCGCCTTAGAGCGATCCCTGGCCGGAATTCCATCCACCCTTGAGGCCATGCAGCAGGAGATGCGGGCAGGCTTTGCCTCCGTGACTGCACAAATGGGTCACTTGCAATCGGTGGTGACAGGTTTAACAGAAACTACGACCACCCACTCAACCCAGATAAGAGAAATCCAGCAGCGGGTTAGCGACCTGGAAGACTCACTGCATATACTCTCCTGGGAGTGCAACAACTACACGGAAATTATTGAAGAGTTACAGGGGAAAGTGGACGAACAAGAAAATCGCTCCCGTCGATCTAACTTGCAGACAGTGGGACTACCCGAGGGCACCGAGGGAAAATCTCCTGCAGAGGGTTTACAAAAGTGGCTGGTACAAAATCTTAAACTACCCCCAGAGGCAGCGAACTTTGAAATAGAGCAGGCTCACAGAGTAGGACCCCCACCTAAGCCGAACACGTGCCCGAGGCATTGTCTGATAAAATATCTGCGATTTGCAGATAAAGAAATGATGCTTACAGCTGCAAAAAAGCAAGCATCCCTCAGCTGTGGAAGTTCTCAAGTGGTAATTTATCAAGACTACAGCCGCGATCTGCAAATCAAGCGGCAGAAGTTTAATGGGGTCAAGTCTAGGCTGCATGACTTGGGATGGCCCTTCTCTTTCCTTTATCCAGCCAAATTGTGGATCAATCAGCCGGGTGCTCCGTCCAAAGCTTTCTACAATTATCTGGAAGCAGAGAAGTGGGTGGCAACTGCAGCTCGACAGGAGGGGGAAAAGACCCCCGTGTAACTGAGAACGGCAAGGGAATGTCCTTTCAGGACGCACAAAGTTAGTGGACTTTAAATCCTAAATAATTAAGTCCGGTGGTGGTTCCAGTTGCTTCCAAGTGGCCTAACATTCAAATGCGGCTACCCTTCCATTGTGGCCCTCTCCTTGGATTACTGGCGTGAAAGTCGTAACAGCCCTCGAGGAGGAACAACTCACACTGGCCCACAACTTAACTAGCTGTTTGTTGCCGAGTGGGAAAAGCGATGGAGGATTTGATGGTTGGAGAGTTTTGTCGATGGTATGATGAGTGACACTAGCCTGGAGAAGAATAGACCATTGCAGACTGATGTGCCTGTACCGATAACCGTGGTGTGCGGATACTTGGAAGTGCTGTGATCTGTGCCCCGCCGAATCGACCTCTTAAATGTTGATCCTCTGCAGACTGGTGTGAGCGAGATAGTGGACAGTCCTGACCACATCTGGGGATTTGGGTATCAGCGGGCAACAATGACACTGAATATGTGGAGACACATCAGGGAAGTGCACTTCTATTCGCATGTTCAGCATGCTGGGGACTGCACGATGTGGTGGGGTGCATGTTTTAACATTGTAATTGGGAGCGGGTAGGCAGGGAGAAGCAGGAGACCCTTGGAGTGACTCTACAGGGGTGCGGGGTGGGGGTGGGTGGGAGGATAAAATTGTTAATCATTGTACTGCCAATTTATCCCCAGCTCATGGTCAGGGAGAAAAGAGCTGCATGGGGTATGAGGGTTGCTATGGGAGGAAGGGGAGAACAATAGTGTATTTGAGGACTACCACTGGACATGAGCTAGCTGTTTGCAGACATGTTACTGTTGTTGTCATTATATTTCATTTTGCATGTTCTCTGTTCTATGCTCTTTGCCTCAATGCATGATTATAAAAGAGGCTGGGAAAATGGGGGGATGCTGGCTATAAAATGGATACTTGGTGTCTTCTTATTTTTTCTTTCTCGACAGGGTGGAGGTTGCCATGCATTCCACCCATGGAGAAGGTACCAGGACCCGAACTGCAGATGAGGTGCTCTGCACCCACGCCAGTGGCAGATAAGATGGTTGGTTTTTACAACACTTCTTTTACCACTGCCTGCCATAGAGGGTCTGATCAGCTGTCAGCTCCAGGAAGTACGATCACTGGGTATGGTAATATGATGTTTCTCAACTAGATGGATGCTCAGGGAACTTCAGAGACTCACCATCTACGAAAAAGGGAGATCTGATGGGACAAGGGTTTACCCAGTCAAGGGTGGGTGTTGGGGTATGAAAAGGGTTACGTTAGTTGCCCTGTTGGCACACTTAGTATAATTAGTACAATTGTTGGGGGATGGGAATGTTAAGGGGGGGAGGTCTGAAGTCAGTTAAGGTTTGTTAGGGCACAAAAATTATATAAGAGGAAAGACCTGCAGGCATCGGCGGCACTGTCTTCTCAGTACACCGCAACTTCATTATGCCGAAGAGGCACTGAGAACCCACATAGGAATACAAATGGGTAGTACAACTAAACTGGTGACATGGAATGTCAATGGGCTAAAATCAGTGGTGAAAAGGAGAAAGGTCATGAGTGAAATGAAGAGAGTGCAGGCCCAAATTGTCCTTTTACAGGAGACACACGTCAGCCCAAGAAGCCCTAAAAACTGAGCAATACATGGGAGGCCAGTGGATATCAGCTTACTATTCTACGAAGGCAAGGGGGGCCTCTTTCTGGATACCTAGGAGCTCGAGGGCCAGAATTCACAAGGTGATTAAGGATGGGGGAGGTAGATATGTATTAGCTCATATGACGGTAGAGGCTGGTAGTGCTGTCAGTGGGGTCAGTTTATTCCCCTAATGTGGAGGATCAGGGTTTTTTCCAACGTCTAGCCTTAGATAGGTCTCATCTTCTGGGCCCTTGGGTGGTGGGGGGAGACTACAACTGTGTTGGGGACACGGTTTTAGATAGATCCAACCCTACCCCGGTGCCAATGTCTAAGAACGCAACAACCTAAAAAGAAACAGAAAGGACCTGTGCCCTTTTGGACGCATGGCGTCACCGGAATCCCACTAACAGGGAGTACAGCTTTTACTCCCACGCCCACAGTTCTTATGCTCGATTAGACCGGGTACTGGTCAGCGCCCTTCTTTTGGGAGGCATAGAAAGAGCCCAATACTCCCCAATTCTAGTTTCTGACCACGCACACCTACAAATTTCTATGAAACTGGGGAAGGGGGAGAGGTTAGGGCATGGGTCTTGGAGACTAGATCCTTTGTTGCTGAAGGATGGGGACTTTTTGGCTTATATGACTAAATCCCTTGAGGAATTTTGGGCTCTTAACAAAAAGGGAGAAACTTCTTGCTCAGCCAGATGGTAAGCCATTAAAGCGTATGTAAGAGGCCAGACTATTTCATACTCTGCTCATAAAAAAAAGAGAAGCGCTAAAGGGCATGGAAAAACTTAGGCAGTGCAGCGTGACCTCTGAAGAGGCCCATATGAAACCCCCCACCCAACCCCTATACAGAATAGTGCAAAAACTGAAGTGGGAATTTAACCTTTTAAATACAGCACAAATAGAAAGAGCAATCCTGCTTACAGGAGCTGCTGCTTACTTCGATGGGGATGGGGAGGGAAATTCTTGGCCTGGCAGCTAAAGAGAAGGGAAGGGGATAGAGCTATCACACAAATTCAAAAGGGACATGGGGCACTTACGACATCGACCAGGGAAACTGGGGAGGAATTTAGTAAATTCTACCAAAATTTGTACACGTAAGAAGCAGCGCCTACCCCAGAACAAATGCAAGCTTTTTTTGAGAAAGCTCCCCTTTGGACGGTGCCCTGTAGGTTAGTAAGTGATTTAGATAGGACACTGGAAGTGTCAGAACTAGTCAAGGCTATTGGGGCACTGGTGGGTGGGAAAGCCCCAGGCCCAGATGGCCTGCCTATTGATTTTTTTAAAGCATTTAGGGATCAGCTAGTAGGCCCTCTGTTTGATGTTCTTCAGGAAGGACTGAGCAACGGGATTTTGCCACCATCACCGTCCTTCCTAAACTGGGGAAAGATCCCACTTTATTTGCCTCGTATCGTCCCATATCCTTACTTACAGCTGATTATAAAATAATGGCTAAGGTGGTGGCCTCTCGCTTGGAGCCGGTCCTCCAAGAGCTTATACACACAGACCAAACAGGGTTTGTGGGTGGCAGACAGGGGAAACATAACATCAGAAGGACCATAAATATCTTGCATTCATGGGGTAGATCTGCTGTAGGGCATGGTGCGGCAATATTAGCACTAGACGCAGAGAAGGCATTCGACAGAGTTGAGTGGGGATATATGTTTGAAACCCTGTCTAGGCAGGGGTTGGGAATGGGAATCATGAAATGGATAAAAACTCTATATGCTTTCCCAAATGCCCAAATATTAGTGAATGGGACAACATCTGTCCCCCTTGAGCTGGGCGGGGTCACCAGGCAGGGTTGTCCCGTCCCCACTCCCATATGTCTTGGCATTAGAACTGTTAGCAGCAGCCATTAGAAATCATGTCGGGATAAGGGGGTTCAGGAGTGGTGATAAAGTACATAAAATACCACTATATGCAGATGACATCCTCTTATATCTGCAGAACCCTGGGGACGACTTGCCCTTGATACACGGGTTGTTGCAGGAATATGGGGAGCTATCTGGCCATAAGGTTAATTGGAAAAAAGTGAGCTCCTCCCTGTGGGAAAGCTAAACAGGCATAGATCGACACCGGTCTTGGGGGTTTGATGATGGTAGAAAGGATACAATATCTAGGGATCCTCATTTCCGCTAAAGTTGGGACATTATATGCCCAGAACTATGGCGTACTAGTGAAAAGGCAGAGTCTGGATTGTGAAAAGTGGCAGAACCTACCCCTGACTGACTGGGAGAGGCAGCACTGTAAATATGATGATACTCCCAAGGTGTTTGTATTTATATCAGTCTCTACCTGTGCGGGTGCCCCTCACTCATTTTAAGCAGATAAACTCCCTGATCCATGGCTTTATCTGGAAGGGGAAAGCTACCCGAATTAAGAGATCAATGTTACAGATGCCAGCTGGCAAAGGTGGATTGCGGCTGCCTAACTTTCAGCTTTAACCACCTTGCTGCTCAATTGTCATTTCTGCCAAGAGGGTTGAACCTCCAGAAACTGGATTGGTTAGAAATTGAGGAAGAACAAATAGAGGGGTCTCTGAGGCATATGTGTCGGTCTGGTGGGCTGGAGTCCAAGGATAAGCCGACTATCAGTAACCCCTTCACAATGGCCACACTGTGGACTTGGCAGAGCGCGCATGATAAGCTGGGCAAGGAGGTGGGGGTGAATCATTCACCATACTCAGACCTATCTACAGTTTTAAAAGATAGAGGGCCTTATACAGCTCACATTCACCAAAGATTAAGAGTCTGGTATTCTAGAGGCATCAGATGTGCCTGGCACCTATATGAAGGGGGAGGGTTTAGAATTCTCAGAAACAAGAGCTAAGTTTTTAATCGACCCGGGGGACTACTTTGTATACCAACTAATATGCCACAGATTTGGAGAGGTTATGAATGTCGAGTCTGGTTGGGCTCAGCCAACTCCTCTGGAGGAGGGCCTCTATAACCCTCCTTCGGCAGCGAAAGCTCTTTCCATTTATTATCATATGTTACTGGGAGCAGTAACAGACCAAGCTCAGTCCATCAGGCTGAAGTGGGAGGAGGACCTTGGAATCAACATTGAGCACAGTGTCTGGAAAAGCACAGTGAAACACCTTAATACATGTACCAGAAAAGACAGTCTGCGTCAGGTACAGCTCAATTTTATATACAAAACCTACTTAACCCCTGCCAGGCTCCATGTCATGAGCCCTGATAAATCTCACCGTTGTCCTAAGTGCCAGCATGAGCAGGCTGACTTCCTGCACATGGCCTTGACCTGTCTGAAAATAGCTCCCTTTTGGGTGGAAGTGCACAGAATTATGGAATCAGCCCTCTCAGATAAACTACCATGCACTCCTTTAGAATTATTATTGGGGTAGAACCACTAAGACAAAAGAACCAAACTGGCCACCCTCTATGGGAAATCGCACTGGTTAATGCAAAGAAAACACTAGCTCAGATATGGATGTCATGTAACCCACCTCTGGTGCAGCAATGGGTCAACATTCTAAAACAGTGTCTTACACTAGAAAAAGTTCAATATTCAGCCAATGGTAATATGGATACCTTTAAGAGAATCTGGGATCCCCTGGAAAGAGCTGTTGAAGCTGGTTACATCCCGGTGTAGCATTAATCTATATAATGCAGGGCACAGGGGTCCAGATGCATGGGAATGCTGCACCACTGTGCCCCTCGGGCAGAAACAGCCTCTATGAGTCCCTTGCTGATTGCATTGGCATTCTAACCTAGGTCACCAGCTACCTATAACTTATAACTGGGTATCTGCATTTTTTTTTCTTGTGTGTAGAAATGAGATATATGTACAGTCTGAACAGAAAATGAAGTTTGTGGAATGTCTAATTGACTGACTGACGTAGTATGCGAAGTATGTTCCTGAACTTAAGTAACTGTGCTTGTCTTTGATGTACTGCTGCTTTTCTCAATAAAAAAAAAAAAAAAAGACCAGTACCAGACTCTCATCGCTTCCCTGCACAGAGACTAAGAGTGCGTTCTGCCCTGTTTGTTGATGTGATATACCATACTGAGGTTGTCTGACTGCACCAGCAGAGGGCCCGGAGACAAGTGGTTCTAGAAAGCCTGGAGCACGTACAGGACCACTCTTCTTTCTAGCATGTTTATGTGGAGTTGAGTCTCCAGCACAGACCAGAACCCCTGAGTCTGGATGGGACAAAGGTGGGCTCCCCACCCCAAGCCCGAGGCATCCGTGGTAAAGTTCTGTCCAGGAGAGGGAATGGGGAAAGGGATTCCCCCGCAAAAGGTTGAGAAGGTTCTGCCACCACTGCAGGACCTTGCAAACTGGAGATGAAACAAGGATCAGTTTATCTAAGTCGTCCGAGCACTGATCCCACTGAACTTGGAAGTTCCACTGGGGTATACGCATATGAAGCCTGGCTAGGGGAACAGTGGCTATAGCCACTGCCTTGAGGCCCAGGAGTGTGAGATAGGACCTGGCTGTGACATGACTCTCCCGAGCTACTAGGGAGGCATTAGCCATTGGGCATTCCGCCCTGTATAGGGGCATGAAGGCCTTGCCCACAGTCGTGTCTAGAACCACATCAATGTACTGCAAGTGCTGGGATGGAAAAAGGACAAACTTGGCAGATTGACTGTAATGCTCAGGGAATGAAACAACTGCAGAGTCCTGTGCAGTGTGACCAGCAAGAGATGCCTGGACAGGGCCTTTAACAGCCAGTCGTCCAGATATGGGAACACATAAAGGCCTTCCCATCTGAGAGTCACCACCACAGCTGCTAAGTGCTTTGTAAAGACCTGTGGCACAGAGGACAAGCCAAAGGGCAAGACTCTGAACTGGTAATGCTGCCCCTGGAAGAGGAACCCAAGATACCACCTGTGTGGGGGGTGGAAGGGGGGGAATCAGGATATGAAGATAAGCATCCTGCATATCCAGGAAACAAAGTTAGTCCCCTGCCTGAACAGCAGCAGCAGGCCCTGCAGGGTTTCCATACAGAACTCCTTGTACTGAGTGTACTGGTTTAGTCCCTTGACATCTAGAATGGGGCGCAGATCTACTGTTCTTTTGGGAACCTGGAGTAGAACCCCATGTTTTGCTGACCCTGCGGGACAGGCTCTACTGCCTGTTTGTGCAACAGGGAAAGGCCTTCGTCCCGTAGCATTGGAATATGGTTTGGAGGGTACAGGGATGGAACAGGTGGAAAGTCTGGGGGCTGTTCCAGAAACTCTAGAGTGTGACCCTGCTCTATTATTTGCAGAATCCAAGCGTCTCTGGTAACGGTTTGCCATTGCTCAAGATGGAGGGAAAAACAACCCCTACTGCCGCCTCCTGGCTTGGAACAAGAGGAGGGGGGACGGGCAAGGAGTCAGGCTGAGGCAAAACCAGAGGCAGAAGCAATGTCGCTGGCCCTGGAGCTTTTGGCTGAAGGGCCAGTGCTTGAGGAAAGGGTAGGCAAAGAGTTGGAGAAGGCTATACATTTCCATCAAAGATGGGTGCCTGACCCCGGCTTCTGGGAGATCATATGAAAGGAAGATCTCAGGCGACTTCTGGGTTGAGTATGATAAACGGAATGGACCAATGTGATGGCCCTCCCCGAGGCCTGCAATTCATTAATAATGTCCTGAACATCAGGGCCAAAGAGTTTGGAGCTCATGGGGGGGGGGGCATCCAGGACTTTCTGCTGCACAGCTGCAGAAAACCCAGAAACCTGGAGCCAGGAGTGCCTCCTTAGGCAAATGCCTGTGGCAGCTGCCCTGGCTGTGGCATCTGACATGTCATAGATGGCTTGGAGGAGGTGTTTACTGATGTGCTCTGCCGCCTGAAGAACCTTGAGATAAGTACAGTTACGTAAGAACTTACCATAACAGCAGATCTTCGAGAGAGGCTCTTGCAGAAGGTAATTACATATAGGACTGATGCGGGCAGGCGGCAGGACCCCAAGGAAAAATTTCTAGCTAGCAGTCCCTGGCGAGGGACCACCCCCACGTCAGGTAACTGGCATCAGGAGACGTCGGTATAAAGGGTCAGTCCCTGACGCCCGCCTTCCAGTTCTTTCCCGCCACGGGCCAGAAACGCCAGACGAGAGAGAAGCGGATAGTTCCCTTACTGGAAAAGAAGCTGAAAAAGCCTAGGGGGATGGAGGGCGGGAAGGTATTACCTACTGCAAGAGCCTCTCTCGAAGATCTACTGTTACGGTAAGTTCTTACGTAACTGTACTATCTTACTTCGAGAGGGCTCTTGCAGTAGGTAATTACATATAGGACTGAATCCCAAGCAGTCTGGAACAAAGAGAGGCACCGGGAGGAGGAAGCTACTCCAAAAAGTAGTTCTAGCTATGCAAGCCTCAAGATAGGAGGCCTTGCAGAACAGCCAGCCCAAAGCCTGCTCTATGGTGAAATGCAACATCCAAACTGTAGTGTTTAGTAAAGGTATGGACGAAAGTCCAGGTGGCAGCAGCGCAGATGTCCGCCGCAAACACATTCTTGAAACAAGCTGCTGAGGTAGCTACTCCTCTAGTGGAGTGGCCCCTTACTTGACCCGGGAGGGTCTCGTTGCATTTGTCATAACAGAAAGTGATGCAATGAGCCAACCACTTAGATAGGCATTGCTTGGAAACAGCACTGCCTTCCCTTTTATGAGCAAAAGACACGAACAATTGATCAGTCTTTCTGAAATCCTTCGTCCTGTTGGTGTAGTATCTCAGAATCCGGGTGAACATCCATAGTGTGGAGTAAATATTCCCTTTGATTAGAGTATTGCGTGAAAAAGGCAGGTAACTCTATGGACTGATTTAGAGTAGACTCAGCTACTACTTTAGGAAGAAACTTAGGATTCGTGCGAAGAGCAACACGTTCCTTGTGAAAAATCAAGTATGGGATTTTACACATCAGGGCCTGGAGCTCGGAAATCTTCTGAGCAGAAGTAATGGCCACCAGGAAGAGAGTCTTCCATGAAAGAAACTTCAAATACACAGAAGCTGCAAGTTCAAAGGGAGGGAGAGTAAGTTTCTCGAGAACAAAGTTCAAGTCCCAAGGGCGAGCAGGAGTACGAATGGGGGGTCTCAGGTGGAGGACCCCCTCTGAGAAAAGTCTTAGAGACCTCCAATTGAGCGAAAGTTTTGTCTGCAAAGGGAACATGATAGGCCGAAATGGCCACCATGTGTACCTTCAGAGAAGAATGACTGAGACCCAGGTCAAGCAGATGACATAGATACTCCAGCAGAAGCCCCGCTGAACAGGAGAAGGGTTCCGCATTCTTGGAAGCAGCCCAGATAGTGAATCTTTTCCACTTCATGGCATATGTGGATCTGGTGGAGGGTTTTCTAGCCTCCACCAAAATCTCTGCCACTTTGGAAGACACTCCAAAACGGGATTGGGCTAAGTCTGCAGGAGCCATGCATGCAGTTGAAGGGATTTGAGGCCTGGGTGGACCAGAGTCTCCTGATCCTGGGTCAGTAAACCTTCAGATACAGGAAAAGGAAGAGGAAGATCCTCTGAGTATTGTTGTAGAAGAGAGAACCAAACTTGCCTGGGCCAGAAAGGAGCGATCAGAATCATTCGTGCTCCTTCTGAAGCTAGTTTCTGCAAGACTTGTGGGATAAGTGGAATTGGGGGAAAGGCATAGACGAATCTGTCCTTTCAGTCTAGAGACAGAGCGTCGCTCCAAAAAGTGCCTCGCTCTGGAATGAGCGAGCAGAAGTGGGAAGTTTTGCATTTAGAGGGGATGCGAACAGGTCAACCTGTGGTGTTTCCCAAAGTTGGAAGATATTGTCTAGGACCCCTTGGTCCAGTTCCCACTCGTGAGTCAGAGCAGAAGAGCGACTTAGCTTGTCTGCCAGGGTGTTGTCGACTCCTGGAACGTGAATTGCTGTGAGGTGAAGGTCGTGTTGTATTGCCCAATCTCAAACCCTCATTGCCTCCCTGCAAAGAGGGTAGGACCGAGTCCCTCCCTGTTTGTTGATGTACCACACCACGCACGTTGTCCGTCTGGACGGCTAGGTGGCCGGGAAGGATGTATTGGTGAAGGGCTTGGAGAGCGTACAACACTGCCTGAAACTCGAGCACACTGATGTGGACAGCTTGTTCTAGCTCAGACCAGGAGCCCTGGGTCCGATGACGGCCTAGATGGGCTCCCCAACCTTCACCCGAGGTGTCTATGGTTAGAGTCTGGGAGGAGGAAGGATGAAAGAAAGGAACTCCCCAAAACAGGTTCTCTCAAACTATCCATCACTGCAAGTCTCGAAGCACTGGCGAGGAGACCAGGACTGGGTGATCTAGGTCGTCCACTAGCTGATCCCATTGAGAGCGTAGAGTCCACTGAGAAATCCTCATGTGGAGTCGAGCACGAGGAACCGTCGGGATAGCAGCCGCCATGAGCCCGAGAAGGCGAAGGACCGACTTCGCAGAGACCATCCTGCAGTCGGACAGCAGACTTATTTGGGTCTGGAGGGTGGACGCCCTGTCCGGGGGCAGGAAGGCCTTGCCCGTGGTCGTATCGAGAATCGCCCCAATAAACTGTAGCCTCTGGGATGGGTCCAGATGAGACTTGGAATGGTTGATGGTAATACCCAGGCAGGCAAAAACCTGCTGGGTAAGGGAGCGGCAACGCAGGAGTTCCTCTCTGGATGAGGCTGCCAGGAGCCAATCGTCCAGGTACGGGAAAACCTGCACTCCCCTGGTACGCAGGTGGGCCGCCACCACTGCCAGGCATTTGGGAAACACTCAGGGGACCGAGGATAGACCAAACGGGAGCACCTTGAACTGGTAGTGGTCCCCCTGGAACGCAAAACGAAGGTATTTGCGATGAGATGGGTGAATGGGAATGTGCAGATAAGCATCCTGCATATCCAGAGCACAAAGCCATTGACCCGGCCGGAGGAGGGGCAGAAGGCTCTGCAAAGAGAGCATCCTGAACATTTTGTATTCTACGAAAAGATTCAGGGAACTGAGATCCAAAATTGGTCTGAGATCTCCTGTCTTCTTTGGGACCAGGCAGAAATGGGAATAGTAACCTGTCCCTCGCAGATGAAGGGGGACGGGCTCTATTGCTTGTTTCAGCAGGAGAGCCAAAATTTCCTCCTGGACCAAGAGAAGATGTTCCCGTGAATACGACAACTTCAGAGGGGGGTGGTGGGGTGGTTTCTGAAGAAACTCTATTGAGTGTCCTTCTGCTATGAGCTGGAGCACCCAAGAATTTGTGGTTATCCTCTCCCAGCCTGGAAGGTGGAGGGAAAACCTCCCTCCTACCGGTTCTTCTGGGGAGTCCGGAGGCAGTGGGAGAGGAAAGGAGTCAGGTGGTGTGGGGCAGCGCCGCAGCTGAAGCACCCACTGCTTTTTTGGGCAGGGGGGGGCTTAACAGCTGTGGGGGCCCGGGGTTTTGTGGCCCGCCTTCCCTGGGGTTTCTCCTTTGGCTGATTTCGTCTGTGAAAGGGACGGTAAATGGAATCAACTGACTTCAGTGCCATCCCCTTGTCCTGCAAATTGGTGCTGATATCCTTGACATCACCCCCGAAAAGCACCGACCCCCGGAAGTGTGCTTCCTGGATAGCAGATTGCACCTCCAGGACCAACCCTGACACATGGAGCCAAGCATGACGCCGTAGTCCTACAGAGAAAGCTGAGCTCCGCCCAGCATTGTCCACTGCATCGTATGTCGCACGAAGCATGTGTCAACTGGCCGAACGAGCAGAGCGGACAAGATCAGCCAACTCCTGCTTGACTTGAGAGTCAGGCAAGGAGTCCAGTTTGGCTTCCACCTGAGTCAAAATAGCCTTCTGGTAGTCCCCCATATGGCTGACATAGTTCAGGGCCCTGATCCCCAGCATGGAGGAAGCATAAATCTTTCTCCCATACTGGTCCAGAAGGCGTGATTCCTTATCAGGTGGTGATGAGCTAAGATGTTTGGGGTTTGCCGACCGGCCATGAGCAGCGCTAATCACGACCAAGTCGGCACGAGGGTGAGAATCCAGAAAATCAACACCCTCTGGAGCCTGATATAGCCTGTTCGACTTCCTAGGAAGTGGGGCTAAAGCCGACGGCTGTTTCCATATTGTGGTAACGAGGTCGGCGCGAGGCTCTATCCAGGGTGGCACCAAGGTAGGAGTTGTCACAGGCAGATCCAGATGTTCAGCGAGTTTCAGACGCTGAAGATCTGGTTCCAGTGAGTGCCACTGATGAACCTCCTGGATTTTCCTAAGCAACTCCGTAAAGGAAGGATCCTCTGGAGGAGACTTCGGAGGAGTCCTTGGCCTGGGCTTCGACGGAGAGCGTGGCTCGTCGTCTCTCTCAGATCAATTGTCGGAAGAATCCGAGGAGTCCGAGGGTGAAGAGGAGGATGAAGAGGAAAAAGACTCCCTTTCCCGACCCGGGGGAGGAACGGACCCCTTGGGAAGTCCCCGGGGAAGCATGTCCTGCCCTTCTCTGGATCCAGACGGAAGAACCCTGGAATCCGGAGGTGGTGAGGGAGTGTGCCGCCTTGGACGTACGGGAACCTGGGACAGCACAGTTGTCGGAAGGCGGCTCTCGACCTCTTTGGTGAGCTGAGCCTTGGTCTCAGCCCACCAGGAGGCCAGAGTCTCCTGCAGGTCCACAGGCGGCCACAAGGGCGGTGGAGGAGGAGGCGGCGGGGGATAAGGATATGGGTTATAACCGTATGGAGCGTATCCAAAACCCGGCTGCGGGTAGCCCGGCGTCGGGTATTGTGGCATCGGGTACTGTGGCGCCAGATACTGTGGTCCCGGGAACACCGGTGTTGGATAGGATGGAGGGTACCTGGGGGCTGCCGGAGCAGACGGCCCGGCCGGTGGCCTTAATCGGCGGGTCCACATTGGAGGGCCCGACAGGAGCGGGATGTCTCCCGGAGTCATAGGGCTGGCGTCAGGGCCAACATCGGAGGCCCTGGCGTCAGAGGTACCAACGTCGGAGCCGGTGTCCAGGGAGCCGACGTCAAGTCCGGTGCACCAGGTGGCGGAAGGACTGACGGAGGAGGAAGATCCCCAGCCTCGCTCAGGGATGGAGGGGTGAAATCCCTGGGGTCGTGTTGGGGAGTCTTTGGGTCCCCAGATGGCAGCGAAGGCTGTGGGGAACCGGGTACGACAGACATGGGAGGGTCCGTCGTCGGTTCCTTTGCCGGCCGGACGAGCCGACGTGTGGCTTAAGGGTGAGCTCCCGGCGGGTGCCGGAGGAGCCGGTGTCCGACTTATGAGAGCCATCACCGGAGGCAGGTCGAGTAGAGGGATCGGCCTGGTCTGGTGGAGTGGAGGCCGCACACCGCCCCAAAGGGTCAGGCGTCTTACCGGCCCTCTCCGGGCGGACGTCGGAGGAGCTGACGCCAGACTTCCCGGAGTCGCCCACAGTGGTAGGCCGCAAGCCTGCGGCCGAACCAGGGGCGGAGGCCTCCAGTTGCCGCAAGGCACCTGCAAGGCCCAAGCGTGAGCCAGACGGGCGGGCCGACACCCCCTCGGAAACCTCCGAGGCGGTCGCCGGAGCGGTCCCCCGGAGGGGACGTTACCTGTGTCCCAGCGACTCCCGAGGGAGACACGGTACAGAAGCCCTTGTCCCGGTGCCTCTCCTTCTTCTTCTTCCGATGGCTTTCAGGGGAAGTGGACGCCTGCCTCAGTTTTTTGAGCTCCTTTTCTTCCACTGAACTCATTTTCTTCTTCAGAATATGGGCTTCCAGGGATTGCTGCTGCCTTTTCTGGGTAGCCACGTTGAAACTGAGGCAGTGCTGGCCCTTCTCGACCGGGTGATCGGGGCCTAGGCAGAATGGGCACAGAGAATGGCCGTCCTTGTGCGGTAGTTGGGCGCAGCACAAATTGCTTATTTTTGTGCTTGGAGGGTGTAGGGGCGACATACACTGATGGCCAGTACTGACGTTAGTCGAAAAAAAGCAATTATTTCGTAAAAATGGCAAGATAGGGCTGACCAACCACAAACTTTTCCATGAGCTACTGCACCAGCTAACGGGAAAGAACTGGAAGGCGGCATCAGGGACCGCCTCTTTATACTGATGTCTCCTGACGCCGGTCACCTGACACGGGGCGGTCCTCGCCAGGACTGCTAGCTAGAAATTTTTCCGGGGTCCTGCTGCCGTCCGGCGTCAGTCCTATATGTGGATCTCTCTACTGCAAGAGCCCTCTCAAAGTAAGATCTCCTGCTTGAGATCCTTCTGGGAGGGCCTTGGCAGCAGCCAGCCCTGCCCTACTTCCATAGGGTGTTCTGGTAATTAGCCAGATGAGACAGATAGTTTGAGATCCGGAGGCCCAAAGTAGCCAAGGCAAAGGTCCTCTTACCCCACAAATCAAGCCTCCTGGACTCCTTATCAGGAAGATGGGAGCTCAGGTGTTTGGATACCTTAGATTGGTCATGGGCAGCCTTAGTGACCACAGAGTCTGTTTCAGGCTGGGCAGAATAGACGGACATCCCCAGGGGAACCTGGTACAGTCTATCCACCTTTCTAAGCATGGCAGGGACCGAGTTAGGCCTGTGCCAAACAGCCTGGGCAGCATCATCCAGAGCTGGAAGCAAAGGTGGTATGACCTTTTGGGGGTGATTCAGGGATGTCCAGAAAATCCCTCAGATTTCTCCTGTGATGTTATCCTCTTCAGTCTGGAACCCTATAGTGGACTGAAGCTGCTTCATAATATTATAGAAGCTGGGCTCTTCTGGGGGTATTTTTCTTAAGAGTCCCCACTCCTGGAGGAGGCAGTGGACCTATTAGAATAGTAGGCTCCAATGTCCTCCTCTTCCTCATCTTCCTCTGAGAGGATGAAATCAGGGAGATACTCCTCCTCTACGTTGACCTGTTCTGAGACAGGAACCGATGGAGCAGACGCCGATGACACCTGGGAGGGCGCAAGGCGAGAAGGCTGGATTGGCAAGGAAGTGGAAGGAGGCCCTGAAGGAGGCACCCACGGCGAGGTAGGCGAAGGGGTGAACTGCCTGACCACAGCCGAAGTGATGGAAGTCAAAACAGAGTTAAGGTTGACGACCAGGTAAGGGATAGCAGTTGTGACCAGGAGCGACGGCGAAGGTTCGAAGCCCACCACCACCAGACAATGGGAGTTGAAGGAACCGAGGAAATAACTTTAGTAAGTTTAGAAAACTCAAAGACAAAGTTCACCGATTGTAAACTAAATCCTAAGCGGAAGCCCTAAAGGAGGTGACCTGCTCCTCCAGCGCAATGAAAGATCAGGGAGGAGTAAAGGGACGTACCGCCTGGGTGGTGGAAGAAGCTTAGCTTAAAGACGTCTGGCTAATCAGACCATTCCAGTCAAACTGCCACAGTGTGGATAGTGAACCATATCCACGCCTCTAGAAACTGTTCAAGTGACTTATTTTAAATTAGCAGTAACTACAGACTCAAAGGGATCCTCCATAAGCTGGGAGGAATTGGGTCCCTTGCTGAAGTAGGTGACTGAAACCCTTAAAAGTGATGAGGCCAAAGACTTGTCTTTACCTGCTGATGAGTAGGCTAACACAGCTGCCAGGTGTACATTCAGAGTAGAAGGTCTCAGACCAAAGGACTGTAGCTGTACCAGACAGTCCAGAACTGTGGGCAACCCTAACTGAATTGGGATTATCTTCCTGGAGGTACACCAGTATGAGAACCTCTTCCACTTTAGAGGACTATGCTTTCATTGTTGCTAGTTTTCTGGAAACCTTAAGCATCCTCAGCACCACTTCTAACAGATTCAAATAAAATTCTAGCTCTTCAAAAACCATGCCCTCAGAGATTTTTGGATAAAGTGGGTCGAACACTACAGCTTGATACTTCTTTTGGCATGGGACGTACCAGAAATCCCCAACAGCAAACGCAAGGAAATCAGTGGCCTACCTCCTCACATGTGCCAGCTGGGCCCACAGCACAGTCGCCTGAATCCTCCCTGCAGACTACATCCAAGGAGCCCCCTTGGAAAGCAATCCTTGAATCGGTCAAAGCCATGGACGCAAAAATTGAAAAAACCTAATAAAAACTGGAAATGCATGATGCTGCCCTGCTCTCACTTAAGGAGACTGTTACGGAGACCGACAAGAGATTTATAGTGGTCCAAGCCACGGCAGCTCTCCTTATGAAGGAGAACTCACAATTATGAGGGCGAATGGCAGCGGTGAATAGCCTTCAACTGGGCAATGTGCACTTTATTGGGATCCCTGAAGGCGCAGAAGGCGTCAATTTACTCAGTTTTTTGAAAGGGTGGCTGGCAGAAAGTATTTCATTACTGGAGGAGTTTGAATGACTAGATCTGTGCCAGGCATACAGGGAGAATCCCAGAGTAAAACCCGGGGACACGACTCAACCTAGAACTATGCTCCTGAAGACAGCCGGGTCGGAGGTCCAGGACATTTTAATTTCTGCAGCCCGTGCATCCTATCCACTAGTAGTGCAAGGGCAGGAGGTGAAACTATTTCCAGAACTTTCCTACCAAAGTAGGCCAGGAAGAAACAATTTGATGCTCTCAGGCACAAGCTATGCGCATTGGGAATCGTGCGCTTTTCTTCTGCTAGCCAGACTGCACGTTACATAAGGAAGGAAGAGCTGACAGTTCTCTGACCCGAAAGATGCAGCATGATGGGTACAGAAGACAGAATCGGAGTTCAAGGGCCACTCAACTCAGGATTCAGCGGTGGAGGAGTCGGATCTAGAAGAAGGACGAGTAATGGGGACACTGTTCTAATACTTTAAAAATAACTGTTCTAGTCAGAGAGTGATACTATGGATGCTATTTTGTAATAAAGATTTAATAACTTGTAGAGAGAGGTGAGGTAGTGGAGAGGGGGAATGGAGCAACATGTTACTGACTACTATTGTATTTGGGGTTATCAACCCATTAGGATACTGTTCTTATTTTTTATCCCTCCCCTCTCAGTTTTCCCTCACTTTCAGAACAGTTTAGTATCTAGTTGAAGGGTGTATTGATATACAGGTTACTCACCTGTAATAGGAGTTCTAAGAATGGTATATGTTGTTCATCCACACCGTCTGGCAGGTTCCTTGCCGCTTTAAATCTTGCTGGAAGGTCTTCAAGCTGGCTCCTTCCACCCACCCGGGTGGTAAAACCCTCGGCTCCGTCCCATGACACCAGATCTAGCCCGCTGAAAGCCAGGTTGTGTAAATCGAGCAGGGGAGGCCAGGTGGAGTCGTGTGGATGAACTATACTCATTCCTAGAGCTCCTGTTACAGGTGAGTAACCTGTATTTCTAGGGACATGGATATGTTGTTCATCCACACTGTCAGGCAGACTCCTAGCAGTTCTCCAGGAGGAAGGAGGCAAGGCGCACACCCCCTACTTAGGAAATAAAGACTGGAGAACCGAGGCCCCAAAACCAGCATCCCGGCATGACTCAAGGTCGATGTGATAATGGGTGATGAAAGTGTGTGCTGACTTCCAGGCAGCAACCCTGCAGATTTCCTGGATAGAGACGTCCCTGGAAGCAGCCACCGATGCAGCGGTATGGCGGGTAGAATGAGCTCTTATCCCTCTGGGAAGCTCCATGCCTGCCAACCTATAGCAGAGATCTATGCAGGAGGTGACCCACCTGCCTATCGTCCGCTTGGCTGCAGGTCTGCCAGGTGCAGCTTCAGCGTAGGTGACAAGATGCTTGAGAAGCTGGTAAACTCTCAGTTAACTGCCTACCTTGATACCAACAATCTCCTAAATCCAGCTCAATCTGGGTTTAGATCTATGCATAGCACCATCTCTGCACTAGCAAAGTCACAAATGACTGGCAGACTGCCCTAGACAAAAAGAATAATACCTGTGCTGTGTTTCTGGATCTAAGCAAAGCCTTTGACACTGTGGATCATGATCTTCTAATCACCTCACTGAACTCCATAGGCCTTGACTCACTCTCTCTTAAATGGTTCAGATGCTATCTCTCTGGAAGACTACAACTGGTAAAGAATGATGGTGATCTATCTACCTCTAAGCCACTCCTAAGAGGTGTACCGCAAGGCTCCATCCTGGGTCCCATCCTTTTTGCCATTTACATCAACAATATTGACTCCAATCTCTCTCTTTCTAATATCCACCTTTTTGTAGATGACACTGTACTTTATGTGAGCGATCCCTCACCATCAAAAGCCTGTGAGCTCCTACAGTCTCAATTCTCCCTCCTCCAGCATAACCTATTAAAAAAGAAATTATTACTAAATGCTAAGAAAACCAAAGCTATGTTCTTTGCCACCAAGAACTGTTCTTCCACTATCCCATCATTCACCCTCCCACAACTCTCTACCATCCTTGGTGAAAATCTGGAATATGTTGACAAATTCAAATACCTAGGAGTATGGATAGACAATAAACTAGACTATACTACCCGTTGAAGAGCTCCTGAAAAAGCTAAGACAAAGACTTGGTCTATTCTATAGGATCAAACACTACCTGACCAAAGATTCCAAACAAAGATTAATCCTTGCATCATTCATGTCCCTCATTGATTATGCTGACTTCCTCTATGGTCATTGCTCCCTCTCCATCTAAACAAACTAGACACCCTGTATCATAGAGCTATTAGATTCATTACTGACCTTCCCTCTAGCACCCATCATTGCTCTCTCTACAATGCAGTCAGCTGGACATCCCTGCAACATAGAAGAAGAAAAAATGCTGCTACCTGGATCTACAAAGCTCTGACAAACAAACTCCCTTCCTACATCTCAGACTGCTTCAACCAGATCACATCCAGGCCCTACACCTTGAGGATCAACAAACTGATCCTGCTGAAGATTCCTGTCACCTGCACCCGGTATGGAAGAGCTGCAATCAGTTATTCCCTGGCACTTATCTGGAATTCTATCCAAAAGACATTGAAAATGGAAACACTGATTCCTCTTACATCCTTCAAAAAGCTGTACACCAGCCTAATCCCAGATTCGTGCAATTGCTTCCACAAGTCCTAGTCCTCCCACACCCCACCCCTCCACACCCCTCTCCCCCACCCCCACTCTTTAAAGCTCCTCCCTATTCTTCTATCATTCCTCTGGTCCTTTCCACATCAAACCTCAAACATATATGCCCACCCATGTACCATTATCCAAGCCTTATCCCTACTAGACTGTTTGTTTCTCTCCTTTATTAGGTTTTTGGTTTACTGTCCTTTGCCTTGTATATATGTAAATATTTGTACATCTATCTCACTCATAAATGATTGTATTTGTGCTTATTCAATATCATGTTTTTGTATACACTCTGTAACCTTTTTTGTTATGACCACTCAGGTCCATCTTGTAAATGAGCTATGCTCAATGATGTTCGCCTGAATAAATAAAGATTTTGATTGATTGATTGATTGACAAACAGCTGTGACCTCTCCCCAACTTCAGTCGTCCGCTCCTTATAAGTGAGGCGCTTCTAGGTCCAAAGTATGGAGCCTATATTCGCATCCCAGGTGTGACTGGGGTAGAACACCGCAGAGTTCAACACCTGGTTAAGGTGAAACTCCGACACCACCTTCGGAAGGAATTTCGGGTGGGGCACAGGACAACCTTGTCCCTGTGGAAGACCAGATAAGGAGACTTGATGGAAAGCCTGGAGCTCTCCATCTTCTGGCTGATGTGGCCCGGCCACCAAGGCGGCCGGTCTTCCGACAGGTGAGAGATGTCACACCTGCATCGGGTTCTAATGGCTTGCCCATGAGCTTAGCCAATACCAGCAGTAGATCCCACGGAGGTGGAGGTTCTCGCACCGGAGGGGATATGTGATCAAGGCCTTTGAAAAAGCGCCTGACCGCCTTCTCCTGCGCCACCGACTGCTTCCCGTCCCACGCCTGGTAAGCAGAGATGGCTGCCAGGTGCACCTTAAGGGTCGTGGACCGAAGCCCTTGATGAGAATGGGACCACAGGTAGTCCAGAATGCTTACCAAGGAACAGGAGGAAGGGTCCAGGCCCTTGCCCTGACACCAAATGGAGAATCTCTTCCATTTGAAGGCGTAGCATTTTCTGGTCGACTCCTTATGGGATGCTTCAACAACGTTGAGGACCTCTTTGGAAAGACCCAAGGCCTGGAAATCTAGCCGCTCAGGAACCAGGCCGTCAGGTGCAGGGATTGAAGGTCCGGATGGAATACCTTCTCCTGATTGACTGAGACCAGGTCCGGGCGGGCTGGAAGCCGCCTCGGGAGCCTGGAGCTGAGACTGAGGAGATCTGGATACCAGAACCGGCAGGGACAGTCTGGGGCTACCAGAATCACCTGCGCCTTGTCCCTCCTCGCCTTGAGAAGCACCTTGTGGATCAAGGGAAATGGGGGAAAGGTAGAAGGGGCCCGGGGTCCATGGCCTCGAGAAGACATCCCCCTGCAGCGAGCCCTGCTGAGTGGGGCGGGCATGAAACAGTCTCAGCTTCACATTCTCCCTGGAGGCAAACAGGTCCACCTGAGGCATGCCCCAGTGGGAGAACAGATCTTGTACTACCTCCAGCAGGAGAGACCACTTGTGGGACACAGCCCCTATCTGGCTTAGGGCATCGGCCAGAATGTTGGAGGCTCCTGCCACATGGATGGCAAGGAGATCCGCCTCCAGGCTGTGCACGAGTGACCAAATGCGGAGAGCTTCCCTGCACAGAGGCATGGAGCGCATCCGGCCCTGGCGGTTTAGGTAGTACATGGTCGTAGTATTGTCTGTCTGGACCTGAACCACTTGACCCCATAGAAGCGGAGTGAAGGCGTGAGGGCTAGACGACCGCTCGGAGCTCCAGTAGTTGATGTGGCATCGGGACTCCGAGGGGACCAGAGGCCGGGCGCCTGTGCTCCCCAGATGGCCACCCCAACCCATCAGAGAGGCATCGGTCGACAGAGAGACCATCGGCTCGGGTGGACAAACGGGATGCCTTCCTGCAGATGTGCTGGAACGGTCCACCACTGGAGAGCATTCCACATCCCCTGGGACACTGTCACTAGCTGATCCAGAGGATCGAAGTGCTGTGACCATTAGCTGGCCAGCCCCCATTAAAGGTGACACATGTACCAGCGGGCCCAACGGACCACGCTGGTGCAGGCCGCCATGAGGCCCAGGAGGTGCAGGAAGTCCCGGGCAGGGCGCAATTGCCCAACCTGAAATGACTGGGCAAAGGAGGAAAGAACCTCAGCCCTGTCCGCCGGGAGCCATGCTCTGGCTCGTAGAGAGTTGAGCTCTACCTCGATGAATTGTATCACCTGCTTTGGCACGAGTTCCAACTTGGCCTCGTTGATGAGGAGGCCAACCTGAGAGCAAAGCTGGAGGGCCAGATCTCTGGACTGCTCCACCTCCATTCTGGAGGAGGCTGCAATCAGCCAGTCGTCCAGGTAGGGGTACATCCGGACCCTTCGGCGCCGCAGGAATGCTGTCACCACTGCCATGCATTTGGTGAAGACCTTGGGTGCTAGGGAAAGGCCGAAGGGCATGGCCCGGAACTCGTAGAGGGATCCCTCTGCCCTGAAGCAGAGGAATCTCTAGTGGGACAGACGGATTGGGACGTGAAAGAACACGTCCTGGAGGTCCAGAGAACAGAACCACATGCCTGGTTCCGAGGATGGGATTATCTGAGCCAGAATGACCATCCTGAAGGTCCGAGACGTTAGGAACCTGTTCAGGTCGTGCAGGTCTAGAATGGGGTGCCAGCCCCCTGTCCGTTTCGGGACCAGGAAGTACCTGGACATAAACCCCGGGTCTGGTGGAGGATCCGCCACCTTCCTGATCACCTCTTTTTCGAGGAGCAGGGCGATGTCAGCTTGGCGAGCCTACAGAGAGGCTACGGACCCCGTAGCCCCCGAGGGGCGACAGCTCGGAAGGGCGGGGCCTGCTCGAACTCCAGGGGCAGGCCCTTTCCTACCACCTCCAACACCCAGCGGTTCGTGGTGATAGCGGAACAGGCGGAAAGCAAGTGGTGGAGCCGTCTCCCCACGGGGGGAACCCAGGGGGGAGTGATGAGGCTGGGGGCGACACCCCTTAACCAGTCACTAGGCAGGCTTGAAGGAGGGACCTCCTGGGCCTTTTCCTGTTAGAGGAAGCCGCAGGCTTGGCTTTGGGGTGCCAAGCGAGGCCTGCTGGCCCTAATGCTGGTGCTGTGGGGCCGGACGTGCCGCAGGTGCAGAAGGGCGAAAGGACTTATGTTGTTGGCGATGGCCCTTGTCATTCTGGGCGGAGGTGACAGAGTCCACAGTAGTATTGGACTTTTCGATCCGCTGGAGGTGAACTTCCACTCCAGAGCCGAACAGCTCAGTCCCTAGGAAGGGGACATCCGCCAGTTTATGCTGGGTATTCACCATGAAGGAGGATATTCTCAGCCATGCTCTGCGGCACATGGCCACTGCAGCCGCAACTGATCTGGCACAGGAGTCTCCAATGTCCAGAGCCATTTGGAGCTGCTGTTTTGTCACCGCCCTTCCCTGGTCCCATACCTGTTTGACCATGGTTTGCAGGTCGGCCGGGAGATGAGGGATCACCTCATCCAGGGAGCCCATGAGGGCATGGGAGAAGTGTGTCATCAGCACGGCCGAGCTGGCCTGGCGGAGACCAAGGGAGGACGCAGAGTACACCTTGCGCCCGGCATAGTCCAGCTTTTTGGACTCCTTGTCGGGGGGCTTATCCACATTCCTAGCGTTCCTGGAACGCCGGAAAATGCTATCAGTGACCAACCCCTGGGTGGAGGGGTGTTCCGAAAAACCAGACAAAGAGCTGGTAGGGACCGCATACTTCCTGGCCATCCTGGCTGAAGGCACAGGACAGGAAGCCAGCCACTGCCAAAGCTCCAAGGCTGGGCCGACAATGGCTTCAGCCACCGGAAAGGCCTCCGTGGGTGAATCCCCTCGGTCAAGTATCTCTATCAGGGGATACTTGGCCCGCTTGGATACGGGCTCGAGCTGCATCCCGGTGGACTCCGAGATGAGCCGAACCAGACCCATAAAGGACGATGGGCTCTTGTCCATCGACTGCCCCCCAGAGGACTCCAGGTCAAGGGGCCTGGAAAACAGGGAGGAGTCACCGTCGGACTCCGAGGAGCCTGCGAAGAGCTGCCTGGGGCCTGAGCCACCCTCCACCTGCTGAGGACGGTCAGGAATTAGGGTGACCGACAACCTGTGGGGTAGACCCTGACCCGATTGAGAGTCCTTGGTCGGCGCCCCAGATTTCGGTTGTGGAGGCGGAGGTTCCACCACAATTGGTGGGGCAGCTGGTTTCGGCCTAACAACTGGCCCAGGCTTGGGCACCTCGACTACAGCGAGGGGTTGTTTCGGCCGTTCGGGTGACAGCCACTTGATGGCCGGGAAAGGCAACAGCGTCGGCTTGTTCCCGGACAGAAGTAACTGCTGCCACATTAGGTCCTCATAGCATCGATGCAATTTGCGCCGAGGCCTCTCCTCTTCCGAGGAGGAAAATGAGGACGAGCGGTGGCACCACTTACTTCGGTGCCGAGACCGCCGATGTTGGCGGGATCGGCTGGACCGAGACGAGGTCCGAGACCGAGACCCTCAGTGTTTCCGAGGACGGGTCTGGGAAGGGGCGGGGGACACCCATTCTTCCCTCGGCTCGGAAGCCTTGACCGGGGACTCCAGCAAGGGAGGCGCAGGCAAGTCCTCGGTCTCCACTGGGTGAACCGGTGAAGAAGGGTTGTTGGCTTCACTAGTCGACAGCCCGTCTGATGGGTTGAGAAAAATCTAGACCACGTCGACGGGTGTCTCGGCTGGCTGACCTGACGGGGACACCATGAAGCCAGCGGCCATAGCTGCAACCTCGACCGAAGTCGAGTGTTGACTGTCCGGGGAAGGAGACCTCTCCCGCTTCCATGAACGCCGACGGTGGGACTTACCTTTCGAGTCCTTCTTTTCGGACCGAGAAGAATGTCCCGATGGCCCCTCTCCCTTCATGGAGAGGGACTGGCAAAGCTCCTTAAAAGAAGCTGTGTAGGAGGATCCCAGAGAGAGCGGGATAAATGCCACGACCGAGGAAGATGAAGATGCGGCCTAGGCCGCCTCCGCCTCGAGGGTGGTCATCTGCTCGAGTTGCTCAGCCGAGCCAGCCGCTGCGGACACCTCCCAACGGGCCTCCTTTGACTTCACCGGCGGGTAGTGCTTCTTGGGGCGCCCAAGCTGTTACCGGGCAGCCGGTCTTCCAGGACGCTACGTAAAACGAATCCACATAACTCACAGGCTCAGGTCATGGTCTAGGCTGGAGCAGTAGACGATGGGGAGTGCGGATCCGTTTGGACATTTTTCGCCTACATGGGCACCGCTGAAAACCGGAATTGATTGTCCATCGCAGCCGTGAGGGAGTAATTTGACCCAAGTCTTGAAAACTTAAGAATGAGTTTCGCTAACCAAGAATTAGGATCCAGTCATACGCAGAGCGCTAAGGAGGGAACCTGAGCTTCCAAGTGGTAAGGAAGATCTGGCGTCATGGGGCGGAGCTGAGAGTTTTACCACTCGGATGGGTGGGAGGAGCCAGCTTGAAGACCTTCCGGCAAGATTTAAAGCGGCAAGGAACCTGCAAGACAGTGTGGATGAACAACATATCCATGTCCCTAGAAATATAGCTGTTTTTCTGAGTGGTGTCTTAGCCCTAACTCTGATCTTTCTAATGTGTTTTGAATTCATAATTACTGCAGTAGGGTGCAATGTGGAGCTATGGGGGACAATTATATCTTTGAATGTTAACTTACTGAAGCAATAAGAACTACTGGTTAGTGCAGTATTCTTCCTATGATGTCTACCTTTTGGACTTCGACCTTAGCCATGAAGCGGCTAGCATTTATTGAACATTTTGGGACTACTGATGTTTTTATTAACATCTCTCTACACGTATTTCTCCCCAGTCCTACTGCGCAAGATTGTAAGTGCAAGCTTATGTTACCCCAAAAATATGTTGCTGTATTGATTCTCTTACATGAGTTTACTTGCTGTATTTTTAATGTGAAAACAACAAACAGAAAGTTTAAAAAAAAAAAATGCCCTCAGATGTAGTATTCTGAGGTTTGGAAATGTTGTTCTGCCCTGAGACTGTGTCTGTAGGTTGTATCTCAGTGGCAGGTTCACTGTGATTTTGCTGGACAAGGTCAGGAGCACTGAACACCAAACCCATCTTGCCCAGTCTGGGACTATCAGGATAACTATTGCTGGCTCTCTTGAGCTTTATAAGCATTCTGCGTATGAGCGGGAATGGTGGGAAGGCACACAGGAACCTCCGTGTCCAATACAGCGCTAGAGCACCCTCTGGGACTGTGCCCCTTTGCTGGCATCCTACAACAAAACTCTGGAAGCTGACTGTTCTCCCAGGAGGCAAAAAACACCGGTTACTCACCTGTAACGGTAGTTCCAGGAGTGGTATATGTTGTTCATCCACACTTCTTGGCATGTCTTTTCCTTTTAAGAATCTTGCCGGAAGGTCTAAAAGCTGGCTCCTCCCACCCACCTGGGTGGTATAACCCTCGTCTCTGGCCCTTGATGCCAGATCTTGCCCGCTGGAAGCAGTGTTTGTGTGTCGAAACCGGGGAGGTCGGGTGAGTCAGTGTGGATGAACAACATATGCCACCCCCAGAAAGTACAGTTATGTAATAACTTACCATAACAGTAGATCTTTGAGGGGCATCTCTTGCAGCAGCTAAATACTTGGGTCATCACCAGAGGATGCTATGGTGCACGGCAGCTCTTCTAGCAGTCTTTTTACAGGGGCCACCCACACATGACACCATCTTCCTGTTTCCTATATGAGTGGGCAGTCCCTGGTATCCTCAGTTCCCGTGCCAGATTCAGCTTGCTGAGCGAGGACCGAGGGACACCAGAAGTACCACAGGTATCCCATCCCATAATAATTGGATCAGAAGTTATTCTCCTAGAGAAGGAGGGGGATAGAGGGAGTGATCATACCTGCTGCAAGAGATACCCCTCGAAGATCTAATCTACTGTTATGGTAAGTTATTACGTAACTGTACTATCTTCCACGAGGTGACTTTTTGCAGCAGTTAATACACTTGGGATAGTTCCCGAGCAGTGAACCCAAGAAGGGTGGAATTATGACAGGCCTTGTAGGATAGCTCGGTCCAAAGGCAGTCCTGGCATGAAGCAACATCTAAGTTGACAGTTAGCCCATTGAGAGAATACGTGTGTGGACCATGTGGCTGCTTTGCAGATATCTGTGATAGAAGCCCCCTTGAAGCAGGCCACAGTGGTGGCCATAGCTCTGGTAGAATGGGCTTGGACAGGTCCTGGTAATGGTTTGTTATATTTCTTATAGCAAAAGATGATACAGTGTGCTAGCCAATTGGAGAGGGTCTGTTTAGTGACCGGGAGACCTTCCCTGGTTGAGGCGAAGGTATCAAAAAGTTGAGAGGTCTTTCTAATCGATTTGATAGGATTAGTGTAATATCGTACTATACACAATGGACATCTAGGGTATGTAGGAGGTATTCTCCCAAACTGAAGCATTCAGGGTAATATACTGGCATCTCTATGGACTGATTTAAGGTGTGTTCTGAGACCACCTTAGGTAGAAAGGAAGGATTTCTCCAAAGTGCCACTTGTCTTTGTGAAAGATAACGCTCTTTACACATGAGGGTATGAAGCTTGGACATATGCCGAGCTGAAGTGACGGCCACTAAAAATAATGTCTTCCAAGGAAGAAAACAAAGGTCACAAGTGGCCGCCTGTTCAAAAGGCTCAAGGGTCAGTTTCTGTAAAAGAAAGTTCAGATCCCATGGAGGTGTGGGTCATCTAATAGGAGGTTTGATATGTAACATTCCTCTTAGAAACATTTTGGCTAGATGCTGTTGATACAATAATCTTCCATCCAGAGGTCATGGAAGGCTGAAATAGAGGCCAAATGGACCTTAATAGAGGAATAGCTCAACCCTGTCTTGGCCAGTGAGGCCAGGTAGTCCAGGACAGTAGTCAGTGGACAAGAGTAGGGGTCCAACGACCGGGAAGCGGCCCAAATGCAAAAGCGTTTCCATTTAGTATTATAAGTTTCCCTGGTTACTGGTTTACATGAGGCTAATAGAATGTTGGCCACAGGAGAGGAGACGGGCTATGAAAGGATCCTAATGAGCCAAGCGTGAAGGTATAATGATCTCAGGTTGGGATGAAGGAGGGTTCCCTGATTCTGAGTAAACAGATCTGGTCTGATTGGAAATGGAATGGGTTCCATCACTGTGAACTGCTGAAGTAGGGGAAACCACACCTGCCGAGGCCACAGAGGGGTATGAGGATCATGGTGGCAGGTTCGAGCTGTAGTTTCAGCAGAGTCCGTTGTAGGAGTGGGACGGGGGTGGGGGGGGACCATATAAGAAGAGTCCTGTCCATGGTTGGGACAGGGCATCTGTAGACTGTCCCTTTTTGCTTGGGATAATGGAATAGTATCTGGGGAGATGGTGACTGATGGGGGAGGCAAATAGGTCCAGGTGCGGGTTCCCCCACAAACACAGGTTACTCACCCGTAACAGTAGTTCTAGGAGTGGTATATGATGTTTATACACACTTGCTGGCATGCCCCTTTCCCTTTAAATCTTGCTGGAATGTCTAAAAGCTGGCTCCTCCCACCCACCCGGGCGGCATATGCCTCGGCTCCGTCCCACGATAGCAGATCTTGCCCGCTGGAAGCAGAGGTAGTGCATCGAAGCCGGGTGGGTCAGTGTGGATGAACAACATATACCACTCCTAGAAAGTATAGTTATGTAAAATCTTACCATAACAGTAGATCTTCGAGGAATATCTCTTGCAGTACGTAATTACTTCTGGCAGTTTCCAGCAGAGGGCGCAGTGACATGGCAACTCTTCTAGCAGTTTTGTACCAGGGACCGAACACACATGACTTCATCTTCCAGTTTCCTATATAAGTGTGGGCGGTTCATGGTATCCTCAGTTCCCCTGCCGGATTCAGCTAGCAAAAGCGAGAACCGAGAGGAAGCCAAGGTACCAAATAGCACCAACCCTAAGTCACTGGACAAGAATTTGCTCTGTTAGAGAAGAAGGGGGATGGAGGGCGGGATTGCACCTACTGCAAGAGACATTCCTTGAAGACCTACTGTTAGGTTAAGATTTTACGTAACTGTACTATCTTCCAAGGAATGGTCTCTTGCAGTAGGTAATTACTTCTGGGAGAATCCCCAGCAGTTGCTGGAAGGTCTAGAACGGGGTTGCTTCAGCTCCCCCATGGTCGGCCAGCACCCAGCCAGCCACCGACCGAGACCAGGATGCCCGCCTGCAGCTCCTTGGAAGGTACGGTGACAGCGCAGCCAACTGGAACACGGGCACTTCCAGCAAACCCGCTCTGATTGGCCAGGACTTTCCCCCTGCTTTTGCCACCTGGCGCTTTTTACAAATAGATTTTAGATAGAACTAAGCACATTTCAAGTGTCTAATAGAAGTTTTTCAATTGTATTAACTGGATTGTAATTTTTACTACTGTTTTAAAGTGCTTACAGCTCTTCTGTTTCCTTGCTCCTGCACCCCCCCATCCAAGCACTGTACCTTGGTGCCGAAAAGTCTAACTCTTCTTTGTCTTGCTAAACTGCTCAGTCTAAATCTATCCTACCTCTATGCTATTTAAACCCTGCTATTTTTTCTTCTCTCCAGCTGCCTGGCCTTGAACGGGGCTGCTTCAGCTCCCCCACGGTTGGCCGGCACCCAGCCAGCCACCGACCGAGACCAGGACGCCCGCCTGCAGCTCCTTGGAAGGTACAGCGACAGCGCAGCCAATCAGAATATGGGCACTTCCAGCAAACCCGCTCTGATTGGCCAGGACTTTTCCCCTGCTTTTGCCACCTGGCGCTTTTTACAAATAGATTTTAGATAGAACTAAGCACATTTCAAGTGTCTGATAGAAGTTTTCCATTAGCAGGTTATACAGACCTGCCACTAGAGGGAGTCTTGTTCTTGTTGCTTTACTTGCTGTATACCTTCCTTCCCACCCTCGACATCCTCTCGAACCGGGTAAGACTTCCCTGAACCACGGGACTGCTGAGAGCCACACCACTGGCCCCACGGTATCTGTAATGCACCCTGATTGGACGCTCTCTTGCCTCCTGCTCGGGGATTGGCTCTTGAGCCAGCTAAAACTCTGCTCTGGGCTGCTGCGCCCATTCATTTCTACGGCAAACGGCCGAAATTTTACTTCCACCCTCCTTCCCCCCTCTGATCTTAACTTTATAGACCTTCCTCCACGCCCCCTGGTAGCTCCACCCCCCCAACTTGTGATCCATTGGGTACCTGTTTTGGGACTCCCTCCCCATCTTTTAGTTGCCACCTCCCACTCCTGGCTGCCTAGCCTTCCTGTCTGTATCCTCACTTTCCACTGATCCAGCTACTGCTCTTCCACCCCTTCTCCTAGTCCCACCAGCCTGTCTTAACCCTCCTCCACTGCACTCCAATCCTCACTCTTAACTGTGTGCCTCCACCATTCTCTACCCCTATTCTATTTCTTTCTCTGTCCTGTTTTCCTCCCCTACTGCATGCCCCAAAAGCCTGCTTTCCTCCCTCCCTCACAGTTTCCACATTCCACATCCTTCCTCCACATAGGCATGCTGCACACTGGTCACTGCCCCTTGCCCAGGGTCCATCCTACCACCATGAAACTGTCCTACACCCACACTGGTCCTAGCCCTCCACTCTGGTCCCCCCTGTCTACGCTTACTCTCACCCACTATCGTCGATGCTCGGCAATTTCCTGAGATGCTAGCAGGCGAAAGCATTCCCTTAAAGAAATACGCCACAGCTCCTTGACGCTAGTCCTCCTCCACCTAATGCTGTCAGGCAACGTGCACCCAAACCCTGGCCCATTCTGCTCTAAAGCCACTAATCTGAGCAAGCCTTTGGGTGCCCTCTCATTCATATCAATCAACATCTGCAGCCTCCTTCCTAAAATGGATACCCTACAGGGCTTCACCAGCCAGCTCTGCCCTGACAACTTGCCAGTTGTCGAAACCTGGCTCACGCCATCAGTACTGGACCATGCAATCAGCTTTCCTGCCTACAATGTCTTTAGGCTGGATCGCCTCTCCAAAAGTGGCGGGAGCTGCGCTCTCTACCTAAAAGACTCCATACAGGGGCACCACATTATCACCTCACTCCAACCCACAACGGAGCCCAAAACAAAACAAAACCCTCACTGTTGCCACCATCTACATCCCTCCCAAAGAACAGGGAACTGGTCTAACAGCTGTTCTTGACTTTATAAAGTCACTCCCACTGGACACCCAATCCATCTTCCTAGGCGACTTCAACATCAACTGGCCTGCGGCCGATGCTGGTGCACACAGGGATACCGTTGCTTCGGCGAACCTTACACAAATGGCTGAATCACCAACCAGGAAAAATTACAGGACCGGCACCAGCACAATCTTCGACTGGATCCTTACCAGTCACCCATCAAGGATATCTAACACTAATGTCCTCCCTGACTCTCTCAGTGACCACTCCCCTGTTAGCTGCACCTGGTCAAATAAATTCATCAAACAATCACCAAAAACTATCACCAGCAGGGTTCTACCCCGTGGTCACCTTCCTCAACTCAAATCCTACCTCCTCCATCAAGACTGGTCCCCTATCTTCAATGCAACCAACATAAACACTGCCCTTGACCACTTCATAAACAACTTCACTGTGGCCTGTGACACGTATGCTCCTATTAAGAAACGCAAAGTCAAATCACTCAGTAACCCTTGGCTCACAGGTGACCTCCTCAGGATGCTAAAAACAAGAGACCACCTACGGGAGCTGGCCAGAAACTCTGGAAGGCAAAACGACATCCAAAACTACAAACGTGCCCGCAATGACTGCACCAAAACCATCCAGCAAACGAAGTCCGCCTACTATATGCATGCCCTCACAAACTCCTGGGGCAATGGTCGGGAATTCTGGAAGAACATAAAGGAACTCACTGGGAATCCACCCAAAATGCCCCATCAATACTCAACATCAACGGAGCCAAAACCCTCAACCCAAAAACCATTGCGGATACCTTTAACAAAGCCTTTACCGACCTCAGCGCTGTCCTACCCCAGGACTATTTCAAAGATGGTGAAGCCCCTCTGTCCGCAATGAACACTACTCCCACCAGCTCCCCCCGCTTCTACTTCAATGCAGCCAAGGCTCACCAAGTACTCAAATATGTTACCAAAGCCCTTCGTAAATCAAGATTCAGTAATGACTCCCTCTATCTCAAAATCCTGTCTCTCACACTTGATGAAGTGCTTAGTCCTCTGACCAGAATTTTCAACCTCTCCCTCAGCCTTAGCCAGATGAAAATCTGCCACTGTCACCCCAATCCATAAAAGTGGTGATAAAACTGCCCATGATAACTACAGACCTATCTCCCTACTACCTCCACTCTCCAAGGCACTAGAACGCATCTTCTCGGACCAGCTCACAGAATACCTGGATACGTACAACATCCTGTGCAAGCAACAACACGGGTTCCTCAAAGGTCACAGCACCTCCACAGCCCTACTTGAATTCACCGGCGCAATACACAACGCACTTGACTTCGGTGAACTGCTAGGCTCAATCTACATTGACTTAACTAAAGACTTCGACACTGTCAATCACCGCCTCCTGCTTGTCCAGCTTCAGAAAACTGGGCTGTCAACCAACTCCATTGGCTGGTTTAAGAGCTACCCTGAAGAACAGTCCCAAACAGTAGGAATCGCTGACACATTCTCGGACCCTAGACTGGTCCGCTTGGGAGTCCCCCCAGGGCTCCATTCTGGGACCCCTGCTCTTCAGTCTATTCTTAAACTCACTACCGGACGGCTGCCCAGAACAAATAATTCTCTACGTTGACGATGCTGTGATCCTGACCTCGGACCCTGATCCAATCCAATTACAAAATAAACTTCAGCGGGCCTTCTCCTCCATCGAATCCTGGTTCCTAAATCATAAACTGCTTCTCAATCAGAAAAAAAAACAAGTCTATGTTCTTCTGCAGCCCACACAACAAAAACAAACAACTCCACCTCTCCATTGCAACCAAACAAGGAGCAATCCTAGAGCAAACACAATCGTTCAAGTACCTCGGCATCACGCTTGATCCCCACCTCTCATACGCTGTCCATATCAGCAATGTTGCAAAGTCTGCCAATGCGAGGTTAGGCATATTATTCCAGCACAGGAAACACCTAACCCCAGAAGCACTGTCAATGGCCGTCCAAAGCTCCATTGTCAGCATCATAGACTATGGTCTTATCATATATGGGTCTGCAACTACCACTGCTCTCAAACGTATCGCGACCTCCCTGAATAAGGCCTGTCGACTCATCACTGGCTCACAACGCCTTACCCACACTTGTGATCTTTATTCCCAATCTGGATGGCTTCAACTGAACAAACACATAAAAAAACAAACCTGCATCATGGCCAAGAAAATTATAATGGGGCTTGCCCTCCTTAAGCCTAGACATAGGATCACCGCTACAAGGAGATCCAATTCCCATCTACTACATATCCCACAATGTTGCACGACCCAAGGACAAAGATCATTCGCCTATCGGGCATCCAACTGGCTCAACTCTCTTGGCAGTGACACAGCAACCGCTCCAACACTCGGCCTCTTCAAGTCCAAGCTGTGCCTCTCACTGCTTGTATCCTGCGATTGCCCACCTTAACATTTCCACAGTTCCAGCTGCACATGCCCCAGCACCCAGCACTTATAATCAGTCTTTGCACCCCTAGCACCTTACCTGTCATATTCCCTCAACAAGGCCCCCTGGCTGCACTGTCTCCCACTCTCCTCCACCTCCCCTGTATTTCCACTCTGCCCCACCCCCAACCACCTCCCATGCCCCCTTACCTACCTCCTCCCCTCGATCTCCTACCCTCACTCCCCCATCCACCCCTCCTCCTTCCTTGTCTTGCCATAGCTGAAGTCTTTGTACTGTTATTACATGTCTAAGTAAATGACTATATGTTTGTAACTAAAATGCTGACTGTTGCTGCACGCTGACGTGGACCCTTTGTAAAAAAGCCCTGGCTCAAAAGTATTGTAATCCTAGATTGAAATAAATAAAAGTTATGTCTATATGGGAGGACAATTATGATAGTAAGTCTGCACAGCCAAAGGCCGTCCAACATCTTAAGGCAATATCAAGATTGTAATGCCTTGTGAAAGTGTGGATTGTGGACCAGGTAGCTGCATTGAGGATATCTGAAATGGAGGCTCCTTTAAAGCAAGCTGCACTAGTGGCCATAGCTCTAGTGGAGTGGGCTTGGACAGGTCCAGGTAAAGTTTTGTTGTACTTTTTGTAACAAAAGGTATCCTGTCGTCAACCATGAAGACAGAGTTCGTTTAGCAGCGGAAGTCCTTCTCTGCCAGAGGCAAAGGTGATGAATAATTGAGACGTTTTCCTAATCAACTGGGTACGATTAGTGTAATAGCGTAGGATACGATGGACATCTAAGGTATGTAACAGATGTTCATCTTGATTGGAGTAGTCAGGGTAGTAGACTGGAAGCTCCAAGGATTGATTAAGAGTATGTTCGGAGACTACTTTAGGATGGAAGGAAGGAAGGAAGGATGGGTTGGTACGAAGGACCACTCTGTCCTTGTGAAAAATCAAGTAAGGTTCCCTACACATGAGGGCATGAAGCTTGGAAATACAGTGAGCTGAAGTAATAGCCACTAGAAACAACATTTCACATGAAAGGAAAAGGAGATCACAGGTGGCCGCTGGCTCAAAAGGTTCAAAGGTCACCGTCAGTTTTTCTATAACGAAATTGAGATCCCACGGAGGAGTGGGTCATCTGATAGAAGGCTTATTATGTATCATTCCTCTCAAAAACATCTTGGCGGCCAGCTCGGTGGTGCAGAGGGCTGAGGCGCTAGCGCCTTACCCTCGAACCACGCCAGCGACCCGGGTTCGGGAACGGACTTGGGATGCCGGTGCCAGCAGGGGAAGGAGAGGACTGAGCGTTTGTAAAGACTGCTCTCCTCCCCTGGGATGGGTAGTGGGGAGGTGTAGCTCTGCAGCGACCTCCGGTGGAGACCGGGAGAAGTGCAGATGCAACGCAAGGGAACGTGACCAGAAAAATGGAAAAATGGCTCCACGTTCAGCCGGATGATGGCCACCTGGCGATCTGAGGCCGTCAATGTGCCGGAGCTACCGGTCACTCAGCAGTTACCCAGGGCCAAGTATTGTGCTAGCCCTGCCTCTGGTGCCTTCCCCCTCGGAGGAGGGAGGCCTGCCCGGCGAAGGGTTACGTCTGGGTTACCTTGAGGATGACTTCAGTATGAGGGTTGGGGCTCGGGAACAAGACGGGCCAGATGCCGCCTTGGCACAGTCTGAAGGAGTGGCTGAGGTGGTAGCACGTAGCAGAGGAAAAGAAATAACCAAAAAAAAAAAAAAAACATCTTCGCTAAATGATGTTGGTACAGACATTTGCCATCTAAAGATTCATGGAATGCTGAGATGGCAGCCAGGTGGACTTTGATGGAGGAGTAACATAAGCCTGACTTTGATAATGAGGCCAGGTAGTCTAAAATCTTCATCAGTGGACAAGAGTAAGGGTTCACTGAGCGAGAGGCAGATCATATGGAAAAGCGTTTCCATTTGGAATTATATGTTCCTCTGGTTGCTGTTTTATGAGAAGCCAGGAAAATGCTAACAACAGGAGAGGACACCTGGAGTCTATTTATGAACGCGTCCTCAGGAGTCAAGCATGAAGATGAAGGGTCTTCAGGCTGGGGTGCAGGAGGTATCCGTGACACTGAGTCAGGAGGTCCAGTCTGACTCGCAACTGAATGGATTCCCTTACTGACAGTTGTTGGAATAGAGGGTACCATGGTTGACGAGGCCACATTGGTGCCATTAGAAGCACGGTGGCCAGCTCCATTTGAAGTTTCAACGGAGTCCATTGCAAAAGAGGGACGGGGGGGGGCACATAAGTAGAGTCCTGTCCAAGGTTGGGACTGGGCATCTATAGATCGTCCCTTGTTACTCAAGGGTAATGGAGAAGTAACTGGGGGAGCTGGTGATTGACTGGGGAGGCAAACAGATCCAACTGTGGAGTTCCCCATAAGTTGGAGATGTCTTGGAGTATTTCTTTGTGAAGTGTCCATTCGTGAGTGGATGACTGGCGACTTAGCCGGTCTGCTAACTATTTGCACCGTTCCGGTAGGTGGACGGCCGTTAGCGTTAGTTGTCGTCTGATGGCTTCCTGTCAGACTGCAAGGGTCTCCATGCAGAGGGTACGTGATTTCGTGCCACCTTGCATGTTAAGGTAAAACACCACTGCAGTGTTGTCTGATTGAATCAGCAACGGTCCTTGCTTGAGTTTAAGCTGGAATGCCTGAAGGGCTAGACAGACCACTTTCATCTCGAGAATATTGATATAAGAGTGATGGGAAGAGGCGGTCCACCGGCCTCGGGTTCAATAAGGACCTAAGTGCGCACCCCATCCGTCCAGGGAAGCATCTGTGGTTAACGTTTGCATGGGAGGGAGGAAGCGGAAAGGCATTCCTTGACACAAATTGGTTTTGATTGTCCACCACATCAGAGATGACTTCAGAGAAAGTATGACCCTGATTCTGTAGTCGAACTGTCCAGTTCTTTGAGACCATTGATTCTGGAGGGTCCACTGAATACATCTCATGTGAAGGCGGGCGAATGCCAAAGCCAAAATGGCGGCGGACATGTGACCCAGGAGGCTCAGTATTTGTCTGGCCGTGACTATTTTCTGAGTCTGTATTCGCAAAGCCAGAAATATAAGAGTGTCCTGACGAGCAGGCGGAAGGTAAGCTCTGGCTGTGACTGTATCTAGAACAGCTCCAATGTAATGGAGAGATTATGTCAGGTTTGTATTGGACTTTGGCCAGCTGACTGTTATCCCTAGGTCATTGAACATGCTCACAGTAGCGGCTAGGGAGGCAAGAAAAAAATTACTCACCATAATAATGTTGTTTCTTCTAATGGAGTCTTGCTGTATTCTGACTATATGCAGTTAGCCCCAGCATTTGAACTGCTCTGGAGAGTAAACGGTTAACTTTATGCCAAGGCATAGAACATTGAGTTCGAGCTCAGTTTTGAAACCTCTGTCTGTGGTACTCTGAAATGTAACCATCGGATTCTTATGAGCACTAAACTAACTAATAAAGTAGAAATTGTTTCTTAAAATTTTTGTGCCAAAGGGCAATAAAACAGATCTTTAGGGTCAGAAGACAAGTCGAGAACACCAAAAAGAATCTAAAACCAGAAAACCCTTAAGATAAGATATGCCAAGTACACCTCTGGGGTGCAGCACTGTGCCTGTCAAACCACATCCCAAAACTACTAGGTTCCAGGAGGGTAGGCAGGGAGGGAGGTCAGAATACAGCAAGAATCTATTAGAAGAAACAACATTACTATGGTGAATAATTTTTTCTTCAAACAACATGAAGTCTTGCTGTATTCTGACTACATACAAACTACCAAGCAGTACAACCTTGGAGTAGTGAGTCACAGAACCCATTTTGGGAACAAACTCTGCAGCACAGCTGTGCCAAACCTAGCATCACTTCTTGACTGAATGCCAGCGAGAGCAGTGCTTGGAAAATGTGTGAACAGTTTTCCAGGTGGGTGCTTTACAGATTTCCACTAAGGGTACATCTCTAGCTGCTGCAACCGAAGCAGCTGTACCTCTGGTGGAATGTGCCCTCAGTCCTGAGGGAGGCTCTTTCCCAAGCTTTGAACAGCAGAACTGGATACAGGAGATGATACATCTGGCAATGGTTCTCTTGGTGGCAGGTTTACCCTTTTCCACTTCTCCATAAGTGAGAAACAACTGAGAACAGTCATTTCTATGGGCCTTAATGTGTTCCACATAGAAACTAAGAGCCCTTTTCACATCAAGACTGTGTAATCTTCTCTCCCCAGAGGAAGAATGGTCAGTGAAAAATACAGGTAATGGCACAGAATGATTCAAATGAAAGTCTGATACTACCTTGGGAAGAAACTTTCTGTTGGTTCGAAGGACCACCTTATCCCTGTGAAATGAAATGAAGTCAGGTTCCACTGATAACGCCTGTAATTCACTGATTCTCCTGGCAGAGGTAATGGCTACCAGGAATATAGTTTTTCAAGTCAAGTACTTAAGCTCAGCTGAGGATAGAGGTTCAAAAGAGGGCTGCATAAGCTCTGCAATACAGATATTCAGATCACAAGAAGGAGTAGGTTCCCGAAAGGGAAGATTAATATGCACTAGACCTTTGAAAAATGCCTTGAAAACTGGATGAGATGCTAGGGAAGAGCCCTTCTCAGCAGAAAGGAAGTCAGAAATAGCTGCCAAATGTATCGAGAGTAGTGGGCTTGAGGCCTGAACTATTAAGATGCACCAAATAATCTAAAGCAGCTGCAATAACAGCCAACTCTGGCTGGATATGCCTCTGAGAACACCAAAACCTAAATCTCTTCCATTTGGAGTTGCAAGTCTTTCTAGTAGCAGATTTCCTACTAACCTTTAAAATGTCCAAGACTGATTGGGAAAGATGCAGGCTTGCATATTCTAGCTCTTCAAGAGCCAGGCTTTGAGCCTGAGAGTCTGAAGGTTGGGATACAGAATCCTCCCCTGTGAGGAGGTGAGGAGATTGAACTGTCTGGGAAGACACAGAGGCACTGTCACTGACATTGACAAGCACAGAGGGTACCAAGGCTGTCTGGCCCAGTCTGGAGCCACCAGAGTCAACTTGCAAGGCTGAGACCTGATCTTGACCAGGCCCCTGAATATCAGAGGAAAAGGAGGAAATTCATAAGAAACCTGCTTGTCCAGTTCAACAAGAGAGCATCCTGAGGGACAGGGCCCAGAAGAGGTGGTCTGCAGCAAAAGAGAGGAAGTTGGTGATTGTCCGGGGCTGCAAAGAGATCCATCTCTGGAGTGTCCCACCTCTTGAAAATGACTTGAAGAATTAGAGGGTTCAGGGTCCATTCGTGGTGACTCTAAGAAATCCTGCTGAGAGCATCTGCTAAAATGTTGTCCCTCCCTGGAAGATGCACAGCCATCTGGGAAGCCTGAAGGGAATAAGCTAGAGACCATATTTTAATGGCCTCTGTGCACAAGGCTGAGGACAGAGTGCCTCCCTGCTTGTTGATGTACCACATGATTGTGGTATTGTCTGTCCTGATCTGCACCACTTTCCCTTGAACAGAAGTTAAGAATGTCTGAAGTGCTAGAAAGACAGCTTTGAGTTCAAGGAGGTTTATGTGTAGACGAGACTCCTGATGAGACCAGGTACCCTGAGCTGTAAGCAGGTCCAGATGGGCACCCCAACCCAGTAAAGAGGCAGTTGTGGTGAGAATCAATGGAGGAGCCTGACTGAGAAAGTAAACACCTTGTTGAAGATTGCACTTCTCCAGCCACCACTGGAGGGCCTGGACTAGAGTTTGAGACACTGGAACCAATTTGGAGAGAGGGTCTTTTTTCTGAGACCAATAAGATCAGAGATGAAACTAAATCTCTCTCCTGAAACCTTGCTCTTGGACCACTGCTGTGGAGGCTGCCATGTGTCCCAGCAATTGTATAAAGTGTCTGGCTGGAGGAGATGCTAGAGGAAGAAAAGAGGAAACCAGAGTGATAAGGGACTGTACCCTTGGGAGAGGGAGAAATGCCCTTGCCTGGATAGTGTGTAGCTCCACCCCCATGAAAGTGAGGAGCTGAGCTGGTTCCAGAACAGACTTTTCTAGATTCAGAATGAATCCCAAGGTGTCTAGAAGCTTTTGAGTGACCTCTAGGGCCGACTTGACTTGGTCTGAGGACTCACCCACAATAAGACAGTTGTCTAGGTATGGGAACAGAAGGATACCCTGTCTCCTGCGGAATGCCATCACTACTGCTAGACACTTGGTGAACACCCCTGGAGCAGATGTTAGGCTGAAAGGCATAGCTCTGAATTGGCAATGGCCTGAGGGCAACTTGAACCTGAGGTACTTTCTGTGGGAATGTCTGATAGGTAAGTAGAAGTAGGCACCCTTGAGATCCAGGGAGGCTAGCCAGTCTCCTGGTCTCAGAGAGGGGAGAATTACTCCCAGAGTCACCATCTTGAATTTTAGTTTTGTTAAGTGTTTGTTCAGGTATCTTAAATCTAGAATGGCTCGCCACTCCCGTCTTTTTTGGGGTAAGGAAGTATCTCGAATACAGTCCTTTTCCCCTGTGACAAATAGGCACCTTCTCTACTGCCTGAAGGAGGAGTAGAGAGGCAACTTCTGCCTCTAGGGCCCTTGTTTCCAAGGGAGAGGGAGGACTGAAAGACTTTGCTCTCATTTTTGGGAACCTTTTGAAACTGAGAGCATGTCCCTGGCTCACTACTTCCAGGACCCATTTGTCTGAAGTAACAGACTTCCAGGCCTGGAAGTAGTGAGCAACCTGCCCCCTACTGGAACTTGGGAGGCGACACTGACCGACACCTCAGGGTGTCTGTTTGACAGGGGGCTTAGACTTCGTAGATGATGGGGTCCTGGTCATCCCACGTCTGCCTCTTCCCCTAAAGAACCCTCTCTGCTGGAAAGCAGAGGAGGAGGCCTGCGCCTGGTAAAAAGGCCTGTGAAAAGGCCTGCCCCTGCCAGCTCTAAACTGCTGCCTTTGAGGAGTGACCTACTTTTCTTTGGCTGCAGCACTCCTATAGGTGGTCCTATAGTCATCCATCTTCATGTAATTATCTGTTTGCTCCCCATACAGAATATTGCCAGTTACAAGAAAATCCATGGCCTTAGTCTGGGTATCCTGTGAGACTGGTATACCTAAGCCAAGCAAACCTCCTCAAGGAGATAGATGTAGCCATAACCCTGGAATGTATATCATTTGAGTCTACAGCAGCACGGAATTGCACTTTGGATGCCTCTATACCATCTACAGCCACCTGATCCAGCTCCTAGGCTAGCTAGGGAGGGGCATTCTTAGCCAGCTCCAGAACCGTATCCCACACAGATTTCTGGTACCTGGCTGTATATGCCATGTAAATTGATTGCCTGAGTCCCAAAGAAGATGCCAAGTACTGTTTCTTTGCCATAGCATCCACTTTCCTGGAATCCTTATCTGGGGGGTGAGATGCTAAGGCGATGTTAGCCTTGTCACAGGCTGCAGCTTGCACTACATGGCTGCAATGAGTTGAAAGGAATTCCATACCAGGACCTGATAAAGCATACCTCCTGTCCATTCTTTTATCCACAGGAGGGATGGATGTGGGAAACTGCATAATTTTGTGTGTCCGCTTCCCCAAGGATTTATGTAAAGGGACAGACACTCTCTTTGACTCTGGAACATCCACCATCTCCACATAATCAGGCTCCTCCTGATCCTGATCAGCCTCTTCTATAGAAAGCTGAAGAGTCTCAGCCACTTTCTTGTAAAACAAGAAATGAGAATGTGACTCAGAAAGCCTGGGAGAAGAAACATTGGAAGGCCTGTCTGGAGAGATGTCAGGCTCTACTGGCTCATCTAGGCCTTCAAACTCATCTTCATCATAATCTTCTTCCTCCTCCCAATCGCCCTCATAGAATGCTTCAGGATCTATATCAGAAGCAACTATTTCTGACCAAACCGATCGCCTTTGAACCAATGTCGGTTTGGTTGGAACTGGGCAAAGGTACTGGACAACTGTAATCGCTTTCGCTATTTCTTCAGCGGTCGGAACATGGTGAGTAGGATCTGAACCGGCTGACTTGGGTTTTCTTTTCAACGGAACCGACTCCGCAGAGTCAGCTCTCTTTTTGCCCAAAGAGGTATCGCCCAGGTCAGTGGGCACCTCGTCAGGTTCGGTCGGAACCGAACCAGCTGGCCATCAGGGTCAGCGGACTTCTCGGCCTCCCTTTCCTTTAACTTAACTAAACATTTTTCCAAAGTGGCTTTGGGAATGTTTTTACAAATTTGTTAGTCTTCCTTGAGGTGATCAAACCCCAGACAATTCACACAGACGAGGTGGGGATCAGCCTTATCAAAGGCCTCCCTATACTCGGTACAGTGCTGAAACCCAGTGGGACCAGTTTTCTTTTTGGATTTCTCAGGCATACGGGATTCAAAAAGTTACCCTTCACAGCATTAAGCCAGGTAACACACACTTATCGGTTCCAACCATGTGTCAGGTCGGTTAAAAAAATCTTATAAAATACTGGATTTTTTTAGGAACCGATAAGTACCTGAAACCACCAAAGAATTACATAAAATACACAGAAAATAAACAGTTATTAATAGATTTCAGTTCCCAACTGGACCGACCAGGAAAGAACCGAAGAAAAAAACATTTCTATCAAAAAACAACACTACCTACTAAACTACCACTCACTGTACCGTGACAGAGGTAAGAATACCGAAAAAAATAAGAAAGCAGTTGAATAAACCAACCGTTTCAAACTTGTACCGAAGCGCAGGAGGGATCTCCGGAGCGACTTCACAGTTAGGCGGAGTAAGAAATCTGACGGTTACACTTCAGAGTACCACAGACAGGTTTGAAAACCGAGCTTGAGCTCAACGTTCTATGCCTTGGCATAGAGTTAACCCTTTACTCTCCAGCGCAGTTCAAGTGCTGGGGCTAACTGCATATAGTCAGAATACAGCAAGACTTCATATTGTTTGAAGCAGAACTTCTCTGGATTCTGCTTTGATTAGCCAATCGTCTAGATATGGGAAGACAAAGTGGTCTTTTTTCCGTAAGGCTGCTGCCACCACCACCACTAGACATTTGGTGAACACTCCTGGGTCTGATGAGAGGCAGAAAGGGAGTGCCTGAAACTGGTAGATTTGACCCAGAAGGTAGAAGCGCAGAAATCTGTGATAAAAAGGATGAATAGGAAAATGTACGTAGGCATCCTTCATATCCAGGACACATAGCCAGTCTCCTTGTTTTAGGATAGACATGATGGCAGTTAAGAGTTATCATGTGAAAATGTTTGAACTGAATATATCAATTCAGGTGTCTCAGGTCTAGTATTGGTCTGAGATCTCCGGTTCACTTGGGTAACAGAAAAAAGTGGGAGTAAAATCCTGTTTGATGTTCTGGAAGGGGCACTGGTAAGACAGCCTGTTTGGCCAGAAGTGCGTTCAGTTCTTCTTGAATGATAGGGACACGATCTGGGAGGTAATGAATTACCCAAGGGAAGGGGGGGGGCGCAGTGGAGGGGTGGAGAGAAATTCCAGAGTATGTCCGTTTTGGATGATCTGAAGTACCCATTTGTCTGAAGTGATCATTTCCAGGCCTCCAAATGGAGGTAAAATGATCCCCTACTGCCTCGAGGCCTGAGTCGAGGCGAGAAAAAAAACCCTGATGAGGTCACTGGGTACTGGGCTGCCTGGCCCTTCCCGAGGGACAAGCATGGGAGCCACGGGCGGCAGAGGCGGAACCCCTTGTGGCTGGAGCACGACCTTGAAAGCCACCTGTTAGAGGCCTTATATTTTCCACCTCATTTGGAGTAGGAGGAATACTGTGTATGGTAGATTGGCTGCGGAGTATGGTACATGCCATGCACCGCATGAAGGGTTCTGCTGGATGCCTGCAGGTCGTCTAACAACATTTGAGTACCTGGCCCAAATAGTTTGGACCCATTAAAGGGTGCATTAGCAACTTTCTGTTGTATATCAGGAGCAAAACCTGAAATGCGATGCCAAGCATGGCGATGCAGAGAGATTCCGGTACCTGAGAATCGGGCTGGGGTATCATTGGCATCATATCCCAACCTGAGTAGGTGGCAGAAGACAGAATTGCTGGTGGACATCACTGCCAATAACTTGTCCTTTTCCTGGGAAGGAGGAAGTTTATTGATAATGTCCATAGCCGAAGCCCCAAGGGTACGTTGGTATTTAACCCTATGTCCCATACAGTTCAAAATTCAAATATTCATGGTACCTGAGGCAAAAACCTTTTTCCCTAAGTAGTCAATTCTACGGGATTCTTTATCAGGTGGTAAGAAACTCATGTGTTTGGGTTTTTTAGTACGATCATGAGCGGCAATAATGACCACTGAATCCGCTTCTGGGATGGTGGACAGAAAGGGATGATCCAGGGGAGCCCGATATAAGTGATCTACTTTTCGGGGGACAGCTGTAATAGCTGACGGCTGATGCCAGCCAGCATTTCATTCTGGCAGGTCGGAATCAGTGGGGGTACCAGTAAGGCTGGCTCCTCTGGCAGTTCTAGATATTCTGCCATGTCCTTACGTTGTTTGTCATGTTCTGTGGTGGCGAATCCCATGACCTTTTATATTTGAACCATCATCTCACTAAAGGATGGGTCATCAGGAGGAGAGGTGACAAGTGGCATAGGCAGGTCCTCATCCAGAGAAGAGATTTCTGAATAGGGACACTCCTGGGTGGGAAATCTAAATCTTGGAACTCTTCATTACTATTACCTGGTAAATACTACCGGGGTTGTTCAGGTTCCTCTGACAAATAGTCTTCCATTTTAGGAGGTGGAGACCAGGGTGGTAGTATATCCCTGTCACCATGAAATCTTTTGGGCGGCGGAGATTCATATCGGAAAGTATACTCTAGCTCTCCTGGGTCAGACGGCTGGGTATACCGCGTGGTATGCAAGACCTGCTGCACTATCTTTGTTCACTTGCCCCCTGTAAGATGCCATCTGTGAAGGCGGAGGGGCATGCTGCAAGACAAAAGCCATTAATTTGCCCCGTGGAATATGGGATCTCATCGACGAGCCCGTGTAATTATTGTCATAGAATATGTTAGATGCAGTAGATGGGAGAGGAGCCCCACTGACAGAGCAGCTGTGTATTTGGCTGAATTTAAGACACTAGAAAGCGTCGTCGACGAGAGGGTATAAGCCCCCGTCAATGCAGCAGGCAGAGCCTGCACTGCATTTAAAGTGCCAGAAAGCGCCACTGATGAAAGGGTATGAGCCCCCGGCGACAAGGAAGCTGGAGGAAGATGCTCCGTCAATGGAGGAGCCACAGAAACACTGGCCATCGACGGGTGATGCAGCCAGAAGTATGAGGAGGGTTTTTCCTACTCCTTACTCTGCCGAGAACGAGAACCAGAGCTGGGGGAGCCCTTGGTACGAGCCCCTGGTTCTCCAGAGACATTTTCTGCTCCATAAATAGAAGCTGAATTTCGAGCAACCGTCACTGATGGGTTGCTCTGTTAAACTCCTGACAGGAGTTGCAGGAATTGATGTCGTGTGTGGGTCCCAGACACCTTACACACAATATTTGTGATAGTCAAATCAAAAAATCTTCCTGCCACAGCGGCAGGAATGAAATAGATCTTGTTTGCTTGAAGAATCTTTAGACATTCATTCTTGGAATCCAAGTCTTGTCGATGACTGCTACACAGAAGTTGAACTAGCTGCTGTGCGAGCTGAAGATGGCGGAAAAATGACCCGAGGATACCATGGACCACCCACACTTGTATAGGAAACAAGATGATGATGTCATGTGTGGGCGGTCCCTGGTGCAAAACTGCTAGAAGAGCTGCTGTGTCACAGCGCTCTCTGCTGGAAACTCCCTGAAGTAATTACTGCAAGAGACCATTCCGTAGAAGATCTAATGTTACAGGTGAGTAACCTGTATTTTTAGGGATGTGGATATGTTGTTCTTATCCACACTTGTTGGCAGACTCCTAGCAGTTCTCCGGGAGGAGGGAGGCAAGGTGCACATCCCCTACTTGGGGAACAGAGCTTGGAGAACTGAAGCCCCAAAACCAGCATCCCAGCATGACTCAAGGTCGATGTGGTAACGGGTAATGAAGGTGTTTGTTTGACTTCCGGGTAGCAGCCCTGAAGATATCCTGGATAGGAACATCCCTAGAAGCAGCCACTGATGCAGCAGTATGGCAGGCAGAATCAGCTCTTATCCCTATGGGAGGCTCCTTGCCCACCAACCGGTAGCAGAGATCAATGCAGGATGTTATCGATCTGCCAATCGTCTGCCAGGTGTAGCTTCAGCGTAGGTGACAAACAGCTGGTGAACCTCTCCCCGAACTTCAGCCATTCGCTCCTTATAACAAGAGAACGCTCGTCTCGGGTCCAAAGTATGGAACCTATACTCTGCCTCCGAGGTGTAACTGGGGTAGTACACTGGCAGAGTCAACACCAGGTTCAGGTGACATTCCGACACTGCCTTTGGAAGGAATTTCGGGTGGGGGTGCAGGACAACCTTGTCCCTGTGGAAGACCAGATAGGGAGTCTCAAGAGAGAGCGCCTGTAGTTCCCCAGTCCTTCTGGCTGACGTGATAGCCACCAAGAAGGCGGTCTTCCACGACAGATGTAACATCTCACACCTGTGCATCGGTTCGAGTGGCTTGCCCATGAGCTTTGCCAAAACCAACAATAAATCCCACAGAGGTGATGGTTCACACACCAGAAAAGAAATGTGGTCGAGACCTTTAAAGAAATGCCAGGCCCCCTTTTCCTGTGCCATCATATGCTGACCTGCCTGCGCCCGGTAACCAGAGATGGCTACCAGGTGCACCTTAAGTGTCGTAGACCGAAGACCTCCTTTGCAGAGGGACCAAAGGTAGTCAAGGATGCTAGCCACTGGACAGAACGAAGAGTCCAGGTCCTTGCCCCGACACCAAAAACTGAGAATCTCTTCCATTTGAAGCCATAGCACCTCCTGGTCGATTCCTTCCTAGATGCCTCAACTACACTGAGTACATCGTCAAAGAGACACAAAGCCTAGAACTATAGCCGCTCAGGAACCAGGCTGTTAGGTGCAGGGATTGAAGGTTCAGATGGAATACCTTCCCCTGATTGAAGGGGAGCAGGTCCGGGAATGCTGGAAGATACCTTGGGAGCCTGGTGCTGAGGCTGAGGAGATCTGGATTCCAGAACTGGCGGGGTCAGCCTGGGGCTACTAGGATCACCCTTGCCTTGTCCCTCCTGACCTTGCAGAGCAACTTGTGGACCAAGGGAAGTGGAGGGAAGGCACAGAAGAGGCCTGGAGTCCACAGACTCGAGAAGGCACCCCCCTGAAGCGAGTCCTGCTGAGGGAGGCGGGCATGAAACAGCCTCAGCTTTGTGTTCTCCCTGGCCTGGAGGCGAACAGGTCCACCTGAGGGGTGCCCAACTGGGAGAACTGGCTGTGAGCTACCTCTGGATGCAGAGACCATTCGTGGGACGCCTCGCCCACACGGCTGAGGGAGTCTACAAACTAACTGGAGGCTCCTGCCACATCAAGATTTGCCTCCAGTCAGCTCACGAGGGTCCAGATGTGGAGCGCTTCCCTGCACAGAGGCCAGAAGTGTGCGACACCCTGTTTGTTGAGGTAGTACATGGTCGTGGTGTTGCCCATCTGGACTTGGACCACTTGACCCTGAAGGAAAAGAGTGAAGGCAGACAGTGCCAGTCGAAGTGTTCATAGCTCCAGCAGGTTGATATGGCATCTGGATTCCTCGGTGGTCCAGAGCCCATGGACTCTGTGATTCCCCATGTAGGCACCCCAGCTCGTGAGAGAGACGTTGGTCATGAGGACGACCGTCGGCTTGGGGCAGACAAACTGGATCCCTCCCTGCAGATGTTCCAGGACGGTCCACCACTGGAGGGCATCCGACATCTTCTGGGTTATAGTGACCAGCTGGTCGAAATGACCATGTCGCTGAGACCACTAATTGGCCAGCTCCCATTGAAAGGGGCGCATATGCCACCAGGCCCATTGGACCATGGTGGTAGAGATCACCATGTAACCCAGAAGTCGCAGGAAGTCCCAGGCAGGGCACAATTGCCCAACCAGAAATGATCGGGCAAAGGAGGAGTGAACCTCCGCCCTGTCCACCAGGAGCCTGGCTCTGGCTCGGCAAGAGTTGAGCTCTGCCTCGATGAAGCAAATCACCTGTGAGGGCACGAGTTCCAACTTGGCCTCATTGACCAGGAGGCCAACGCTAAGGCAGGTGTGGAGGGTCAGATCCTTGGAACTCTCCACCTCCAGTCTGGAGGGACCCGCTATTAGCCAGTCATTGAGATAGGGGTAACACTCTGATCCCTTGATGCCGAAGATGGGCTGCCACCCCTGCTATGCATTTGGTGAAGACCTTGGGGGCCAATAACAGGATGAATGGCATGGCTTAGAACTCATAGAGGGTTCTCTCTACCCTGAAGCAGTGGGACCTTTGGTGGGATGGACAGATCGGGACATGGAAGAACACATCCTGTAAATCCAGTGAGCAGAACCACATGTTCTGTTCGAGGGATGGTATAATTTGGGACAGAGTTACCATCCGAAAGGTGCGCAATCTAAGAAACTGATTCAGTTCGTGCAGATCTAGAATGGGGCACCAGCCCTCCCGTCCGTTTTGGGACCAGGAAGTACCTAGAAATGAATCCTGGGTTGACAGGGGGGTCCGCGACTCTGACCACTACCTCCTTGCGGAGGAGTTGGGCAATGTCATCTCAGAGAGCCGACCGCGTATGGGCGGATACCTTTTCCTCCCATGTGGCGCGGGCTCAGCTTGGAGGGTACTGCTCGAATTCCAGAGGCAGGCCCTGGCCGACCAGCTCCAAAACCCACCTGTCCATTGTGTCAGCGGATCAGGCGGAAAGGAAATGGCAGACCCAGCCCCCCATGGGAGGACCCAGAGTGGTCACGATGGGCATGGGGTTGGCTGCCCCCATCCTGTCACTGCACAGATTTGGAGGATGAAGAGCCAGCAGCTGGGCCACTGGAATCTCTCCCTCTCCAAGCTTATGGTTCGCTGAAGCCCAGGACTTGGGCCGAGGGCGCCAAGATTGAGCATGCTGCTGTTGCCCAGTTTGATACTGGGGCTGCTTGGCCACAGGGGCAGAAGGCTGAAAGGGCTTCTTCTTCTTCTTCTGTGATTTCTTTGAACCCTGGGGTTCTTTCTGGGTGGAGGTAACGGAGTCCAAGGTGGTACTGGACTTCGATACACTGGAGGTGACCATCGACTCCTGGACCAAACAAGTCGGTACACAAGAAGGGAACATCTGCTAGTTTGTGCTGGGTATCTGCCGTAAAGGTCGAGACCCTCAGCCAGGCCCTGTGGCACATGGTGACTGCAGCTGCCACTGAACGGGCACAAGAATCTCCGATGTCCAGAGCTGTCTGGAGTTGCTGTTTTGTAATGGCCCAGCCCTGATCACGGACATGCTTGACTGTGGTCTGAAGGTCCGTGGGGAGATGAGGAAGCATCTCATCCAGAGAGCCCAAAAGGGCGTGGGAGAAGTGTGCCATGATGACAGCTGAGCTCGCCTGACAGAGACCAAGCGAAGAGGCAGCATAGACGTTCTTGGCAGTGGTCCAGTTTTTTGGACTCTTTGTCCGGAGGGCCATCAAAGTCTCCTGAATTGCCCGAGCGCCAAAACATGGTGTCAGTCACCAACCCCTCGGCTGAGGGGTGTTCCAAGAACCCTGAAAGGGAACCGATGGGCACTGCATATTGGCGGGCCATCCAGGCTGATGGCGCACAGCAGGAAGCAGGGTGCTGCCAAAGCTCCAGGGCCAGGCCTACAATGGCTCCCTTTTTCCAGGATGTCTGTTAAGGGATATCGAGCTGATTTCGGAACAGGCTCCAAAGGCATCACCACGGATTCGGAGATGAGACGGAGGATGCCCTTGAAGGACATGGGACCGTCCTCCGTTGAAAGACTCCCCCCCGAGCGACTTCTTGTTGAGCAGACGGGAGTGCAGTGAGGAGTCCTCAGACTCCAAAGAGTTTGCATAGATCGGCCGACCACCCATGTCACTTTAAACCTGCTGCGGGCGGTCAGGCGTAAGAATGACCAGGCCTGTGGGGAAGGCCTTTAGTGGCAGAGACTCCTTGACTGAAGCCCTGAGGGAGGCTGTTATGGTGGCGGCTCCACCACTGTTGGTGGACAGGCTGGTTTTGGCCCAGTTGGGAGGGCCTTCACCGGCTTCGCAGGTGGAGGGACGGTCTCGACTGGCTCCGGAGGTGTTGGCATTGGTCTGGTGGGCTGAAGACATGTGATGGCCAGTGTGGAAGCCGGGGTCAACTTCAAACTGGCCAACACCAACTGTTGCCACATAAGATCCTCGTAGCATTGGCACAACTTGCGCAGACGCCTCTCCTCTTCTGAAGATGATGAATAGTGGTGGTGCCGCTTCTTAGAACGCCCAGACTGGCGTCTGAGTTTTCTTCGACCTGTCAGACGAAGATGACCTCGACTGCCAGGGGGACCGATGGGAGTGCTCAGAGGGAACCAGGAGATCTGCAACTTCTCCAGGTCATGGTCAGGGACCGGAAGGAGGTGCCCAGCAGGCTGGGTCTCCTCCTCAATGGGTCCAGGTAGGACTGGAGAACAGGGAATTGTCGGCCTCACTGAGTGACAACGGGTCGACGACAATTTTGACCGGGTCGTTGTCCCGCATCTTTGCTGGCTGGCCTGACGGAGGCACTGTGAAGCCAGTGGCCAAAGCTGCAGTTTTGACCAAAGTCGAAACCGAAGATTTCAAGAAATGAGAATGCTCTCGATCCCAAGAACAACGACAGCGCATCTTCTCCTTTTCTCTCAACTCCTTAGATTCTTTTTCCCCTTTTATGGGAACGAGAGCAGTGCGATGCCGATAGGCCCTCCCCTTTGCTCGGGAGAGACTGGCACAACTACTTGAAGGAGCCTATAAAGGTGAAGCCCAGTTTCAGTGGGATGAAGACCAAAGCCGAAGAGGACTGTTCAGCGGACCGAGCCACCTCCTCCTCAAAGGCCTTCATCTGCTCAAGCTGCTCAGTGGAGATCACCCATCGGGCTTCTTTAGATTTGCCCGGTGGGTTTCATTTTTTCCAAATGGCCAAGCTGCAATTGGGAAGACGATCATCGAGCACATTCGGCTGAAAGGAGCAACAGAAATTGCAGGCCTGAGTGTCGTGCTCTGAACCCAGGCAATAAACGCACGTGGTGTGCGGGTTGGTGTGTGACATCTTCTGCCCGTAGGGGCACTGGTGGAAAGCGGGCAAGTACTTGTCCTCCACTGTGGTCGTGACAGAAGATCGCTGAGGAAAAACTCTTACGAGTTTAAGTTTAGGAAGTAAATCTGAACATGTGTGCGCCACGGCCTACTCAACATGGGAGCGGTAAGGAGGAAACTTGCTTCTTCCAGTGGAAAAGAAGATCTGGTGTCATGGGGTGCAGCCGAGGGATATACCACCCGCGTGGGTGGGAGGAGCCAGCTTAAAGACTTTTCAGCTGATCTTAAAAGGGAACGGACAAGCTAAGACGTGCGGCTAGAACAACATATCCACGTCCCTAGAACTTCCATTTCTCTGTAGTCCTAGGCTTCTTCCTCTTCCTGGTTGGACTCTTGAGAAGGAAGGTTAAGAGTGTCCACCATGTACTGTAAAAAAGTAAACATAGACAAGGTATCCTCCTGGTCTGAAGGGGATGCTCCACAATTAAGGTCAGGTGACACATCGGGTTCTGAGGCTTTACCCTCTGAAATGTCATCTGAGGTATCATAAAAGTAATCATTATCATCCCCCTCATCAGCCCCTGTATCAGAAGGAGCTGCCAAGGGAACCTGCTTGGGAAAAGCAGAGGGACCAAAAAAAAAGACCCCATACCTTGAATAGTCTGGTAAAGATGCCCGGCTTTTGTCATATCCTCCATAGAAGGTAAATCCCCGTGTATCTTGTGGTATGCCTTCCTGGGGTTCAACATTTTTAGATTTGTCTTTATGTTTTTTACCAACTGCAGCCTCACCCTTAGCACCACTCAGAGGTGCAGTGGAATTTTTGTCTTTATATATCTTTTTAGCAGCTACTTCATCAGTGACTTGTTCGGGCTTCTTCTTTGAACTAGGCACTTCATCAGCACCTTTCAAATTTTTTGATTTAGGAACTTCATCAGCCCCTTTTGAAGCCTTAATTTTAATAGGCACTTCATCAGCACCTGATTTAGTGTTCTTTTCAAAGGCACTTCATCAGCACATGTAACAGGCTTTGATTTAAAAGATGCCTCAACGGCAGCTTGATATTTTTTACTCTTTGAAGGCCCCTCATTGGTAGCCTTGTGTCTGTGTTTGAGACCAGATGAAGACCCTTCTTCTGCCATTTTTCTATGCCTTTTTGCTCTGTTTCTTAAAAGTTCTTGGACAACATTTTGAGCAAAGAACACAATGATGATCTGGACCTAAACACTTTAAACACAGGTCGTATCAGCTTTAGCAAGTATTCTCTGGCAGTTTAAACAATTTTTAAAACCTGTGGTTTCAGTTCTTTTCTCAGGAGTTTCTGACATGCCAATTCACAGAAACCCCTACACTTAAAATGTTCAATAGTTTAAATGTAAAGGTAAACAGTTAGTTCCCTCACAGTAAGGAACCGTGACTTTTCTGAGGTAAAAAATAAAGAAAATCATCAGTTCACACTTAAAAAAGGGAACCGCTATATAAACATAGTAAAAGGAACAGCGGGAACACTAAATGAGATTACTAAAACTTATAGAAAATAAAGAAAAAGGGAACTGTGGAACTGAAAAAAAAAAAAAACGCGGTTCCCGGGAACCGAAGGGAACCTCTAAAAACTATAAGAAAATACTCAGCATACTACAAAAATATAAAAAAATAAGGTTTGTAGCTATCAAGTTCAAGATAAATGACTTTCTTGGCAGAGAGAGAGAGCACCTCAGAGGCAGTGTTGCTCAGTCAGGTGGAGAAAAAATGTTGGAGCCTTCCTCGCTCTGCCCGCTCAGCACATCCTCAAGCTTCAATCTGATTGGCTAATTCATAAATGCATTACCATACGTTCCACCTCTGGGGCACTGCTAACGAGTCAGCTTAATGCATTAGTTACTGATGCTAAAGGACCCCTGGGGTAAGAAGTTTCAGTTACAAAGGCAGAAGTACAATATTATAAGGGCACAGTCACACCCCTATCGTTAGGGTCGAGTAGCTTGTTTAACTTTAAATCCTGTTTTTTTGCAACTTTATAACTTGTGGGTTCTTTGACGAAATAGCCCAAAAGTTGGAATTTGCAAATCAAGTTGCCAGAATCTCAAGACGAGGCAAGTCTTGTGAAGGCATCTTGTATGGTTTACAAGATACGGAGTGCCAAAAAAACATGTTTGGTTTCTCTATAATTAGCACTGGGTATTTTTTTGCTCTCACCTACAGCCTAGATGGTGTGGAATTTTTTTAATGAAAAGTTTCAAGGTTGAAGGGGCCCATGTCAAGGGTGTGTTTTTGGAAAGTTTGGTGAAAAAATATTATACCATTTTAAAATTATAACTTTTTTGAGTTAACGGTCCGGTGCGACTAATTAAAAAAAGAAAAGCCTATCGTGAAAGGCAAAAAAATATAACGAGAGTGGGTATTAGCATGATTTAATTATCGCAGGGGAAAAACACAGTCAAATGGCTTTTTTTTTTTAACACTGTTTATACTTATAAACTGTGAAAATACATACAAATTATGTATTTTACACCTGACCCTAGCTAAAAGGGACCCGTTCAGCTAGATTCTGTTGTTTGTTTTTTTTAAAGTCGGTAGAAATCTGTTATCTGGGCTTCCAAAATCTAGGGTGCCCAGCTTAGCAAGAAGAGCAGTTTACCCATGTTCTCTGTATGAGAACAGTAGGACTTTGACTTCTGCAGCTGCAACTTGTGCTTTGGGCTGCAGTGAGAGCAGTGTGCAGCTGTTTCCCTGGTGGATAGTGGCACCCCCCACACACACTCTCAGACTGCCATCCCTGCAGTTGTTAGATCTTTCCCTGGTGTCCAGTGACACCCCCCACATTCCGAGCACCATCCCTCTAGTTATTTAATCTTTCCCTGGTGTCTAGTGGCACCCACCCCACCCTCTGATCACCATCCCTGTTGTCTAGGTTTCACTGGTGTCTAGTGGCACCCCCGACCCTCCGATCACCGTCCCCATACTTAGTTGCTCTTTCCCTGGTGTCTTGTGGCATCACCACCCTCCAATCGCCATCCCTGTTGATTTATGTTTCCCTGGTGTCCAGTGGCACCCCCTACCATCCAATCGCCATCCCTGTACTTATTTGCTTTTGCCTTGGTGTCTAGTGGCACCCCCCCACCCTCCGATCACCGTCCTTATTGTTGACTTATGTTTCCCTGGTGTCTAGTGGCATCTCCCACCCTCTGATCGACGTCCTCATACTTATTTGTTCTTTTCCTGGTGCCTAGTGGCACCCTCCCACTCTCCGATCACCGTCCCAGTTATTGTTTATATTTTTGCTGGTGTCTAGTGGCACACCCCATCTTCCAATTGTCATCTCCATTACTTTTTTGTATTTCCCCGGTGTCTAGTGGCACCCCCACCCTCTGATTACTGTCCCCGTTGTTGATTTATGTTTCCCTAGTGTGTAGTGGCACTCCCCACCCTCTGACTGCCATCCCCATTATTGTTTATATTTTACCTGGTGTCTAGTGGCAACCCCTCCCACCTTCTGATCGCTGTCCTCATTACTTTTTTATATGTCCCTGGTGTCTAGTGGCACCCCCCTACCTTCCGATTGCTGTTCCTGTATTGAAATAAAAAAACAGTCACTCAATTTTGTTTTTTTTAAACCTGCATGTTATAACTATATACAGTTTTAAACAAAGGGATCCCAGTATCAATTACATTTCCACAAAATGATTCAAATATATTTTTGTACCAGCAGATATGCAAGGAGGAGGAAAAGATAGAACAACAAGTTTTTTGTTAATCCTTTTGTCCCCCCTTGGTCACCATACATCCGGCCACTGTCCTGGCACACACCTGGCTCCCATGAAGGCCCTCACCCCCAGTCATACCCCTACAGCTTGCCCCCCCCCATGGTGGGGTGGCGGCAAGCCCTCGTACTCACCGCCATGTCCAGATCCAGTCTGCTCTGGGGATGACACCTTCGGAACCAAGTGTGTCCTGGGATAGCCATCAAGCCTCAAAACCGCATTTTCCACCTGTTCTTTTTCCCCTCGGGGTTGGGGCGTGCAATGACGCCAGCAGCGGCAACATGCACACTCTGTGCGCGCTCCTCCAGGCGTCTGCCCCATCCCCGGCCCACACTGTCAGCGTTCTGCCCCCAAGCCTCTGCTAGGGGCCAGGCGTTCACCGCCTACTGGTGCCCCCTTCCACCAAGAGAAGGAGAACAGTCCCTGGAACGCTCAGTCCTTCTCCTCCCCAGTCGACCCCTGGTGGCCCACGCTCATTCCCGAACACGAGTCGCCGGTATGGCACCGAATGTGGTGTCAGCGCCTCAGCCCTCAAGCGCCACCGAGCTGACCTGTCCCACAAGAAAATTTGGTTGCGCAACCAGACAGAGAAAGAAAAGGAGAGAACAGAAAAGGAAATTACGTACTTACTGTAATTCTTGATGTTCTTGGACGAAGTCTCCACCACTCTTTCACACTAATGGGACTATGCCAGAGGCACTAGGACCCTGCAAGAGTCAAAAATCTTCAGGAGGGTCGGCGACGGGATAGGACCATGCATGTGCAGTGCCACAAGACTAGTTTGCGCCATATAGGTTATCTCGATGTCGACCCTCCAACCACCTCAGTACCTTTTCGACCGAGGAGATGCAGCATAAACTAACGAAAGTAAAACCTAACCCTAACTTCCAGGCATGTGAAGGCCCCGGATGACCCACGTAAGAAGGGTCAATTTGGCAATATCTTCACAGCCTGAACAACAAGGAAGTGAAGACCAAAACAGAACGAGTGAGCTCATGGGATGGTGGGTGGGTATGTGATTGAGTGGTAGAGACTTCGTCCAAGAAGATCAAGAATTACAGTAAGTACGTAATTTCCATATCTTCCTGAACTAACGGTCTCCACCACTCATTCACACTAATGGGAATAGTACAGAGCTAAAATCCCCGGGTAGAGGTGGTGGGAGACAGAGCTCACTCATGATAGAAGTCCATAAGGACTGTCCTGCTGAAGAAAGTTAACTGTCAGGCATGGACATCCAGAACATAGTGCTTTACAAAGGTATGCACTGAGCTCCAACTCACCGCCTTGCAGATGTCTGCAATGGGTGCATTACGAATCTCCTCCAGGAAAGCCGCAACCACTCCGGTAGAGTGGTGAGAACCCGGCCTTCCAACTTGAGCTGTGCCATGGATTAGTAGTGTTGAAGACATGCTACTAACCAAACAGACATACATCTCATGGCAACAGGCTGACCCAGCCAAGGCATTTGGAAAGATACAATAGTTGCTTGGATGCATATCTCTTCATTCTGTCAATGTAGAATCGTAGAACCCATTTAACATTCAGAGAGATAAGAGCAGTGCTCTCCTTCATTCTGGAGTTAACAAAGTAAGTAGGATGAAGCAAAACTTAACTAACGGTAACTGAGCCAGTGACATGTTGTCTACTGGCTCAAGATAGTCCGAAAATGCGCAGAGGTGAACATTCTCTGCGAAGAAATGCAGACCTGCATTCAACATGTCCACGAGGCAACCAAAGGGGTCCAGATGGAACTCTGCACACCAGATGAAGTGTAACCACTTAGCCACGCAAGTCCTCCTGGTAAAAAGTCTATGCGTGGCTAAGAAGATTTCTAGGATTGTCTGGAAACATTAAAACTTGCCCACTTTCATCTCCTCAGAAGCCTGGCATGGAGATGAAGGAAGCTCACGAAGGATGGACCAAAGTACCTATGTCAGAGGGTCCGCTCGTAGAGGAAGTCACCTCGGGGTAACTTCTGACTGACTATTTATGCAAATTATATCTGCCGAGGCCAGTCTGGGATGATGAGACTCATCCTGCCCCCATTTGCCTACAACTTGAGCAGCACCCTCTGAACTAAGGGAAGAGGAGAAAAGCGTACAGGAGAATCTTGTCTACTGCAGTGAATACATCCTGATAGAAAACACCAGGGTCTGGATTTCTGAAGCAGGATAGAGGCAGATTTGCATGGAAAAGGGACGCCAAAAGGACTGGGTCCAGACTGCCCCATTTGTCGAACAGTGACTGCACAATGACTGAACTGACGCAACGTGCTCAAGGCACCACTCTCACCTCCCCATGGCCTTCCTGCACAGACGGCAGGAGAGTGCTCCACCCTGCTTGTTGATGAAAACATCACAATTTTGTCATCCGTCTGAAGTGGGATCATTTCATGGCAGAGGGCCTCCTTCAGGACTTGGAAAGCATACAAGACAGCTCTCATCTCTAAGAAATTAATGAGAAAATGATGCTCTTCCTCCTGGCTCCACACCTGAACGTGGAGGTCTTAACAGTGAGCTCCCCAACCGATCAGGAGTGCAACCGTGGTGATCTGGGATTTAGAGGGTAAGGGTGGACCTAGCAGAAGCTAGGCTAACTGTGTCTACCATGCAAGTAATTTTGTCCGAGGTTCTGTCATTTATGCGGAGGATTGTGGATGCAAGGTTGGAAACCACTATTTGTTGCGGATGAAGGCACAAGTCCCAGCATCCGCTGCATTGAAAAGAGCCCAGACAGAGTTGTTTTCCATGAAGTAGCGAGACATCTGAAGATGTCGTTTCTTCCGTTCTCCAGGAGGAAGAACCCTTGCCCTGGAGGTATCCAGGAGGGCTTCTATGAAAAGAAGCTGCTGGGAAGGTGAATCTGGCACCTTCCCTGAATCAGAAAACCCCCTCCTGGGAGAAAGTGACTGAGAAGCTGTGGCAACTGCTTCCTCAGACTCTAGCCCGGATGGGTTGGCTTGGAGCCAAACATCGAGGAAGTGAAGGCTTGAATACTGAGGTTGTTGTTAACTCCTCCCTGGACAGGTACTTCTTTAACCTTTCAAGTTTGAGAAATGGGCACATGCCGCCTGTTGTCTTGGAACCAATCAAAGAAAGTAGGAATCTGTGTTCTGACTCGCCGTGGAACAACTTCTATTGCTCTGAGGCCCCGTCTCAGAGGAAAGAGGGTCCGACAGAGAGGCAAACAGACTAGGCTGCCGCCTGGGTCTAGGGAAAATCTCTGTGAAATTGAGAGAGTATCCCTCCCGAGACAATCATGATGACCGATACGTCCACTGGACTGGACTTCTACTAGTTACAAAACCAAATCAGGTCCCCCCCACCACCAACACCGAGAGGAGTCCACCTCAGACAGCTGAGGTGGGACCTGGGCCGGATCCAAGAGGATGGTACCAGGAGCTTTCGGGCCCTGTGCCCGCTGCTGCCTTTTTTTTGTGCAGTTGAGGAGTTGGTTCCTGACAAAGGCTTCCAGGCCTATACCTTGAAAGGACTGCCTGTTACGAGAAAGATGATGGCACTGTCCCTTTGAGAGGCAGCAGGAGTCTGAGCGTCCTCCAGAGCTCAATCTAAGGGCCAAACCAATAATCGCTGCCAAGAAGATGTTAATAATCTGCTGCCAATGGTAGCCATCCTAGGGGCAGTGTCATAGGGGTTTATAAAAGCTTTTAGCTGATTATTGGGCTATATGCCCCTAGCAATGGAGCGGTAGAGTCCAGAAGGCTCTCGACCATTGAATTTAGTGTATTCCACTGAGTGTACTTGTACTGAGGACTGTAGGAACTCCAGCCGTAGAAGTCTGCTTTGGTCCACAGATGAAGTCTGAAATGTTATGGTGGACCACATATCCAGGAGGAAAAACTGAAAAGATCTTCCATCACAGGCTCTGCTGATACAGAAGGCTTGCATTCCAGCCTCTAAAATGAGTCATCTGCTGCGTCTCCAACAAAGTAGGACAGGAAGAGACTCGTACAGATCCACTTCTACCCCAGAAGAACCTCCAAAAGGCAGGTCCAGGCCAGAATAATAAGAGACGCTGCCACCTGGAACAGCATCGAGAAGTTCAGCGCCATTCAAGGTGCAGGCACCACCTGCAGCACCAGCACCACAAGTGGCGCTGGCACAAGTGGTGTCAGGCATACTGACCCTAGACCTGAAGAAAAAAGGGGGAGAAGGAAAGCGGTACCCATGCCGGCCCCTGCAGAGAAAATGGTGAGGAGGTAGGCACGTGGGGTCGGCGTCAATGGCGCAGGCACCGGAGAAGGCACTGCACACATCCTGCCCACCAGACTCGGCCGTGGTCCAGTGGCTCAAAGGCCAGAAAGCCCGAAAACCGGGGCCACTGTCCAAATCAACTGGGCAGATGTTGTACCCCCTGCTTTTAAAGAGCGGGCCAGAGGTGAAACCGTTCACCAGAGCCCCATCAAGGACAGAGACGGGGTCCGGTGTCGAAGATCATGGCTGCTAAGATTGGAGCCACAGAGGACCCCACCGAAGTCGGGTCAGGCCTACCGCTCACCATCACAGACGATCCCTGTGCAGACGCACCAGAGGGTGACCTCGAGCTGTACCGTGTCTTCTTCCACCGATAGGAGGAGGAACAGCTCGAGGTCGAGCGGAGCCAGGTCCCCGATCGAGGTCGGGAATGGGCCCGCTGCTTTTGTGCTTTGTGCAGACAGTCCTGCCCCCCCCCCCAAGCACTGGACTGCCCATGGTTGGACCCCTCCTCCGCAAAGGGTGGCGGACCAGACACAGCCCCACTGCCATCACAGCTTTTAAACAAAGTCTCCCTACCCATCACCGTTACAGTCTAAGGTCGACTCCGTTGATGGCAGGTTGAGAATTTCTTCTCTTTTTTTTTTTTTTTTAAATAAGAAAATAACACTAAAAGTAGTAAATTAATCAAATACTGAAGGGCTATAGCTGCTTTCGTATAGATGAAGACTTGACTCCCGGCAGGCGAGTGACGTCATCGAAGTGCACTCGACGGCGAGAGAAAAGGAACAGAGGTGGTTGGAGGGTCGATGCCAAGATAGTCTATACGGCACGAGCTAATCTTGCAGTGCCATGCATGCGCGGTCCTATCCTGGCCCTGGCCCTCCTGAAGATTTTTGGCTCCCGTGGGGTCCTAGCGCCTCCGGCGTAGTACCATTAGTGTGAATGAGTGGTGGAGACTTTTAGTCCAGGAAGATCAGATCCTTGCATTTAAACTCTTTCTCCCCAACAACTGGGACACGGCCATATTCACACTGCAAAAAAGAAAACAGTCCCTCGCCAATTTGACCACCCCCCGCCTCTCACTCAGCAGTCACCACCCCACACCCCCCTCACTCACCTGAACAGGTCACAGGGTGAAGATTAACTCTCTGATGGAAGACACGTCTTGCTGCTGGAACCGCCAACTGCAATATGATTAAGGTAAGTGCGGGTCAATGTATTTCAATGGGGTTTTCAACTGCAGGAGAGGAGGGAGAGAGGGGGATATGATAGAGACATACAAGTGTCTTACAGGGAGGAACAGGGTGCAGGAATACACTATTTTTAAGCAAAAAAGATGTTCCAGGACTAGGGGTCATGGGATGAAGTTGGAGGGGAGGATGATTTAGAGGAAACGTGAGGAAGAATTTCTTCACAGAACAGGAGGTGGATAAGTGGAACACCCTGCCAGAGGAAGTGGTGGGGACTGAAACAATCACAGGATTTAAGGATGCATGGGATAGACAAAGGAATTCTGGAGGTCAGGGGTAAGGGGCAACAGACTTCTAGGAAAACATAAACTGAACTTACAAGCTCAAATGGGCAGGCTGGGTGGGCCATAGGCCCTTATTTGCCGACACTGTCTATGTATCTATGATGCATAACTGACATTTTTGCATATTCTGAGCCCAAATGTTCAACATGGCCTTTTTGGGACCTCATCTCATGAACAATGCTGGCTTATGCAAATCTGGCCGAAGGCGATTTCGTGGTCGCTATGAAATCACCTTCAGGTGGATTTGAACATTTTCACCACCCCTGTTCATGATGTAGGGTCACAGAATAGTTATGTTGAAATATCTAGCCTAAAGTATGTAAATGGCAAAGTTATGAGCAAATGTTGAAATTTTACTACACTTGCTCATAACGTGGGTAATTTAAAATATTTTCACTCCAAATTTTCAACACAGACATTTTTTTTTATACCACTTCATGAATGTGACAGCTGTATTTTTTCAAATCCTGGCCAAAATGTGTTTTCGCACCTGTGGCGCAGAATGACATTTTGATACTGCGGAATGATGTTTCTTTCTGTGGGGATTTTAACATTTTCACCACCGGGTTCATGATGTGGGGTAATGCCAAAGCTATGCTGACAATACGGTTGCTGTTTTGGCAGAAATAAAAGTGTAGGGCCCAAAGGGCACTGCTCTTCCACAGCAACGTACATGTATGCATCTATGGAGGGATGGGAGCACAGGGAACAGAGGCAAATGAGGATACGATTATACTACCTCAAAAAGCAAGGAAATTCTTTGCAAAAACTGCATTAAATCACCAGTTAGAGCAACTTAACACCACAAACATAGGGAAATGTGGTGTTAGGGTTTCAAACCCCAATGCCTAACCCTCCAAGCAGCAAAAGGAAAAAACATTAGGGTTTTGGGTCTCCGGAGTCTTAGCGAATCAGTGGTGGTGTCTTCCATAGGTGATATCAACCCTAATGCCCACCACCCCAGCCCTTAGCCTGCATCCGAAGCACAAGGTACAGCTCCAAGTCACTGCCTCATGAAACACTCTTCACAGGTAGAGAAGTATTTCTCATCACAGGTTGCCAACACAATTTGTTGTACCTTCCTTCATGCAGGGTGGTGAGCCCCATGTGAAGAAAGGAGATCATGTGTGACACTGTTTGCTCATGGAATGGAGTGGGCAATAGATTTTACAACCCCCAAGGAAGACCCCACCACTGATTCGTCAAGACTCCGGAGACCCAAAACTCTATATTTTTCCTTTGCTTCTTGAGGGGTGGAGGTGAGGCGTTAGGGTTGGAAACCCTAACACCACATTTCTGTACTTTTGTGGTGTTGTTATCCTAACTGGTATATTAACGTAGTTTTTTGCAAAAAAAAAAAATATATATATATATATATATATATACACACATATATTTTGAGGCAAAAACTCCATTTAATGCATTAGTTAGCGTTGAGTTGAAAGAAAATCAGGAAATTCGGTGTTGAAAGCTCCCTGACCCCTAACCTGCCCCCAACGGGCATCAGGTGCCGCATTGGGGTCATCTGCCCTACTCTCACCCCATCACATGTGTGAAGAAGCAGGTATAGGAGAATGGGGTAAGAGTTAGGACCGACGACCTCAACGTGCACCCCGATACCGGTTGCGGGGGCGGGCTGGGGGAGGTCCAAAGGGGGCTTTCAACACTAACACTGAATTTCCTCGCTTTTGTCGCTGTGGAACAACCCTAACTAATGCATTAAATGGAGGTTTTTTGGCCTCTAATTTCCCTTCTTTTTGAGAATGATGAGAAAGTGAATGTAATGTGGCGGCAGGAGCGCGGGGCCCAACCACGAGATATCTTGTGACATAGCAACAGTAACAGGAATGCAAACAGAAGCCTAATAGTGGTGCACATGGAAACGCAAATGTAAATGGTAAAGGAAACGTTAATAGAAACGCAAGCGCAAAGTGACGCTGAAGTGAACAGTGACGCAAACGGACATTGAAGCGCATACGAAAATGCAACTGGTGACGTGAACAGTGATGGCAGTGGTATTTTAAATGGAAATGTTAAGTGTCACAGCAAAAAGAATGTGAAAGGGAACAGAAATGCGAAAGCAAGCACGCATGTAAACACAAACTGTAACGTGCACAGGTACAGTACCGCAATTGTAAATGCAAATGGTAAAGTTAACATGAAGAACAACACCAAAGGAAAGAGAAATGGAAACAGGAACAGAAGCGCGTAAGGAAACGCAAACTGAAACACGCATGGGCACAGTACCACAATTATAAATGGAAATGGTAATGGTAACAGCAACAATAACAGCAAAGGAAACAGAAGCACAAAAGGAAACGCAAGCGCATATGGAAACGCAAACCGTAATGCGCATGGGCTCAGTAACGCAATTGCGAACTCAAATGGTAACAGTAACAGCAGAGTTTTAAAATAGCACTAAAAATGTATTTATTCAGTCGGGCATATCCCGATTCTTGTGGAATTTAATTTTAGTTTGGTATATTCAGATTTTATTGACCCTATTGATTGCACTGTAGCTTTATGAATTTTAATTATTCAAATTATGTTTTGCCTAGTTTATGTGCAAGCGCCTTGGTATTTGGAAAGATGGTTTTCATAAATAAAGATGACTGACTGTGTCTGAACATCATTCCTTGTTGCAAACTCTGGACACTTGGGTAAGGGATCGTTTAAAATTCGTATAAGGGTGGTCACATTTGGGACCTGCAGAATTCATGTTATTTCTCTTATTAATAATTGCTGTTATGAGTGTAATAGATTTATAAATTACGGTGTTGGGGTTGGGGGATAATCCACATGTATCACAACAGAATATTTTTACTGTGGGGCCTCTGAGGGCGAAGCATGTAAATATGCAAGACTGCATGGTGTGCTGTGATGCAGCACAAAATGATCTATGCCTTATGGCAGGCAATATGGTGCCTTTGTCCTCGAGTCAGAACGAACTATGGGGGACAACAGAGTGTGAGACTCCTTGCCATTGCTTTTGCTGGTGCATCTCACTGACTGATACGATGTTCCCTCAGACTGCAGCTTTTCTTATATATGGTCAGTTGATATTTCCAAGCCTCCTGGACACTTACATTTTTTATTTTAGTAACTGTATTCCCTTTAGTGTAATTTGTTAAAGCTGTACACGGGCAGACTACATGGGCCTAGCTGTCCTTATCTGCCGACAATTTCTATGTTTCTAGTTTCTGTGCTGATTCTATGGAGCTTTGTTGCTAGATCAGAGTTCAGAGGGAAGCCCAATATCGCAATCAACTTGATAGATGATTTTTTAAAATAGCTATAATTGGCTGGTTAATAATACAATATTATGGAAGTGAAGACCTCAAAAAAGCTTTTGATCTCATAGACCATAATGTTCTACTCCACTTCTCCCCCAATGTTACTAACTGGTTCCGTAACTATCTCTCGAACAGGTCGCATCAAACTACCATTCAGGATATTCTCTCCGAATCTTGCCCCATTAAAGACCCCTACTCTATCCGTAATATACTACAGGCCAACTTCCTATGGCTCCACTCCTGGTTCACATCCAAAGGTCTCATTCTCAACTCCAAGAAAACAAAAGGTCATGGTTTTCACTAGCCCCGGGAGACCGCTTGATTTCGACTTCACGCTTCATGACAATTTTGGTAACCCTATTGAGAGAGTAAATGAATTCAGATATCTCGGCCTACTCCTTGACTGCCACCTCAACTTTGATGCTCACATCAGTCTCACTATCAAGAAAGCTCACCAAAGACTCTGCATGCTCCACAGGGTAAAGCAGTTCCTCAACAAAGAATCCTAGTCTCTCCTAGCAAATATCTTCCTTCTCCCTCTGCTTGACTATGGTTCTCTAGTTTATCCCCCAACCCCAAAAAAGTCATTAGGCTCCACAGTTCCGACAACAGCGTGATCCAGTTCGTCTATGGGCTCCCCAAACGTACCCACCACTGCAACATGTTCAGAATCTCCGGCTGCCCCTCCCTTGAGAACAGACTCCACTGCAACACTGCCTCCTTCTTCCACAAACTCTCCCGCGGTCTTCTCCCCATCTGTGCCAGTTCCCTTTTCCCAACAGTGTCCCACCCTAAGGCCACCAGACAGTCCTCCTCCCTCTCATTCACTGTCCCTCCCTGTCGCACTTCCCTTGACCATAAAACTCTTTCCTACTTTGGCACCAAACTCTTTAACTCCCTCCCCCCCCAGACCTAACATTTTGCACCTCTTCATCCACCTTCAAGCACAACCTTAGAAAGCTCCTGTCCATCACCTCCACCTGCATCTGTTCCCTGTCCTAACCTCCTCCTCCTCTGTTCCTTTCCACCCCGTTCTTCCCTTCCTAGTATGACACTCAAGTTCCATAGAAACACAGAATTTGACGGCAGATAAGGACCGCTTGGCCCACTCAGTCTGCCCATTTCCCAACCTAATGTATAAGCTGCAGATCCTAGTTAACCAGCAGCCTACTTCTTCCTACCCCCACCCCCTAGAATTGCCTTATGACTGTCCCATGCATGCTTGAATTACACCACTGTTTTTGACTCCATAACTTCCTCCGGAAGGCTGTTCCATGCATTCACAACCCTCTCTGTGAAAAAATACTTCCTTACATTACCTCTTGAGCCATCCCCCATCTTCAAATTGTGCCCCCTTGTTCTTGCACACCTCTTTTTCTGAAAGATGCTACCCTCTTGGACTTTGTTGATTCCCTTGAGGTACTTGAAAGTTTCTATCATGTCCCCCCCCTCCCTCCTTTCCTCGAGGCTATACACATTAAGCTCCTTAAGTCTCTCTTCATATGTCTTCCAGTGCAGACCCTATTGTCTCACAAAAAAAAAAATTTACACACACTTGTCTTCAAGATTTGCACTTGTTTACCAGCTTATATACAGCACGCCTTGTACAATCATTCTTGTTTAGTTTTGTTATGTATTTGCTGAACTTTTTCTTCTTTTGTTGCAAGTTGTCATTGTCAATCCTTTTGTACCTTCTCTATTGCTTTGTAACCTATGAATTGTATTTCCTGTTAACGGGACGCTTGTGAAAATGGGCAATTTTGCTCACATGCCTTTCCAGTATTAAATTAAAAATGAAATGAAACTCAACACAGGGCATTTGCAGCTATGTACTGTAGCTACAGAACTGTGTTACATTAGTGGTATCTTAAAGTAGCAGTGCAATGAAACTGGGCAAAAACATGTCCCTACCTTTTTTCACTATAAAAGAGTCCAGGCATCTTCCTGTTTTATTCGGTGGCACAATATTCTAATTCAACCAAAATCTGAGTATTTTATAAACGTTTTAATTAAATTTTTTCTAAAGAAAAAAATATGGCCACTGTATTCTGCAAAGAAATAGCATTATAGACCTAGAAAGGGTTAGGATTGAAAAAAAAAAAAAAAAAGACTCTCTGTGCACAGCATAGGAGGGACCAAGACAAGTACATTTGACATGTATGCTAAGATTTTTCTTATTTGTAGCTGAAACTAGATTTTTGGGAAAAAACATTTTTCGTTGCACTGCTGCTTTAATACTTGTAATCCCTTCTATGTGGTACATCAAACAAATGTGTGCCATTTCTCCTTATGTAACTGTACTGTTGGAAAGTTAACATGCTTACGCCATTTCTTGCATGCAATATTCTGTTGAACATTGTCACGAAATGTAATACATATATTTTTTTAAATGTCCGTTTATTAAAAGTGTCTTGCATGTTCACACATACAATACAAAACCTTTACACAATCACAACATGAAAATATAAATACACATTTTTAAAAAGATACTTCATGGTTAGAAGCAATAGGTGCCTATGTATGAATCAGCTGCACCTATCCACTACATATTTAGCATGCACCTCGACAATACGAGACTTGCTTCTGCAGTCCATAAGTAACATTTTTAGACTGTCTCTGGTCGTTTCATACCTGTACTCCATGGATGAACAAATATCTCATGCCTAGCTGCAGAAGGGCAGCTGCAAACTTCTCTGGGGATTCCCTCAGTCTCATCTCCATCATCTGATCATCATTCGCAGACCACTGAGCTGACTTCTTAGGATTCTGCATTTCACAGACAAAGGGCCAGAGGAGTAGCAACGGACAGCCAACTACCTCAAAAAAAGAAAAAAAAGTATGTAAATCTAATTTTTCTGCATTAGAGGTACAGAATAAAACTGAAAGATGTGGAGATGCAGGCATATAGTTTGAGTTTTCTTGAAAAGAAATGCTATATGGGCCAGCTAGTAAGGGCAGCGGTAGGGGCTAAAACTGGTGACCAACATTCCCAGAGAACAACTTGTGTGCATGTAGCAACACACAGTACATTGATGTTCAAGGGGAGAAACTAAGAGAAAAAGCCCTGGGATTGTAAGAAGCATGATGCTGACTCCCTTCAGGCTCCGCCAACCCCGGCTTGCCACAGGCCTCCCACATTTGATGGAGTAGACGGGGGAGGCAACTGCCTACCGCTCAAATTGAGCCCACCCTATTTGCAGGAGCTGCACTAAGGATCCCATGGAGACCCAGTTTGCGCAAGAGAATGGGATGGACAGGGCTATAGGGTTAGCAAGCAGAGAAGGGGTATGTCGGAGATAAAGAAGTAAACAGAACAATAAATAAAGAATTATAGGAATCATAGGAAGTATCCAAGTCGAGAAGCTTGCACCATACAGACTTGACCATAAAGTTAAAACCTTAACCTCCCACGAATGTTCATATGATGGTCAAAAGAGTTTTTAAAAATAGCCATGCTGTTGCTGTTAACCACTGAAGTTGGCAGATTATTCCCTTCAGATACGATCCTTTGGTTGAACCAATGACCCCATGCCATATGTCAGAGGGAAAGTAATCCCATATATACTGCACGATAAAGAAGTGTGCATAAGATTAGGACAATACCACATGAAATTATAATTGTGCACAATCTGTTAATTCTGTGTTACATATATAGTATAGGTCAGTGGAGCTGCTGAATGGCCCAGAGGTAGTTGTGCACTGCACTACAATAAGCTGACCCACGTGTGAACTATGAACACAGATCCCTCTGCTCCTGCAGCCAGGGAGGAGACATTGCCTGTGGCAGTGCTTTCTATCCACAGGGTTAGAGAGAATGCAGCTCCTCTCTCCTCCTGTGATCAGGCTGAGAGGTGGCAGACACATTACATGTCAGCATCTCTAGCTATAGGGAAGAGGGGTGCAATGTGCTGGAACAGAGGGGGACATCACGGATGCACACTCATCAGCACAAGAAGTGTGGAAATCCAGTAAATGGGGGGGGGGGAGGCACCTTGTTCCAGTTGCTTCCCTGGCAGCACTGGACTCCACCTGGCCCTCTCTCCCTGTCAATACCATCCTGCCAAAGGTAGGCAGCCCCACCATTTGGGGGGGTAGCCATGGAGTACTGAAGGCCAGCTTGGGATGAGGAATTGAGGTCAGTGGGAATGGGGTTAGGTAGTGGGATTGGGGGGCCACCCTCAGAAGGGAGATGAGGGGAAAAATAGAAAATAAAAAATTCAAAATATTAAATCAGTAATGACAAAAGGGATTCAGAACAGGGAAACATTAAAAAAAACTAACTCAAAACAAGAGTTCCTTCTTAGAAAGAAAAAGTACCTTTGTGCACTGTAGAAGTAATGGTGACCTGGTGAAATGGTATGGCAGGTAGCATGCTGGGTTTGTAGGACTCTCTACCCTGGATGAGAGGAGTCCCAAGGGCACTGCACAGACAGTAAGCTCAGATTCTTGGGGTGGTGGGGGTGGTGAGGGAGAAGGCCATACACTGTTCAGGTCCCCAATAAGGCTGAATCAGAGTAGCACTTGTGTATAATAGTGACCTTTTTTGCATGCATCCTCCCTGCCCAATAGTGTGGGCATGAATGGACCTCAACTCCCACATGTAGGAAGATCCAGTGTGACTGGGAACAAATAGGTTCCAGAGCCACATGATGAAAATGGGGATTCAAAAAAAGGGAACAAAAAAAAAAATCCAAATAGACCTTATATTTTATGACGCTTAACAAAAACAAATCCAGACTGATCTTATATTTTGTGAAGCTTAAAGTGTTTCAAACCAAAGTATAATTTACATGGCACAATCTTACAAAAGCAGCTTGCAACATGCAAAATCACAAGTCATCCTAAAAGAAACAAAACGCAGAAATAATATGCTGACAAATGCCACTCCTCAGGAAGATGCAAAATCATTTATTATTGCATTTTTTTCTTTTTTTTTTTTTTTTAAACTCATCATTTTTATTGTAAGCAATGTTGTCATTACAAGAAAAACAGAAGAACATGGCTTTATACATAAAAATTCACCTCTCATAGGAGTTGGGGGATCAGTACATCAGAGAGGAGTTACTTCGGGGAGAAAGAACAGGTTACTCACCTCCAACAGTAGTTCTAGGAGTGGAATATGTTGTTCATCCACACTCTCTGGCATGTCCCTTTCCCCTTTAAATCTAGTAGGAAACTCTTGAAGCTTGCTCCTCCCACCCACCTGGGTGGTAAATACCTCAGCTCTGTCCCATGACGCCAGATCTTAGCCCGCTGGAAGCAAGGTTATGCACCTAAAGCTGGGGAGGTCGGGTGGGTACATGTGGATAAACAACATATACCACTCTTAGAACTACTGTTACAGGTGAGTAACCTGTTCTTCTAGGAGTGTGGATATGTTGTTCATCCACACTCTCTGGCAGACTCCAAGCAGTTCTCCGGGAGGAGGGAGGCAAGGCACACACCCCCTACTTAGGAAACAGAGATTGGAGAACCAAGGCCCCAAAACCAGCATCCCGGCGTGACTCAAGGTCGATGTGGTAGTGGGTAGTGAAGGTGTTTGCTGACTTCCAGGTAGCAGCCCGACAGATCTCCTGGATAGGGATGTCCCTGGAAGCAGCCACTGATGCAGCCGTATGGCGGGTAGAATGAGCTCTTAGCCCTCTGGGAGGATCCTTGCCTGCCAATTCATAGCACAGCACTATGCATGATGTAATGTACTCTCTGTAACTAATCCCAGGTCACCCCTGAAAAAAGGGATCTCTGGTCTCAGTGGGCTTACCCGGTTACCAAAATCTAAATAAATAAATAATCCATCTAGCAATGGTCCGCTTCGCTGCAGGTCTGCCAGAAGCGGCTTCAACGTAGGTGACAATCAGCTGGCGAACCTCTCCCCGAATTTCCGCCGTTCTCTCCTTATAATAGGAGAGAGCATGTCTGAGGTCCAGAGTATGAAGCCTGTACTCGGTGTCCGAGGTGTAGTTAGGGTAGGACACCGGCAGAGTCAACACCTGGTTAAGGTGAAACTCTGACACCACCTTCGGAAGGAATTTTGGATGGGGGCACAGGACAACTTTGTCCCTGTGAAAGACCAGGTAAGGGGAATCCACCGAAAGCGCCTGGTGTTCCCAGTCCTTCTGGCCGTGATAGCCACCAGGAAGGCTGTCTTCCACGACAAGTGAGAGCGCTCACACTTGTGCATGGGTTCGAATAGCTTGACCATTAGTTTTGCCAAATCCAGCAAGAGATCCCACGGAGGTGGAGGTTCACGCACCAGAGGGGATACGTGATCCAGGCCTTTAAAGAAGTGCCTGACCACTGTCTCCTGTGCCAATGTCGGCTGACTGGCCTGCGCCTGGTAAGCAGAGATTGCTGCCAGGTGCACCCTAAGGGTCGATGACCGTAGACCCCCTTTGGAGAGAGACCAAAGGTAGTCTAAAACGTTAGCCACAGAGCACGAAAAGGGTCCAGACTCTTACCCTGACATCAAATGAAAAACCTTTTCCATTTGACGGTATAACATTTCCTGGTCGATTCCTTAAGAGATGCCTCCACCACAGTGTAGACATCCTCAGAAAGACCCAGAGCCTGGAACTCTAGCCCCTCAGGTACCAGGCTGTGAGGTGCAGGGATTGAAGGGCCAGATGGAATACCTTCCCCTGGTTCAATGATATCAGGTCCGGGAGTGTACAAAGCCGCTCCGGGGCCCTGCAGCTGAGGCTGAGGAGATCTGGATATCAGAACTGGTGGTGCCAATCTGGGGCTACCAGAATCACCTTCGCCTTGTCCCTTCTCACCTTGAGTAGCACCTTGTGGATCAAGGGAAATGGAGGGAAGGCGTAGAGGAGGACTGGGGTCCACTGCCTCGAGAAGGCATCCCCCTGCAGCGAGCCCTGCTGAGGGGGGCGGGCATGGTACAGCCTCAGCTTAGTGTTCTCCCTGGAGGCAAACAGGTCCACCAATGGTTTGCCCCAATGGGAGAACAGATTGTAAGCTACCTCTGGATGGAGAGACCACTCGTGGGATGTCTGGCCTAAAAGGCTGAGAGTATCCGCCAGTTGGTTCAAGACTCCTGCCACATGGATGGCAAGGAGATCTGCCTCCAACTGGCTGACAAGGGTCCAGATCCGGAGCGCCTCCTTGCATAGCAGACGGGAGTGCGTGCCACCCTGTTTGTTGAGGTAGTACATGGTTGTGGTATTGTCCTTCTGGACTTGAACCACTTGACCCCGGAGCTGAGAAGCGAAAGCTGACAGGGCCAGTCTGACTGCTCTGAGCTCCAACAGGTTGGTGTGGCATCAGGACTCCTCGGGGGACGAGAATCCGTGGGCCCTGTTGTCCCCCATGTGGGCTCCCTAGCCCATGAGAGAGGCATCGATCATCAGGACGACCGTTGGCTTGGGGTGGACAAACGGGATTCCTTCCTGCAATCGGTCTGGGACAGTCCACCATTGGAGAGCGTCCCACATCTTCTGGGTTACAGTGATCAGCTGGTCGACGTGACCATATCGCTGAGTCCACTGGGCGGCAAGCTACCATTGGAGGGGGCGCATGTGCCACCTGGCCCAACGGACTACAGAGGTGCACGGCGACATGTAGCCCAGAAGGCGCAGAAAGTCCCGGGCAGGGCGCGAGTGCCCAACCAGAAATGGTTGGTCAAAGGAGGAGAGAACCTCCGCCCTGTTTGCTGGGAGCCGAGCTCTGGCTTGACGAGAGTCGAGCTCTGCCCCGATAAAGCCCATCACCTGAGAGGGCATGAGTTCCGACTTGGCCTCGTTGATAAGAAGGCCGAGCTGGGAGCAGGTTCGGAGGGCCAGATCCCTGGGCCTCTCCACCTCCTGAAGGGAGGAACCCGCCAGGAGCCAGTCATCGAGATGGGGTATATCCGAACTCCGACGCTGAAGATGGGCTGCCACCACTGCAATGTGCTTGGTGAAGGCCTGAGGGGCCGATGACAGGCCGAACGGCATGGCTCGGAACTCGTACAGGGTCCCTTCGACCCTGAAGCGGAGGAACTGCTGGTGGGACGGATGGATTGGGATATGAAAGAACGCATCCTGCAGATCCAGTGAACAGAACCATGTTTCGCTCCAGAGATGGTATGATCTGGTTCAGAGTTACCATCCGGAAGGTGTGAGACCTGAGATATTGATTCAAGTCGTGGAGATCTAGGATGGGGCGCCAACCCCCCATCCGCTTGGGCACCAGGAAGTACCTGGACATGAAGCCTGTGTCTGTAGGAGGATCCGGCACTGCAGCTACCGCCTCCTTGCGGAAGAGCTGAGCAATGTCATCCCGAAGGGCCAACTGAGTGAGAGTTGAGATCCTTTCCTCCCGAGGGGTGCGGGCTCGGCAGGGAGGGTACTGCTCGAATTCTAGAGGCAATCCCTGGCCGACCACTTCCAGAACCCACCTGTCTGAAGTGATACCGGACCAGGTGGAAAGAAAGTGACGGAGCCGGCCCCCCACAGGAGGACCAAGAGCTGGCGTGACGGGTGTAGGGGTGGCAACCCCTGACTCGTCACTGAGCAGGCTTAGAGGAGGAGGTGGCTCCTGGACCGGCACCTCGGCCTCCTTTACGGGGCTGTTGAGGACCCTGTTTGGGCCTGGGGCGCCAAGCTTGAGCCTGCTGTTGCTGTTGGCCTCCTTGATAGGAGGGCTGCCTAACTGCAGAGGAAGAGTGCCGAAAGGGCTTCTTCTTGCGCTTCTGCTGGTTTTTGCCCAAAGAACCCTTTGCAGAGGTAGCATCCAAGGTGGCACTGGACTTCTCTATTCGCTGGAGGTGACCTGCCACTCCCGGACTGAAGAGGTCAGTGCCAAGGAAGGGCACGTCAGCTAACTTGTGCTGAGTATCCTCCGGAAAGGAGGATGACCTCAGCCAGGCCCTGCGGTGAGTGGCCACTGCAGCTGCTAAGGAGTGGGCACAGGAATCTCTAATGTCCAGGGCCATCTGGAGCAGCTGTTTCGCAACAGCACGGCCCTGGTGATGGACCTGCTTCACCGTGGTCTGCATGTCCTCTGGGAGATGAGGGGGGACTTCATCTAGTGACCCCAAGAGGGCATGAGAGAAGTGTGCCATGATCACAGCCGAGCTGGCCTGATGAAGGCCCAAGTATGAGGCCGCATAAACCTTCCGGGCAGAATGGTCCATATTCTTGGACTCCTTGTCCGGAGGGCAGTCAGAGTCAGCTGAGCTACACGTGCATCTGAGCACAGAAGCAGTCACAAGGCTCTCGGCCGAGGGATGCTCTGTGAAACCCGCGAGGGACCCCATGGGTACCGTATACTTGCGGGCCATGTGGGCAGTTGGAGCTGGGCAGGAGGCAGGGCGTTGCCATAGCTCAAGGGCCGGGCCAACAATGGCTACAGCCACTGGAAAGGCCTCTGTCGCGGTATCCCCCCTCTTGAGGATATCCGTGACGGGGTATTCCGCCTTCTTCTGGATAGGCTCCAAGGGCATTCCAGTCGATTCGGAAATCAGGCGGAGGATGCCCTGAAAAGAGGAAGGATCTTCCTCCAAGCCTGCCACTGATGACTCGTCATCCCCTGGATGCGAGTATAGACCAGTGGCATCCGAGTCCGAAGAGTTGGGATATAAAGGTCTCCCGCCTATGTCTCCCTCGATATGCCGAAGCGATCGGGGACAACAGTAATGGACAGACGGGGGAGGCCAGTGTCTGTCCGGTCCTCTTTCAAGGGAGCCCCTCCCTGCGGCTGCTTAGGCGGTGGTTCCACCAAAATCGTTGGGGAGACCGAAATAGGCCGAGCTGGAATGTGTGCCAGCTCTACAGGTGAAGAAACTTAGGCTTTCGGTTCCGGAGGGGTCGGCGTCGGCCTGAGAGGCTGGGGGCCAAGTAATAGCCAGTGTTGCCAGCGGGGCCGGCTTTTGACCGGTCAGAATTGGCTGTTGCCAAATGAGATCCTCATCATGCTGACGGAGCTTCCGTCGAAGTCTCTCCTCATCTGAGGAGGATGAGGACCGTGGCGACGCCTCTTCCTGGAGTGCTTGTGACCTTTCTTCGGTTTTTCGACCGAAGGGGTCCTGGTCCTCGGTCGAGACCGACGGGGTTGGCTCATTCGATCGGGAGAAGCCGGAGTTGGGGAGAACCAATGTTCCAGCATCTTTCCCTCGATCGGGACACCCAAGGGCTGGGTCTCCTCATTGGGGAAGGAAAGGATAGGTGTCCTTTCCAAGGAGTCGTCGACCAGAGTCGGCAACAAAGGCTCAACTGTGTCGAGAGAAATCTCGGCCAGTTCAGCCGTTTCCGCGGCCTTGGTGCCTTGGCCTGACGGAAGGTCCGAGAAGCTGGCGGCCGAGGAAGCAAGTTCCTGAGAGTCGGGGCTCTCTCGGTCCCAGGAACGTCTCCTTCGGGATGAAGAAGACTTGGGGTCCTTGTCCCTTTTCCTAGGGCGGGAGGAGTGCGAGCCCGAGGACGCCTCACCCCTAGTGGGGAGAGACTGGCACAACTTCCGAAAGGACCCAGTGAAGGTAGAGCCAAGGTTAAGAGGCACGAAAAAACTTTGGCTGGCCAAAGCTTGAGCAGCTTCCTCTTCAAAAGCCACCATCTGATAGAGCTGCTTGGCGGATCCCACGGCCGCGGAAACCGCCCACCTTGCCTCCTTCGATTTCACCGGTGGATTGCAAAGCTCCGGTCTCCCCAATTATAGGCGTGCCTTGCAGTCATCCAGGACACTGGGATGGAAGGCCAGCCAGATGGTGCAAGAGGTGGTGTCATGTACGACACCCAAGCAGTAGACACACGAGAGGTGGGGATCAGTGTGCGACATTTTCTGTCCACAGCGACACCGGCGAAATCAGGGGGACGATTTGTCCTCCATGACAGATGCACTTGGATCGGAATCGTAAACTCTAATGAGTTTTAGAGAAAGCGTTTGCAGTGAAAACTGTCGTTGAGAATCCAGGGCCTATTAACTGCTGAAGTAGCACAAGGGAACCTGAATCTTCCAGCGGAAAGGAAGATCTGGCATCATGGGGCGGAGCTGAGGTATTTACCACCCGGGTGGGTAGGAGGAGCCAGCTTGAAAACTTTCCGGCCAGATTTAAAGGGGAAAGGGACATGCCAGAGAGTGTGGATGAGCAACATATCCACGCTCCTAGAAGTAAAGGTTTTCTCCTGGGTGGGATAATAACTTGTGCTGGACTATGAAATTAATTTCTTCTTCAACCTGCTATTTGATTGAGCAAACCAAACACTGTTGTTAAAGAAGAAAGTCCAGAACATTTCTAACAGTTTGAACAAGATACATTTTCTGGGCTTTGTTACGTCACTGTATCAGCCTCTGAAGGCAAAAGGTTCCACCCCCAGCATAACCATTATGGAGTTTGAGGATGGCTGAAGGACCACGAGGCATCTCAACACAATCCATCTACTCCTCCCAACCTGCATTTTTCTTAAAATTAAGTATATACCCACACCACACTTTATGAACTCTGTGCTTCGCATTTGGAAGATACAAACTCCACTAATTCTAGTCTAGTAGCAGAACAGAATCCTACTGTTACTCCCCCAGCTCCTTCAAAGGCTTTAGTTAGGTTGGTTAAAATGAATGCAGCAACCTGCAACCTAAAAAAACAAATGTTATGTAGCCAGCTAGGCGGTGGCCTCCAGATAAGTATTTAAAAGTGCCAAGTACCCTGGAAGCGTGACCAACTTGACAGCAGTTACATACATATTAGCAGATAGACAAAGTACAGTAGGTAACTTGATACCTTTTACTGAACCAGCAAGTATGTTTCACTATACAAGCTTTCAGGCCTACAGAGGACTTATCTTTTTCTGTAAAAGTTGCTATCACCTGAAGAAGAGTCCTGTGCAAACCTGAAAGTCTGTGTACTGAAACTTGCTCATCAGTCCAAGAAAAGGTATGAAATCACCAATTTTATTAATATATTTGTGCAAGAACCACTACAGCTGCAACCTATTCTGTGCAACAAGCAGGGTGTGTAGTTATTGGCCAACAGTCACACTCTTTGAGTGTGTTGTGTGCACCGGAGAAATGCAATTACTGTCCACAGTTACGTGTCCCTGAATTTTATAAAATGACTTAAAAAAAAATACCTAGACTGTTTTGGGTTTAAAAAAAGGTTATATTAATTTCTGTTGGGTAGTTGGGTCAAAAATCCCTCCCTGTGCAATTACTGTGAGATAATGTAAATCCATGGGCTGGAATACTCATTACCCGATTACATTCTTCTATATGCTTTAGCCATTTGGAAAGAATTATGTAAACTTTGACCAAAATTTGCTGTTTTATAGAGTCAGATAGACCATATTTATGATACCTAGGTATACCTTGGAACTTGCGGGTCAATGATCTACTACTTAGTCTCTAAGCACCCCCCCCCCCCTCCAAAAAATACAACAAACCGACAGTAGGTAATCAACCATAGTTTAATTAAAAAATACCATACCTGCAAACAGGATGTGGGAAGCAAAGGTATTGGCTAACGTTAGTAGGGCAGGCACCAGGTTGTTGTCATGCCCTTCATTAAACCCAACAAAGGCAGCGTTCCACTGGATTGCTGGCAGGGTTGGCTGATGGCCCGTGGAATAGAAGAACTGTCCAGATGCAAAAGCCCAGGCCGTGACTGCATACCAAGGCACTCTGAAATGCTCTAGACCGTGACATACAAAAAAAAAAAAAAGAAGATTAAGGAGCCCAGTCAACATATTCTCATCGCACTTAAAGCAATATTTGATTACAGCAACGTGGGTGGAAAGGGGTACATCTGTGCCGAAGAACAATCCACTTGGAGATTTGGCAGTCTATGTCCAAAAGAAAATAAATCCTCAATTTAAAATCAATTAAAGCATTTTTTCACTTTTCTAACATTATCGTCTGCTCATGTTTTAGTTGCAATACCAGTTCACGAGACCTGCTCACTGTCAATCAGTCGCTAGCTTCTGCTTGCTCAGTAGCTAACTTCTGCTTACTCTGTCTCTGTGGCAGGCTGCTGAATTAAAAGGATCCTCACTTGCCTCGACATTTTTCTCATGGTTCACACCAGAAGTGAATGAACAACATTTTGCAGTTTTGTATGTATAATAAAAGGAAATCTAACACACACTTCTGATCAGTTTTGAATACATGAGGTAGGAAGAACAGGTTACTCACCTGTAACAGTAGTTCTAGGAGTGGTATAAGATGTTCATTCACACTTATGGGCATGTCCCTTTCCCCTTTAAGGATCACCGGACGTCTTCAAGCTGGCTCCTTCCACCTACCTGGGTGGTATATATCTCGGCTCCACCCCATGACGCCAGATCTTAGCCCACTGGAAGCCAGGCGTTGTGCATCCGCAGCCAGGGAGGTCAGGTGGGTCCCTGTAGATGAACAACATATACAACTCCTAGAACTACTGTTACAGGTGAGTAACCTGTTCTTCTAGGACTGTGGATACATTATTCATCCACACTTATTGGCAGACTCCTAGCAGTTCTCCGGGAGGAGGGAGGCAAGGCGCACACCCCCTACTTAGGGAACAGAGATTGGAGAACTGATGCCCCAAAACCAGCATCCCGGCGTGACTCAAGGTCGATGTGGTAGTGAGTGATGAAGGTGTTTGCTGACTTCCAGATAGCAGACCGACAGATTTCCTGGATAGGAATGTCCCTGGAAGCAGCCACCGATGCAGCAGTATGGCGGGTAGAAAGAGCTCTTATCCCTCTGGGAGGCTCCTTGCCCGCCACCTCATAGCACAGGCATATGCAGGATGTAATCCATCTTGCAATAGTCTGCTTTGCTGCAGGTCTGCCAGAAGTGGCTTCAGCGTAGGTGACAAAGCTGGCGAACCTCTCCCCGAATTTCCGCCATCCTTGTAATAGGAGAGAGCACGTCTCAGGTCAAAGGTATGGAGCCTGTACTCAGCCTCCGAGGTGTAATTAGGGTAGTATACCGGTAGAGTCAACACCTAGTTAAGGTGAAACTCTGACATCACCTTCGGAAGGAATTTCAGGTGGGGACGCAGGACAACTTTGTCCCTGTGGAAGACTGGATAAGGGGAGGCCATCGAAAGTGCCTGGAACTCCCTTGTCCTTTTGGCTGACGTGATGGCCACCAAGAAGGCAGTCTTCCACGACAAGTGTGACAACTCACACTTGTGCATGGGTTAGAATGGCTTGCCCATGAGCTTTGCCAGTACCAGCAGTAGATCCCATGGAGGTGGAGGTTCACGCACCGGAGGGGATATGTGCTCCAGGCCTTCGAAAAAGCACCCAACCACTGTCTCCTGCGCAAACATCGGCTGACCAGCCCGCGTCCGGTAAGCAGAGATGGCTGCCAGGTGCACCCTAAGGGTCGATGACTGATGACCCCCTTTGGAGAGAGACCAAAGGTAGTAGAGAATGTTAGCCACAGGACAGGACAGAGGGTCTAGGTCCTTGTCCCGACACCAAATGGAAAACCGCTTCCATTTGAAGGCATAAACACTTCCTGTTCGATTCTTTTCTAGATTCCTCCACCACAGTGTAGACATCTTCGGAAAGACCCAAAGCCTGGAACTCTAGCCGCTCAGGTACTAGGCTGTGAGGTGCAGGGATTGAAGATTTGGATGGAATACCTTCCCCTGATTGAATGATATCAGGTCCGGGTGTGAACAAAGCCGCTTCAGGGGCCTGCGGCTGAGGAGATCTGGATACAGGAACTGGTGCGGCCAATCTGGGGTAGGAGAATCACCTTCGCCTTGTCCCTCCTCACCTTGAGAAGCACCTTGTGGATCAAGGTAAATGGAGGGAAGGCATACAGGAGGCCTGGGGTCCACGGCCCCGAGAAGGCATCCCCCTGCAGCAAGCCCTGCTGAGGGGGGTGGGCATGAAACTGCTTCAGCTTGGTGTTTTCCCTGGAGGCAAAAGAGGCTACCATCGGTTTGCCCCAACGGGAGAACAGACTGTAAGCTACCTCTGGATGAAGAGACCACTTGTGGGATGTCTGGCCCAAGGGGCTGAGGGCATCCGTCAGATGAATCAAGGCTCCTGCCACATGGATGGCTAGGAGATCCACCTCCAACCGGCTCATGAGGGTCCAGATGCAGAGTGCCTCCTTGCACAGCAAACGGGAGTGCGTGCCACCCTGTTTGTTGAGACAGTACATGGTCGTGGTGTTGTCAGTCTGGCCTTGAACCACTTGACCCCGGAGCTGAGGAGCGAAAGCTGACAGTGCCAGTCTGACTGCTCTGAGCTCCAACAGGTTGATGTGCCATCAGGACTCCTCAGAGGTCCAGAGCCCCGTGGGCACTTTTGTCCCCCATATGGGCTCCCCAGCCTATGAGAGGTGTATCGGTCATGAGAATGACCATCAGCTCGGGGTGGATAAACGGGATCCCTTCCTGCAATTGGTCAGGGGCGGTCCACCATTGGAGAGCGTCCCACATCTTCTGTGTTACAGTGATCAGCTGGTCGAACTGACCATGGCACTGAGTCCACTGGGCAGCCAACTTCCACTAGAGGAGGCACATGTGCCATCGGGCCCAACAGACCACCGAGGTGCATGCCGTCATGTAACCCAGAAGGCGCAGAAAGTCCCGGGCAGGGCACAACTGCCCAACCAGAAATGATTGGGCAAAGGAGGAAAGAACCTCTGACCTGTCCGCTGGGAGCCGAGCTCTGGCTTGACAAGAGTCGAACTCTGCCCCGATAAAGCCCATCACCTGAGAAGGCACAAGTTCCAACTTGGCCTCGTTGATTAGGAGGCCAAGTTGGGAGCAGGTCTGGAGGGCTAGATCCCTGGCTCTCTTCACCTCCTGTAGGGAGTGACCTACCAGAAGCCAGTCGTCGAGGTAGGGTTAAATTCTGATCCCCCGACGCCACAGATGGGCCACCACCACTGCAATGCATTTGGTGAAGACCCATGGGGCCAATAACAGGCCGAACGGCATGGCTCGAAACTCGTATAGGGTCCCAACGACTCTGAAGTGGAAGAACCGCTGATGGGACAGACGGATTGGGATGTGAAAGAACGCCTCCTGCAGATCCAGTGAACAAAACCACATGTTTCGCTCCAAGGATGGAATGATCTGGGACAGAGTGACCATCCAAAAGGTGCGAGACTTGCGATATTGATTCAGGTTGTGGAGATCTACAATGGGGCACCAGCCCCCTGTCCGCTTGGGCACCAGGAAGTACCTGGAGACAAAGCCTGGGTCTGCTGGAGGTTCCGTCACAGGAGCTATTGCCTCCTTGAGGAGAAGATGAGCAACATTGTCTCGAAGAGCCAACTAGGTGTGAGCGGAAATCTGTTCCTCCCGAGGGGCGCGGGCTCAGCTAGGAGGGCACTGCTTGAACTCTAGAGGCAGTCCTTGACCGACCACTTTGAGAACCCACTTGTCTGAAGTGACAGCAGACCAGGCGGAAAGGAAGTGGCGGAGCCGGCCCCCCACGGGAGGACCCAGAGTTTTCGTGACGGGAGTATGGGTGGCAGCCCCCACCCAGTCACTGAGCAGGCTTGGAGAAGGCTCCAGAACCTGAGCCTCAGCCTCCTTTACGGGCCTGTTGGGGTCCAGGCTTGGGCCGAGGGCGCCAAGCTTGAGCCTGCTGCTGCTGATGCTGGTGCTGCTGTCCCCTTAGAAGGAGGACTGCTGAGCCCCAGGGGAAGAATGCCGAAAGGGCTTCTTCTTCTTCTGCTGGTTCTTGCCTGAAGAACCCTTTGCAGATGTGGAGTCCAAGGTGGCATTGGACTGCTCTTTGCGCTGAAGGTGACCGGCCACTCCTGGGCCGAACAAGTCAGTCCCAAGGAAGGGCACGTCGGCTAATTTGTGCTGAGTATCCGCCAGGAAGGAGGAGAGCTTCAGCGAAGCCTTCGGTGAGAGGCAAATGTGGCGGCCATCGAGCAGGCACAAGAATCCCCAATGTCAGGCAAAATGGTTCAAGGGGGTCCATGAGATAGCAGATGCCTTTAGAACATATTATACTAAGTTATACGCAGAAGACACAAAAGAGGGAAGGGAAAACATAGAGAGATTCCTGAGTTCGCTTAAACTACCGGGCCTAACTAGGGAGCAAGGGGAAAGGTTAGTGGGACCTGTGAGACCGGAGGAAATAAAGGAGGGGATTAAAAGGCTTAAGGTGGGTAAATGCCCGGGGTCAGACGGACTCCCTGCGGAGTTCTATAAATGTTTTGAAAACCAGATACAGACACTTCTGGGGAAGGTTTTTGATGAGGTCATGAGAGATGAGGCTGCGGCCCCTCCTTCTTGGGCCCAGGCGGTGATTTTGGTGATACCCAAGCCGGGAAACGACCCAACAAAATGCCCTTCATACAGACAGATCTCCCTATTGAACACTGATTATAAAATACTTACATCTCTTTTGGCCAGACGTATTCAGCAGTACCTCCCCTCTTTAGTACAGATAGACCAATCCAGTTTCATACCGGGCAGACAAGCACAGGATAATCTACGTAGAACAACACATATAATAGATCAAATCTCCATGCAAAAATTACCGGTGTTGATAGTAAGTCTTGACGCTGAAAAAGCGTTTGATAGGGTATTGTGGTTATTTCTGAAAGAGGTCCTTTCTCGGTTTGGGTTCCCAAGGCAGCTGATAACGGTTATATTTAAGTTATATGAATCTCCGAGAGCACAGGTCAGAGCGAATGGACATATCTCTGGGATTTTTAATTTAGAAAGAGGAACACGAAAGGGGTGTCCTCGCTCTCCACTACTGTTTGCCCTGTTCATTGAACCTCTAGCTCAGAGCATCCGTCAGTGCCCAGAGATAAAGGGCATTAATATGGGGGGACAAACCCACAAACTGGCTCTGTATGCTGATGATGTTCTTTTAATGCGTGGCAGACCCCTTGAAGTCTTTGCCAGCGGTATTCAGATGGCTGGATAAGTTTCGGGTTATCCGCTATAAATTGAATAATAATAAAGCGGAAATTCTCAGTTTCAATTTTACCCCAACTGAGGAGCTTAAAGTAAGTACCCATATTATGGGATCAGACAGAGATAAAATATTTAGGGGTAAAGTTGGGTAGGAACAATACACAATTGAAAGAACTGAACTATCCTCCTATAATAGCGCAGCTTAAAAGTGACTTTCAAAGATGATGGGTCCCTTCTACCCATGTCACTTAGTGCTAGGGCTCAAGCCCTTAAGATGAATGCATTACCAAGCCTTCTCTACTTATTTCAATGTGTCCCATGTCTGTTAACTCCAGCGGATCTGGAGACTTGGCAAGGTATGTTTTTCTCCTATTTATGGAAGGGTAAAAAACCTAGATTAAGAAGATCCTGCTTTATCTTCCTAAGGAAGAAGGGGGCCTTGCATTCCCATGCTTGCAGGGCTACTGGGTGGCAGCTCAGATGAGGGTTGCACTACTTTGGGGCAATCCGGGATACGACACCATTGGAAGCAAATAGATCTCTGGAAACAAAGGGATCCCCTTTGCAGGCGGTGATGTTTGAGCCTCTGGACCACCCAGGCTTGTCACAGGTCTCTCAGGTACAAGAGGCGGTGTTGGAAGGATGGAGGAGGAATAAGCAGGGGGCCACATTTGGGAATCTGTGGAGGTATGAATGGTGGGCATATGACCGTCAATTTACACCAGCAACGCTTGATAAGTGGTATCAGAAACAAGCTAGAAGGGTCTGTGCGCGCCTTATCAAATAATGTCGGGGAATACCCTACTGTCCTTTGACGCAATCCAAGAAAAATATGACCTGAAGCAGACAGATAAAATCAGGTATTACCAATTGAGAGACTATTTGAATATACAAATTAACAAGATAATGCTGGAGGCAGTGTTGGAAGAGAGGGCTATTTTAAAGAGTGGGGAAGGCCTGACCACGCCCACTCGCTGCTGCATAACAATTATGTGGGCAGATATGGCCAACACATCCCAGCACATAAAGAAAAAAATGGGAACAGGACTTAGTAATTCACATAACAGATAAACACTGGTCTCTAATGTGGAGAAGTACATGGTCAACTTCTAGTTCTTTGGTGTGGAGGGACTTCTGTTGGAAGTTGAGAACCAGATATTTCTTAGTACCAACACAAATGGTTCATGTGAAGGGAGGGGCCATGGCTGGGTGTTGGGGGGCTTGTGGAGAACAACATGCCTCACAGGCACATGTCTTTTGGTCATGTCCAGGTATCACTGTTTATTGGAGGGAGGTTACGAAACATCTAGAACAGATATTTGCAATTGAGACGCAGTTAGGTTTTGGGACTAATCCCAGGGGAAGTTAAAGATAAGGATGCCAGATACCTATGGAAGATCTTGGTTGCAGCAGCCCTGGGACTAATCCCAGGGGAAGTTAAAGATAAGGATGCCAGATACCTATGGAAGATCCTGGTTGCAGCAGCCCTAAAAATTATTACAAAGAATTGGTTGCAGCCGAGGACCCCGGGGGTAGGGGAATGGAAGGATATGGTTGAATCCATACATTTGACGGAAAGGTTAACGATCAATCTTAAGCAAAAGCCACAGATATATCAACAGAAATGGGCCAGATGGTTACTCCATAACAGTGGTTAAGAGTAAGATGCCTGAACTGTACTAAAGAGATACTTATCTTTTACACCACAGATAGAGAAGGTCCCCCAATAGACTCCTGTTATGGGTATTCGCTGGATGCCAGACAATTAGTTTTAGATAATGAAAGGACAGAACACATCCCAGACAGTAGCACCTACTGTTACTGTTCTAGTTAGATTGTAGTAAAGTTGACTACTATGAACCAGAAGTGCTGTAATATAACTGCAATGTTGTCAGTGCTAGGGGTTTTTACCCCAAAGAACAACATGTGATTCATGAAAATGATGTAACAAATGCTGACAAATGAAATATAATAAACTAAGTATAAAATAAAAAAAAAAAGAATCCCCAATGTCCAGGGCCGTCTGGAGCTGTTGTTTGGCAACAGCTCAGCCCTGGTCTTGGATCTGCTTGACAGTGGTCTGCATGTCCATGGGGAGATGTGGGAGGACTTCGTCTAATGACCCAAGGAGGGCAAGAGAGAAGTGTGCCATGATGACGGCTGAACTTGCCTGATGAAGGCCCAAGGAGGAAGCCGCATAGACCTTCTTCCTTGCAGAATGGTCCAAAAGCTTGGACTCTGTTGGGAGGTTGGTCAGTATCAGTAGAACTGCTAGTACGCCTGAACACAGAGGCAGTCACCAGACTCTTGGCCGAAGGGTGCTCTGTGAACCCCGCAAGGGACCCCATGGGCACCGCGTACTTGCGGGCCATGTGGACAGACAGAGCTGGACAAGAGGCAGGAAGCTGCCAAAGTTCGAGTGCCGGACCAACAGTGGCCTCGGCCACAGGAAAGGCCTCCGTTGGGGTATCCCCTCTTTTAAGGATGTCCGTAAGAGGGTACTCTGCCTTTGTCTGGATGGGTTCCAGGGGCATCCCTGTGGACTCAGAGATGAGGTGAAGGATTCCTTGGAAGGAGGAAGGACCTTTCTCCATCCCTAGGCCAACGGATGACTCATCATCCCCAGGGTGAGAGTGAAGCCCGGTGACGTCCGAATCCGAGGAGTCGGGATACAGAGGCTTGCCGCCCAAATCAGCCTCGACACGCCGAGGACGGTCAGGGGTGACAATGACCAATAAACGCTGGGGCAGCCCGGAGTCTGGTCTGTCTTCCTTCGAAGGAGCCCCACCCAAGGGCTGCTTAGGCAGCGATTCCACCACTATGGGTGGAGATGCCGGTTTAGGCCAAAAAAGTGGATTTGCCAGCCCTTCGGGCAGGGGAACCGAAGATTTTGGCTCCAGGAGAGTCTGCTTCAGCCTAGGAGGTGAAAGCCAAGTAACGGCCGGGGAGGAAGCCGGTGTCAGCTTGTGCCCGAACAAGATCAGCTGTTGCCACATGAGCTCCTTCTAGCACCGGAGTTTTCCACCGGAGCCTCTCCTCATCCGAGGAGGACGACCGATGGCATCGCTTCTTCTTAGAGCGCTTATGGCTCTTCCTTGGCCTGTTGGTCGAGGAGGTTCTAGACCTCGACCAAGATCGGGCGGGCCAACTCGGTTGCTCCGGAGACACCGGCAGAAAGTACAGTTACGTAAGAACTTACCGTAACATTAGATCTTCAAGAACAGAACACCATCAGGACTGAAGCCAGCAGGCGCCAGGACCCCACGGAAAAATTCTAGCTAGCAGTATCCAGCAGGGAACCGCCCCTGACGTCGGCCCCTCCCTAATGTCAGGCATCATATAAAAGGGGGCGGTCCCCCAGCATCCCCAGTTCCCCGCCAGAGACTCCCAGTCCAAGGGTGACATCTGAAGGGAAGACCGAGAATCCGCTTCCAAAGGAAGGTTTGTAATAGGCGTCAAAAGATGCAGTAGCCTAGAAACTAGGTCAGAAGACTCAACCTCCGGGGGGTAGGTGCGAGGGGAAACTACCTGCTGCAAGAGCTGTTCTCGAAGATCTACTGTTACGGTAAGTTCTTGCGTAACTGTACTATCTTACTTTGAGAAACAGCTCTTGCAGCAGGTTACACCATTAGGACTGATTCCCAAGCAGTAAGGGAACAATTTGTTATCGGGAGGAGTATAGGACGGATGTCTCACACTTCAGGACAAAAGTCCTTGAAGGACCGTCAAGCCAAAACCAGCTCTGTGTCTGAAGGCAATATCCAAACTGTAGTGCCTGATGAAGGTATGTACAGTGCTCCAGGTTGCTGCCGCACAGATGGCTGAAGTGGAGACATTTTTGAGCACAGCGAATGAGGTAGCCACCCCCCTTGTAGAATGACCTCTTACCAGTCTCGGTAAAGTCTTGTTGTGCTTCTGGTAACAGAACATAATGCACTTTACCAGTCATTGGAAATGGGAGTACCAGGCATCCTTTGTGCGTAGGAAACAAAGAGCTGGTCTGACTTACGATGTGCTTTGGTTCTGGTCAGGTAATATCTGAGACACCTATGCACATCCACAGTGTGCAACAGGGTCTCCCCCCGTTACAGTGATTTGGATAGTACACCGGCAGGGCTATATCCTGGTTGAGAGTGACAGCTGAGACCACCTTGGGAAGGAACTTAGGATTTGTTCTTAAGGACACCCTGTCCTCGTGAAAAAAACAAATAAGGATCCTTGCCCATAAGTGCATGAAGCTCAAAAATTCTTCTGGCCGAAGAAACAGCAACTAAAAGGAGTGTCTTCCAAGTGAGGAGACGCAGCTCGCAATCTGCGGCTGGTTCAAAAGAAGGCAGAGTAAGCTGCTCTAGAACAAAAGGAAGATCCCAAGGTGGAACAGGGTCTCTGATGGGAGGTCTCAATTGCAGGATGCCGCGCAAAAAGGCGCGAGAAGCCTCTAGTTGAGCTACAGACCTGTGACCTATTGGAGAGTGATACGTCAATATGGCGCATAGGTGAACCTTAATGGAGGAGTAGGCAAGACCCGCCTCATAGAGGGATAGGAGGTAGTCTAAAATAGACCTCTCAGAACAATCCAATGGGGTCAATCCCAGAGCTTGAGCCCAGATACAAAATCTGCGCCACTTCATGGCATAAGTTGCATGAGTGGAGGGTTTTCTGGCTGCTACCAGAATGTACGCAACTTCCTGAGATACTGCTATGTCCTTAGGAGCCGGGCATGCAGATTCAGAGACCGAAGGTCCAGATGGACCAAGGAGCCTGCCTCCTGGGTCAGAAGATGAAAGCTGAATGGCAGAGGCACCGGAGGTTCCTGGGCCAGCTGATGTAAGCGAGGGAACCAAATTTGCCTGGGCCAAAAGAGCGCTACTAGAATCAGACACGCCCACTCTTGTCGAAGTTTCAGTAGAACCCTCTGGGAAGGGCAGGAAAGCATAGAGAAACCTGCCCATCCAAGAGAGGGACGATGCATCTCGCCAGAAAACAGCAGGCCCTGGATCTAGCGAGCAGAAATTGGGCAGTTTTGCGTTGGATGGGGATGCAAAGAGGTCTAATTCTGGTGTCCCCCATCTGCGGAACAGGTCCTCTGCAACTTCCTGAAGCAGTTCCCATTCGTGGACTCTGGCCTGTGATCGGCTTAGACTGTCCGCAATAGTATTGTCCACTCCGGGAATATGCACTGCAGTAATATCTGCGCCGTGTTGCAGTACCCAATTCCAAACCCTTTGAGCCTCCCTGCAAAGGGGGTAGGAATGAGTGCCTCCTTGTTTGTTGAGATAATACATCACCACGGTATTGTCTGTTTGTACCAGAAGAGTACCTGGTGGAATCTCCGTATGGAATGCCTGTAGGGCATGTAGGATGGCGCTCGTCTCCAGAATATTTATGTGAAGACGGGACTCTGGAGACGACCAACAGCCTCGAGTCCTGACCCCGTTGAGGTGAGTTCCACATCCGGACCCTGAGGTGTCTGTGGAGAGAGTCGCTGAAGGAGGTGACGCAATGAAGGGGACTCCCATCGAGAGGTGGCCTGGGACAAGCCACCAATGTCAGTCTTGGATGACTGCGTTCATGATCCAGACTGGGTGCTGCAGATGATCCTGCTTTTGGTCCCACTGTGCCCTCAGCATCCACTGGGTGACCTGCATATGGAGCCAAGCTAGGGGGACCATTGCAATGGCAGCCGCAATGTGTCCAAGCAGGCAAAGGACGGTCCGGGCTGGTACCATCTTCTTTTCCTTTATGTCCCCTATGAGGGATTTGATGCATTCCGCCCTGTCCTGAGGAAGGAATGCCCTTTCCCGAGTGGTGTCCAGAATTGCTCCTATGAACTGCAAATTCTGAGACAGGACAAGGTGTGACTTCTCCTGGTTGATAGTGAAGCCCAGCGAAAGGAAGAGAGAACAGGTATCTTGTACTGCGGACATCAGGGCCTCCCATGAGGGTGCCATGAGGAGTCAGTCGTCTAGATAAGGAAACACACAGTGGCACTGTTTCCTGAGAGCTGCTGCCACGACTGCCATACACTTCATGAATACTCAAGGTGCCGAAGACAGCCCGAAAGGGAGGGCTCGGAACTGGTAGTGGCGTTCCAGAAACTCGAAATGCAGAAACTTCCAGTGCGCTCAAGCGATCGGGAGATGTAGGTAAGCATCCTGCATGTCCAGTGATGCCAGCCAAGCACCCTCTTTGAGCATAGAATGAGACCTGGTAGGGTCACCATGCGGAAATGCCTGTACAACACAAATGTGTTGAGGTCGCTGAGATCCAAGATCGGGCGCAAGTCCCATGTTTTCTCTGGAACCAGGAAGAAGTGAGAATAGTAACCTTTTCCTCTCTGGTTTGGTGGGACGTATTCTATGGCCTCCTTGTCGAGGAGGGCCAAGATCTCCTGCTGAATAAGCAGGGCATGCTGACCCAAATAGCGGGAGAGCAGGGGAGGTCTGGATGGTGGGCGATTGAGGAACTCTATAGCGTGACCTCGTTCAACTAACTAACACCCACCAGTCGCAGGTTATCCTCTGCCATCCCGAAAGGTGATGAGAGATGCGACCTCCAACCTTCTCGACCCTTTGATCCAGAGGAGGGGCGGAGGCCGGGAAGGAGTCATGCTGTGGTGGTGTTGGACCCCGCAGGCTGGGCTGCTTTGGGATGCTTTGGGCCCTGGCCCGAGGGGAACCTGGCCTGATTTTTGCGACCAAAGTTGCCCCTGGCTTGCTGGCAGAACATGGCTGTTGCCATTGTTGGCGGCCACAAAAATGATTTTGGTTCCTATGAAAGGAACCAGATTTTGGTCTGTACATGGCCTGTATAGTCCTGACTGCCTTCCCAGCGTCCTGCAGTTTGGTGATGACCTTCTTGGACTCCACACCAAACAGGATCGCTCCATTATAAGGGACATCCAGGATGTTCTTCTGGACGTCCGGGGTAAATCCGGAGAGACTCAACCACAAGCGTCTCCGGAGACAAACGTCTGTGGCTGCTCCCCTAGCTGCCGAGTCCGCTGAGTCGTAAGCAGCTTGGAGAACCTGGGTCCCCATGTCTGACCCAGTTTGGAGGTGGTTCAGCAGCTCCTCCTTTTCACCATCCGGAAAGTCTTTCAGAAGGTCTTGGCCCTGTTCCCAAAGGGTGTTCTGAAACTGCACCATGTGCATCAGACAGTTTAGAGACCTAATTGAGCATGTAGCAGCCGCATACATGCGTCTTCCCATAGAATCTAACTGCTTAGATTCCTGGCCCGGAGGGTGGGTACTCAAATGCTGAGGCCGCTGGGACCCATCATGAGATGCAGTGATGATCAGAGAGTCGGCCAGGGGTTGTTGCGCCTAAAACAGGTCCTTCGTGGGAGCCCTGTAGAGGCGGTCAGCCTTCTTCAGAACAGTCGATGTGGAATGCGGATGCTTCCAAGCTGCCTTGGTGACGTCTGTAAAGGTGTCCCCCAAAGGTGGGATCACCACAGGCTTCGGGTCCTTCTGCCTGAGGAAACTGGCAAGGTGTTGTCTCTCGGGGTCTAAGTCTTCCGTCTCCCATCCCATATTGTCCTGTATGTGCCTCATGATTTCTGAAAAGGAGGGATCATCCGGAGGCGACCTTGGAAGGTCCTGTGGGTCTGGTGATAGGGGACTGAAGGGAGATGGAGACCTGGAGGTGTCGGACGTATCTGGTCTGGAGTCATCTCTCGGTGAGTGACGTCTGCCCCTGGGTCGCTTTGGACTCAGGGACCCTAAGGGAGAGCATGATGGGTGTTTTCTGTCTCTTGATCAGCCCCGAGGAGGTGGAGTTGGTTCCTTGGGGGTCGGGGGTTTGGAACCTTCAGCGTCCAGAGGAGGAGGTGGTGGTGGTGGTTGAGGCTTAGGGGAACCACGTCCTTCCTTATGGTTTCTCACCAGAAGGTGAACAGTTCTCTCACCTCCTGAATATTCATACCTGACGATGGGCCCGGTGTCAGTGTGGGCCTGTCGCCAGGATCGGGTGTCGGGTCGCGGTGAACCACAGGGTCCCGCGACGGCTCCCCGGGTAGGCCAGCATCCTCCGTGTTGCCAGTCTGGTCATCCGGCAGTGCGGTAGCCTCTTCACCGGAGGACCCGACGTCCCGGGGTCCCCCGGAGTCTGTATTACTGTCGTCAGGGTAGTCTGTTTTGTGGGCGCTGGGTCGGACGCCTTCTTGGTCTCCATCGTCCGCTTAAGGGATGTAAGCTCAGCAGTCTTCCTTTCAGGGACCTTTGGAGGTTGGGAGAAAGACTTGAAGTTGGTGTCCCAGCGTCAGTCAGATGCACCACCCGATTTAGAGGAAGACTTTTTGTGCCTGTCCGAGGAATCCTGCTTGGTGGCATCTGGCGCTTGAACGGTCTCGAGCGGGTGTAGGGAGGCAGAGGAGCCCCCTGAAGACCTTACCTTTACCGGGGAAGGTTGGGAGTGAGTCCAGGAAGGAGAGCTATCAGACTGGGTAGAGCTGGAGCTGGCCCTGGATTCGGAGGCCCTGCTGGGGATCTCGCCCTATCAGAGACCAGATGCTTGTCCCGGTGTTTCCCTGACTTGTGTGAAGAGTCCCCTTTGGAGGAAGGTCTTTTCTCCATTTTTTTAAATTTCTCCTCGAGGAGGAATCCCTGAAGGGCCTTTTGGCGGCGGATCCAGGTCCTGCTATTGAATTGCTGACAGATTGAGCAGGCCTGGGTGTCGTGCTCTGCGCCCAGGCACCTGACACAGGCCGAATGATCGTCCGCAAAAGGGATCTGTTTGCCACAGGCACTTGGAGGGATGTCCTTCGAAAGAAGGAGTAGGAGAAGCAGACATGGATTGAGGTTTTTGTCAAAAAAAGATTTCACACGTCGTATCAATAATGCAGGCATCCGTGAGGCCGATGCTGGCGAGTCGATGGCAGGAAAAGAACTGGGGGTGCTGGGGGACTGCCCCCTTTTATATGATGCTTGATGCCAGGGAGGGGCCAACATCAGGGGCGGTCCCCCGCTAGATACTGCTAGCTAGAATTTTTCCATGGGGTCCTGGCGCCTGCCGGCTTCAATCCTAATGGTGTAACCTGCTGCAAGAGCTGTTTCTCGAAGTAAGATCTGGTGACTTCTGAGGGTCTGGAACCAGGTCCTCGATGGGAACACCAGCAGGCTGGGTCTCCTCATCGGGGAAGACAAGGACCGGAGTACTTTCCAAGGAGTCGTTGGCCAGGGCCAGTGACAGAGGGTTGATGGGGTCAATAGGTCCAAAAAACCAGCGGCCGAAGAAGCGATCTCGACCGAGGTTGAGACTGCATGCTCCTGGGACTGGGACCTCTCTCGGTCCCAAGAGCGTCTTCGCCGAGAGTCCGAGACGAAGACTTACTCTGTTCCTTCTCCCGCTTATGGGATCGGGAGGTCACGGAGGACTACAGGCGCCTCCCAGGTGGGAGAGACTGGCACAACTCGGAAGGGCCGAGAAGGTGGAGCCTAGGCTGAGCAGAACGAAGAAGCTCAGAGAGTCGGCTGCATGAGCCACTTCTTCCTCGAACATCTGCATGCGTTCCAATTGCTCGGCGGAACCTGCAGCCGCAGAAACTGCCCACCTAGCCTCCTTGGACTTCACCAGAGGGTTCCTTTTCTCCGGTCTCCCCAATTTCAAACGTGCCAGCCAGGCAGTCATCCAGAACAATGGGATGGAAGGCCAAGCAAAAGCTGCAGGACGAGGTGTCATGGCCGATACCTAGGCAGTAGACGTATGTGAGGTGGGGATCGGTGCACGACATCTTCTGGCCACAAGGACACCGGCGAAATCCGGGGTAAGATTTTTCTTCCATAATTGAAGACGCAAAGGCACAATCGCTAACTCAAACAAGTTTTAATTTTGGTAAAACTGAGGTTTTGAAAGCCAGGGCCTACAAAATGCGAGGCAACCTGAATCTTCCAGCGGAAGGGAAGATCTGGCATCATGGGACGAAGCCAAGGTATATACCACCCGGGTGGGTGGGAGCAGCCAGCTTGAAGACTTCCAGTGATCCTTAAATGTTGAAAGGGGCATGCCACTAAGTGTGGATGAACAACACATCCACAATCCTAGAAGAGTGGGATTCAATTTCAGGACAAATTATTTCAGAGTAAATATGTACCTGGGTCAGAAAATCTAGGAGCCACAGGGACTCCTAACAATTTTTTTTTTAACCCTTGCTTCTTATAAAGTGAGGGGTTCAGTAGTCTTTTTGAGGTATAGAAATGTCACTGAAGTACTTCAGAGAAAAAGTGGTGGACACCTAGAACAGACCTCCACAGCATGTGGTATTAGCCGATAGTATAATGATCTTCAAGTTCAGGCATGAGTAGTAGTAGTTTATGCTCCTGAGGTTAGTCACCTCATCCCAGTTCAGCTTGACTAACAAATTCCTAGCCCCGACAGCTGCACTTACCCTCACCTTAGACCCGGGGATCTGATGGGGTTGCAGGATCCAGCATTACTTTTGTCTTCATCCTGGTCCCTTCCACTTTTCCTACTTGTTCCCCTTATTTCCACCAGCCCATTGAAGCTGCACAATCATCTGGTGGCCTCATATCCATGCAGCATGCCCCAAAGGGACAGCAAACTCACTGGGCCACCACTGGGGTAAACTGCAGTGGCAAACCACAGTCCCACCCACCCTAGGCAGGGAAACTCTTCTCCAAGCAGTTCTTGCCCAGTCATTGGCCATTTAATGTCAGCAACAAGAGTCTGCTCCCGAACTCAGGTCCCCGGCACAAACCCCTGCTGGGCCACCAGTTGGCAGCTTGGCAAGTACTGAAGAAAAAGGGGTGAATGTTCCAACTGAGCTGAAGGAAGGGATCAACTTGATTTAACTGGTGTTTTTTTCCCCTTAACCGAATGTAGGAGTACATGCCTTGAATCCTTGTTCAGACCATAAAGGTAACAGAGTCTGTCGTTTTACGCTTCTTTCCACTGAAAAGCAGGCCACAGTGCAAAAAAACAAACAGAGATTCTGAACATAGAAACATATAAGTTGATGGTAGTAGGAGACCACTAGGTCCATCTAGTCTGCCCACTTGTTTTAGACCCATTTTGACACTCTAGTGGCCCTTTGTAGTCAGGGCTCCCTTGTGTCTATCCCATGCATTCTTGAATCCCCCGACAGTGTTTACCTGAAGACCTGAATAAAATGAGCCTGGAAAAAAAAATACTCACTGTAGTAATGTTGTTTCTTCCAAGGGATCCCTCACTATACTTATTAGCTGCATTCATTCCCCAGGAATGAGCAGCCCTGGAGATTTGGAACTTTATGTTAATGACGGAACTGTAGAATGAAGTTCAAACTGTGCTGTGTGGTCACACCCATCCCTGCTTTTTAACATCATATTTATTTCTAGACTTAGTGTGAGCTGTGACAATTAAAACTAGCTAAATGGCTATCAAAATATTTTAAATTTTTCCACAAATGTTGAAACACGGCAGAACTTACATAGTTTGAAAAACAAAATTAACTCAAACCACTGAGCAACAATTGCAAAGACACTGTAACAAGTAATGCTCAAGCAAAATAGAGAAGTACCAGTTCTTCTCTGAAACTTTTACTAGTTACTAGAAGGGGAGGCAGGAATTAAGGATTGGCAAACACAGTGAAGGAGCTCTTGGAAGAAACATTACTACAGTGAGTAGTTTCTTCTTCTAACTTCAGGAATCCCTCACTTACATTTAACAACTGCAGACTCCACAGCAGGACCCTGGGAGGCTGGGTACAGAACCTATTTAGGGAAAAGGTTCTGCAAGACGGCACTACCAAAGCTGGACTCTCATCTGGACTGTATATCCAGATAGTGTTTTGTGAAAGTGTGTATTGTTTTCAAGGCAGCTACTTTACAAATTTCTTGCAGGGGGATACCCCTTGATGCCGCCAGAGGCAGAGGTGACTCTTGCAGAGTGTGCCATATGTCCTCTAGATGGCAATTTATCAGGTTTGCCATAAAGGAACTGTATGTAGGAAACTATCCAACAAGTTATCCTGGATGCTGGTTTGCCTTTTCCCACTTCACCTTCAGTGACAAACAACTGAGTGCTAGTGGACCTGATATCCTTTTTGTGGTCCAGAGAGTAATTCAGCACCCTCTTGACATTAAGGTAGTGGAGCTTTTGCTCCACTGAGCTGAATTTTTCTGTAAAGAAAACAGGAAGGACTGACTGATTCAGGTGGAATTCAGATACCACTCTGATGAGGATTCCGGTTTGTCCTCTGAACTACCCTGTCCCTATGAAAAATTATGTAGTTTGAATCTATGCAGAGGGCTTGCAGCTCGCTCACCATCTAGCAGATGTCATTGCCACTAGGAAAACTGTTTTCCAGGTAACATACTTAAATGCAGCAGTGGTCATAGGCTCAAAAGGAGCCTCCATCAACTGGACAATTCACACATTCAAGTCCCAGGGTGGAACAGGGTCCCTCACTTGGGGAAGAGACATGTGATTAAGGGCTTTAAAAAATGTTTGAAAATAGATTGTAAGGCCAATGATCTGTCTTTGCTAGATGACATGCAAGCTGACACTGCTTCCAAATGCATCGCCGGGGCTGAGGACTGGAGGTGGACCAGGTAGTCCCGGACTGTAGAAATAATTGCCCAGATGGGGTTAATCCATCTAGGAGCACACCAGAAGGAAAACATTTTTCATTCTGAAGCATAAGTTTTCCTTGTTGCTGGTTTCCCGGAAACCTTCGACACTTTCATTACCTTATCTGAAAGCTTTAGCCTGAAGAACTCTAACTCTTCAAGAATTGTGCTCTGAGGCATAGACTTCTCAGGTCTGGGAATGTTATCCTGCCTTGAGACAGTGTCAGCAGATTGTATTTCAGTGGCAGATTGACAGGAGGCTTGTTGGAGAGGGACAGGAGCATGGAGTACCAAGCCTGCCTGGCCCAGTCTGGTGCTATGAGAATCACTGTTGCCGACTCCCTTCTCAACTTTATGAGCATTCTCAGTAAGAGTGGCAATGGAGGAAGGCACACAGAAACTTCCCTAACCAGTCCAGGACTAGGTACATCCTCTGGGACTGAAAACACCACTGGGGGTCTGCAAAAAAGTAAGAGCTGGCTGTTCTTCCAGGAAGAAAAGAAAAAAAATTACTCACCATAGTAATCTTGTTTCTTCAAAGGGATCACTCATTATGATTAAACTGATGCAGTCAGCCTCCTGTGTTGGACTGCCCGGAGAGATTGAATTATATGCAAATGATGGAACTCTCAACTGGCTCATGCCAATTTCAAACTGCTGCCCTAGCAACTGCTGCACTCTGAGTGCTTCAGAATCTTACGTAGCCTAAACTGGGTGCAAGACCCACTATCTAGAATAATATTCCTATAAAATAATTTTTTGTCCTCTCAGGTCAAAAAAACATCCCAAGAAGTAAACCTAAAAAAACTGAGATCACAAGGGAACCAACTGGTTAACGAAAGGTGAGTCTCTAACCTGACCTATATGGAAAAATATCCTAAAACAGGGATGCAGAATAACTTTCATAGGTTTTAGTAGGGGAGGCAGGGTGAGTGCTTTAAAGGATACCTAAACAACATTTTGACAACAAACAATTCAAAAATCTGACTCCGTAGGTAACTAAAGGAAAGGCTGCTGTATTCATTAATGCTAAAACTACATTTACATAATTCACCTAAATGTGGTTCCAGAGTATTTGAAAATTGTAAAACCAGCCTTCCAATTTCAAAAAAACTGTCTGCCTGCTTCCTAAAATGGCCGCCAAATGTGTTATGTGATGACATCACTGGAGCCAAAGTCAGAGAGATATACAGTATGGCTCTCTATAGTGCTAACTAGTTCTTTTTTCCTTTTGTATAGAATTGTTTTGCCCAAATGATCAAAAGCATGTGCATTATTTTGTATAATGCACATGTCAGGCTATGGTTCTGTTCATTTTGTTTACTTTAACATGCTGAAAATGTGTTTTAATCCAAGCGACTTTCTCTGTGGCAAACCACAGTGCAGTACAAATCTTGAATAACCTGGTGGTCTAGTGGTTATGGTGGATCCAGGATGATAGAATGGGGGTGCTGGGGTGGTGTTCATGCTTAATATGCACTTTTTAACATTTTTATTAAACCTTTATATTTTCTGCTACTGTTCTTTTCTAGTACGTTTTTGACAGAACCTACAAATGTAATCCATAGTTCAAATGTAAACATTTGTACAATCCATTAATCAGACTTCTTCAACAAAGTGAAATGCAGCAGCAGCAAGCAGATACGTTACTATGTGTGTGTGTGGGGGAGGGTTGCAGCCACACCCTTCACCACCCCCTAGAGCCACCACTTTTTTGTAGCAAATTTCTTGTGCAGTCCAATGTTAGAGTTCATACTTTCTCAAAACTCAAATATATGCTTGTCTTGTTTTCTTCTTCCATGGGATATAATAAGAAAAATAATAATAATCAGCATTTATATAGTGGTTTTCATACACATTGTATCCCAAAGTGCTTTACAAGCAATACTAGACTGGTAGTGAAGTGGCTGAACATGTAGTGGCAGCCATTTCATACATTAATATCCACACAGCCTTGGACAACTGCATGAACTGGTTTTGTGAGAAAGGGAATGTTGGCCAGGACAACGGGGTCAGGTAGTGATCAAGGTGCTGGCAGACCCACATCTTATTTCTCACAGTAATCTGCTCATATTTCTCCCATTCTGTCTTCCCCTTCCCTGAATATAGCAGTACCTTGCAAGAGTGGCCTTCTCAGCCCCCTTCTGATATTCATTCTTCACTATTCCTCTTCACACCGAAACCTGGTGAGCTCATCACCCTTCTGCATCATGAATGCAAGTAGTACAGTCCCTGTTTTATTTTGACATATCAGATATAAACATATCTTTATAGGAAGTCAGGCTCATAGCAGCAGAGAACAAGGGGAATGATGGGCTTTCCTTAAAAGATCTAGGCTACCTTTGATTAGGCACTATTAAATCATGGGTGTGCACATCATTATGCACGTCATTTAATAGTGCCTAATCATAGGTGGCTTAGATCTTATATGGGTAGGAAAGCCTATTTTTCCACTTCAACCATGCTGCTATCAGTCTGGCTTACCAGATCATGTTTATTATTAATATAGAGGGGGAGGAGTAGCTCTCTATGTAAAGGAAGGGATAAAGGCAACCGAACAAAAGAGTAAACAGGGAGGAGAGGAGGCACTGTGGGTCACCTTGGAGACTGGAAAGGGCACCACAATCCGCACAGGGGTTGTGTACAGACCCCCATGTCAGGGGGAAGGAATGGACAAGGATATGATGGAAGGCATTCTTAGAATGGCAGAGAAAGGGGAGATACTGTTGATGGGAGACCTGAATATGCAGATGTTAACTGGAGCACATTTGCTGCAGCCACATCCAAGAGCAGGGCCATTCTTGGCCACAGGTGGCAGGCATTAGACAGCTAGTTTTGGAACCCACTGTGAGGGAGCAATCTTAGACCTCGTACTCTCAAACGGGGCAGTGAGAGGATCTCAGATCTAGAAGTAGGTTGCCATCTGGGGACAAGTGACCATCAAACAGTGTGGTTCACGTTAAACTCAGCTACAGAGTCAAGCCATACAAAAGTGAGGTACTGGACTTTAGGAGGGTTGACTTTGGCAAGATGGAGAGTGCCTCAGAAAAGCACTAGCAAACAGGCTAGAAGGAGGTGTGGAGCAACAATGGGGAATTATCAAACTGCCATCACAGAGGCAACAAGCCTTTGTGTGAAGCAAATAAACAAATCAAAACGAAAGAAAAAGCCACTATGGTTCTCAAAAGAGGTAGCTGTGAAAGTCAGGAAGAAAAAGATAGCATTCCGGAAGCATAAGGAAACACAGAAGGAGCAGGACAGAGAGCTGTGCCAGTTAAGGCAGAAAGAAGCAGGGAGGGAAGTCAGAATAGCAAAGGCCCAAACTGAGGAAAAGATAGCCAACTCAGTTAAGAAGGGGGATAAAACCTTTTATAGGTACATCAGCGAGAGTAGAAAGACAAAGGGAGGAATAGTGAGGCTGAATAGAATGAACGGTGGGTGGGCAGAGGGGGACAGTGAAAAAGCAGGAATACTGAATGAATATTTCTGCTCAGTATCCACAAAAGAGGAGGGGGAAGTGCCTAATCCAATTAACAGAAGCACTCTTGATAGGGGGGTCGATCCCAGTCCTTTCACAGAAGAAAGGGTTCTGCAAGAAATCCTAAAACTGAAGGTGGACAAAGCAATGGGTCCTGATGGAAATTCACCCCAGAATTCTAAAAGAATTAAGGAAGGAACTAGTGAAACCACTGGCTACTCTTTTTAATAAATCATGGGAGGATGGTGTGGTACCGAGGACTGGAGGAAGGCGGATGTGATTCCCTTCACAAAAGTGGGACCAAGACACAGGCAGGAAACTACAGACCTGTCAGTCTGACCTCTGTGGTAGGGAAAGTGATGGAGTCACTCTGAAGGAAAGAATAGTTGAGTACCTAGAGGTCAGTGGAGCACAGGATCCAAGGCAGCATGGGTTCACAGCGGGAAGGTCATGTCAGACCAATCTAATAGATTTCTTTGACTGGGTGACCAAGTAGTAGACCAGGAGGGGCTGTGGACATGGCCTACCTAGACTTAGTAAGGCATTTGACACAGTCTCACACAAAAGACTGATAGTCAAATTAACCAGCCTGGGAGTGGGTCCTGGTGGTAGCCTGAAAACATTGGCTGGACAACAGGACACAGAAGGTAATTGTAAATGGAGTCCACTCTGAAGAAAGGCGGTTACTAGTGGGCACGCAGGTTCAATACTAGGTCCAGTCCTTTTAATGTCTTCATCAGTGACATTGCAGAGGACTGAAGGAAAGTATGCCTTTGCAGATGACACAAAGATCTGCAACAGGGTTGATACACAAGGAGGCGTGGAAAGGATGAAAAGGGACTTGGCAAGGTTGGAGGAATGGTCAAAGTATGGCAGCTAGGATTCAATGCAAAAAGTGCAAAATAATGCACCTGGGAAACAAGAACCCAGGAAGAATACACAATGGGTGGGGAGGTAGTAACAACAACAAAACAGGAAAGGGACCTGGGGTAATCATATCAGATGACCTTAAGGTTAGCAAGCAATGGAGAAGGCAGTAGGGAGGGCCGGGGTATACTGGGATGTATAGGAGAGGCATCAGCAGCAGAAAACAGGAAGTTGTTATCCTCTGTACAGACAGTTGGTGAGACCCCATCTGGAATACTGTGTCCAGTTCTGGAGACCCCATCTCCGCAAGGACATAGACAGGATAGAGGCAGTCCAGGAGGGCAACTAAAATGGTGCAGGGTCTGCAAGAGAAGCCGTATGAGGAGACTAAGGAGCTTAATATGTATACCTTGAGGAAAGAAGGGAGAGGGGTGAGATGGAAACTTTCAAGTACCTCAAGGGAATCAACAAAGTCAAAGAGGGTAGCATCTTTCAGAAAAAGAGACTTGCAAGAACAAGAGGACACAATTTAAAGATAGAAGGAGGCAGTTCAGGGACAATGTGAGGAAGTATTATTTCACAGAGAGGAGTGGATGCATGGAACAGCCTTCCTGAGGAAGTTGTGGGTCTAAAACTGTGGGAGAATTCAAGAATGCATGGGACAGACGTAAGGCAATTCTTGTGGGGGGCAGGAAGATATAGGCTGTTGGTTAACTAGGATCTGCGGCCTATCCTGTAGGTAGGGAAATGGGCAGACTAGATGGGCCTAGCGGTCCTTATCTGCCGTCAAAGTCTATGTTTCTATGTTTCTATGTAATATGTAAATATAACATGGAAGACTGTACTAAACACATTCATGATGCGGAAGGGTAGTGAACTCACCAGTTTTTGGTGTGGGGGGCAGGTAAGAAGAATGAATGCCAGAGAGGGACTGAAGAGGCCATTCCAGCAGGGTGCAGCTATATTCAGGTTAGTTGAAGATATGAAGGAGGATGCTGAGCAGATCACTGTGAGATCTGAAATGTGGGGCTGCCAGCATTGCGCTCACTACCTGACTGTGGATGAGAGTAGCCAGCGATGACAAATACTCAGAGTGGCAGGGCTGCACCTAAACTGTTACTTGAAATCAGTGTAGGGAGATTGCCATCAGGTGGGGGTGTTGACGTTTGTTAGGACAGTATTAAGAGAGTTGTGTATAGCTCATTCAAGATTTGGAAGGGTGGTAACCAGCCAACTCACATTGTGGAGTAGAGCACAGAAAAGTACTGGAGAAGAATTGCTGGGAACTTTCCCGTGGGGTTCTGCAGATAACAGGTAAAGGAGTGGACTGACACTGGAAGTCAGGTGGATTCGCTCAAGGTATTAGTATGCCTCTCCTGCTAATAATATTGTTATCCATTGTAAGTGCAGCCCTTAGGAGAGCACGAACAGCAGGTTTTCTGATGGGTCATGATGCTTATTGCTTGGCCCTCCAGGAAGACCTAGTTGTTGGTTGATGAGAGGGGAAAAAACACAACAGGGAACTGTAATACAACCTTCACTGTGCAGAAGGGTGGTGATCCACTCAATGTTTACTGTGGGTGCAGAAGTCAGACACTGAGAATGTGGACTGGAGAGTGATTTGGGAGGCATAGTCTAACAGTACCAGCTAATGATGTGTATCAGTATAGGAATGCACAACTCTCTGAGGTACAACATTACAATCTGAGGTGTGATAATTCTCTTTATGGGACTGCAAGCTCATATGCAGCCCCAGGCAGTACTAAGGACAGGGTATGGATGGTGGGGTGTTCAACAGAAGGCAGGCTAGGTGCAGGGGGTTCACATGGAAAAGGAAAGCCTTATCTGTGGATTAACAAGAAACCATGAGCTTTGGAACTGAACAAGACCGGTACTTTGCTGTGTGACTCTGAGCTAGTCACTAAACTTCCTTGTGCTCCCAGGCCACACCCGTAAACAAGCTTTCAGCTTAGTGTCTCTCTCCTGGTTAACAAAAAAACAAAACTCAGTGCATCATATAACCACTAGATCATCAGGTATTTGAAGTGTTGTACTGTAATGTAGTTTGCCAAAGAAAAAGTCAGCTGGATTGCCAAACATTTTCTGCAAGTTAAAGTAAACAAAATGAACAAAATCATAGCCTAACATGGGTACTGATCAAAATAATCCATGAGGTAATACATGGTGTTGATCATTCTGGTACAACAATTCAAAATAAAGAGGGAAAGAAGAACTAGTTAACACTAGAGAAATATATGTGGATCTCTGTCTCAGGTGATGTCATCATGACTCATCACTTAACACACTTGGCAGACATCTTAGGGAGAAACCAAGGCTGTTTTCTGAAAGTGAAAGGCTGATGTTTACATTTTTCAAAAGCTATGAAACTGCATTTAAGTGATTTACATAAATGCAGTTTTAACATAAATGTAAACAGCAGCCTTTACTTTACCTCGCAATGAAGCCAGATTTTAGAGTTTGCAGTTTTAAAAAATTGCTTGTTTAGGTACCCTTTAATCATAATGAGTGATCCCTTTGAAGAAACAAGATTACTATGGTGAGTAATTTTTTTCTTCTAACCCCAGGAATCACTCATTATGATTAAACTGATGCATACTACCAAGCAGTACCTTTGGAGGTTGGGCAGAAAAACCTATTTAGGAAACAGGTTCTGTAGCACTGCTATACCAAACCTGGCATCACTTCTGGATTGCAGATCCAGGCTGTAATGCTTTGTGAAGCTGTGTACTGTTTTCCATGTAGCAACTTTGCAGATTTCCAACAGTGGAATTTCCCTTGAAGCAGCTGTGCCCCTGGTGTAATATGTTCTTAGGCCCAACATACCACTATCCAGCGAGCAAATGTACATTTTGTGGCAGCTCTGCCCTTACCTACCTCTCCATAGGTAAGAAAGAGCTGTGCCTGACCTAGTCTAAGATTTAGTTCTGTCAATATATCGGCTAAGTGCCCTTTTGACATCAAAGGAGTGAAGCCTCCTTTTTGGAGAACTTGAGTTCTCTATAAAAAAAAAAAAGACAGGTAAAGTGATGGACTGATTTAAATGGAAATCAGACACCACTTTGGGAAGGAATTTTCTACTAGTCCTGAGGACTACTTTATCCCTGTGTAATGAGATGTAGTCTACATCCGTGCACAGGGCCTGTAACTCACTGATTCTTCCAGCTGAAGTAATACCAACCAGAAACACAGTTTTCCAAGTGATGTACTTCAAATCTGCTGTTGCCATTGGTTCAAATGGGGCATCCATGAGCTTGGCAATGCAGATATTCAGATTCTAGGCCAAAACTGGTTCCCTCAAAGGAAGGTACAAGAGGTTAAGACCTTTAAAATATTTCCTGAAGACTGGATGCGAGGCCATGGATCTCTCTTTACCAGCTGACAAATAAGCTGAAACTGAAGCCAAATGAACCTTGAGTGTCGAAGGTTTCAGACCTAAAGGATGCACATGTGTCAGGTAATCCAGGAGAATGGCTAGGTCAGCCCTGGATGGGTCAACACCCTTACCTGTACACCATATGGAAAACCTCTTCCACTTGGCAGAGTATGTATTTTTAGTGGAAGGTTTCCTGGAACCCCTAAGTACTGTCAGCACCTGTCCTGACAGTTTAAGATTAGCATACTCTACGTCCTTAAGAGCCAGGCCTTAAGCCTTAGTGATTTGAGGTTGGGGTACAGTATCCTGCCCTGACAGGATGTCAGTAGGTTGTGCCTCCTGGGCAGATGAATTGGAGGTGCCACTGATAGAGCCAACAGGAGTGAATACCAGTGTTGCCTCGCCCAATCTGGTGCCACCAGTATCATTGTCGCCGATTGGCACCTCAATTTCAGCAGGGTCCTGAATATCAGCAGAAAAGGAGGGAAGGCATACAGAAACTTCCCCATCCAATCCAGTGTTAACACATCCAGGGGTAATGTGCCCCTGAGAGGAGGCCTGCAACAGTATACTGGTAACCGGTGATTTTCTACAGAGGCGAAGAGATCTATCTCTGGAGTGCCCCATCATCTGAAAATCGAAGAGTATTTGAGGATTCAGGCACCACTCGTGGTGGTCCTGATTTATCCTGCTGAGGGAGCCTGCCAGCACACTGTCCTTTCCTGGAAGATGTATGGCTGATAGGGATACCTTCATGGAGTAAGCCAGGGACCACAGCCTCATTGCTTCTGTGCACAGTGAGGCTGACCTGGTTCCTCCCTGTTTACTGATGTCATACACAGTAGTGGTGGTGTCTGTTCTGACCTGCACCACTTTGTTTTGAAGATGTGAAGCAAATGCCTGCAGGGCTAGGTACACTGCTCTGAGCTCCAGCAGATTTATGTGCAACAGGGATTCTTGAGGAGACCATGTGCCACTTGCTGTATAATCCAACATGTGTGCTCCCCAACCCAGAAGGGGATGCATCTGTTGTAAGAAGTAAGGAAGGTTGTTCCATTGTGAAAGGCACAGCTACCCAAAGGTTGTGCTCATCCAGCCACCACTGCAGTGCCTGTAGCAGACTGTGGGTGACTGAGACCAGGTTGGACAGAGAATCTGTCATCTGTGACCAATATTGTCTCAGGTGGAACTGGATGTCTCTCGTTTGGAATCTGGAACCTAGTACCACTGTGGTGGCAGCTGGCATGTGGACCAAGAGCCTGAGGAACTCTCTGGTTGGTTTGGGTTTTCCTGGCACAAATAGCTTGCAATCCGCAGAATGCAGTTTACCCTGTCCTGTGGCAGGAAAGCTCTGCCCAGACTGGTGTTTAGTTCTGCACCAATGAACTTGAGCACCTGAACTGGTGTTTGCTGAGACTTCTGTTCATTTACGAGGAAACCCAGGGATTCCAGAGTAGACTTTGTTAGTGCCAAGGCCTGCTCTACAAGTTGTAGAGCTGGATCCACTACTAACCAGCTGTCCAGGTAGGGGAAAGACTGACACCCCTCGTTTTCTCAGAAACTCCACTACCACGGCCAAACCCTTGGGGCAGAAGTCAGACCAAAAGGAAGGGATGCAAACTGATAATGACCTGAGGCCAATCTGAATCTCAGGTACTTTCTGTGAGAAGGTCTGATGGGGATGTGAAAATAAGCATTTTTTAAATCTAGGGAAACTAGCCAGTCTCCCTTTTTGTAAAGTGGGAATGATTAGTGCAAGAGTGACCATTTTTAATTTTGGTTTCATTAATGTATCTGTTTAGAATTCTTAAATCCAGGATAGGTCGCCAATACCCATTTTTCTTTCTTGTAAGGAAGTATCTGGAGTAGAATCCTTTGCCCCACTGGCTTAGGGGCACTGGCTCCACTGCCTTGATTGCTAGCAGATGTTTTACTTCTGCATCCAGTAAAATTCTGTCTGCAGATGTAATTGGTGCAAATGTTCTTGCTCTCAGCTTGAGGAGAGATTTGAAGCTGAGTGTCAGACCCTGGCTCACCATCTCCAGGACCCACTTGTCTGGGGTGATGGAATGCCAATCCTGGAGGTAATGAGCCAGTCTGCCACCCACTGGTGGATTTATGACAGGGGATGCGACCTGTACTAGCCTGTCAGGGGTTCTGAGTGGGCTGTGCTTAATCACAGGGGAGGGAGAAGCTCTCCTCATGGCTCTCCTGCCCCTTCCTCGAAAATATCCTCTAGGCTGCTGTTGCAGCTGAGAGGCCTGAGCCTGGAAAAATGGTCTGGGATATGATCCCATACCCCTGCCTCCCCTAGTTTGGGCCCTATAGGATGTGAAAGGCCTATCCTTAGAATTACTTCTATAGGTGGCCTTATATTCTTCTACCTTCTTCATACAGGCCTCTGTTTTGTCACCAAATAGCAAATTTTTCTCAAATGGAAAGTCCATCGCCTTGGCCTGGGTGTCTAAGGTCAGGTTTGTGGCCCTGAGCCAGGCAAATTTTCTAAGGGAGACAGATAGTGCCATCAACTTGGCTGCAGAATCATTAGTGTCCACAGCCATGTGGAACTGGTATTTTGTGGCATCTAGAGCAGCTCTTGCTGCATCCTGTAAGTCCACTGCCACCTCACTTGGCACTCTGTCAGCCAGGGCTAACACTGCACTCCACAGTGCCTTCTGGTATTACACTGCATAAGCCATATAGTTGGCCTAAGTATGAGAGAAGCAGCCATATACCCTCCCCCCCCCACTGCATCCGTCTTCCGAGAATCCTTATCTGGAGGATGGGTAGCCAAGTGAATTCTGGCTTTGTCACAGGCAGCAGCCTGCACAACTCCTTCAGGGTCAGGGTGGCTGAATAGAAAATCAGCTGTTGTCCTATCAAGCTGACATTTCTTATCAGCTTTTTTGTCAACTCCTGGAATAGAATTAGGAGTTTGGAATATTTGTAATGCTGCCTTTTTCAAGGACTTATGCATAGGCAGTAATAAACATTTTGTGGGGGCTAGCTCCATCATGTCCAAGAATTCTGCTTCCTCCATATCCTCTTCGGTCTCCTGCAGAGGGAAGTTGAGTGTTTCCACTATGCTTTAACACAAGCATAATGTGAGACATAATCCTCGGGACCGGGGGACCGAACTCCTGTTCTGGAGAAACCTCTGGATCTATCAGTTCTTCCTCAAATTCATCATCCTCCTCCTCAGAAAAGGAGGCCTGTGGTTCCCGAGAAGGTGGAACCGGCACAGGAACCGGAGCAGTCGGTACTGGAACCGGGACTGCAGCTTGCAAGACCTGTAAGTCCTTGGCAATATCCTCAGCCGAGGGCACACCAGTTTTGTCAGTTGGGAGCTCCTTAGCCTTCTCGGCCGGAGACGCAGCGACATGCTTCTCTTTACATTTTTTCTCAAGTGGAACAGGTTCAGTCCCTGAGTCCACTGACCTTTTTGACTTACCCTGCTCAACTTTATCTGATCCTTTATCAGGATCCTTGGATTTACCTCCATCCTTTCTTGTGCCAGAGGTGGAGGAACCACTTTTCACCAGTATTAGTAGAAGCAAAGGTAATTTCCTCCAAAATGTTGGACCTTTTCTTTAGAGTTTTAGGACAAAATGTTTTATAAATATCAATCTGCCAAAATATGGCTAGTGCCCAGACCAAAAAAAAAAAAAAAAAAACACACACTCAACAAATGTCTGTCTGCTTTAGCTATGATCTGACCACAAGACTCACACAAGTTGAAACCAGTGGTTCCTGTGCATTTCTTAGGCTTAACAACAGGAGCCTCTGACATTGAGCAGGGATTGCTAAAGAAAATATATCAAATTATCGGTTCCTTAGAACCGAATATTTCAAAAAAAAATAACCGCTAACGGTTCCAGGGGCTACTCGGTTTCTGACAAAAAAGTGAACCGAGAAACCAACAAATTGAAATAAAAAATTAATATGTGGTTAAGGAACTGACCACAAGAACTAACAATTATAGCAAAATTGAGGTAAAAACCACACTAGATATAGCGGAACCCTCAGTTCCAAGGAACCGTGAAGGAACTGCTAATCACACAAAATTACAAAATAAACTAAAACCAAGGCATCAATCTGAAATATATATAAAAAAATACTACTTATCGACCCGATAAACAGATTTTGAAGAGGCTGAAGGAGAGCTCTCCAGGACGTCTTCACTAGGCAGGCGGAGTAAAGAATCTGAAGCACTCAGAGTGCAGCAGTTGCTAGGGCAGCAGTTTGAAATTGGCATGAGCCAACTGAGAGTTCCATCATTTGCATATAATTCTATCTCTCTGGGCAGTCCAACACAGAAGGCTAACTGCACCAGTTTAATCATAATGAGTGATTCCTGGGGTTAGTACATATCCAATTCTGGTGCACCCCACTGTCTGAGCACTGACGCCAGCACCTGCTGGTTCAGAGTCCACTTGTGGTTTCCCTGGCTGACCCTGCTTAGGGAGTCTGCCAGTACACTGTCTTTCCCTTATAAGTGTACTGTGGCTAGCTTCTGACTTCCAGGGAGTAGGCTAGGTTCCAGATCATCATGGCTTCTGTGCATATATTTGAAGATAATGTTCCTCCCAGCTTGTTTATGTAATACTTTGTTGTGGTGGTGTCTGTCCGTATTTGGACACACTAACCCTGGATCTAGGAGGAAAATGTCTGCATTGCCAGGTACATTGCCTTGAGCTCCAGGAGGCTGATATGCTCCCAAGTATCCTGAGAGTGCCAAGTGCCACTTACAGTGAAGTCCTCCAGGTGGGCACCCCAACCTAGGAGGGAGGCATCCGTTGTGAGGATAGTTGTGGGAGACTGCTGTAGGAAGGAAATCCCTCTCTGAGGTTGTTGTCTTCTTTCCACCATTACAGCACACACAGCAAGCTTCCTGTGACAGGCACCAGTGAGGACAGGGGATCCCACCTCTGAGACCAGTGATCCCTTAGATGAAACTGATTGTCTCTCATTTGGAACCTGGCTCCTGGTACCAGTGGATGAGGCCATATGTTGTAGTAACCGTAGAAAATCCTTTGTAGGCCTTGGCTGACCTGACCTGAAGTATTCTGCAGTTGAAATCTGATTTGTTACCTTTACTTGAGGAAGAAAAGACTTCCCTTGCAGGGTATCTAGCTCTGCACCAATAAAGTCCAGAATCTGACCCAGTTCCGTCTTTGAATTTGGAAGATTTATGATGAAGCCCAAGTCCTCTAGTGTAGTCGGTTCAGCTGTATAGAGGATGTTGCTCTCTGCTGTGTTTTTCTTGAGACCAGCCAACTGTGCAGGTAGGGGAAAAAAAACAGCACATCTTGCCTTCTCAGATGTGCTGCCTCCACAGCTAGCCCTTGTGGGGGCTAGTCCCATCATATCCATGGATTCCACTTCCTCTTCATCCTTCCTCAGCATCACTGGAGGAAATGTTGAGAGTGTTTACCATCTGCCTTACAAAAGGAGTAATGAGATGCATAGTCCTCTGAAGGCCTAGGAGGAGAGCCAGATTCTTGCTCAAGTGTATCATCAGGTTCCAGGGGTTCTCCTTCTTCCTCTTCATAATGCATTTCAACCTCTTTCTCCACAGACATTGGGAATGGAACCAGAGCCAGGGGGGCAGGTATACTACAGAGATTCCCCCATAGCTTGGAAAGCCTGGAAGAATATCCATGTCTATGCCATGTCCTGTGCTAAGGGCATTTCATTTGAGTAAGCTGCTGGCTTCTTTCCTTTTTCAGAAGAGAGGGACAGAGACATGTTCTTCTTTTTGTTTTTTCTTAGGGGGCACCGTTTCCAGTGTCTGCTCAAAGACTCTTATTTTTGCAGGATTCGGGTTCACCTTTTCTGACACCCTGATTTCTGTACGATCTTTAGCAGCTTTATCTTTCTTTTCTGTTCCATCTGACAAAGACTGCTGCTTACTCTGAGGGCCTGGACCCTCATCTGAGCCTTTTGTGGTGTAGAGGCAGAATAAGAAGCCATAAAGCCTCTAATTTTTTTGCCTGTTTCTTTTGTGCCTTAGGCCAAACCTTTTTACAGAGATCAGAGTTTAAAATATCATGGTCTGGACCCCAGGCATTTTAATCAGAGCTCGTGGCAGTCTGCCCCTTCCAAGAGCTGAAAACATATAGTACGATTTTTAAAGCTGGTTGTTTCCGTTTTATTTTTAGGTCTGCCAGTCTTGCCAAACACTGGAGACCTCAAGAAAAACCATTCCGGTTCCCAAATTTATAAATCAGATAGACATCAAGTCCACAACATGTTAAAAAGCACTGCGTTGTAAAATAATGCGGTTTGGTTTCTTGTTGCAAGAAAATATCAACATAAAGGTATTAAATTAAAATTCTGTAAGCAAAAAAAAAAAAAGAGTCTTGGTTCCCTGAACTCAGAACTGAGCATTACAAAAACTAAAATTGCAGGAGTGGTTACACAAAAACTGTTTTAAAATAAAAGAATATTGCAGTTCCCCGAAGGTGGGAACCGCACGGAGAAGCAGCCTTCTCCGGTTCCTGGGACCCAATCGGGAAACACAGAAACAACCAAAATTACACAAATTAGACTAACAAAACCCTAACTAATGCAGAGTTATTGAGAAATTAGACTAAATACTTAAAATAGTAAAATAATAAACTGTAAACCATCCAGAAGTGAGGAGATAACTTTGGGGTGACTGCTCTCTTCAGCGGAGAAATAAATCTGATAGAAAGCACAGGGGAGTATGACCACACCACAGACATTAAACTTCCTTCTAAAGTTCCATTATTAGCATAAAGTTCCAAATCACCAGGGCTGCTCATTCCAGTTGTTAAACATAAGTGAGGGATTCATGGGATTAGAAATAAAGTTGTTCTCACACTCAGAAAAGGCAGTAACCACTCCTTTAGTCAGTACTGAAGTGCTTGGAGGAGTTATTGAGAGGTAGCCTGCCGCTGTGGCCACGCTATACCAGGTTTGTGGGCTTTGGTTAAATAAATTACCAAACAATTCTTCATAAGCCTGCCATCAAATGCTTACACAAGTAATTTCTCTGAACAGGTTCAGTACTGTAGGTCACAGAAGTGAGGAGTTTGGCTCTCAGGAAGGGAGGGAGGGCATGGGTCACCCAGGATTCAAATGCATGGCCTCTGCTATCCAACTAAGGGATGGCACTGGTGTGGGCTATGAATATATTCACTTCCTCTTTCTTCCAGCCAAGAGAAAGGTGCAATCATGACAATCATAACGCTGTGTGTGTGTGGTGGTGGTGGGGGGGGGGGATGGAATAATAATAATAATAATGAAAACAACCTTTTTGGTGATCTGTTAAGTTGAGACTGGACCAAAAGGAACTCCTACAGAAGTAGAAAAATTAGGGGTTTTGTTTTGGGGAGCATTTTACAATGAGATCCTTCTCAGAAACAAGATTTCAGCATAGAGGTGATACGTTAATCAATATCATTACTCAGCAGCTAACATTCAGGCTGCCCAATATTGAGTAAGATCAACCTGATCAAGCCTAAACAATTCACAGGCCTCTGCCAATATGCAGGTTTTCAGGGCTCAGAGTGGTAGATAAGAAAATGTCATCTCCTACTAACTTACCAGACTCATCAACAGAGAGATTCACAGCAACAGAGTGGATCTGCAGAAAAGCAAATGCCTCCAAAACCAGAACGAGGAATGAAAGGGACATTCTCTCATTGTGCAGAAGGAGAAGCAAAAGCCCCAGGAGAGAGGTCACCATCAGGACAGAGGCTGAATAAACACTCCCCAGTCCATAGGCTGCAACAGTGGGCTTCCCATCTGCACTGCCAGCATTAGGAGAGTTTAGTGATTTCTGCATCTTACGATAAATCTGGGGGATCACATGAAGGAGGTCTGGCTCAGTACTGGAGATTCTCTTGTAGGATGTTACAATGCTGTTTTCTTCTTCTCTGCTGTCTTTCACAAACACCATTACAGGGTTCCACAGAACAATAAGAAGACCCAAGGCAGTCAGTCCATATACGACACGAGGGCAGACAACTGAGACCACTCTCACCAGCTCCTGTAGTTTCCCATAGCTGTGTTCTGGGGCTGAACACATAGCCCAATAGAAGCAAATGCAGACTGCAATGAGAGGGAACCCCCAGCGCACAAACAGCACTGTCAGGTTTGAGCTGTTGAGGTTGCCATAGTGCCGAAGCCACCATCTTATGAGGCAGATCATGCCCGCTAACGAGGTAACGCACAGAATGTAACACATGTTACGCATGTGGCTGTTCTTCAAACTAGACAGAGGCGTCAAGAAAGGGGAAGGCTCACAGTTCACTAGCTCTTCTCGACAGCAATAAAAAACACTAGAGAAATGAACACAAATCAAGAAAAAGGTTAAAAAACCAATTATATGAAAACTCTCTTTTCTGTACATAGGGGAAGTAGTATGCTTGTGCAGGTCTGGACTGAATGAGGGGCTTAGGCTCTGAACAGTCAACATTCCACTCCAGTGCAGCTTTAGTACCACAAGCATCACAAGAGATTTCAAAAAGAAAGGCACTACCTGTCCATCAGCCACCACAAAGCTGTTTGAAAACATGGAGGCACACCTGAAGATGAGAATCACTATGGGTACAGGAAGCCTCACCAAGGCCTGAATCCCCCGCTGGGTGCTCACACTTGGTACAGGTTGGTGTTGACTTGTGCAATGGGCCATCTTCTGTTTAGATTTCCAAAACTCCCAAAACAAGCCAAAAAGTGATGCACCAGTGGCCCAGCAAAATACCATTAATGGTTCTAGTGAGTTCTCAGATGATAACTGCCATACAGTGTCCAAAACTCCTATGAATAATCCCCACATCAGAGGATACAAAGGTAGACCCTTGCACAGCAACATGAGGGTCTCAGCAGCTCCAGAGAAAATGTAACACAGAATACAAGTGGACATCAAAATGGCAATGCCACACAACATTCGGCTTGGGTAAAAACGAGCCCAGGACTTCTGACACATCTCCCTGGCACCTTTCAAGTAATACTGCAGATCAGAGGTCAGCTTCTGAAGTTGTACAATGAACTCCCCGTCATCAGTGGGGCGCTGTTTCTCTGTGACGAGGCTGCTGTACTCTGACATCACAGTGGAAAATAGTCTTTTCAAGCGTCTCAGCTCTTCTTTTGGCAGGTCATTGGCAGCCAGGGAGTAGGATTCCAAGAAACGATCCACCTGCACAACAATGGTAACAGTAGTCAGGGGGATGCATTTTTACAGCAAAACATTAAGCACATATACTCAGTTCAGTATCCCAAGATAGGGGCAAGGGGTTGGGGACAAACAGATTATGAAGGTAAGGTACTTGGCTCCCAGAGGAGAAATGCAGCCCTCCTGGTGCCGAGGTATCCCCCTGCCAACCTCCCACACAGCAGCACTGGCATCACTTACAAAGATAGCCACTTGCTTTCCCTACAAGCTGGAGGAAAAGGGATTAGCTGCAGTACCTATGAGAGAGGCATGGAAGAAAACAAGGAAGGAGCCAGCGCAAACAACAGTCCTGATAATCCCAATAAAAAGGAGAGGGAAACAAACTGTCTTGCATTAAATCTCTTTTTCCCTGCTACCATGATTATTTAAGTGGGGGCTTTACTCACCAGCAAAATAAAATCACAATTGGCATCAGCAAGGGCCTGGTGGCATGGAGGGCTGAGGAGCTGGGTACCTTACCTCCTGCCACGTCAGCAACCCAGGTTCGGAAATGGACACGGGTCGCTCGGGGGCAGCTGGGGTGAGAGGACTGAGCATCCTGAAGACAGCTCTCCTCCCCCGGGGAGGGGGAGGAACAGGACATTTCAACTACCAGCTGCCACCTACAGATCCGAGGTGGCAGTGCAGCAGGATGTCAAGGAAGGTGCCCCCAACCACTGGGATGCTGGGGGTTGCCTCCGCAGAGGTGAAGCGCAGATATTGTATCACTGCACTTGGTGTGGCCCAGGGAGAAAAGCGTGCAACCCCCGCCCCCCCAGCTGCAGGATGAAGCCCAACCCCGTAAAAGCTCCACACCAGCAACCAGGCACCTCAGAGGAGACCCTCTGGCAAGGGTGAAGGGAGGAGTGAGGTAAGTCCATGAGAATCCAGGTGACTGGGCCTGGGGGTCGGCTGAGCAGTCAAGATGACAAACAGAAGTTTAACAAAACAAAAATTGGCCCTCAGCACAACTCAGTTACATAACATTCTCCCAAAATTTGAATTTCATTCAGTTCTGCTCATTAATTATCATTATCATTATGAATAGTATTAAGGAAATCAACTTGTAAACTGCAACTCTATTTAAATGACTATGATGCTCCAAGTGGTGGATTATGACTTTAGCTCCAGAATACACCTTAGTTATAGATAAAATGGTATGAAGTTCCAGTTTGCATGTACATATCCTGTAGTAAAAACTGGAATGATGTGAAACCAGCATTTTGGGGGAACGTAACAGAACTAAGCACTGCTGATGCCAACTGTTTGTTTCTTTTGTTTTTTTTAATGGATGACTGGGTCTCAGCCCCCTACACCTTTTAAAGAAGTGTCTTTAAAGAGCTAGCACTGCCAAAAACAGACAGAAAGAACAGGTTACTCACCTGTAACTGAAGTTCTAGGACTAACATATGGTTCACATCCACACCCTGGCACTTCCACTGGAACAATGTTATTGGTTGGAAGGTCCTTAAGCTAAGCTCCTCCCACCATCTGGGCAGTATATCACCTGACTCCACCCAGTGAGGTCAGATCTTGCACACAAAGCAGGATCAGGTGCCACTTGCCCGGGGAGGCTGGGTGGGTTTTGTGGATGTGAACCATATACGGCTCCTAGAACTATGGTTACAGATATGTAACCTATTCTTCTAGAGGTGTGGATATGATTCACTTATCCAGACACTGGCAGACTCCTAGCAGCTCTCCAGAAGGAGAGGGCACGGTATGCACCTCTAGTTGGAGAACACAGACTGGAGAACCAAGGTCCCAAAACCCGAAGCCCGGCGTGACTCAAGATCGATGCAGTAATGAGAAAAGAATGTGTGTGCTGACTTCTAGGTAGCAGTCCTACAATTCTCCTGTATAGGAACATCCCTAGAAGCAGCCACCAAGGCAGTGGTATGTCTGGTGGAATAAGTCCTGATCATTACGGGAGGCTCCCAACTAGTCAACCTATGGCAGAGGCTTATGCAAGATGTGATCCACCTTGCAATCATCTGCTTTGCTGTCGGTCTGCCGTTCAGTATAGATGAAAAACAGCTGTTAAGCCTGTCCCTGAACTCTAGCCACATGCTCAAAATAGTAGGAGAACACACTCTGCAGGTCCAGGCTATGGAACCTGTGGTCAGTCTCTGAAAAAATATACTGGTAAGTTAATCACCTGGTTAAGGTGAAACTCCAATACCTCACTTGGGAGGAACTTCAGGCTGGGGCGGAGGACAACTTTGTCCCTATGGAAGACCAGATAAGGAGAGTCCACCAAGAGCACCTGGAGCTCCCAAATCCTTCTAGCAGACATAAAGGCCACCGGGAAGGCCATCTACCATGACAGATGACACAACTCACACTGTCTCAAAAGGCTTGCCCAAAAGCACAGCCAATACTAGCAGTAAGTTCCACGGTGGAAGTCGCCTACGCATCGAAGGGGACAAATGATTGAGGCCCTTGAAAAAGTGCCGACCGACCACCTTCTTCTGGGCCACCGTCGGCATACTGGCTCATGCCTCGTAAGCAGAGATGGCTGCCAGATGCATCTTAAGGGTTGCCGCTTGCAGTCCCAGCTGGGACCAGAGGTCATCCAGATGCTAGACACAGTGCAAGCAAGGGGATCAAGCTCCTTGCCCTGACACCAAATGGAAAGTCTCTTCCATTTAAAGGCATAGCACCTACAAGCTGATTCATTGCTGGGAGGCCTCCACCACATGGAGGGCATCCTCGGAGGGACCCAAGGCCTGGAACTATAGCCTCTCAGGAACTAGGCCATGAGGTGCAGGGACTGAAGGTCTGGGTAAAGGTCCATCCCCTAAAGTCTGATAAGCAGGTCTGCACAGAGAGACAGCCACCACAGACACCTGCTGTTGAGGTTGAGCAGATACAGGTACCAGAACAGCAGAGGTCAGTATGGCGCTATCAGGCTCATCTGCACCTTTTACTTCTTGAACTCGACTTCTACTTTGTGGATCAGGGGAATGGTGGAAAGGCGTAAACAAGGCCTGGGGTCCAGGGCCTCATGGAGGCATCACCCATCAGTGTCCTGAACTGTGAATGGTGGGTAGAAAACAGCCTCAGTTTGGCATTCTTCCAGGAGCCAAACAGGTCCACCGAGGGTGAGCCCCACAGGGAGAAAGAACAGTTATATAAGAACTTACCGTAACAGTAGATCTTTGAGCGGAATCTGTCGTCAGGTCACACTGTCGGAACTTCGTCGTCGGTGAAGCAGGATCCACATGGATGATTTTCAGCAGTAAAACTGGGGCCACCCACCCATCATGTGATGACGTCACCAAACCTATAAAGGCATGAGTGGGCCCACTCCTTACTCAATTCTTTTCCCCTGCAGACAAAGGGAGCATAGCTCTAGCCATAGCAGACCGAGGAGAGAGAGAGAGAGAGAGAGAGAGAGAGAGAGAGGTGCCCAGACCTGTATGAAAGGCTGGAAACACCAGCTAGCCAGTTCCAGGAAAGAGTCCCCCCCAAAAAAGAAGGGGGATGGTGGGAAGGAAGGCAGACCTGATGACTGAGATCCCCTCAAAGATCTACTGTTATGGTTAAGTTCTTACGTTACTGTTCTGTCTCCTTCGGGGTATCTCAGTCACGAGGTCACACTATAAGAAAGAGTTCCAACCAAGCAGTTACAGGTGCAACAGAACAGTCTGAGAGGAAGGACATCCCTAAACTTAAGACAGGAGGCCCTGCAGCACAGCCCTGCCAAAAACCTGCACAGGCCCTTGAGGCAATGTCCAGACTGCAGTGCTTGGTGAATGTATAAATGGTACTCCAGGTGGCAGCCGTGCAAATATCAGTGGCTGAGACCCCTCGGAAACAGGCTACAGAGGTAGCCATGCCTCTTGTGGAATGAGCCTTCACGGCTCCTAGCAACTCTCTGCCATACTTATTGTAGCAGAACACAATGCAATTTGCTAACCATTTAGACAAATATTTAGAAACCTCAATGCCCTCTCTGCCTGGGGCAAAAGAAACAAAAAGCTGCTTCAACTTTCTGCATTTCTTATGTCAGAGCAGGTAATACTTCAAAGTTCTGCGCACATCCAACATATGCAGCAGTGCTTCCACTGAACTGGCATGCTCAGGAAAATAAACAGGAAGGTGGATAGCTAGCGGTTAGAACATCAGACGTGCCTCCTGGTAAAAAAAAAAAAATACTTCTAGGTCTTTCCCCCAAGGGGTGTCCACCTCCCTCCACCCTGCTTCCCCCTCTGCCTCTACCTGTGGCTCCATTAAGGCCGCTCTCAGAGTCCCAAGGGTGCAGACATCACTCGCCCAGAGATCCTATTGTTACAGGGCACCACACTGGTTCAACGCCCTCCCCTCCTCGATCTCCTCACTCACTAAAATAGGTCCTTTTAAGGCAGCTCTCAAGAGCCTCATTTTCTCCACCTGCAGCTGCGAATGTGCTCCACAAGCGGGATCCTAGCCCATAGGTGCCCCGCTCCCTCCCCGCCCCTTTCTAGACTCTTGACGACAATCGCCTTATCTCAGGCTGCAATTCTGAAATTTACTGTATTTGTCCTTGGAGCCTAGCTTTCACACTGTATAGACCTCTGTACTGCTATTCTAAACTGTAACTGTTATCTGGGCACTGGATGGCTCAGGATTCTATGTGTTTGTTCTGACACCTGCAAATATATGAATACTGTTTGCTATTCGCTATTTGGTATGTAACAAAAAACTTCTGTAACCTCCTGTCTATCATATTGCATTTGTGTTGCTGTCTATGTGTTGAATCCACTGGAACTGACGTGGAGCCTTTGGAAACAAGTCATTGACTCAAAGGGTTGTAATTCTGACATGTATAATAAATAATTAAATAAATAGATTGATTCAGGGTAAACTCTGACACCACCTTAGGAAGAAACGTACGATTCATGTGCAAAGACATCCTGTCTTTGTGAAAAAAACAAAACAAGGTTCCTTGCACCAGAGGGCCTGCATCTCGGAAATCCTCTGAGCAGAAGTAATAGCAACCAAAAACACAGGTTACTCACCTGTAACAGTAGTTCTAGGAGTGGTATATGTTGTTTCATCCACACTTCTTGGCATGTCCTTTCCCTTTAAGAATCTTGCCGGAAGGTCCAAAAGCTGACTCCTCCCACCCACACAGGTGGTATAACCCTGGAAGCCAGGTTGTGCGTCGAAGTTGGGGAGGTGAGGTGGGTCAGTGTGGATGAACAACATATACCACTCCTAGAACTACTGTTACAGGTGAGTAACCTGTGTTTTTAGGGATGTGGATATGTTGTTCTATCCACAGTTCTTGGCAGACTCCTAGCAGTTCTCCGGGAGCAGGGAGGCAAGGCACACACCCTCTGCTTAGGGAACAGAGACTGGAGAACTGAGACCCCCAAACCAGCTTCCCGGCACGACTCTAGGTTAATGTGGTAGTGGAACATGAAGGTGTTTACTGACTTCCAGGCAGCAGCCCTGCAGATATCCTGGATAGGGACGTCCCCAGAAGCAGCGACCAATGCAGTGGTATGGCGGGTGGAATGAGCCCTAAGCCCTATGGCAGGCTCCCTACCCGCCAACTACAGCAGAGATCAATGCATGATGTAGCCCATCTGCCAATCGTCCGCTTGGCTGCAGGTCTGCCAGGTAAGGTTTCAGCATAGGTGACAAACAGCTGGCGAACCTCTCCCTGAACTCCGGCCATGCGCTCTTTATAATAAGAGAACACTCATTTCAGGTCCAAAGTATGGAGCCTGTACTTGGCCTCCAAAGTGTGAATGGGGTAATACACAGGCAGAGTCATCACCTGGTTCAGGTGAAACTCCGACACAACCTACAGAAGGAACTTCGGGTTGGGGTGCAGGACAACCTTGTCCCTGTGGAAGACAAGAAAGTGAGACTCAGAGTGCCTGGAGCTCCCCAATCCTTCTGGCTGACGTGACAGCTACAAGGAAGGTGGTCTTCCACGACAGGTGTGACATCTCACTGTTGTGCGTTGGTTCGAATGGCTTGCCTATGAGCTTTCCCAATACCAGCAGTAGATCCCACGGTGGTGGTAGTTCACGCACCGGAGGGGAAATATGGTCGAGGCCTTTGAAGAAACACCAGACCACCTTCTCCTGTGCCAGCATTTGCTGACCAGCCCACACCCAATAAGCAGAGATGGCTGCCAGGTGCACCTTAAGAGTTGTAGACTGCAGATCCCTTTGGAGACAGAACAAAGATAGTCGAGAATACTAGCCACTGGACAGGACAAAGGGCCCAGGCCCTTGACCTGACACCAAATGGAGAATCTCTTCCACTTGAAGGCATAGCATTTCCTGGTCAATTCCTTCCTAGATGCCTCAAATGCAGTGAGTACATCTTCGGAGAGACCCAAAGCCTGGAACTCTATCCACTCAGGAATCAGGCTGTCAGGTGCAGGGACTGACGGTCTGGGTGGAGGACCTTCCCCTGATAGACTGAGAGCAGGTCCAGGCGTGCTGGAAGACTCCCTCAGGAGTCTGATGCAGAGGAGACCAGGGTATCAAAACTGGCGGAGCCAGTCCGGAGCCACCAGGATCACCTGTGCCTTGTCCCTCCTCACCTTGAGGAGCACCTTATGGATCAAGGAAAGTGGAGGGAAGCATAAAAGAGGCCTGGGGTCCATGGCCTCGAAAAGGCATCCCCCTGCAGCAAGCCCTGCTTAGGAGGGGGGCAGGCACAAAACAGCCTCTGCTTTCTGTTCTCCCCTGGAGGTGAACAGGTCCACCTGAGGAGTGCCCCACTGGCAGAACAAGCTGTGTACCACCTCTGGATGGAGACCACTTGTGGAACGCCTCGCCCACATGGCTTAGGGTTTCCGCCAGCTGATTTGAGGTTCCTGCCGCATGAATGGCTAGGAGATTTGCCTCCAGTCAGCTCACAAGGGACCAGATGCAGAGAGCTTCCCTGCTCACAGGCCGGGAGTGCATGCCGCCCCGTTTGTTGAGACAGTACCTGGTTGTGGTGTTGCCTGTCTAGACCTGAACCACTCGACCCCAGAGGAACAGAGCGAATGCAGTCAGCGCCTGCCGAACTGCTCAGAGCTCCTGCAGGTTGATGTGGCATCGGGATTCTTTGGGGGTCCAGAGCCGTGAACTCTGTGGTTCCCCATGTGGGCACCCCAGCCCTTGAGAGAGGCGGTCGTCAAGGTGACTGTTGGCTCGGGATGGGCAAACTGGATCCTTTCCTGCAGATGCTCCAGGACAGTCCACCATTGGAGAGCGTCTCATCTACTGGGTTACAGTGACCAGCTGATTGAAATGACCTAGTCACTGAATCCACTGGCTGGGCAGCTTCCATTGAAAGGGGCGCATATACCACTGGGCCCATCTGACCACGGAGGTGCAGGCCGCCATGTAGCCCAGAAGTCGCAGGAAGTCCCATTCAGGGCGCAAGTGCCCAACCAGAAATGATCATGCAAAGGAGGAGAGAACCTCCACCGTGTCTGTCGGGAGCCTGGCTCTGGCTCGGCAAGAGTCAAGCTTTGTCCCGATGAAGCAAATCACCTGCAAAAGCATAAGTTCCGACTTGGCCTTGTTGACCAGGAGGCTAAGGTCGATGCAGGTCTGGAGGGCCAGATCCCTGGACCTCTCCACCTCCTGTCTGGAGGGACTCGCTATAAGCCAATAGTCCAGATGGGGTACACCCTGACCCCTCGATCCCAAAGATGGGCAGCCACCACTGCGATGCATTTGGTGAAGACCCTGGGGGATGATGACAGGCCGAAAAGCATGGCTTGAAACTTGTAGAGGGTTCCCTCTGCCTGGAAGTGGAGGAACCTTCTGTGTGACGGACGGATTGAGATGTGAAAGAACATGTCCTGTAGATCCAGAGAGCAAAACCACATGTTCTGCCCGAGAGATGGTATGATCTGAGACAAAGTTACCATCCTGAAGGTGCGAGACCTGAGAAAGTGGGTTGTGCAGATCTAGAATGGGGCGCCAGCCCCCCTTCCCTTTTGGGCCCAGGAAGTACCTGGAAATGAACACTGGGTTGACAGAGGGATCAGCAACTCTGACCACTACCTCCTTGCAGAGGACTTGAGTGATGTTTTCTCAGACAGCTAACTGAGTGTCCACAGATACCTTCTCCTCCTGTCCAGTGTGGGCTCGGCTTGGTGGGTACTGCTCGAATTCCAGAAGCAGACCCTGACCAACCACTTCCAATACCCACCTGTCCGTTGCGACAGCGGACCAGGCGGAAAGGAAGTGGCGGAGCCAGTCCCTCACAGGAGGATCCAGAGTAGGCGTGATGGGCATGGGGGTGGTCACCCCCATTCCGTCACTCTGCAGGCCTGGAGGAGGAGGATCTGGCCAGAGGACCGCCGGGCCTCTCTCCAGGCATCACGGACAGCAGGCCCTGACCTTGGGCGGGGTGCCAGGAGTGAGCCTGCTGCTGCTGCCCCAGTTGGTACTGGGGCTGCTTGGCCGCAGGGGCAGAAGTCTGAAAGGGCTTATGCTTCTGTTTCTTGCCACCCTGAGATTCCTTCTGGGCGGAAGCAACGGAATCCAAGGTGGAACTGGACTTCTCGATGCGCTGGAGGCGACCATCAACTCCTGGACCAAACAAGTCGGTACACAGGAAGGTAAGGTCCACCAGTTTGTGCTGGGTGTCTGCCGTAAAGGTCAAGACTGTCAGCTAGGCCCTGCGGCGCATGGCGACTGTGGCCGCCACTGAACCGACATAGGAATCCCCAATGTCCAGAGCCATCTGGAGTTGTTGTTTTGCCACAGCCCGACCCTGATCCCTGACCTGTTTGACCATAGTCTGAAGGTCCGTGGGCAGATGAGGAAGCACCTCATCCAGAGAGCCCAGGAGGGCATGGGAGAACTGTGCCATGATGACAGCTGAGCTCGCCTGATGGAGACCGAGTAAAGAGGACTGAGTAAAGAGGCAGCATAGACTTTTTTGGCAGAGTGGTCCAGTTTTTTGGACTCTCTGTCCGGAGGTCTATCAGTGTCTTCTGAATTGCCTGAGCGCTGAAACACAGCTTCTGTCACCAATCCCTCAGCCGAGGGGTGCTCTGTGAACCCAGAAAGGGAGCCGATGGGAACAGCATACTTGCAGGCCATCTGGGCCCATGGCACAGGGCAGGAGGCAGGGTGCTGCCAAAGCTATAGAGCCAGGTCAACAATGGCTTCAGCCATTGGGAAAGCCTCTGTCAGAGAATCCCCTTTTGTCAGAATGTCTGTTAGGGGATATTGAGCCCGTTTCTGAATAGGCTCCAGCTTCATCCCTGTGGATTCGAAGGTGAGACGGAGAATGCCCATGAAGGATGTGGGACCTTCCTCTGTTGAGAGACTCCCCATCGAAGCTTTGTCTAACTGACGAGAGTGCAGGGAGGAGTCCGGGTAGATCAGCCGACCACCCGAGTCTGTTTCCACCCGCCGTGGACGGTCGTGAGTAAGGGTGACCGACAGCCTATGCGGGAGGCCTAGTGGTCCGAGACTCCTTGACAAGAGCCCCGGAGGGAGGCTGTTTAGGTGGTGGCTGCACCACTATTGGCAGAGAGGCCAGTTTCAGCTGAGCAAGGAGGGCCTTCACCATCTCCATGGGCGGAGGGGCGGTGTCGGCCGACTCCGGAGGAGTCAGCGTCAGCCTAGAGGGCGAAAGCCATGCGATGGCCGGTATGGAAGCCAGGGTCGACTACGGACTGGCCAACACCAACTGTTGCTACATGAGATCCTTATAGCATTGATGCAACTTGCACCGAAGCCTCTCCTCTTCCAAGGACAAGGATGAATAGCGGCACCACTGCTTCTTGGAACACCCAGAATGGCATTTGTGAGTTCTCCTCGACCAACCAAGACTTAGACCTTGACCAACGGGGGTTGCTGAGAAGGAGCTGGGGAGACCTGCGGCTCCTCCAGGTCAGGGCCAGGGACCATGAGGAGGTTCCCAGCAAGCTGGGTTTGCCCCTCGGTAGGTCCAGTCAGGACCGGAGTCCTGAACAAAGAATTGTTGGCCTCATCCAGCGACAATGGCTCAATATTTTCGACTTGGTCATCATCCCACGTCTTAGCCAGCTGGCCTGTCGGGGGACTGTGATGCCAGCCAAGGCAGCAATTTCGACCGAAGTCGAAACTGGAGATTCCTGAGAACGAGACCGCTCTTGATCCCAAGAACGATGTCAACGAGACTTTTCATTCTCTCTCTCTCTCTCTCTCTCTCGACTCCTTGGATTCCTTTTTACAGGAACGGGAGCTGTGCAAAGCAGATGGGCCCTTCCCTTGGTAGGGAGAGACTGGCACAACTCCATGAAGGAGCCTGTAAAGGTAGAGTCCAGTTTGAGTGGCACAAAGACCGATGCTGAAGAGGACTGATTAGCAGCCCGAGCCGTCTCCTACTCGAAAGCGTTCATTTGCTCAAGTTGTTCAGTGGACCACGCAGCCATGGAGACCGTCCAACGGGCCTCTTTAGATTTGACCACTGGGTTTTGTTTTTCTAGTCAGCAGAGCTGTAAGCGTGCAAGGCGATTGTCTAACACATTCGGTTGAAATGAGTGACAAAAGTTGCAAGCCTTGGTATCGTGATTGTGACCCAGGCAATAGACGCACGTAGCATGCGGGTAGGTGCAAGACATCATCTGCCCGCAGGGGCACAAGCAGGACCCGGGCGAAGACTTGTCCTCCATCATGGTCGTGATCGAAAAATGATGCGGTGAAACTCTAACGAGTTTGAGCTTAGGTAAGTAATCCGAAGATTTAAGCACCAGGGCCTACTCAACGCGGAAGCGACAAGGAGGGAACCTGAATCTTCCAGCAGAAAGGAAGATCTGGTGTCAAGGGGCAGAGCCGAGGGTTATACCACCTGGGTGGGTGGGAGGAGCCAGCTCTTAAACCTTCCGGCAAGATTCTTAAAGGGAAAGGACATGCCAAGAAGTGCGGATAGAACAACATATCCACATCCCTAGAAACAATGCTTTACAGGAAAGAAAGCATAGCTCACAAGACACAGCTGGCTCAAAAGCAGAAAGGGCCAGTTTCTCCAAAACAAAATTCAAATCCCAAGCTGGGACAGGAAGATTGGAGGTTTCAGAAGCAGGATGCCCATCAAGAAAGTACGGGAAACATCCAGTTGAACTATGGCGCGGTCACCCACTGGCTCATGGAAAGCCGAGACAGCCGAAAGGTACACCTTGAGGGAGGAGTACTGAGAGTCCCGAGTCTGACAGTGATATCAGGTAATCCAGAATCTGGTTCACCGGACAGGTGAAAGGGTCCAGATTATGTTTGGCACCCCAGATGGCAAACCTCTTTCACTTCATGGCATAGGTGGCTCGAGTGGAGGGTTTCTAAGTGGCCACTAAAACATCCGCTACCCTACTGGAAACCCCAAACCTAATAATGGCTACATCTTCAGGAGCCAAGTATGCAGATGGAGGGATCTGGGACTGGGATGTACCGGGTCCCTTGAGACTGGGTCAGCAGGTTCCTGCAGAGAGGAAGGGGGACCGGAGGCCCGTCCGCTAGTTGCTGTAGTAGCGGAAACCATATCTGACATGGCCAGAATGGAGCTACCAGAATCATGCTGGCCCCCTCCATCTGCAGTTTGATTAACACCCTCTGGATCAGAGGAAACTGAGGGAAGGCATAAAGGAACCTTCCGCTCCAGGAGAGGGACAATGCGTCTTGCCAGAAAAGTCTAGGCCTTGGATCAAGTGAGCAGAAACTGGGCAGTTTTGTGTTGAGTGGAGATGCAAAAAGGTCCAGCTCTGGATGACCCCATCTCTCGAACAGATCTTCTGCAACAGATGGGAGGAGCTCCCACTTGTGCATGATGGACTGTGTCTGGCTGAGGCTGTCCACCAGTGTGTTTAGTGCCCCTAGGACATGAACCACAGAGAGTTCAACCATGGTCTAACGTCCAGTACCACACTCACTTCTTCCCTGCACAGGGAGTACGACTGTGCCCACCTCCCCACTTGTTGATGTAATATACAACACTGAGATTCTCTGACTGAATCAACAGCTGACCCTGGAGGAGATGGTTCAGAAAGATCCGCATGGCATGCAGGACCGCCTGCATCTCCAGAACACTGATGTACAGGGATGTTTCAATCCGGGACCAAGAGCCCTGGGTTTGAAAGGGACCCAGGTGAGCTCCTGAGCCCAAACCAGAGGCTTCCGTGGTGAGGATCTGCTAGGGGAAGCAGATCTGGAAGGGCACCCCTTGCAGCAGGTTGGAGGGGTCCATCCACCACTGGAGCACCTTGCAGACAGGGGAGGAGACCCGCATTAAATGATCTAGCTCGTCTGTGTGCTGGTCCCACTGTACCAGGAAAGTCCATTGGTGGATGCGCATGTGGAGCCTGGCCAGTGGAACAGTGGGGATGGCAGCCACCATCAACCCCAACAACCTCAAGTACACCCTTGCAGGGATAAAATGGCTCTGGGCAACTTCCCGAGCCTGGGCGATAAGGCACTCTGCTCTGTTCTGGGGCAGGAATTCCTTTCCATGTACTGAGTCTAGGACAACCTATTTATTGCAGCCTTTGGGACAGAACTAGGACCAACTTGGGCAAACTGACCATAATGCCCAGGGAGAGGAATAACTAGAGAGTTCTCTCCAGAGTCTGCAAGAAAAAAATTACTCACCATAGTAATGTTGTTTCTTCCTATGTAGTCTTGCTGTATTCTGACAATATGCAGTTAGCACCAGCACTTGAACTGCCCTGGAGAGGAAAGAGTTAACTCTATGCAGAAGCATAGAACGCTGAGCTCAAGCTTGGTTTTCAAACCTCTGTCTCTGGTACTTACCAGTGCAACTGTCAGATTCTTACGTGCAAACTAAGAAGTAAACTATGGAAATTGTTTATTGTATGGCAAAAAGGAAACAATTTAGGACCCAAAGAGACTCAAGTCGAGAACCCAAGAAAAAAGGCAGTGACAATATAATTTATATGTTGAACACAACAATGGTAACAATAAAACAAACTACCCCACCATTAAGAGGGAAGGTACAAGGTACATCCCTGAGGTGCAACATTTCCCAAAAACTAGGTTCTAAGAGGGGAGGCAGGGAGGGAGGTCAGAATACAGCAAGACTCCATTAGAAGAAACATTACTATGGTGAGTAATTTTTTTCTTCAAACACCATGAAGTCTTGCTGTATTCTGACAATATGCAGACTACCAAGCAGTTCCCCCAGGAGGAGGGAATGCAGAACCTACTTTGGGAACAGGCTCTGCAGTACTGATGTGCCAAACCTAGTATCACTCCTAGACTGGATGTCCAGAGAGTAATGATTGGTGAATGTATGGATTATTTTCCAGGTGGCTGCTTTACAGATTTCTAGCAAGGGTATATCTCTGGCCGCAGCCAAAGTAGCAGCTGTACCCCTAGTCTAGTGAGCCCTCTCAGGCCTGGAGGGGGTGTTTTGCCCAATTTGTCATAGCAGAATTGTATACAAGAGACAATCCACCCGGCAATAGTTCTTTTAGTAGCAGGCTTTTCTTTCCCCACTTCGCCATAAGTGAGAAACAATTTAAGACGGTCATTTTTGTGTGCTTTAATATGTTCTATGTAGTAGCTAAGAGCCCTTTTAACATCCAAACTGTGTAATCTTTTTTCCCTTAAAGAAGAATGTTTAGTGAAAAACACAGGAAGGGTCTGCACCAGAAGACATACAAAGAAAGACTAAAGGAGCTTAATATGTATACCCTTGAGGAAAGAAGGGAGAGAGGGGGGACATGATAGAAACTTTCAAGTACCCCAAGGGAATCAACAAAGTCCAAGAGGGTAGCATCTTTCAGAAAAAGAGATGTGCAAGAACAAGAGGGCACAATTTGAAGATGGAGGGGGGACGGCTCAGAGGTAATGTGAGGAAGTATTTTTTCACGGAGAGGGTTGTGGATGCATGGAACGGCTTCCCTGAGGAGGCCATGGAGTCAAGAACAGTGGTTGAGTTCAAGAATGCATGGGACAGACATAAGGCAGTCCTAGGTGGGGGGGGGGTAGGAGGAAGTAAGCTGTTGGTTAACTAGGATCTGCAGCTTATCTGTTAGGTAGGAAAATGGGCAAACTAGGTGGGCCAAGCAGCCCTTATCTGCCGTCAAATTCTATGTTTCTATGTAGACATAGACTGGTTCAGATGAAAATCTGATACCGCTTTGAGTAAGAACCTCCTATTGGTTCTTAGGACCACCTTATCCCTATGGAAGGAGATGAAGTCAGGTTCGACTGACAGGGCCTGTAATTCACTAATCCGTCTGGCAGAAGTAATAGCTACCAGGTCAAGTACTTCAGCTCGGCTGAAGCCAGAAGTTCAAAGGGTGGCTGCATAAGCTGGGCAATGCAGACACTGAGATCCCAAGCTGGAGTAGGCTCTTGAAAGGGAAGGTTAATATGAACCAGACCTTTGAAAAAATTGACTGAAAACAGGATGAGATGCCAGGGAAGAGCCCTACCCTGCTGAAAAGAATGCAGACAGCTGCTAGGTGAACCTTCAGAGTTGCAGGCCTAAGGCCTAGACCATTAAGATGAACCAGGTAATCTAAGGCTGTAGCAATGCCTGCAAAAATCAGGCACAATGCTCTTCTGAGAACACCAAATGTTGAATCTTTTCCATTTGGAATTATAAGTTTTTCTAGTGGAAGGTTTTCTTGAAACGTTCAAAATTTCCAGGACTCCCTGAGAAAGATGCAGGCCTGCATATTCTAACTCTTCAAGAGCCAGGTCTTGAGGTTGAGAGACTGGAGATTGGGGTATCAGATTCTCCCCTGGGAGGAGGTTAGGAGATTGTATCTCTTGGGAAGAGACAGGGGACGTGACACTGCCAGAGACAGTAGCAGAGGATACCAAGGCTGTCTGGCCCAATCTGGAGCCACCAGTATAATTGTGCAGGGTTGAGATCTGATTTTGATCAGGACTCTGAACAACAGAGGGAAGGAACAGAGAAACCTGCCCTTCCAATCCAGAATGAGAACATCCAGAGGAACAGTCCCCAGGACTGGAGGTCTGCAACAAAACAGAGGAAGTTGGTTATTGTCTGGGGCTGCCAAGAGATCTGTCTCTGGTGTGCCCCATCTGGAGAAGATGACCTGTTGTATGAGAGGGTCCAAGGACCAATCATGATGCCTCTGGGAGATTCTGCTCAGAGCATCTGCCAGTACATTGTCCTTTTCTGGAAGGTGAACTGCTATCAGGGAAGTCTGAAGAGAATAGGCTAGAGACCACTGTTTCATGGCTTCTGTGCACAAGGCCATGGACCGAGTGGCCCCCTGCTTGTTGATGTACCACATTGTGGTGGTGTTGTCTGTCCTAACTTAGACCACCTTGCCCCTAACTGATTCCGAGAAGACCTGAAGGGCTAGAAAAACTGCCCCGAGTTCCAGGAGATTGATATGAAGGAGAGACTCTTGTGGAGACCAGACCCCTTGAGTCTTAAGGGCTCTCAAATGGGCTCCCCGACCTAGGAGAGAAGCATCTGTAGTTAGGACTACTGAGGGGACCCGAGAGAGAAATGGAACTCCTTGTCTGAGGTTGTCCTGGTCCTGCCACCACTACAGAGCTTGGACTAGAGTCTGAGTCACTGGAATCAATTTGGTGAGAGAGAGTCTCTTTTCTGAGACCAAAAGGACCTTAGGTGGAACTAAATGTCCCTCATCTGAAATCTGGCTCCTTGCACCACTACAGTGGAAGCTGCCATGTGGCCCAGGAGTTGAAGAAACTGCCTTGCTGGACAAGAGACCAGAGGCCGAAAAGAGGAAGCAAGATCGGTTAGGGCTTTTACCCTTGTCAGAGGAAGGAAGGCCTTTGCTTGGATAGTATCCAGTTCTATCCCTATGAAAGTAAGAAGTTGTACTGGTTCGAGAACAGACTTTGGGAGAATGAGAAGAAACCCCAGAGAACTGAAAAAGTCTTGAGTGATTTGTACAGCTGAGTTGACCTGGTCAGATGACTGACCTACAATTAGCCAGTTGTCCAGATATGGGAAAATGGAAATACCCTGCCTTCTGAGGAAGGCAACTACTACTGCAAAGCACTTTGTGAACACCCTTGGAGCTGATGTTAGGCCGAATGGCATGGCTCTGAACCGATAGTGGCCTGAAGGCAACTCAAACCTGAGGTACTTTCTGTGGGAGCACCCAATAGGAATACGGAAATAGGCATCCTTGAGGTTCAGGGATGCAAGCCAATCCCCTGGCCATAAGAGAGGGAAGAATTTTTCCCAGAGTCACCATTTAGAATTTTGGTTTTGAGATGTGTTTGTTCAAATACCTTAGGTCTAGGATGGGTCGCCACTCCCTTGTCTTTTTTTGGGGTAAGGAAGTACCTGGAGTATAGGCCTTTGCCCCTGTGCTGAGTAGGAAATTTCTCTATGGCTCTGAGAGCCAGAAGAGACGAAACCTCTGCCTCTAGGGCAAGGGTCTCTGAGATGAATGCAGGTGGGAAAGACCTGGCCGTCAGTTTTGGAAACCTTTTGAAGCTGAGGGCCAGTCTTTGGCTTACTACCTCCAGGACCCACTTGTCTGAGATAATAGACTTCCAGGCCTGGAAGTAGTAAGCCAGCCTGCCTGCCTCCTACTGGAATGGGAGAGCCGACCTGGGCTGACACATCAGGGAGTCTGCTTGGCAGGAGCTTTGGACTGGGAAGAGGATGCAGCCCTGCTCATCCCCCTCCTGCCCCTCCCTCGAAAGAACCCCCTATGTGAGAAGGAAAAGGAAGCCTGAGCTTGGTAGAAAGGCCTGCCCCTGCTCCTAGACTGCTGCTTCTGAGTGGCTTGCCTCTCTTTGGCCTGTGCACTCCTGCAGGTGGTCCTGTACATGTCCATTTTCTTCATGTAAGCCTCTGTCTGCTCCCCAAACTGAGAGTTACCCACTACAGGGAAATCCATAGCCTTGGCCTGGGTATCCTGAGAAAGGCTAGTACATCTGAGCCAAGCAGGTCTCCTGAGAGCCACAGATGTAACCATGACTCTTGATGCCACATCACTGGAGTCCACAGCAGCATGAAATTGCACTTTGTATGCCTCAGTTCCATCAGCAGCCACCTCCTCCAGCTCTTTGGCTAGCTGGGGGGGAAGGCCTGTTTAGCCAGTTCCAGAATCGTATCCCACCTGGACTTCTGGTACCTGGCTGTGTAGGCCATACAGTTAGCCTGCCAGAGTCCCAAAGAAGATGCCAAATACTGTTTTTTGGCCATGGCATCAACCTTCCTGGAGTCTTTCTCTGGGGGGTGTGAAGCCAAAGGAATGTTAGCCCGGTCACAGGCTGCAGCCTGCATTACCCCAACATGGCTGCAATAACTGTATAAATACTCCGTACCTGAGCTTAATAACATATACCTCCTGTCCATTCTCTTATCCACAGGAGGTAAGGAATTAGGTGTGTGTAAAATCTTTTTTGTCTGTTTCCCCAAAGACGTGTGAAGAGGGATAGACAATCTTTTGGACTCTGGGATGTCCACTATCTCTACAAAATCAGGCTCTTCCTCCTCCTCAGCAGCTTCAACCATTGGGAGCTGGAGGATTTCAGCCACATTCTTGTAAAACAAGAAGTGTGAAGGGGACTCAGAAAGCCTGGGAGCCAAGATATTGGAGGGTCTGTCTGGGGAGATGTCCAGTGCAATGGGCACATCCAGACCTTCAAAGTTGTGATCTTCATCCTCATCCTCAGGATTCTCTTCATCTCCCTCCCACTTGTCACAGAAAGCATCTGGATTGTAATGCAATGGAGTCGGATCCGACCGAACCGACCGCCTAACCGGCAGCACCGTTTTGGACGGAACCGGGTGAAGCAACTGAACTATACTAATTGCTTTGGCTATCTCGTCAGCGGTTGGAGTATGTGGTGCTGGATCCAAACCGACTGACTTACACTTCCTTTTAGACGGAACCGACCCCTTGGAGTTGGACCTCCTTTTGCTTGAGGAGGTATCGCCTAGGTCAGTAGGCACCTCTTCAGGTTCAGCCGCAACCTAACCGAGCTGGCCATCCAGATCTACGAACTTCTCGGCCTCCCTTTCCTTCAGCCTACTCAACCTTTTTTCTAGAGTGGCTTTAGGGAAGTTTTTACAAATCTGGCAGTCTGTTTTCAGGTGGTCAAATCCCAGACAATAAACACAGATGAGATGGGGGTCGGCCTTGGCAAAGGCATCCCCACACTCAGAACAGTGTTGAAACCCAGTGGGACCAGTTTTTTTTCTTGGGTTTCTCAGACATGGCCAACCTAAACAATTACCCTTAAAAGCTTTTTAGGCCAGGTAATAACCAACCGATCGGTTACAAACCGTGTTACGGGTTGTGTAAAAGAACCAGTAAAAGTCCGGTTCTTTTGAAACCGATCGGCACCGGAACACCACACTAAATCCCTGAGAAAATAAAAAAATCTCAAACAAGCAAAAAGGTCGGTTCCTAACTAGACCGACCGATGAGAAACTGAGACAAAACAATTTCCACAGAATTTTTAAATAAAAGACAAGTCACCACCCATCTACCTGTACCATAAACAGAGGCTGGAAATCTGAAAATAATAAACGGTAGAAAACCGAACACTTTTTTTAAACTTTACCGAACCAAGCAGAGGAGAAATCTCCGGAGCGACTTCACTGTTCGGCGGAGTAAAGAATCTGACAGTTACACTGGTAAGTACCAGACAGAGGTTTGAAAACCGAGCTCGAGCTCAACATTCTATTCTTCCGCATAGAGTTAACTCTTTCCTCTCCGGGGCAGTTCAAGTGCTGGGGCTAACTGCATATTGTCAGAATACAGCACGACTTCATGTTGTTTGAAGAGCTGTTCCCTGGACGGGGCCCTAGAAGCCAGCTGTCCAAATAAGGGAAAACATACAATTCCTTTCTTCTGAGAGCTGCAGCTAAAGCTGCTAAGCACTTAGTAAAGGCCTGCAGCGCAGGACACAACCCAAAGAGCAGAACTTTGAATTGGTAATGCTTGCTCTGGGAAAGAAACTGAAGGAAGCTCTGTGGGGTGCAGATACTGAGATGTGTAGGTATGCATCCTGCATGTCCAGAAAACACAGCCAGTCGCCCTGCTTGAGAAGGAGCATGAGGCCTGGCAGAGTCACCATTCAAAGCTTCTTGTACTGGACGTACAGATTGAGGTCCTTGAGATCTAAGATGGGCCTCAGGTCTCCGGTTCTTTTGGGGACTAGGAAGAACCTAGAATAAAGGCCCTTGTTTTTCTGGTGCCTGGACACTGACTCGATGGCCTGTGTGCACAGAAGGGACCTTCCTCCCGGAGAACAGAAAGGTGGGCCAGAGGGTAGGTGGAGGGCAATGGAGGGGTCTCTGGGGGCAACTCGATGAGCTCCAGAGTGTGATCCCTTTCTATGATTTGAAGAATCCAGGCATCTGATGTGATGGTTCTCCATTTATTTTATTAAAGGAATAATGCCTGACAGGATGGGTGTTATGCTGGGATAACATCCCACCTCGGGTGGTTGGGCCAGAGGCCACCGGCCGAGGGCATCCAATACCTGAGAAGGGATGTTATCTCAGCATAACACCCACCCTGGAGGGCATTATTCCTATTATACAATGGCTTATTGTTTTATAGTTAAAAAAAATAATTTTAAAGAATGTTTTTGTTAGTGTGTAAAACTATTTTTGTTTCTTAAGAGGCAAACAAAAAATTCAGGGTCATGTTCCATATCCTACAAACAATCAGCAGGGATGTTATGCCAGGATGACATCCCTGCTATGACAGCCAAGTGACCAATCAGAAGCCAGGATTCTTTCTTGCCATTGTATAATCACTGGTAAGGCCCACTAGGCACAGGTGCCTGTTTTCAGAGGTGTCCTGGGAGCACTGGGGAGCTTAAATGACTTGCTCAGAGTCACACAGTATATGGAAATGGAAGTTGTGGGAATCAAACCCAGGTCTGTTTGCTGGATGTAGCAAGCTCATTCATAGCTCATTATTCTAAACTCTAGGCTATACTACCAGCCCAAGATTGAGATGGAGGGAGAACTGACTGACCACCACCTCTTGGTCGAGGATCAGAAGAGGGGGGTCTTGCAAGGAGTCAAGCAGAGATGGATCCAGTTGCTGGGGCTGGTCTGTCACCCCTGGGGCATTTGGCCATGGCTCCTGCAGTGGAGGGGTTGGGAAAGGCAGCGGAAGCTCTGTGTTTGCCTTGGGGCAGAGAGGCTGCTCTGAGCCTGTTGGACACCTTGCGAAAAGGATGGCGCTGCCTGCTGCTGGGTTGAGTATGATAGTGAGTGGACAGACTTGGTAGCCCTGCCAGATGTCTGTAAATCATTAATGATGTCCTGAACATCTGACTCAAATAACTTTGAGCCATTGAAGGGGGCATTCAGCACCTTCTGCTGGACTTCTGTTGCGAAGCCCTAGACCCCAAGTCAGGAGTGCCTACAGAGGCAAATGCCAGTGGCAGTAGCCCTGGCAGTAGTATCAAAGATATCATAGCGGGCCCGCAAGAGGTGCTTGTTAATGTCCTCAGCATTCTACAAGCATTGAAGAACCTCCCATTTCTGGGTGCCATCTGGAAGGGCCTGGGCCATGGCCTTGTCCTTTTTCCAGATGGTGTTCTGGTACATCACCATATGAGAAAGGTAGTTGGCAATCCTCAGCCCAAGGGTGGAGGCGGCATAAACCCTCCTGCTCCAGAGATCTAGTCTACAAGAATCTCTGTCGAGGGTAAGGGAGCCAAGGTGCTTGGGCACCTTAGATCTATTATGATCTGCCTTTATTACCATGGAATCTGTTTCAGGTTGAGCAGCATAGTATGGCAAACCCTGAGGGGCATGATATAGCTTATCAATCCTACAGACCATGGCTGGCACCATGTCAGGTCTGTGTCAGGCTCCAGTGGTGGCATTCCTCAGAGCAGCCAGGATGGGAGGAATGACCTTCACAGGGGATTCTGGAATCTCCAAGAAATCCGCCAGATCTCTTCTAGTGGCATCCTCCTCTTCAGAATGGAAACCCATGGCTGAGGGCAGCTGCTTCATAATATTAAAGAAGGTAGGGTCCTCTAGAGGAGACCTGGAGGCATGTTTGACCGAGTCATCACTCGCCGAGGAGGCTGTAGAACTAACAGAGGAGAGGGGCTCTTCCTCTTCTTCCTTGGGAAGAATAAGATCAAGATGGTACCCCTCCTCGACGTCGACCTGTTACAGCTCCAGGTCCGACGAGCGAGGTGCCGATGAAGGTCTGCGAGGAGCTGTCTACGGAGGCTGAAGCAGAGTCAATGATAATGGGTCCATCGACGGCCCAGGCGAAGGAGGCCTAAATGCGCCTATCAGATTGATCAAACTGAGGTGAATTTGGCCAAAATGTCACTGAAGTCGATGATAGAGGACTGATGTATTAATGGAGATGGGGTCAACAGTACAGTGAGCGAGGACCTGTCTGACGGGCCCTGAAAGACTGAAGAGCCCACTGCCTGAAGACCTGGGGAAGCATCAGGTCTCGGGTCCGGGGCGTCGAGGACAGTTCCTGTCATTGACTAACAGAGGGCTGATGACCCGGAGGTCGACGGATGACCGTCCTGAATATCAGGCAGAGGAGCTGCCGGTAGGGGGTCTAGTAGTGAGAGAGACCTGGGCATTAGTGCAGCTGACAGAGTACCCCCGGACGATGAGGAAGAGGCTGTCGGGGAGCAGGATTTTCACCAGGTGAGTGGTCCCTATCTCAGTCCTTTTTTGTGACTTTTCCCCAGGGACTTGTCTCAGGCCTTGGAGGCCTGGAAGCTCAATGACCCTGCCAGCGACTAAGAGGTAGAGACCGCGGAGGACCTCTGCCCTGAACTGGCTACCTGTTGCTCCATGAGGAATTGCTCGAGATCCTTTTTGCATTGCCTAAAGATGGTGTGATTAAACTTCTGGCAGAGCTCACAGTCGGAAACATCGTGGCTAAGCCCAAGACAGCAGACACAGACAAATGTTCATCTGTAGACGCAATCTCCTTTCTGCAGCGATGGAAGAGAGAAGCAGAAGCATTAACTTTCGACATAAAATAAAGGAATATCTTTAGAAAAGAGATTCTAAAAAACTAGGTGTAAAAAAAACAAAACAAAAAAAAGTAGGCAAACTGGTATGAAACTACGTCGACACTTCCATGGAGACCCATGCGAACGGAGTAGACGGTGGGGCCGCTCATGCCTTTATAGGGTTGGTGACGTCAGAGGATGACGTTGGCGTGGGCATCCGTAATTGTAGTGCTGAAAATCTTCCATGTGGATACTGCTTCACTGACAGTGAAGTTCCATCTATGGGACCTGATGACTGAGATACCCCCAAAGAAGATCAAATACTCCAGATATACAGGTTACTCACCTGTAACAGGAGTTCTAGGAATGGTATATGTTGTTCAGCCACACTTCTTGGCAGATCCTTGCTGCTTTAAATCTTGCCGTAAGGTCTTCAAGCTGGCTCCTCCCTCCCACCCACCTGGGTGATGAAACTCTTGGCTCCGCCCCATGACACCAGATCTAGCCCGCTGGAAGCCAGGTTGTGCGTCAGGCCAGGAGGTCGAGGGGCTGGGTGATGAACAACACTACACCATTCCTCGAACTCCTGTTACAGGTCAGTAACCTGTATTTCTAGGGACATGGATATGTTGTTCAATCCACACCTACTGGCAGACTCCTAGCAGTTCTCCGGGAGGAGGGAGGCAAGGCGCACACCTCCTATTTAGGAAACAAGGACTGGAGAACCGAGGTCCCAAAACCAGCATCCTGGCGTGACTCAAGGTCGATGTGGTAGTGGGTAATGAAGGTGTGTGCTGACTTCCAGGTAGCAGCCCTGCAGATTTCCTGGATAGGAACGTCCCTGGAAGCAGCCACCGAAGCAGCAGTATGGCGGGTAGAATAAGCTCTTATCCCTTTGGGAGGCTCCATGCCCGCCAACCTATAGCAGAGATCTATGCAGGAGGTGACCCACCTGCTTATCGTCCGCTTGGCTGCAGGTCTGCCAGAGTGTCGGCTTCAGCATAGGTGACAAACAGCTGGCGAACCTCTCCCTGAACTTCAGCCGTCCGCTCCTTATAATAAGAGAGCGCTCTTCTAGGGTCCAAAGTATGGAGCCTATATTAAGGCCTCCGAGGTGTGACTGGGATAGAACACCGGCAGAGTCAACACCTGGTTAAGGCGAAACTCCAACACCACCTTCGGAAGGAATTTCGGGTGGGGGCGCAGGACAACCTTGTCCCTGTGGAAGACCAGGTAGGGAGACTCGATGGAAAGCGACTGTAGCTCTCCCATCCTTCTGGCTGACATGACAGCCACCAAGAAGGCGGTTTTCCATGACAGGTGAGAGATGTCACATCTGTGCATCGGTTCGAATGGCTTGCCCATGAGCTTAGCCAATACCAGCAGTAGATCCCACGGAGGTGGAGGTTCTTGCACCAGAGGGAATATGTGATCAAGGCCTTGGAAAAAGCGCCCGACCACCTTCTCCTGCGCTTACTGACGCTTCCCGGCCAGCCACCGTAAGCAGAGATGGCTAGGTGCACCTAAGGGCCGCCGATCAAGCCCTAGTTGAGAAGGGGACCACAGGTAGTCCAAAATGCTGGCCAAGGAACAGGAAGAAGGGTCCAACCCCTTATCCTGACACCAAATGGAGAATCTCTTCCATTTGAAGGCATAGCATTTCCTGAACATTCTCACTGGGGCCTCAACATTGCTGAGGACCCCGTCGGAAAGACCCAAGGCCTGGAACTCTAGCCGCTCAGGAACCAGGCCGTCAGGTGCAGGGATTGAAGGTCCAGGTGCAGAACCTTCCCCTGGATGACTGAGATCACGCCTGGGCGGGCTGGGAGCCACTTCGGGAGCCTGGAGCTGAGGCTGAGGAGATCTGGATACCAGAACTGGCGGGGCCAGTCTGGGGCTACCAGAATCACCTGCACCTTGTCCCTTCTTGCCTTGAGTAGCACCTTGTGGATCAAGGGAAAGGTGTAGAAGAGGCCCAGGGTCCACAGCCTCAAGAAGGTATCCCCCTGCAGCGATCCCTGCTGAGGGGGGTGGGCATGAAACAGCCTCAGCTTCGCATTCTCCCTGTAGCAAACAGGACCACCTGAGGTGCGCCCCAGTGGGAGAACAGATTGTGTACTACCTCCGGCAGGAGAGACCACTCGTGAGATGCAGCACCTATCCGGCTTAGGGCATCGGCCAGAGTGTTGGAGGCTCCTGCCACATGGATGGCTAGGAGATCCGCCTCCAGTCTGCTCATGAGAGACCAGTGAGGAGAGCTTCCTTGCACAGAGGCAAGGAGCGCATCCCACCCTGGCGGTTTAGGCAGTACATGGTCGTGGTGTTGTCCGTCTGGACCTGGACCACTTGACCCCGTACAAACGGAGCGAAGGCGGTGAGGGCTAGTCGGACCGCTCGAAGCTCCAGCAGGTTGATGTGGCATCGAGACTCCTGAGGGGACCAGAGGCCATGCGCTCTGTGCTCCCCCAGATGGGCACCCCAACCCATCAGAGAGGCGTCGGTTGTTAGAGTGACCGTCGGCTTGGGGTGGACAAACAGGATGCCCTCCTGCAGATGAGCTGGAACGATCCACCACTGGAGAGTGTTCCACATCTCCTGGATCACTGTCACTAGCTGGTCCAGAGGACCGGAGCGCTATGACCATTGGCTAGCCAGTCCCCATAGTAGAGGACGCATGTGCCAGCGGGCCCAACGGACCACGCCGGTGCAGGCCGCCGTGAGGCCCAGGAGGCGCAGAAAGTCCCGGGCAGGGCGCAATTGCCCAACCAAAAATGACTGGGCAAAGGAGGAAAGAACCTCGGCCCTGTCTGCCGGAAGCCGTGCTCTGGCTCGAAGAGGGTCGAGCTCTGCCCCAATGAATTGAATCACCTGCACTGGCACGAGTTCCGATTTGGCCTCGTTGATGAGGAGGCCAATCTGAGAGCAGACCTGGAGGGCCAGATCCCTGGACCGCTCCACTTCCGGTCTGGAGGGGGCTGCAATCAGCCAGTCGTCCAGGTAAGGGTACACCCGGACCCTTCGGCGCCGCAGGAATGCTGTCACCACTGCCATGCATTTGGTGAAGACCCTGGGAGCTGGAGAAAGGCCAAAGGGCATGGCCCGGAACTCGTAAAGGGACCCCTTCACTCTGAAGTGGAGGAATCGCTGGTGGGACAGACCGATTGGGCCGTGAAAGAACGCGTCCTGGAGGTCCAGTGAACAGAACCACATGCCTCGTTCCAAGGATGGAATGATCTGTGCCTGAGTGACCATCCTGAAGGTTCAAGATCTTAGGAACTTGTTCAGGTCGTGTAGGTCTAGAATGGGGCGCCAGCCCCCCGTCTGTTTTGGGACAAGGAGACATAGAAAAATAGACTTTGACGGCAGATAAGGACCACTTGGCCCACCCAGTCTGCCCATTTCCCTACCTACTGGATAAGCTGCAGATTCTAGTTAACCAACAGCCTATTTCCTGCAACCTCCCACTATAATTGCCTTATGTCTGTCCCATGCATGTTTGAATTCCTCCACTGTTTTAGACCCCACAACCTCTCCAGGAAGGCGGTTCCATGCGTCCACCACTCTCTCCGTGAAAAAGAATTTCCTCACATTACCCCTGAGCCGTCCCCCCTCTAACTTTAAATTGTGCCCCCTTGTTCTTACACATCTCTTTTTCTGAAAGATGCTACCCTCCTGGACTTTGTTGATTCCCTTGAGGTACTTAAAAGTTTCTATCATGTCCCCCCTGTCCCTCCTTTCATCAAGGGTATACATATTAAGCTCTCTCAGTCTCTCTTCATATGGTTTCTGATGTAGACCCTGCACCATTTTAGTTGCCCTCCTCTGGACTGCTTCCATCCTATGTCCTTGCGTAGATGAGGTCTCCAAAACTGCACGCAGTACTCCAGATGGGGTCTCACCAACTGTCTGTATAGAGGATAACCACTTCCCTTTTCTACTTGTATGCCCTCCTATGCATCCCAGTATCCCCTGGCTTTCCCTACTGACTTCTCACATTGCATACCCACCTTTAGGTCATCTGATATGACTACACCCAGATCCTTTCCATTATTGTTGTCGTTAGTACCTCCCTGTTATGTGTACTCTTCTCCTGGATTTTTATTTCCCAGGTGCATTACTTTGCACTTCTTTGCATTGAATCTAAGTTGCCATATGTCTGACCATTCCTCCAACCTTGCCAAGTCCCTTCTCATCCTTTCTACCCCCTTGTGTATCAACTCTGTTACAGATCTTTGTGTCATCCAAGAGGCAAATTTTCCTTCCAGACCCTCTGCAATGTCACCTATAAAGGCGTTAAGAGGACTGGACCAGTAAAACCCTGAGGTGCTCCACTAGTAACCCCTTTCTTCAGAATGTGTTCCATTCACTATTACCTTCTATTGTCCTGTTGTACAGCCAGTTTTCTACCAGGCTACCACCTGGGACCCACTCCCAGGCTGGCTAACTTGATTATTAATCTTTATGTGAGACTGTGTCAAATGCCTTACTAAAGTCTAGGCAGGCCATATCCACAGCCCTCCCTGGTCTATTACTTGGTCACCCAGTCAAAGAAATCTATTAGATTTGTCTGACATGACCTTCCTGCTGTGAATCCATGCTGCTCTGGGTCCAGTGCCCGCTGGCCTCTAGGTACTCAACAATTCTTTCTTTCAGAGTGATTCCATCATTTTCCCACCACTGAGGTCAAACTAACAGGTCTGTAGTTTCCGCTTCTGCCTTGTTCCCATTTTTGTGAAGGAATCACATCTGCCCTCCTCCAGTCCTCAGGTACCACCCCATCTTTCCATGATTTGTTAAAAGTGTGGTTGTTAGTGTCACTAGGTCCTCCTTAGCTCTTTTAGGATTCTAGGTGAATCCGACAGGCCCCATTGCTTTGTCCACCTTGAGTTTTAGAAGTTCTTTCAGTACTCTTTCTTCTTTAAATGGACTGGTATCAACCCACTATCAGAGTGCTTCTACTGTTTGGTTTAGGTAACTCCTCCTCTTCTTTTGTGAATACTGAGCAAAAGTATTCATTCATTATCTCTGCCTTTTCACTGTCTCCCTCTGCCCACCTCCCTCTCCTTTATTAATCTTCCCTATCCCTCCCTTAACCTTTCTATGTTCCCTAATGTACCTATAAAGTTTTATCCCTTCTTAACTGAGTTGGCTATCCTTTCCTCGGTTTGGGCCTTTGCTTTTCTGACTGCCTTCCCACTTCTTTCTGCTTTAATTGATACAGTTCCTATGGTGCTCTGTCTGTGATTCCTTATACTTTTTGAATGCAGCCTTTTCTCTTTAACCTTCCCTGAACACTTCTTTTGAGAGCCATAGTGTTTTTTATTCGCTTTGTTTTCTTTATTTGTTTCACACAAGGCTTGTTGCCTCCATGATGGCAGTTTTGATTTTCTCCATTGTTCTTCACCCCTCCTTTCTGGCTATTTGCTAATGCATTCCTCAGGTATTCACCCATTTTGCCAAAGTCAGCCCTTCTAAAGTCCAGTATCCTTGCATTTGTATGGCTTGTCTCCATGGTTGTGTTTATTTGTGAAGCACACTGTGCAGTGGTAACTTTCCCAGGTGTCTACTGACTTCTAAGTTTGTGATCCTCTCTCCATTTAGAGTGCCAGGTCTAATATTGCTCCCTCCCGAGTGGGTAAACCACTAGCTGTCTAAGGCATGCTCCCTGTAGGGCATCGAGAATGACCCTGCTCTTGGATATGGCTGCAGTCCATGTTGCCCAGTTAACATCTGGCATATTCAGGTCCCCCATCAACAGTATCTCCCCTTTTTCAGCCATTTTGAGAATGCCCTCTATCATTTTCTTGTCCATTTCCTCCCCTTGAGACAGGGGTCTGTATACAACCCCTGTGCGGATTGTGATGCCATTCCCTGACTCCAATGTGACCCAGAGTTCCTCTTGTCCTCCCCTTTACCTTTTAGTTCTGTTACTTTGATCCCTTCCCTTATGTAGAGTGCTACTCCACCTCCTCTTCTACCCTCCTGTCCCTTCTGTAGATTGTGTACGCCTGGTATGTTGACATCCCAGTCATGGTTCTCCGTGTACCATGTCTCTGTGACTGCCACAATATCCAAGTGTTCCACTTCCATCAGGGCTACTAGCTCTGGAGCTTGTTTCCCAGACTATGGGCATTGGTACTCATTGCCCTCCATTTAATGTTGGCTTTATCCTTTTACCCCATCCCTGCTCTTATTGCCTTGTCCATTTTCCATTTACTCCTGTCCTGCCTCTGTCAAGCTCTGTACCTCAGTGTTTACCCTACTACCTGCCATGCTTGCGGGGAGGCTTGAACTTTCCTGTTTCCTATCAGCACCTCCCCTTGGCTAGTTTAAAAGCTTGCCAAGGAAGCCTTTAAACCTGTCACCTAGGAGCATGTTTCCCTTCCTGGACAGATGCAGACCATCATGCCAGTATAGACCTTCATCTCTCCAGGTGGACCCCCAGTCCCCAATGAAGCCAAAGCCCTGTGCTCTGCACCAGTTTTGCAACCATTCATTAAACCGCATGGTGTGCAGTATCCTAGCCTCACCCCTGCCATGGACTGGCAGCACCTCTGAGAAGGTTACCGTGCCTGCTACCTGTCTGAGGCCCCTCCCCAACTCCACAAATTCATCCTGCACTGCACTGATCTCATGCCTAGCTAGGTCATTTGTCCGGACGTGGACAATGATATTTAGTTTCCTCTCCTGTGATGCTGCTTCTGCAATCCTGAGGATTCGCTTCCTGTCCCTCCAAGCCATAGCACCAGGCAGGCACCTTACTTCCCTCTCCTCTCCCTTCCCCAGGTCTACATCCCTAACAATTGAGTCCCCTATCAGAAGCTGTTCTTTCCCTTGTGTTGTCCCTTGCCACTCTTTTGTGGGTCTCCCTTGTGGATGTCCCCAGCATTCTTCTTGGTCTCCAATGAGGGTGTCATCATAGAGGAACCTTGATTTGCCAGACCGACATATGATTTGTGTAGAGGTGCAACCCACGGGCTATGCCTCTGTTCCACCACCCTCACCCTCCCAGAACCTACTGTGGTCCATCTGCTCTTCACACATGGCAACCTCTGAGGCAGTGGTTGTGGAACTGGTGCTCTTTGGGTGGGGGAGTCCTCCTTAGTCCTTGCCAGTTCAGCCTGGAGGTGGGCAACCTCCTCCCTCAGAGCTGACAGTTGCCTGCAAATAGGGCAGCAATGCAGGTTCCAGAATGTTTCCCGGAAAATTGCTGCCCCACAGCCAGTGCATTGCACCACTCCCCACATGTCCCTCTTCCTTATAATATACAATGAGTAATATACACATTTTTTTTTTTTGGTGTGTGTATACTTACGCTTTATGCACTGTGCTGGGTAATTAAGAATATGACAGTTCTGCTCCAAGACCTGTTTAGGAAGTGATGTCAGAACCTTGGCTATAAAGGAAATGCCAGAACCACTGGTGACTGTTAGAAACAATCAATTACACCACTGCTCCACCACCCTGGTGAGTACTGCCCTTTATAGTAAGTCAACCAACACCAAAATGTACTAGACCACTGCTCCACACAAACCACTCTACTGAGTCCAGGGATAAACAAACTCACTGTTCAGCCAGCAGGACACTTCCAAAATATTGCACAAATATCCTTCCAAATCCTATGTGTCTAGTACAGAAATCAAGCAACTTCAGTTGTATTACAACCCTCTGGTTATAAAATTACTACACTTTAATGGAATCCTGTAATTCTTAATGCCAATAAGAAAATAATGAAACTTTCTGTAGAAAGTGTAGCTTACCTTCCTAGTCCCCTACAATATTATGTTTTACCAAGTTACCAGTTCCTCAAATGCGTTCTAGTTTGTTCTCTGCAGTACAGCCAATTTCTCAGCTTCCAAAAGGAACAGGCAGGTCCTCTGACTGACTTTACTCTGTGTAGTATGCCTAAACAGAACAGTGAAAGAAAGTCCAGGAAATACCTGGACACAAACCCTGGGTCTGGTGGAGGATCCGCCACCTCCCTGATCACCTCCTTCTGGAGGAGCAGGGCAATGTCAGCTTGACGAGCCGACAGAGGCTGCGGACCCCGTAGCCCCCCATGGGGCGACGGCTCGATAGGGTGGGGCCTGCTCAAATTCCAGAGCCAGACCCTTTCCTGCCACTTCCAACACCCAGCGGTCCATAGTGATAGCGGACCAGGAGGAAAGGAAGTGGCGGTGCCGTCCCCCCATGGGGGGGAACCCAGGGGGGAGTGATGAGGCTGGGGGTGACACCCCTCAACCCATCACTGGGCAGGCTTGGAGGAAGGACCGGCCAAGGGACCTCCTGGGCCTTTTCCTCCCGGCTTCCTGCTGGAGGAAGCTGCAGGCTTGGCTTTGGGGTGCCAAGTGTGAGCCTGCTGGCCCTGATGCTGGTGTTGCTGGGCCAGACGTGCCGCAGTGGCAGCAGTCTGAAAGGACTTATGCTGCTGCTGGCAGTCTTTGTCCTTCTGGGCAGATGTGACAGAGTCCAAGGTGGCATTGGATTTCTCAATCCTCTGCAAATGACCCTCCACCCCGGGACTGAACAAGTCAGTACCCAGGAAGGGCAGGTCTGCCAGCTTATGCTGGGTATCCACCATGAAGGTGGAGATCCGCAGCCAAGCTCTGTGGTGAATGGCCACTGCGGCCGCTACTGACCGGACACAAGAGTCTCCAATGTCAAGAGCAGTTTGGAGCTGCTGTTTTGCCACCGCCCTTCCCTGATCCCACACCTGTTTGACCGTAGTCTGGAGGTCAGCCGGGAGAGGAGGTATCGCCTCATCCAGGGAGCCCATAAGGGTGTGGGAAAAGTGTGCCATCAGTACAGCCGAACTGGCCTGATGAAGGCCTAAGGAGGATGCAGCGTAGACTTTACGCCTGGCGTAGCCCAATTTCTTGGACTCTTTTATCGAGAAGCTTGTCCACATCCCTAGTGTTTTCAGAATGCCGGAAAACACTGTCGGTCACAAGCCCCTCTGCAGAGGAGTGCTCCGAGAATCCAGAGAGTGAGCCGGTGGGGACCACATACTTCCTGGCCATCCTGGTCGAAGGAGCAGGACAAGAAGCCGGCTGCTGCCATAACTCCAGAGCTGGGCCAACAATGGCTTCAGCCACCAGAAAGGCCTCAGTGGGAGAATCCCCTCAATCCAGTATCTCCGTGTGGGGATACTTGGCCCGCTTTGACACAGGTTCGAGCTTCATCCCAGTAGATTCTGAGATGAGCCGGAGCATTCCCATGAACGAGGATGGGCTCTCGTCCACTGACTGTCCCCCAGTCGACTCCAGGTCGAGGGGCCTGGAGAACAGGGAAGAGTCACCATCAGACTCCGAGGAGTCTGCAAACAGCTGCCAAGGGCCTGAGCCACCCTCCACCTGCAGAGGCCGTTTGGGAGTGAGGGTGACCGAGAACTGATGGGGCAGCCCTTGACCCAACCAAAAATCCTTGGTCGGAGCCCCAGATTTAGGTTGCGGAGGCGGGGGTTCTACCACAATGGGTGGCGCAGCTGGTTTCAGCCGAACAACCGGCGCCGGCTTTGGCTCCTCGATGACCATGAGGGGTTGTTTCAGCCGCTCAGGTGACAGCCACTTAACGGCCAGGGAAGGCGACGGGTTGGCTTGTTCCCAGTCAAAAGGAGCTGCTGCCATCAAGTCCTCAGAAATGCATTTAATTTGGCGCCGAGCCTATCCTCTGGAGGAGGATGAAGACAAGTATGAGTGGTGCCACCGCTTCCCTCGGTGCCGAGACCACCGATGTCGATGGGATCAGCTGGACCAAGAAGAGGCCCAAGACCGAGACCGGTGTTTCCGAGGGTGGGTCTGAGAGAGAGCGGGGGAAACCCGCTTCTCCCTCGGCTCAGGAACCTTACCCGGGGACTCTGGCACAGGAGGCACAGTCAAGTCCTCGGTTTCCACCGGAAGGACCGGTGAAGAAGGGTTGTCTGCTTCTCCAGTCGACAGCCCATCCGACGGGTCAAGAAAAATCTCAGCTGCATTGATGGTTGTCTCGGCCGGCTGACCTGATCGGGACATCGTGAAGCCAGCGGCCTTAGCCGCAACCTCGACCGGAGTCAGGAGTAGACTGTCCGGGGAAGGGGACCTCTCCCGCTCCAACGAACGCCGACGGTGGGACTTACCCTTTGAGTCCTTCTTCTTGGACTAAGATGAGTGTCCCGATGGATCCTCACCCTTTGTAGAGAAGGACTGACAAAGCTCCTTGAAAGAAGCCGTGTAGGAGGAGCCCAAGGAGAGCGGGATAAATGCCATGACCGAGGAAGAAGACGATGCGGCCTGGGCCGCCTCCTCCTCGAGGGTGATCATCTGCTCAAGTTGCTCAGCCGAGCATGCTGCCGCGGACACTGCCCAACGGGCCTCCTTCGACTTCACCGGAGGAATACGTCTCTCAGGGCGTCCAAGTTGAAGTCTGGCAGCACGGTCTTCGAGAACGTTGACTGAGAAGGACTTGCACACTTCGCAGGCCTGCGGATCGTAATCGAGCCCAAGGCAGTAAACGCACATGGAGTGTGGATCAGTCTTCTGCCCGCAAGGGCACGGCCGAAACCCAGGAGTCGACTTGTCCATCACAGCCGCGAAGGAAGAAAAAGACCGAAGTCTAGAAAATTTAAGCATGAGTTTCGCCTTAACTGATGAGTTTGGATCCAGGCCAAAAACGCAGAGTGCTAAGGAGGGAACCTGAGCTTCCAAGCGGTAAGGAAGATCTGGTATCATGGAGTGGAGCCGAGAGTTTTATCGCCCGAGTGGGTGGGAGGAGCCAGCTTGAAGACCTTCCGGCAAGATTTAAAGCGGCATGGATCTGCCAAGAAGTGTGGATTGAACAACGTATCCATGTCCCTAGAAATTAGGTTCATTAGTTTTGAAAGTTAATATTAATTTCAAGCAGTATACTAGCTCATAATCTGCAAGTCTGTACTTTCTGTAGAAGCCATGTCCTGGTTGTCATTCCGTTGGTCCATCCTTACCGGCCTTTCATGAAATTCAGTGGGTGTCTCTTGTCTACACACTGGTTGTAGAACGGTGTGATGTAGTGAGATTTTCTAGTATCCAGGAAAATGTTTTAAAATATCATATTCGGATACATTTGAACTTATACTCCACGAGTTTTCTCTATCTCCCTCACTCTACAGTCTTGAGGACATTTACACAAACAAAGGACAGCTGTGCCTCAGGCTTCATTCTCTTCCTCCCTCTGCTTTTCTCCCAGTCTAATCCTCTGTGAGAACACAAATCTCTTCGACTGCAACTGATTCTGATGATGTTACAGAGAATTAGGACTTCAGCAGGGGGCGAAGCAGGAGGATGTGATGATGTCTGGGAGAGCACGATAATGCTCTCACGTCCACAGTAATAAATAATGAGTGGGCATGAATACAGAAAATGAGTGAAATATCAGTTCAGCCGTGTCTGAATATAATTTAAAACATTTTCCTACATAGGGTAAAAATAATTTAAGGTCCCACATTATTGTCTCAATGCATTTGTGTTCTGTGCTATAAAACTCTGTGACTGAAAGGGACATAACGGGCAGACTAAATGGGCCTGGCGATCCTTTTCTACGGACAGCTACTATGGTTTCAAATAAGCATTGGGGGAGTGGGGGTGAGATCTAGGACACTGGCAGTGGACTTCAGGGGGGCAGACTTTATGGGCATGGGAAATATTCTCAAGGATCACTTGAAGGGGATTACCTCAACGACAAGTGTGGAAAGGAGATGGGAGGTCATAAACGGGACTTCATGAGGCAGTCAGATCGCTAGTTGAAACGTAAGGGAGCAAGGTCACATAAACCATGCTGGTGGTCCAGTGAGGTCCAGGTAGCAGTCAGAGAAAAGAAGGCGGCTTACAAAAAATATAAACAACAAGAGGGATAGGGATAAGGAAATGTACCAGCTTGCATCTAGAAAAGTCACCCGTATGGTGGAGGGGAGCAAAGTCCAGTAAAGAAGCAACGGCTGGCAAGCAGGGACACATGGAGGTGAAAAGGGGTTCTTCCGGTACATTGGGAGCGGAGAAAACTAAGGCCATCTCAGCAGATTGGAGAACAGAAGAAGGGTGGGTGGAAGAGGCGAGGGACCAGGCAGAGGTATTTAACGAGTACTTTGCCTCTGTGTTCACTAGGGAGGGGGATGGGATATCTACAAAGCAAGGCACAAAGGGGATAGAAGCGGCAGGGAGTGGGATCAGGGGAGCAACAGAAATGGAGCAAAAGGGAGGGAAAGGTACCCCAGGGTGTCACATCTGGATAAGGATAAAAGACCAGTAAGGTGGAGGGACAGATGATGCCATCCCACCAAAGGGTGTGGTTTGCCCTCAAGGCCCTAAAGAAAGACAAATCTCCTGGGCAGGATGGCATTCATCCGAGAGTACTATGGGAATTGGCGGACATACTGGCTGCACCCTCGGGAGCTTTTTCAACAGGTCACTTGAGACAGGGAGGGTACCTAGGGATTGAGGAGGCACATGTGGTACCAATCCATAAAGGGGCCTAAGGAAGTACCAGAAACTATAGACCCATCAGTTTAACCTCGTGGTGGGAAAATTAATGGAGAGTATACTAAAGGAACGATTGGGGTTTACTTGGGGAGGTGGGAGGTCTGATAGTTGGCATGGGGTTTGTGCCAGGTAGATCATGTCAAACCAACCTTGTGGAGTTCCCTATGAATGGTAACATCAGAACTGGACAGGTGTGCCTGTGGATGTATTATTCTTGACTTCAGCAAGGCGTTTGACTCTGTCCCCACAATGGTCTGGTGGAGAAACTGATGGGGTTAGGAGTAGGCCCTTGATGGTCAGATGGATTGAAAACTGGATAGCTGGACGCACTCAGAGAGTAGTGGTCTGTGGGGAGCTCTCGAACCCTACAGAGGTTGGTAGTGGGGACCACAGGGCTCGGTCCTGGGTCCAATCCTGTTTAATGCATACATATCAGACATCAGGGATGGTATAGGGTGTGAAATGAGTCTCTTCGCGGATGACTCCAAGATGGGAGCAGTAGTTGAGGGAGAAGAGGGAGGTTGGCCCCTGCAAGGGGACCCGACACCCTGGAAAGCTGGGCTCACACATGGAAATTAATTTCAATATCACCAAGTGCAAGGTGTTGCATCTTGGTCGGGAAACCCTAAACACAGGTACACCCTGGGAGGGAGGTGCTGGAAGCCTCAAAGGGAAAAAGACCTAGGGTCATGGTGGATACATGTATGAATAACTCTGAGCAGTGCAGGAGAGCAGCTAGCAAGGCAAACAGGATGTTGGGATGCATCGTAAGAAGGATCACCTCAAGGAGCAAGGAAGTGATTCTGCCGCTGTACAATGGACTGGTTAGACCACACCTTGAGTACTGTGTACAGTACTGGAGACCACACTTGAAGAGGGACATACAGCTCCTGGAGAGGGCAGAGGAGGGCAACAAAGATGACACGAGGCTAGGGATTTGACTTACGAGGACAGACCTGAGGAGCTCTGCTGTTTTCATTGGAGGAGAGGAGAGAGCAGGGGGACATGATTGAGGTCTTCAGTACCTCAAGGGAATAAATAGGGTAAACATGGAGGATCTTTAGACTAAAGCAGGGAGGCATCACCAGGGCATGGTTTGAAGTTGGAAGGTGGAAGGTGAGGGGAAAGAGGAGGAGGTTTTCACTGAGAGGGTGGTGGACCCTTGGAATGCTCTGCCTGGTGAGCTGGTTCAGAGATCCACAGTGGAGGGCTTTAGAGAGGGTGGGACAGACACAGAAAGTGGATGTATCAGATGATGGCCTGTCTCGGGGGGGTGGGGATGGATGATAGGGGTTTCAGGAGCACAAGGGATGGGAGGGTCTCTGCACCCAACTAAGGATCTAGGTTCGAGCAGACTTGATAGACCATAAGGCCTAATCTGCTGGCAAATAGTATGTTAGTATATCTGTAAGTGTGAGAGGGCAGGGCTATAATGCATGAGTGGCAGAGTTATGAGTGAATGATAATAGTCCTGCCCCCTCACAAGTGATGATAAATTGCTTATTTCAACAAAGCAAATCAACAAAACACAACAAAGGAAAAAAACACTATGGTTCTCAAAAGAGGTGGCAGGGAAGGTTAAGGAGAATAGGATAGCATTCAGGAAATACAAGGAAACACAGAAGAAGCAGGACAGAGAACACCATCAGTTAAAACAGAAAGAGGCAGGGAAGGCAGTCAGAATAGCAAAAGCCCAAACTGAGGAAAGGATAGCCAACTCTGTTAAGAAGAGGGATAAGACCTTTTATAGGTACATTATGGAGCGAAGAAAGACCAAAGGAGGGATACTGAACGAATATTTCTGCTCAGTATTCACAAAGGAAGAGAAGGTGGAGGTACCTAAATCAAACAAGAGAAACACTCTGAAGACGGGGTCAATACGAGTCCATTTACAGAAGAAAGGGTTCTGAAAGAACTAATAAAATTGAAGGTAGACAAAGCAATGGGGCTTGATGGGATTCACCCAAGAATTCTAAAAGAACTAAGGGTAAAACTAGTGACACCACTGACTACTCTGTAACAAATCATGGGAGGATGGGGTGGGGTGGTACCTGAGGACTGGAGGAGGGTAGATGTGATTCCTCTTCACAAAAGTGGGAGCAGGACAGAGGAAGGAAACTACAGACCAGTTAGTTTGACCTCAGTGGTAGGGAAAATGATGAATACTTGAAGGAAAGAACTGTTGAGTACCTAGAGGCCAGTGGGGCACAGGACCCAAGACAGCATGGATTCAATGGGAAGGTCATGTCAGGCAAATCTAATAGATTTATTTGACTGGGTGACCAAAGTAGTTGACCAGGGAGGGGCTATGGACATGGTCTACCTAAATTTTAGCAAGGCATTTGACACAGTCCCACACAAAAGATTAATACATAAGTTAGCCAGCCTTGGAGTGGGTCCCAAGGTGGTAGCCTGGATAAAAAGTTGGCTAGACAACAGGATGCAAAGGGTAGTAGTAAATGGAGTCCACAGTGAAGAAAGGAGGGTTACTAGCGGGGTACCGCAGGGTTCAGTACTGGGACTGGTCCTTTTCAATGTCTTTATAAGTGACATTGCAGAGGAACTGGAAGGAAAAGTATGTCTCCTTGTAGATGACACAAAGATCTGCAACAGGGTTGATACACAAGATGGAGTGGAAAGGAGGAGAAGGGACTTGGCACAGTTGGAGGAATGGTCAAATGTACGGCAGCTCAGATTCAATGCAAAGAAGTGCAAGGTAATGCACCTGGGAAACAAAAACCCAGGGGAAGAGTACTCAATGCGGGGTGAGATACTGGCAACAGTAAAAATGGATAGGGACCTGGGGGTAATTACATCAGATGACCTAAAGGTGGGAACGCAATATGAGAAGGCAGTAAGAAAGGTGGGGGATACTGGGATGAACAGGGAGAGGCATCAATAGTAGAAAACAGGAAGTTGTTATCCCTCTGTACAGACAGTTGGTGAGACGCCATCTGGAGTACTGTGTGCAGTTCTGGAGACCCCATCCCTGCAAAGACAGAGTGGAGGCTGTCCAGAGGAGGGAAACCAAAATGGTGCAGGGTCTGCACCAGAAGCCATACAAAGAGAGACTGAAAGAGCTTAATATGTATACCCTTAGGAAAGGAGGGAGAGAGGGAACATGATAGAAACCTTCAAGTACCTCAAGGGAATCAACAAAGTCCAAGAGGGTAGCATCTTTCAGAAAAAGAGATGTGCAAGAACAAGGGAGCACAATTTGAAGATAGAGGGGGACGGCCCAGAGGTAATGTGAGGAAGTATTTTTTCACGGAGAGGGTTGTGGTGCATGGAACAGCCTCCTTGAGGAAGTCGTGAGTCAAGAACAGTGGTTGAATTCAAGAATGCATGGGACAGACAAGGCAGTCCTAGTGGGGGGTAGGAGGAAAGAAAAAATTACTCACCTTAGTAATGTTGCTTCTTCTAATGGAGTCTTGCTGTATTCTGACATATGCAGTGATGTCCAACCTTTGAACTGCCCCGGAGAGGAAAGAGTTAACTTTCCATGCCAGGCATGGAACGCTCGAGCTCGGTTGAGACTCTGTCTGTTGCTGTTTGAACTCAAACCGTCAGATCTTTATGAGCTATACTCACTGGCTGTCCTGTGTGGAAACTGTAAACTTACACTAGCCAACTGGCTACTAAATATAATAAAAAGATTTTTTGGTCTCAAAGCAAAGACTCAAGTCAGGAAACCCAAAAAATAAAATAAAACAACACACACACCCAAATTAAGGGGGTGAGAAAAAGGGGCACCTCCAGAGTGCCAACACTGTTGCTGCCCACCCACATCCCAAAACCCAGGTTCTGAGAGGAGTGTGAGGAGGTCAGAATACAGCAAGACTCCATTAGAAGAAACAACATTACTAAGGTGAGTAATTTTTTCTTCAAACATGAAGTCTTGCTATATTCTGACATATGCAGACTACTAACAGTACCTCCATGGAGGAGGGACAGAACCTTCTTCGGAATAGGCTCTGAAGCACTGTTGTGTTAAACCGAGCATCACTCCTGGCCTGGATATCCAGAGAGTAATGCTTGGCAAAAAGTATGTACTGTTTTCCAAGTGGCTGCTTGACAAATCTCTAAGATAGGAATATCCCTGGCAGCAGCCAGAGAAGCAGTTGTACCTCTGGTAGAGTGAGCCCTCAGGCTTGAGGGTGGGATCCTACCTAATTTTTCATAGCAAAATTGTATGCAAGAGACAATCCACCTGGCAATAGATCTCTTAGTGGCAGGTTTTCCCTTACCAACCTCACCATAAGTGAGTAACAGCTGGAGGGAGTCGAACTTGTGACCCTTGGTGCGCTCTATGTAGTAGCTAAGGGCCCTTTTCACATCCAAGCTGTGCAGCCTCCTCTCCCCAGAGGAGGAATGGTCAGTGAAGAAAACAGGAAGAGACATAGACTGGTTAAGGTGGAAATCTGAAACCACCTTAGGCAAAACTTCCTATTAGTCCTGAGGACCACCTTATCTCTATGGAAGGAGATAAAATCAGGCTCCACTGACAGGGCCTGTAACTCACTTATGCGTCTGCAGAAGTGATGGCCACCAAGAAAACAGTTTTCAAGTCAAGTACTTAAGCTCTGCTGAGGACAAAGGCTCAAAGGGGGTTGCATAAGCTGAGCAATGCAAACATTAAGGTCCCAAGCAGGGGCAGGGTCCCTGAAGGAGGATTGGTGCAGCAATCCTTGAAAAATTTACAGAATACAGGATGAGCTGAAAGGGAAGAATGCTTGCCTGCTGACAGGAAGGCAGAGACAGCTGCCAGATGCACTCTTAGTGTAGCTGGCCTGAGTCCCAAGCTATTGAGATGAACCATATAGTCAAGGACTGTAGGCAAGCCAGCAGACTCTGGAGAAATATGCTTCCCAGAGCACCATATAGTAAATCTTTTCCACTTGGAGTTGTAAGTCTTTCTGGTGGAAGGCTTTCGAGAAGCCTTTAAAATATCCAGAACACCTTGAGAGAGATGCAAATCAGCAAACTCTTAACTCTTCAAGAGCCAGGCATTGAGATTGAGAGATTTGAGATTCGGATACCAAACCCTCCCCTGAGCACATGTTAACAGGTTGTAATTCCTGAGAAGAGACAGGGGAAGGTGGACTGCTAAGGACAACAAGAGAGGGTACCAGGGCTGTCTGGCCCAGTCTGGAGCAATAAGAATCACTCTGCAGGGTTGAGACCTGATTTTGACTAGCACCTTGAACAGAAGAGGGAAAGGGGGGAAGCATACAGGAAAGTACAGTTATGTAAGAACTTATCGTAACAGTAGATCTTCAAGAGAGGCTCTTGCAGTAGGTAATTACATATAGGACTGACGCCGGCCGGCAGCAGGACCCCATGGAAAAATTTCTAGCTAGCAGTCCCTGGCGAGGGACCGCCCCCACATCAGGTGACCGCGCCAGATGACGCGGTATAAAGGGGCGGTCCCGGACGTCCGCTTTCAGTTCTTTCCCCACAGGCCCGGAAGGCCCGACGAGAGAGAAGCAGATTATTCCTCAATGGAAAAGGAGCTGAAAAAGCCTAGGAGATGGAGGGATGGTGTGACACTATCGAGAGCCTCTCTCAAGATCTACTGTTACTGTAAGTTCTTACGTAACTGTACTATCTTACTTCGAGAGGGCTCTTGCAGTAGGTAATTACATATAGGACTGAATCCCAAGCAGTCTGAAACAAATGAAAGGCACCGGGAGGAGGAACTACTCCAAGAAGTAGCAAAAGCCTTGCAAACCTCAAGACAGGAGGCCTTGCAAAACAGCTAACCCGAAGCCTGCTCTATGGCGAGAGGCAATGTCCAAACTGTAATGTTTCGTGAAGGTATGGACGGAAGTCCAGGTGGCAGCAGCACAGATATCTGCCGCAGACACATTCTTGAAATAAGCCGCAGAGGCTGCTACTCCCAGAGTGGAGTGACCTCTGGCTTGACCCGGAAGGGTCTTGTTGTACTTGTCATAACAGAAAGTGATGCAATGAGCCAACCACTTCGACAGGCATTGCTTAGAAACAGCATTGCCTTCCCTTTTGTAAGCAAAAGAGACGAACAGCTGGTCAGTTTTTCTGAGATCCTTAGTCCTATCGGTGTAGTATCTCAGAATCCGGTGAACATCCATGGTATGGAGTAAATATTCTCCTTGGTTGGAGCACTGCGTGAAAAAGGCAGATAACTCTATAGACTGATTTAAGGTGGACTCCGCTACCACTTTAGGTAGAAACTTAGGGTTTGTGAGAAGAGCTACTCATTCTTTGTGAAAAATCAATTAGGGGATTTTACACATAAGGGCCTGGAGCTCAGAAATTCTGCGAGCAGAAGTAATGGCCACCAAGAAGAGCGTCTTCCACGATAGAAGCTTCAGGTCTGTAGAGGCCGCAGGCTCGAAGGGAGGAAGGGTAAGTTTCTCGAGAACAAAGTTCAAGCCCCAAGGGGGAGCAGGAGTCCGGACAGGGGGCCTCAGATGAAGGACCCCTCTAAGAAAAGTCTTAGACACCTCTAATTGGGCAAAGGCTTTATCAGCGAAAGGAACGTGGTAAGCTGCACTAGCGGCCATGTGTACTTTCAAGAAGGAATGACCGAGACCCAGGTCGAAGAAATGATGTAAATAGTCAAGCAGAACGGCCACAGGACAGGAGAAAGGCTCCACATTCCTAGAGAAAGCCCAAATAGAAAATCTCTTCCATTTCATGGCATAAGTGGACCTAGTGGAGGGTTTTCTAGCCTTCACCAGAATCTCGGCCACCTTTGGAGAGACACCAAAGCAAGCTTGGGCTAGGTCTGCAGGAGCCATGCATGAAGTTGCAGGGACTTGAGTCCTGGATGGACCAGGGTCCCCTGATCCTGGGTCAGTAATCCTCGAGATAAAGGAAGAGGAAGAGGAGGAATCTGAGTATTGTTGTAGAAGAGAGAACCAGATTTGCCTGGGCCAGAAAGGAGCGATCAGAATCATTCTTGCTCCTTCCGTTGTTAGTTTCTGCAGTACACGAGGGACCAGAGGAATTGGGGGAAAAGCATAGACGAATCTGCCCTTCCAGTTTAGAGATAGAGCTTCGCTCCAGAAAGCGCCTCGCTCTGAAGCGAGCGAGCAAAAGGTGGGAAGTTTTGCATTTTGGGAAGAGGCGAACAGGTCTATCTGTGGAGTCCCCCAAAGCTGGAAGATGTCATCTAGAACCTTTTGGTCCAACTCCCACTCATGTGGCAGAGCAGAGGAGCGGCTTAGCTTGTCTGCCAGGGTATTGTCGACTCCTGGAACATGGATCGCCATGGGGTGAAGGTTGTGAAGCGTTGCCCAGTCCCAAACCCTCATTGCTTCCCTGCATAGAGGGTAGGAACGAGTCCCTCCCTGCTTGTTGATGTACCACACCACTCACATGTTGTCCGTCTGGACAGCTAGGTAACCAGGAAGGATGTATTGGTGAAGGGCTTGGAGAGCATATAGTACTGCTCGTAGCTCGAGCACATTGATGTGGAGAGCTAGCTCCAATCTGGACCACAAACCCTGGGTTCGATGAGGACCCAGATGGGCTCCCCAACCTTCGCCTGATGCGTCCGTGGTCAGAGTCTGGGGGATGATACAGAAGGGACCTCTCAAACAGGTCTCTCGAACCATCCACCATTGCAAGTCTCTTGTCATCGGCGAGGAGATCAGAACTAGAAGATCTAGGTCGTCTACAAGTTGATCCCACTGGGAGCGGAGAGTCCACTGAGAAATTCTCATGTGGAGCCGCGCGCGGGGACCTGTCGGGATGGTGGCCACCATGAGCCCCAAGAGACGGAGAACTGACCTTGCTGGAACCTTCCTGCGTTCTGATAGCAAGGAAATCTGTAACTGGAGGGAGGCCGCCCTGTCCGGAGGGAGGAAGGCCTTGCTCACCGTCGTATCGAGGATAGCCCCGATGAACTGAAGTCTCTGGGAGGGTCCAGATGAGACTTGAATGGTTGATGGTAATACCCAGGCAAGTGAAACCTGCTGGGGAGGGAGAAAAATGCAGGAGCTCCTCCTGGACGAGGCAGCCAGGAGCCAGTCATCCAGGTAGGAAACACCTGAACTCCCATAGCACGAGGTGGGCCGCTACCACCACCAGGCATTTGCTAAAAACTCGGGGAGCCGAGGAAAGACCAAACGGTAGTGCCCGGAATTGATAATGGTCCCCTTGGAAAGCAAACTGGAGGTACTTGCGATGCAAGGGACGAATGGGGATGTGCAGATATGCGTCCTGCATATCCAGCGCACAAAGCCATTGACCCGGCCGAGGAAGGGGCAGAAGGGTTTGAAGGGAGAGCATCCTGAACTTTTTGTATTCCACGTAAAGGTTCAAGAAGCTGAGATTGAGAATGGGTCTGAGATCTCCCGTCTTCTTTGGGACCAGGAAGAAATGAGAATAGTAACCCGTCCCCTGAAGGTGAGGAGGGACGGGTTCTATGGCTTGCTTCGAGAAGGGCAGATATTTCTTCTCGGACCAAAGGAAGATGGTCCTTCATAGGGAGGACTTCAGAGGGGTGGCAGGAGGTTTCTGTATAACCTATGGAGTGCCCCTCCGATAATCTGAAGATCCCATGAACTGTTATATCCCTCTCCCAACCCGGAAGGTGAAGGAGAATCTCCCTCCCACCGGTTCCTCCGGGAGTCCAAGGCGGTGGGAGAGGGGAGGAGCTGGTGTGGGCAGGCCGCAGCTGGGGCACCCGCTGCTTTTTTGGGCGGTGGGGGCCTGGCAGCTGCGGGGGCCAGACGTTTAGTGGCCTGCCTTCCTTGGGGTTTCGCTTGTGGCCGGCTGCGTCTGCGAAAAGGACGGCGCTGCAGGGGATGGGGACGGTACATGGAATCCACAGATTTCAGAGCCGTCCCCTTCTCCTGCAAGTCGGTGATGATGTCCTTGACATCACCACCGAAAGGCACTGAACCCCTGAAAGGTGCTTCCTGGATTGCTGACTGCACCTCCGGGACCAAACCTGACACGCGGAGCCAGGCGTGACGCCGAAGACTTACAGCGAACGCGGAGCTCCGCCCGGCAGTGTCCACTGCATCGTATGTCATCCTCAGGATGTGACGACTGGCCGAACGGACTAAATCAGCTAACTTCTGCTTGACTTGGGAGTCAGGTAAGGAGTCAATCTTACATTCCGCCTGGGTATGGAATTCTGGTAATCCCCCATATGTGCTACATAATTCAGGGCCTAAATTCCCAGTGTGGAAGAGGTGTATATTTGTGTTCCATACTGGTCCAGGAGGCGAGATTCCTTATCCTGAGATGACGAACTTAAATGTTTGGGGTGTGCTGACCAGCCGTGAGCGGCGCTAATCACGACTCAGTCTGCACGGGGGTGAGAATCCAAAAAGTCTACACCCTCCGGAGCCTGGTATAGCCTGTTGGACTTCCTAGGAAGCGGGGCTAAAGCTGACGGTTGTTTCCAAATAGTGGGAACAAGGTGGGCATGAGGCTCGATCCAGGGTGGCACTAAAGTAGGAGCCGTAAGGGGCAGGTCCAGATGTTCGGTGAGTTTGACTCACTGAGGATCTGGTTCCAGAGAACGCCACTGATGTACTTCCTGGATCTTCCTGAGCAACTCCGTGAAGGGAGGATACTTTGGAGGAGTCCTCGGCTGGGGCTTGGATTGAGAGCGAGGCTCATCGTCTCTCTCGGAGCATCCGTCGGAGGAATCAGAGAGCGAAGAAGAAGAATCAGAAGCAGAATCAGACTCCCTGGACCGTCTAGGAGGAGGAACGGGTTCCTTAGGGGGGGATCCCCGGACGCATGTCCTGCCCCTCTCGGGAGCCAGAGGGAAGGGCTCTGGAATCCGGAGGCAGTGAGGGAGTGTGCTGTCTCAGGCGTACGGGGGCCGGGGGTGGCACCATCGCCGTAAGGCGGCTATCTACTTCCTTGGTGAGCTGAGCCTTGGCCTCAGCCCACCAGGAAGCCAGAGACTCCTGCAGATCCACCAGTGGCCTGGGGGGCGGTGGAGGAGGAGGAGGAGGAGGAGGGGGATAATTATACGGATTATATCCGTAAGGTGAGTATCCGTAACCCAGTTGCAGGAAAACCGGTGCCGGGTATTGCGGTGTCGGGTACTGCGGCGCTGGATACTGCGGACCCGGGTAAGACGGCGTCGGATAGGACAGCGGGTACCCGGGTACTGGAGGAGCTGCCGGAGCAGACGGCCCAGAAGCGAGGCCCTACGGGCAGGTCAACATTGAGAGGCCCGGGGGCCGGGCCCGACGAAGGGGAATATCCCCGCCGCGGCGACCGCGTTGAGCCGGCGTCCGGGAGGCCGGGCCTCAGATCCGGTTCCCAGGGAGGGAGGGTCTGACGGTGGTGGAATATACCCGCATCGCCCGGAGATGGTGGAGAAAAGTCCCGGGGTCAGGCTGGTGACTTCAGGCTCCCGGATGGCAGCGGCGCTGCGGGGAACCGGGTACTGACGGGGTTGGAGGGTCCATCGAGTTTCACGCCCGGGCGACATCGGGGAGCCGACGCGCGGCTTAGGGGCTGGTTCTCGCGGGCGCCGGAGGAGCCGGCGTCCAGCTTATGGGGTCCCTCGTCGGAGGCGGGCCAAGGGAGAGAGGTGGCCCAGTCCGAGGGGGATGAGGTCATGTGCTGCCCCGAGGGGTCGGGCATCTTATCAACCTTCTCCCAGTGGACGTCAGAGGAGCCGACATCCGGCTTATGGGAGGTGCCCGTGCCAGTAGGCCGCAAGCCTGCGGTGGTGCTCGGGGCAGAGGCCTTGCCGGAGGCACCTGCAAGGCCTGAGCACGAGCCGGGCGGAGGGCTTCGACGCCCTCCAAAACCTTGGAGGTTGCTGGACAATCCCCGGAGGGATGTTACCTGGGTCGCGACTCCGGCCGGAGTCACGGGCGAGGAGGCCTTCTCCCGGTGCCTTTCTTTGTCCCGCTTTTTACGGTGTCCTTCAGGAGAGGTCGACGCCTGCCTGAGCTTCTTCAATTCTTTTTCCATTGAAGACATCTTCTTCTTGAGCAGATGGGCTTCCAGGGACTGTTGGCGTCGTCTGCGGGTAGCCGCGTTGAAGTGTAGGCAATGCGGGCACTTGTCGACCGGGTGGTCGGGGCCTAAGCAAAAAAGGCAGAGATAATGGCTGTCCTTGTGTGGCAGTTGGGCGCCGCACGAGTCGCACTTGTTTTTGGAAGGTGTAGAGGACGACATACACCGACGCAGACCTGACGATGAGAAGAAAAAATACTCAAAACTTCGGTAAAACCGACGAAAGAACAGGGCTTTGCTAAGCATGAACTTTACCGCGAAGCGCTGCACGAGCTAATGGCGGGAAAGAACTGGAAGGCAGGCGTCCGGGACCGCCCATTTATACCGACGTCATCAGATGCCGGTCACCTGACGTGGGGGCGGTCCCTTGCCAGGGACTGCTAGCTAGAAATTTTTCCATGGGGTCCTGCCGCCAGCCGGCGTCAGTCCTATATGTAATTACCTACTGCAAGAGCCCTCTCGAAGTAAGATCTTCCCTTCCCAATTGAGAACTAGGGCATCCAGGGGGACTGAGCCCAACACTGGGGGCCTGCAACAAAAAAGAGGAAGTTGGTGATTGTCTGGGGCTGCAAAAAGATCCATCTGTGGGGTGCCCCATCTGGAGAAGATCACCTTCAAAATCAGTGGATCCAGGGACCATTCGTGATGGCCCTGAGATATTCTGCTGAGAGCATCTGCCAGGACATTGTCCTTCCCTGGGAGGTGCACTGCTATAAGAGAGGTATTCAGGGAATATGCCAGAGACCACAACTTCACTGCCTCTGTGCACAAGGCTGTAGATCGAGTGCCCCCTTGCTTGTTGATGTACCACATTGTGGTGGTATTGTCTGTCCTGATCTGAACTACTTTGTTCTGAACAGACTTGGAAAAAGCCTGAAGTGCTAGAAACACTGCTCTGAGTTCTAAGAGATTGATGTGAAGCAGAGATTCTTGAGGTGACCACAACCCTTGGGTGGTCAGGTCCCCCAAGTGGGTTCCCCATCCCAAGAGGGAGGCATCTGTAGTAAGGATTAGAGAATGAGACTGAGTGACAAAGGGAACTCCTTGTCTTAGGTTGTCCTGATCCTGCCACCATTGCAAAGCCTGGATCAGGGTTCAAGTCACTGGGATTAGTTTGGTCAGAGAATACTTTCTCTGAGACCAGAAGGCTCTTAAGTGGAACTGAATGTCCCTCATCTGAAATCTTGCTCCTTGGACCACTGCTGTAGAGGCAACCATGTGGCCCAGGAGCTGCAGAAAATGCCTTGCTGGTCGAGACACCTGGAGGGTGAATGAAGAGGCCAGTGAGACAAGGGTCCTTGCCCTGTCCAGGGGAAGGAAGGCTCTTGCCTTTAATGTATCCAGCTCTGCTCCTATGAAGGTGAGGAACTGCACAGGCTCTAGAACTGACTTTGAGAGATTCAGAAGGAATCCTAGAAAAGTGAGCAGTTGCTGAGTTATCTGTAGGTATGACTTGACTTGGTCTGGAGACTGACCTACTATGAGCCAGTCATCCAGGTATGGAAGATGGAGATCTTTTGTCTCCTTAGGAAAGCAACCACTACTGCCAGGCATTTTGTGAACACCCTTGGAGCTGAAGTTAGGCCAAAGGGCATTGCTCTGAATTGATAGTGGCCTGAGGGCAGCTCGAACCTGAGGTACTTTCAGTGGGAGCTTCTGATGAGAATGTGGAAATAGGCATCCTTGAGGTCCAGGGAAACTAGCCAGTCCCCTGGCCTTAGAGAGGGTAGAATTATTCCCAGAGTCACCATTTTGAACTTTGGCTTTAAAAGGTGCTTGTTTAAATATCTGAGATCCAGGATGGGCCACCATTCTCCTGTCTTTTTGGGGGTTAGGAAGTACCTGGAGTACAATCCTTTTCCCTTGTGTAGGGGTGGAACCCTTTCTATGGCTCTCAGAGCCAAGAGGGAAGAGACCTCTGCCTCTAGTGCAAGTGCCTCTGAAGGATTTGCAGGTGGAAAGGATCTGATTCTCATCTTGGGAAATTTTTTTGAAGCCGAGAACATGGCTCACTACTTCCAGGACCCATTTGTCTGATGTTAAAGACATCCAGTCCTGGACAAAGTAAGCCAGCCTGCCCCCTACAGATGGTGGAGAATCGGCCCTGGCAAACCCATCAGGGTGCCTGTTTGGCAGGGGCTTTAGGCTGAGGGGTGGTAGTAGGCTTGCTTGTACCCCGTCTGCCTCTCCCTCTGAAGAACCCCCCTCTGAGCATAAGCAGAAGAGGAGGCCTGGGCTTGGTAGAAAGGCCTATGAAAAGGCCTGCCCCTGCCCCTGGAATGCTGCCTCTGGGGAGTGGCTTGCCTTTCCTTGGCCTGAGCACTCCTATAGATGGTCCTGTATTCATCCATTTTCTTCATGTAGTTCTCTGTTTGCTCCCCAAACAGAGAATTACCCACAACTGGAAAATCCATGGCCTTAGTCTGAGTATCCTGAGACAGGCTAGTACATCTGAGCCAAGCCATCCTAAGAAGGGCCACAGATGTAGCCAGGACTCTAGATGAAACATCATTGGAGTCCACTGCAGCATGGAATTGCACCTTGGATGCTTCAATATCATCCGCAGCCACCTGCTCCAGCTCCTTGGCAAGCTGGCCAGGGACCTGTTTAGCCAGAGCCATTACAGCGTCCCATCCAGACTTCTGATATCTAGCTGTATAGGCCATATAATTAGCCTGCCTGAGTCCCAAAGATGCTGCCATGTACTGTTTCTTTGCCATGGCATCAGTCCTCCTGGAGTCCTTATCTGGGGGGTGTGAAGCCAAGGGTATATTTGCCTTATCACAGGCAGCAGCCTGCACTACCCCAACATGGCTGCACTGCTGGGTAAGGAACTCCATATCTGAGCCTGAGAGAGTATACCTCTTGTCCATTCTCTTGTCCACAGGAGGTATAGAATTAAGAGTCTTTAAAATTTTTTATTGTCTGTTTCCCAAAAGACTTATGAAGGGGAATAGACAGCCTCCTGGACTCTGGAATATCCATCATCTCAACATAATCAGGCTCCTCCTGATCATCTACAACTTCTTCCATAGGAAGCTGAAGAGTTTCAGCCACTTTTTTGTAAAACACAAAATGGGAAGGGGACTCAGAAAGCCTAGGAGGAGAAACCCCTGAAGGTCTGTCTGGGGAGATGTTCGGGTCAATGGGCACATCCAGACTTTCGTAATCACCATCACCATCCTCATACTCTCCTTCCTCCTCCTCCTCCGGTTCATAAAAATCCTCTAAATTATAACCTGGAACCGGGGGAACCGACCGAACCGAGCCCCTAACCAATGGTGCCGGTTCGGTCGGAACCGGGGTTAGCGATTGAACAATCCTTATCGCTTTGGCTATTTCATCAGCGGTCGGAGAAAGAACTTGTGGATCCGCACCGGCTGATTTATCCCTTCTTTTTCTTTTAACCGGAACCGACTCCTCAGATTCGGTTCTCCTTTTGTCCGAAGAAGTTTCGCCCTGGTCAGAGGGCACTCCTTCTGGTTCGGTTGGAACCGAACCGACTGGCCATCCGGGTCAGCGGACTTTTTGGCCTCCCTTTCCCTGAGCCTACCAACTCCCTTTCCAGGGTAGCTGCAGGAAAATTCTTGCAAATCTGGCAGTCTGAATCGAGGTGGTCAAACCCCAGACAATAAACACAGGTGCTGTGAGGTCAGCCTTAGCAAAGGCTTCCCCACACGCACTACAGTGTTGGAAACCCAGTGGGCCCGGTTTTCTTTGGGTTTCAGACATGGCCAGTCCTAACCAAACTTACCCTTTTTTCGCAACCGCCAGGCAAGACACCCTTTATCGGCTCCTGACCATGTTACGGGTCGTGGAAAAAAACGTAATGAAACCCGTTTTTTTTTTTAGAACCGATAAGGACCAGTTACCACACTCTAAAAGTAGAACAAACTTTTTTGAACAAACGTGATCGGTTCAAACCGAACCGATCCAACATTTACAAGTTCCACACAGAAGAAACAATAATAAACCTATCTAGTACTCACGATACCACAGACAGAGACTGAACCGATAGGTTAAACGGATTAAATGCGGTCGAAAACCGAGGAAAACTGCACTTTAACCGACTAAACTGAACACAGCAAAGGAGAAATCTCCGGAGCGACTGTTCAGTGAGACGGAGTAAAGAATCTGACGGTTTGAGTTCAAACAGCAACAGACAGAGTCTCAACTGAGCTCGAGCTCAGCGTTCCATGCATGGCATGGAAAGTTAACTCTTTCCTCTCCGGGGCAGTTCAAAGGTTGGACATCACTGCATATGTCAGAATACAGCAAGACTTCATGTTGTTTGAATAAGCTGTTGGTTAACTAGGAAAATGGGCAGACTAGGTGGGCCAAGCAGTCCTTATCTGCCGTCAGATTCAATGTTTCCATGTATTTTGAGTCAGGCCTACGCAAATTTAGTTTATACAATAATCAGTTTGCTAGATACAGCAGCAGTGCATGTTACGCTGAAAATGTTGACCTACACTATTAATTCCATTTTATATTACCCCTTACATCTTGTTGTGTACAATACCCTTCTTTCCTGATTTTGAGCCTGCTTTAACACTTTAATATCTCCAATAATAATAATAATAATAATAACAACAACAACATGAGTGCTCCTTTTAACATGGTTCAGACCAGGTTTATATCAGCATGATCAGCTGTGTTTGTACATCTTGTATCACATAAGATCAGGGAACAGTGTTTGCTACATGCTAATTTATTTTAGTCACAAGAAAAGTGATGTTAAACAATAGGAGTTTTGAGGGGGCATGGCATGACTGCCTAGCTGAGCAGGAACATGGTGGAGGAGCTCAGCTCTCAATAAACCCCCAAAACATTACTAAAGGTGGGAAAATTTATTGTGTTTACTGTTTCAGTTCACAATAGTGTATATATTGCAAGATCGGTACTTTTTTATTCCTGGAACGATGATAAAACCAAACAAAAAAACAGAGCTGATTGAGGGGCTTGGTGGTGGTGCAGCTAAATGATCGCCAGACATGCAGTGGTCTGCTCCCTGAACCTCAGGAAAAACAACATTAGACTTGTTGCTCCGGATGTCTGGTTCCGCCTCCATGCCGCACAGTCGCTAGACGCGAGAGCTCTGATCACCTGGGAGAGAAATCCACGATAGCACTCACTCCACGGCACAGAGAAATATCTCAAACACTGCTGATTACTGCTCCGAGTTACCGGCTTTGCGATGCCTCCTAAATCGAGGATGAAGGACACACTAATGGAGTTTTTAAAGCTGAACACGGCTCTGGACCAGCACGACCCAAAGGCCCAAAACAAGTCGTAACCTGCAACCCAACAACAGGTGGGGGAATGGGCCAAGGAGCCTCCAGAGGAAGAATTTACCATCACCTCTCAAGGAGACTGTACTGGGAGCTGGCTAAACTGAACGATACCCTGGGCAAAATCAAACATTCCACAGCTGAAAATAAAGAGAGTATCGCAGTGGTTGAGAAGCGGGCAACTGACATAGAAGAGGGCCTATCACGCACTGACAAAGCAGTTGATCGCCACGAGGGCATGCTGAATCATCTACTGCGCAAGGAGAGAGAGTTGGCAGATTAATTAGATGATCTGGAACTCAGATCTAGAAGGAACAACATGCGTATCTGTGGGGTACCAGAGGATACGGAGCAGGGTAAGATGGAGGACTTTCTCAATTCCTTTTTAAAAGAACTGTTAGATTTGCCTGCTGACCTCCCCCTGAATACCGTCCAGGCGCACCGAGCACTGGCTAAAAAAACTATCGGCCCAAACGCAACCCCAAGGTCTATTGTGCTGAAGTTTTTGGACTATAGGATTAAAACCAGAATCCTACAAGTAGCCTGGGCAAAAAAAGAAGTTATTTTTGGGGATAAGCGTCTTTACTTTGATAATGATTATACTCCTATTACCCAACAAAAATGAAGAGTGCTCCTGGAGATTAAGAAATGCCTGGCCTCCAAGAACATTCGGATGCATCTTATTGGACCAGCACAGCTGAAAATATTTCTTCCAGAGGGCCCTCAATTCTTTCATTCTCTCAGGGCCGCCAAGAACACCTTGCTGCAGTTGGGGGTTCCTCAGGATATGCTGATCAGACCCACTGGATTCGAGAGAGTCACTTAGCCTGGAGAAGAACCCTGGACCAGGGTAGGAGGCACAAGGAAAAGAGGCCGATCATTGTCTCAGGACCCCTCAGAGAACAAGTCTTCTGATGCATCATAAGGGCGGCCTTTATAAGAGGACATTTCTGACCCCCCTCACTGAAGTTTCAATGCTTTCTTTCTGGACTTGATTAATGGACACATGTTATGGCTCTGCACAGTTTTATAGCTCGAAAGGGCTTGGGTAACGCAGACCCAAGAGCTTCTAGTAATTTCCTATACGCTCTTTAAATATGCTCTTGATATATATTAAAGCTCCCTGAAGGGGGGGTGTGGTTGGTTAATAATGGTCCTACCTGTATTTGAGCACGAGCTGTTGGTTTGCTACATGAATTTTTCCGGCTAACGCATTAGTATTAGAGGATGACTTCAGTCCGTTTCTTGCCCTGTATGTAATCATTGCTGTGCAAAGGGCAGACGATTCAGGGAGTGAGACAGTGGTGCTTGGGGGGGGGGGGAGAGTTTGGCTCATTATCTTAATCTCATGGGGGAAGGGTGGTGCATTACAAAAAAGGGCTGAGGGATGAGGTTTCTCCCCTCTTTATATGCTTTGAGGGATATATCCCTTCCCGTGAGGGGCTCCCTGAGTTAGTTAAGGGGAACTCTGGTTGCGGTCGGGGAGTCATCATGGGGGAGGGAGAGAGGAAACGTGGCTCCGATCGTCTTCTAATCCCTAAACAAGGTGGGAGACTGTCTGCTATCCAACTGGGCATCTTTGGTGGGGATGGCAGACACAGCACTATCATATACTTATAGGGAAAACATTGCTGACCTCTGCAAATGCCAACTTTGGGGGGGGGGGGTCGGAGGAAGTCATATGGTTTTAAGAGGGGAATCTAATCGCTCAGTGGAAGGCCTGGAGCCCTCCCAAGGAATTCTGGTGATAGCTCAATCTAGGCCCAGTACGAGCTCTTATTTCCTCACCACCTGCATTGGTTTGTCTCCTGGGGGGTTGGGAATAAGCTGAGAGGAGGGGGGATTTTGTCTGAATTATTCCTAACGATCAATTCTTTACTGGACTGTCGGGAATAATGGGCTAGACTCAAGGGGATACGCCTGGTTGCCCCTTAAGCGTAAGTTTAGCACAGGGCCCCCTCTTTGGGTGCCAGCTCCGACTGGCCACTGCCATTCGAGATACCTGCCGGAGAATGTTTTATAGCCTTGGAAGTTGTCAAGTTTGTTGCTGTGCAAAGTTTACCTGTTTTACTGTTAAGAGATTGAAATTGTTGATTGGGCAGTGGAAGACCATGCTACAAGGTATACCGGGAAAACGGGATTAAACGTGAAGAATGGCAGAGGGAAAGATAGCTTCATATAATGTGAGGGGACCAGGTAACCCTATCAAGAGAAAGAGAATTTTGAATGAGCTGCATAAGGCTCACGTTGAAATAGCGCTCCTCCAGGAGGCTCATCTAGACCAGGGGGAGAGTAGTAAGCTTAAGTGTGCATGGGTAGGTCAAGTATATTATTCCACTTATAAGGCTCACCCCGGTAGAAGAGGGGTCACCACACTAATCCACAAAAATTGCCCTTTCCAACCCATTAACATACAAGAGGACCACGAGGGGAGATTCCTACTTCTTAGAGGCACCTATAGAGGGGTTCCATGCTCCATTCTAAATATCTATGCTCCCAAATTAAGATGGGGAGAATAGTGAATTCCTGAGGGAAGTGCTCCTTCGGGTGGCGCCCCCTCCAGGAGAGATGTTTATTATAGGGGGGGATTTTAACACAGTCCTCAGCCTCAAGTTGGATAGATCTGGGGTACCGAAGGGCCCCTCCGCGCGAGCAGCTCAAACACTAACCAGAATGGGGAGAGATTTGGGCCTCGTTGAGGTTTGGCGCCACCAACACCAGAAGGTGCGGGACTATATCTGCTGGTCAGCACCACGTAATGCCTATTCAAGGCTAGACATGCTATGGCTGTCCACTGACTGGCTTCACAGGGTGGCGGAATCTCAGATTCATCCTCGGACCATTTCAGACCATAGCATGGTGTCAATGTGTCTGTCGCAACGCCCCTCGACTTAAAAACTCCACTTGGAGGTTACAAGTATCCCTTTTGAACAGAGAGGAATACAGGGACCTCCTAAAGGAGACAATAAGACAATATGGGAATGAAAACCCCACCCGAGACACCATGGCGGCAGTCTGGTGGGACGGTCTGAAGACAATTCTAGCGGGGACCACCACAGGGTATGCTTCTAATCTAAAAAGAAGGCAACAAAGAGAGATACTTGAGCTTGAGAACTGTCTCTTTGACCTGGAGGCTGAACATAAGATTTGCTTGGACGGCCAGGTCAAGCAACGGTTGGAAGAGACAAGAGGGAAACTAAATAGACTTCTGGATGAGAAAATTGAGGGGCAATTGAGATACTCTCGTCATACGTTTTTTGAGGCAGGTAATTGAGCGGGTAGACTACTGGCATGGCAACTAAGGAAAAAGACTGCTGCTAGAAATGTTGTTCGTTTAAAGACCCTGGGTAATCAGGGTCAGTTTGTATTAGACCCAGAAGCAATAGCGGCACAGTTTCAACAATTTTATAAAATATTGTACTGCCAGGATCATATCACAGATTACACTGACAAGTTAGAAGCTTTTTTTAAAAAGGTAAAAATGCAGCAACTGTCTGTTAAAGAAAGGGAGAGTCTTGAGACCCCATATCAGAAGAGGAGTGTCAGAAGAGTTTTAGAGAACTAAAAACAGGGAAGGCTCCAGGACTAGACGGGATACCTGGGGTGCTCTATAAGGCTCTCGAGTCTGAACTGGTCCCTTTATTAAGCAGAGTCTGTCAAGGAGTGAGGAACGGTGAACCCATCCCGCCGAGTTGGCAGTATGCCCAAATCTCGGTTATTTCAAAGGATTGGAAGGACCCTGAGCTTTGTGGGTCCTAAAGACCTATCATCGTCCTGAATGTAGACCTAATTTTTTTACGATGACTCTAGCCCGCAAGCTACAGGGGTGTATGGGGACCCCCGCCCACCTGGACCAAACAGGCTTCATCAATGATAGACTGATCCATGATAATATTAGGCGCCTGTTAAACCTCCTGGCCTACCAGCAGAATAAGGGGGAACTGTCCTTAGCAATTTCCATGGACGAAGAGAAGGCCTTCGACTGGGTTGACTGGAGGTTCCTACACAGGACCCTAGAGGAGATGGGGATGGGCCCTAGGTTCAGAGATGAGATCCAAGCACTTTATGCAGCCCCTCAGGCCACAGTGAGAGTAAATGGCTTTACCACCCAAAGGTTCCCTCTCACCTGAGGGACCAGACAGGGGTATCCACTTCCCCCCTCCTCTTTGCTTTGTGCACTGAACCCCTGACTAGGGCAATTAGAGACAATGCGGACATTAAAGGCATCCAGGTGGGAGGGTGGGAACACACAATATCTCTATATGCCGATGACTCCCTCTTCTTTGTGACTTCTCCAAAGACCGCCCTCCCGGTTTTAACAGAGGTCCTTCAAGACTATGGTCAAGTGTCAGGATACCGGATTAACTATTAAAAAAAAAAATGTTCTGATATATAGAACATTTTTTTCTCCCGCCCTACCACTGTGTGTCCTCTCTGGGATAATTGCGGGTACGAATGTGAAGAGAATTCCTACATATACATGTTTTATCAATATACTATGTTGTCTATATTATATTATGTTGTTTATATTGTATTGTGTTGCCTATACATGATTATGGAGTCAGTGACTGATTTGGAGATAGTATTCCTGTCTTTATGACAGCATGAGCAGTGATTGTAGTCAGGTTTTTGACTCATAGTTTATGTTATCTATACAAGCTTACTAAGTTTGGTACTGATTTTGAGAGAGAATTCCTTTCCTTAGGGCAGTATGAGCAGTTATTTTAGTCAGGTTTAGATCAATCTTTTCTGCTCTTTCTGTTCTTATATATTTTACATCTTTTTGTCAGAGGCCGACTGACATACCTGACCTTTAACGTCTATTTTGACATTATTCTCTCTCAAAATCAATAGTACATTTCAAATATGTGGTTTTACATTAATATATATTAGAATTTTGTTATTGTTTATGTTTCATAATATAATTCCATCTATTTTGTAACAGCATTCCTAATGTTTACATTTTTTAGACATATAACAGGAATTATGATAAACACTTTATATTGACAGTTGATAACTGAGTCAGCTCGTGAAATGGTATGTTTTGTGAGATATTTCTTTTTGCTGAGTGGTGGCACAGTCTTCTTGAAGTGTTAATTCTTAATTTAAAAAAAATGTTTTCGAATTTTTGAGATTTTTAGAATTCTTCCAATGGTGGGGGGCGAACCCCCATCTGTGAGTCAGCTTGGAGTTGTGCTTCGGGTGAATGCGATCTCCATTGTACCATCAGCTGCTCCTTACACCTCACATTCTTATTTAGAGGTTACCTTGTACCTGGTTCAGGTAATTTACGTCAGTATGACGTTAATGCCCTCCCCCCAGCCCGCGATATTTAAACGTGGAAGTCTCTAACATGTTTTGATTGTGGATGAAGACAGCAGCAAGTCGCGCGGTACGCCAGTTTAATTCTGTAAGTTTTTGACTCAGTTCTTTAGTTTTAGATGTTTTTCATTCATGAGAAGAAAGTAGAAGATTCACGTAATATTGTTTTTTGTTTTTTAGTGAAGAATATGATACACCAGTTACGGACTCTATGCGGCTTTTTGCTAAATTGTGGTAGCTTCCCTGAGAGTCATTTTTCTGATATCAGCACTGAAAGGCTTTCTGATGAAACGTGGCAGTTTCAACAACAGTAACATTTTATACGCATTATAAGCCTTTGCTCTATTAATTTTCAGGTATTATGACATATACATTTTTTCTGAACAACCTTTTGATTAGTACGCTTTATATTATACAGATTTTGATGTTTTTTCAGGTCCGAAGTAACTATTATATATGAGGCTTGAAGGAATTCTAAGACAACTACGAATATCCCAGTATTATTTGACACTGAAATAGGTAAAAGATGATGATATGAGTTTAATATGTTTTTTTAGACCTGCCACGTGTAGAGTTGTTGGTTTTAAGTTTGTTAAGGTACTTAATTTAATTTGGTGTTTATATTTCAGCACTGACATGCATGCTCAATTTTGAAACATTTGTTCATGTCATACAATCAGTGGTAAGAATTCTTATTAGAAATCAAATAATAGATTTTTTCATTTGCATATTTTGTTTAAAATATTTACTTTTTTCGTTCTTGAAACTTGATTACAGAACTTTTGAGATCTCGTTATTTGAGAATGATTGGCTTCCAATTGGACCTGATTACTTCATTGAATAATTAGCAACATGTAGATAAGGTAATAATGTCATTATAAATATTTACTGTAGGGTTTCATGGAGACCTTGTTACTATCAGTTTTTGAGGATGTCTCTCAGATTGTACTAGTCATGAATTGTCTGTATTTAGTTTTTATGCCTGATAGTGGCACTTATCTAGTGATATAATATAATGACAGTATAGAATTCTCAATACATTATGACCCACATTGATGCAGATGGTTCTGTTTGTTTAATAATACCATAATATGGATTTAATACTTATGATGTTTTTTATTCTTTTATTTTTAGTAACAGTGGCCTGATAAAGTGGGAGCACCACGAAACTGTTGCCTTTCTTCTGTGCAATGTGAATTGAATAAATAGTTTTATGAGTATATTAAAGTGGAGTTCATCCATTTCATTTCTTTCTAATAATTACCTTGGTACTAATGGATGACCCAATTATAAAAGGATTCTTTAAATCTGGCAGCCTGGAACCCTCTTCTTTTTGATACCGGATTAAATGGGACAAATCAGAGGCAATTAAGTTTGGGGGTACTTTCCACAGGGAATTGGTGCAAAATTTTCCCTTCAGATGAGCAGTGAATAATACTGTAAGATATTTGGGGGTTAAAGTATCTCCCCACTTGTAATCGCTCTTTAGGCTTAACTGTGGTAAATTGTGGGGAGAAATAAAAACAGATCTGGCCAGGTGGAACCTACTCCCACTAACACTAGGGGACAGGGTGGACTCAATTAAAATGAACATTCTCCCTAGATTGTTGTTTTTATTTCAGGCCCTCCCTATCCACATTCCCCAATTCCTTTTTTAAGACAGTTAACTTGACCCTGTCGGCCTTTATTTGGCAACAGGGTAGGAGACAAATTAGCCATAAACTTCTTACACAACCAAAGGGGCGAGGGGGTCTGGCCCTACCAGACTTCAGGCTATATTATATAGCGGCCCAAACAGCCCCGGTGGTGACTTGGGTAAAGCAGCAGGGGGATACTGACTGGAGTGAAATAGAAGCCCACCAACTACAGATGATCTCTCTGGCATCTTTCCCTCATGCCCCACTAACAGTGGAACTCTGGAGGGCTATACAAAATCCTTGAACGAGACATACCCTCGCAGTGCTGGTGAGGGCACGGAAACTTATCCAGACACCCAAGGGGATTGGTCCCCTCACTTCTATTCTGGGAGACCCTAACTTCACTCCCCGCATAGACACCAGATTTCAATGGTGGGACAAACAATCCTTGGTGCATCCGGGAGATATAATGGTCTCCTTTGTGTCCCTTCAATCTGCACATTCCCTTACGAAAATATATTTCCATAGGTATTTACAGGTTAGACACTAAATGAGGTCTAACAATCTGATTGTAAGAGTCACCAGGGATCGGACTGCTCTAGAGAATTTTCTCTACTGGTCAGTACGCCTAGCAGGGAGTGGGAGGTTCATCTTCAGAGCCTACAAGGTGTTACAGGAAGATAACACTCCTCAATTTGAAGATCTCAGACAAAAGTGGGAGGCTGAGAGTAGTTCACTCCTGTCGGCGGCCCAATGGGTTAAGGCCTGGGAAAGGGGTTGGAAAACCACGTCCTCTCCAGGCTGGAGGGAATTCCACTGGAAATGTCCATCTTGCTTTTTTCATACCCCAACAATCACAAATTACTTCACGGGGGAACCTCAGACCTCTGCTAGCGAGGGTGTGGGCAAGTTGGTACCCACTTTCACATATTTTGGGCTTGCCCACATGCACAGCAATTCTGGAAAGGGGTTTATGGTAAGTTAAGAGTGGGGTGGGGACCTCAGCTTCCCATGACCTTTCAGTTGCTGGTGCTGGGTTGTGGACACCCTGTATTAGACACTGCTAGACAGCAAAACCTTTTTAGAACCCTGTGACTAGCTGCACAGAATGAAATCACATCAAATTGGCTGAATACCTCTCCCCCGCTACTAGAATCATGGAAATCTCGGGTAGACAACATTAGGTGAATGGAAGAGCTCACGGCCAAATTAAGGCTTTCTCTGGGGGTACACACAGACCTGGAGAACCTGGGATGCCCTGTGGATCTGACTCAGCACTGCTGGCTGAGTCGACAGGGTTGGACTCAGAAGTGAGTGGGGTTACCCCCCCTCTCCTTAATAGTCTCCCAATAGACATTTCCCCTGAGACATGTATGAAGTGTACCTTTACGTTAATACTCTACAGTATAGTAGCATGGTCTTCCAAGCTTGTTCTTAGTTCATAATGGTCCGGCTCCTGTTGAGCCTTTAATCAAAAGGTAGAGGTGCAGGTTGGTACCTAGTCGTGCTGCTTAGCTCAAAACACACATGAATTGAAGGTTCCGGACAAGACATCAGTTTCTTGATTTCAGGAAGTCATGGCTACATAACAAGAATGACTTAGACAATTGTTAAAGAAGGCCCTTCTGGCCATCAATATCAATCAGTTTTATCAAATTCTGCTTGCTTGAATATGTACACCTGCTATTCAGGCTTTCATGTAACCTTGTATGATGCCTAGTCGTGTATATGTATCCTTTATGCTGTGACATAGCAATAAAGCAGAGTTTAAAAAAAAACAAAAAAACTTGCTGCTCCTAGCGATCCAAAAGGTGGATCAAAAAATGGAGGCTTTTAACACACAATCTGCCTTTTTGGTGGGAAAAAGCAGATGTCATGCAGAGAAGGCCATGGTTGCAAGCATGTGCCTAATAAGAGAACAGTGTGCTCCGTGCAAGGCTGGAGCGCCTCTAAAACTTTTCACTGGTGGTCAATGCACATATCTTGGGTCTACCAGAGACTGTAGAAGAAGGGAGGCAGTATAGCACAGTGGTTTAAGGCTCTGAGCTGCAAATATGGAGACTTGGGTTTGAATCCCACAGCCCCCACTTGATACTGTGTGACCCTGAGCAAGTCACTTAACTTCCCTGTGCTCAGAGGTTGCACCTGTAAACAAGCTTTCAGCTTAGTGTGTTACTCCTGGTAAAACAATACCTGGTTAAACAACTAAATAAATAAAACAATTGGAAAGATCCTGCATCTTTTTTAGGACACCGTTTGCCAGAAAATCTCCCTCTACACAACATCATCAATGTGTGCAGGGCATACCAAGGAGGTGACAGGAGGGAGAGGACAATATGAGAACAGTGCTGGTGGTGCTAGGGAGCAGTGAGGGATGGGACAACCTCCTCCTAGCTATAGAAACAGAATTTGACAGCAGATAAGGACCACTTGTCCCATTTAGACTGCCCATTTTCTCCCTACTTACACTATTACCACAGAGCATGCTCGATCTACAGCTCTTTCTCCCTCCTGCCTTCCTTTCCACTATAATTCCCTTGTGCTTATCCCATGCATTTGTAAACCCAACCAGTGTTTTTGCCCTTACAACCTCCGCTAGAAGGCTGTTCCAGGAATCCACCACTTTTTGTTAAGTACTTCCTCACATCTCTCCTGAATCAACCCCTTCCAGCTCTATAGCATGCTCCTTTGTTCTTGAGCACCTTTTCTTCTGAAAAATATTTCCCTCCTGTACCTTATATACCCATGTGCAGTATTTAAAGGTCTCTATCATATCCTCTTTCTCCCTCCTCTGTTCCAGGATGTATACAAACTGAGGTCCTTTAGTTTCTCCTCATAGGGCTTTTGATGCAGATCCTGCACCATTTTAGTTTCCCTTCTCTGGACCACCTCTACTCTGTTTATGTCCTTCTGGAAATGTGGTCTCCAGAACTTGACACAGTATTCTAGGTGAAACAGCATGATGGGTGACCTGGGATGGCTCGAATATCAGAATCTTCCCTTATCAGTGCAGGAAGGGTTTTGATGGTGTGGGTACCCTGCTCTGTGATATCAAGGTCAATCATTACATGTTACTGCCTGTATGCCTTAAAATACCACATGGAGGTAAGACTCTCTTGTTCTCTGACCATGCAGATGCTGGCAAGTTAGCAGACAAGGGAGTTTTCAACATGGGAAGATGAAGGGTAATCGGACTCTAATTATGGCTGCTGAAGCCATTATGTTAAAGCTGGCTGTTGAAGACATGATGTATTGTGTTAAAATGCTGGGACTTTGCCTTCCATATTAAAACTCTGTATGGCAACTACAGATATCATGGGACTTTATGGTCTCTCTTCTGTAGCGTTTTAATACAAGTACAAACTTATTTCAGACTTTACTGTTGCTTTATTTCTCAGCCGTATTGCAGTACTGGAAGCTGGATGGAGCATCCAGACTTGGCAGTCTGTGGGGCATATACTGCCCATGATAGACCATACGGTCAAGAGGGTACTAAGGCACCACAGCAGCATGATTTAGACCCTCTCCCACCATACTGAATGGAGTATCTTCATCCCTGTATGACACAATTTACTATAAATGTCTGTGTTTAAGCCCTAGTACACATGGTATCTAGTTTTATAACCTCACTGTTGCCTATGTTTTATTGATTGTTAGGTATTTTCCCCCCACCTTAAAGATAATAGGAAACTATTTTTTACACTTCTGCATGACCTTCTGTTGTCCCTGTAGTGTCCATCCAACATTCTGATATGCGTTTGACCTTTCTGTTAAATTTATAATATAATTTTGCTGCATTTGTAACATTCTCCTCAGCAGTTGCTGCTCTCTCATTTCATACTGTCTGAACATTATAGGACATCAATAACTCCATTCCAGGCCATTTAGATGAACAGCATGGAATGGCATTATTATTTTTTTTTTTTAATTTAAGTTTATTGACAACCATCGGGTACAATTACTATAGGTAAAGCCAGACAGTTTCAGTTCTGTTTTACAGGGTTAGACTATATCACATTTGGTACATAATAAAATCCCTCTTTTATACAGTCTTTAAAAAGAAAGAAAATCGGAAGAGGAACCATTTCTGAATCAATGACAATGATAACATTGACAAATCAATCATGTTGTATTCTTCCCAGGACCAAGCGGGCCATCCTCCAAGCAGCCAGTTACCACCCAACCACATTCAGTAAGTCACCTATAGCCAATTTGAAAGATGTTAAGCTAGGAGTGGAACTTCAAGGAGTCTGGTCAGAGCTCAGGACAGTAAATGTTTCCCGCCAGATCTCCCATCTCGTCCATCTCCGGACAAATATTGTTGTCCTATGATTTATCTTATAGGTTAGTTCTTCCATTTCTGCAATTTCCTGAACCAATTGCATCCAGGTAGTTATAGTAGGGCAGGCATTTTTCAGCCACAGTCTGGTAACAGTTTTGTGGGCTGCTGCCAGAAGGACAGCCCAGAGATATACCTTGTCGGCTCCAGTCAGGTTTTGGGGAGGCTCTCCCAGTATAAGGCAGGGCCAGTCTAGGGGGGCATCCAAGGCAAACATTTTAGCAAGTGCCTGGGAGACGTCCCTCGAGAAAGGCCCAAGCCGTGGGCACAACCAGAAGATATTTAGGTAGCTTGCCCTTGTTTCCCCACATGTTCTCCAACAGGAAGAATCTCTTTCAGGGATTCTTTTACTCAAGGAAAGGGGAGAGAGAAAGTATCGTATCTTCACTTTCCAGCTATACTCTTGCCAGAGGGGAGAACATGTAGTTCTAGCTGTCAGCTTAAATACTGAGTCCCAGTTGATTTCTCATAAATCATCTCCCCCTTCCTCTCTCCATCTTCGTTTAACTTTATCTAAATGATCCTTCTTTAAGTCCATAAGGGCTTTATAGAGTGTAGGGATGAGGCCTGAAGTTTTCTGCGAGGTTAGAATTGCGTACAGACTCTCTACAAGGGGGACCACCCTATCAGGTTGGGGATCTGCTCTGCGGCAGTGATGGATATAATCTCTAACCTGCAGATATCGGTAGTAATCAATATTATGGAGGCCAAAGTCATTCTTAAGGGTCGTGAAGTCCATCATTTCCTCCCCTACCATGAAGTACTTGATGTAGGTCAGACCCCTTCTCTTCCAGGCTCTAAAAGTATGGTCTAGTAGGGACGGGGCAAAGGCTGTATCCCATGATGGCCTGTACAAGGGCCAGAGAGAGGATTTTATTTTGTATTTTTGCCAGGCTCTACAAGTCGCCCTTATGGTATCCCTCACAGACAATAAGAAGGGGGGAGGATAGTGTCCAGCAGTTTTAACTTGTATGGCGCGGACACTCAGTAGTGGGTCATGCTCCTCTTCCTCCATCCTCTACATTTCCTTCCAGTTAGCAACATAAGTGGGGGTAGACCACTGTAGTGCCCTTTTAATTTGCGTGGCGAGGTAATAATCTTCGAGGCCAGGGAGGGCTCTACCCCCTTTAGCCTTACTCAAATGAAGAGTATGGGCATTTACTCTAGGTCTCTTATTGTTCCAGACGAACTTTGTGATTACTTTTTGCCAGTCTTGAAAATGTATTTTAGGTATGAAAGTCGGTAAACACTGGAATAGGTATAAGTACCTGGAAAGAACATTCATGGTGATAGTGTGTATTCTTGAATGTAATGGGAAGTTTATCAGGGCCCACCTATCTAGATCTTTCTTTACCTGTCTAAAGAGTGGGACATAATTGGCTTTAAAAAGATGAGAGTTATGTCTGGTTAGCCAGGCACCCAGATATCTCATTTTGTCTGCTGACCAATTAAGTGGTAGAAATTCTACAATCTTGTGGGAGGGTGAGTAGTAGAAAGACAATATCTCAGTTTTAGTTTTATTAAGGGTATATCCGGAGTGTCTGCCAAATTCTGACAGAACTGACCACATCCGAGGGATTGAGGCCTCTGGATGGGATACGCAGAGTAGGACGTCATCTGCATATAGGGATATTTTCTGTTGTTGACCCCCAACCTCAATTCCCTGTACCGCCTGAGTGGTACGTAGGAATGGCATTATTGATGTTATAGAATGTCTTAGAAATATGAGAAGAAACAGCAGTAGCCACTGAGGAGAGTGGATCTCTATGTAGCTCTGAGTGCACCCCAAAGTTAGATTATGTATTTATCAAAAACTGGTCAAAGCAAACCAGAATATAACTGGCATGGAATGGAAGATAGGAAGTACAAATCAGTTCCTATCTCCTTTAACTGTTTCAATTAGCTATTATACTAAAGGTTTACTGATACCGACAGAACACTTTTGCATATAGCTAGTGTACCAGTCTGTGTTTCTGTTATGGTGCAATGTTTTTTCCCTTACAGTGCTAAATGAAAACTAAAAGACTTCACCATGCTAAAACATTTTGATCCATTTGTATTGTCTGGGATTCTTGGACATTAAGCCACTTTTATTGGCAGGAACTTTTTTCTGTAAACTTTTGATGGAAGCTGTGCCCATAACACTGAGTTGTTTCAGGAACCTTATGGATTTTTGAATCCAATACATTGAGAGATGCGACCCCAGTATGGTACCATGGTGGGATGGGTGCTGTGGCACCCTCTGTATAAATTATGATCTTGTAACAAATAATTTGACCTCACTGATCCATTGCACTTTACAATGTTTTTATTTTATTACCCAAAATGCAATAAAATAAAGTAAAAAAACAATGGGTGTTTTAAGAAGAACAGAGAATACTGATGAAAATCCTGATTATACTAAAAGTAGCACTCTTTACAGTATTCATAGACATGTGACGGCAGAAAAGGACCTTCCTGGCCCATCAAGTCTGCCCATTCCCCCCCTCTACTTGACCCCCCCTCCAAGATTCCCACCTTCCTCCCCTTGACAACCCCTTATGTTTGTCCCAGGCCTTCTTGAAACCCTCCACTGTACTGGCACTCACCACCTCCTCCGGCAGTCTGTTCCAGGGCTCAACCACGCTCTCCATGAAGTAATGTTCCTAATGTTTCCCCCAAACCTCCCCCCCCACCTTCAGTCCATGCCCCCTCGTTCTTGTATCTACCTTCCCTGAAAATAAGCTCTTCCCCACTTTGTTGATCCCCTTCACATATTGAAATGTTTCGATCATGTTTTATTATTATTTAAAATGTAAAAAAAGTTCTGAAGTAGACTCATGGGGGGGTGAAGGATATGGTAAAAGACAGGCAATAAGGAGCAATCTAAAACAGAACAAAAAAGTACAGGTCAAAACTGTCACTGCTGACATGCACTGCTGTTTGAAGATTGTAACGTTTTCTCTTTGATTTCAACTGCTGGCTTCAATGCTGCACAGAACTATTGTGACAACATCAACACGAGAAAGCTACTCTCCATTTACAATGTAGTATATGGTCAGCTGGCCCAGTGGCGCTGGATGCCACACCTCGCGCCATGCCGGCGATCCGAGTTTGGGAACAGACTCAGGTCATCGGCAGGGGAGGGGAAGGATGGAGCATCCCACGACTGCTCTCCTCATTCTGGGGTGAATAGAGGGGGTTGTGTCGCTCTGCAGCGGCACCTGACAGAAGTCAGGGGCACTACTAGTGCAGCGCACAGCAGAGGGTTGGAGTGCGGTGGACATCGACACGTATGTGCACTGACGTCATTGCATGTCAGACTCCAGGGTGAAAATCCAGGTGTAAAATCGTGGGGTGGTCATGGCAGCTGATGGCTGTGCACCGGGCCACCGAGACCTAGAGAGGTTCGCCCCCAGGTATGGATCCAAGTCCCCACAGGGAGAGGGGATACTGTGCATGCCAGCCTGCATGGAGGAGAGCGAGTCGCTGACCAGACTCAGGTCTGGGGGTGTGGGTGCCAGCAGCCAGACGACCTGCCAGCCTGCTCTGCAGAGGAGGTGGTAAAAGAACATTTAAAAAAAACAATGTAGTATATGGTCAGAGGTTAATGTCTGATGGCAGAAAGGGGGGAGATGCTGCTGGCGGGGCACTTCAACCTGTCAATACAGACTGGAGCCTCCCAGCAGCAGCTTCAGCTAGAAGCAGGGACATCCTGGGAGGGACTGGATATGGAAGGGAGGACTTTATGGTAGAGGGGTTTGGTGGTAAATGCCAGGAGTCCGGGGAATAAACTGTGGGAACTGGAGGCCATCATGGCAGACGAGGGTCTCGACATAGTAGCAGTGTGCGAGACTTGGTGGAATGAGCATCATGCCTGGGAGATGGCAATTCCTGGGTATAGTTTATTTAGGAAAGACAGAGTGGGGAAAAAGGGGTAGCATTATACGTTAAAGAAGAAATCAGGACCATGGAGGTGCAGGGAGAGGAAGGGGAAGCGGAGGTGATATGTGTGTGACCTTAGACAGGAAAAATGGGAAGCAGTTGAGAGTAGGGGTGGCGTCCCGGCCTCCTACACAGGGGGAGGAAGGAGATGAACATCTTGTAAAGTCAGCAATGAGAATGGCACGGAAAGGGGAAATTCTACTGGTTGGGGACCTCAACCTCCCTGATATAGATTGGGAGGCCCAAATAGTAGCATTAACTAGGAGCAGGGGCATCTTAGAGGCACTACAAGGCATATTTTTACACCAACAGGTCAGTAGCCCACTAGGGGTGGTAACCTATTGGATGTGGTCCTTACTAATGGAGACAGTGTGGAGGAGGTGGAGGTGGGGGATGAAATGGGAACAAGTGACCACAGAGTGGTCAGGTTCAAGGTGAGAATGGGCAGGGAGAAGAACATGATGAAAATCAGGATACTGGACTTCAGGAAGGCAAACTTTAGCATGATTCGGGGGTATTTGCTGAAGAAATGTCAAGGATGGGGAACAGAGAGAAGGTTGAGGATTTATGGCTAGCCATAAAGGAAGGGGTGCTAAAAGCCACAGACTCATGCATCAGGAGAGCCAGGAAGCACAGGAGGAAGAGAAGTCCCCTTTGGTTTAAGAAAGAGGTGGCACAGGTGGTCCGGGAGAAAGCCAGGGCTTTCAGGAAGTATAAGTCAACACAAAGGAGGGAGGATGGGGAGGCCTACAGGGAAAAGAGGAGGGAGGCAGGACAGATGATAAGGAGGTGTAAAGCGGTCACTGAGGAGAGGACAGCAAGGCAGGCCAGGAGGGGGGGATAAAACCTTTTTCAGGTATGTGGGAGAAAGAAGGAAGGCACAGCAGGGGATCGGGGGAATAAGTGGCAAAGACAAAACTATTCTGGAGGGAGACTTGGAGAAAGTGGAGGCCTTGAACGACTACTTCTGTTCGGTCTTCACGAAGGAGAGAGAGGGCAGCGGACCAATACGGGAAGGGAAGGGGGGAACCCAGAGGCACATGGATCTTATAGTGTTCACGGCTGACAGAGTAAGCATAAAGCTGGGTAGACTTAGGGTAAATAAAGCGATGGGGCCTGATGGCCTACACCCAAGAGTACTCATGGAGCTGAGGGAGTTACTCGCACCACATTCGGAAAGACTGCTTAACATGTCATTGGATACAGGCATGGTACCAGAGGACTGGAAGAGGGTGGAGGTGGTTGCACTACACAAAGGAGGAAGGAAAGACGAGGTCAAAAACTACCGCCCTGTTAGTCTCACCTCAGTGGTGGGGAAGGTAATGGAGACATTACTAAAGGCAAGTCTGGTGGCATTCCTGGAGGAAAATGGTCTGCAGGATGAAAGGCAGCATGGCTTCACTAGGGATTGGGTCCTGCCAGGCTAACTTAACAGAGTTTTTCGATTGGATGACGCAGATAGTGGACCAGGGAGGGGCGGTGGACGTGGCCTACCTGGACTTCGGCAAGGTCTTCGACACCGTACCACCCAGGAGGCTGGTGAATAAGCTGGACGGCCTGGGGGTGGGCCATAAAATCTCAAGGTGGGTAGGGAGTTGGTTGACGGGTAGGCGATAAGCAGTGGTAGTAAATGGGACACACTCCAGGGAACAGGCAGTGATCAGTGGGGTGCCACAGGGGTCAGTTCTAGGCCCACTACTCTTTAACATCTATACTGTTGACCTCACGGAGGGTTTGGAGGGATGAGTGGGCCTGTTTGCAGATGATACAAAGTTTGCAACAGAGTGGATTCAGAAGGGGGAGTGGAGGCCATGAGGAGGGACCTGGAGAAGCTAGAGAGGTGGTCAGAAACCTGGTAACTTAAGTTTAATGCAGGGAAGTGCGCAGTAATGCACCTCAGGAGGAAAAACAAGAGGGCAACTTACTCCCTTTGGGGATCATGGCAAAGGAACAGAAAAAGGATCTGGGGATTGTGGTATCACAGAATCTTAAAGTGGGGAACCAGTGTAGCAAGGTGGTGGGTAAGGTGAATGGCATACTGGTCTGCATTGCAAGGGGTTTTACTAGTAGAAAGAGGGAGGTGCTAATGCCCTTGTAGAGAACCATGGTGAGGTCGCACCTGGAGTATGGGGTGCAGTTCTGGAGACCGTACTTGCGCAAGGATATAGAGATGATGGAAAGGGTGCAGAGGCAGGCAACCAAGATGGTACGGGGGATGCGGGATATACCATACGAGCAGAGTTGAGGGAGCTGAACATGTAACCGCTGGAGACTAGGAGGGAGAGGGGGGACACGATTCAGACTTTTAATACCTCAGGGGTGTAAACAGGGTGAAGGAAGGAAGTTTGTTCAAAATGAAAACAGGAGTGTACACGAGAGGGCACGGGTTCAGATTAGAAGGCGGGAGCTACAAAGGCAATGTCAGGGGGCAGTTCTTCACAGAGAGTGTTGTGGAAGCCTGGAATGGGTTGCCGGAGGAGGTGGTGGAAGCCAAGTCAGTGGAGGGTTTCAAGAGGGCATGGGACAGACATAAGGGGTTGGGGAAGGGAATGATAGCATGTTAAGGGGGTGGGAGGGAACAGGGGAGAGTATAAGGGCAGACTGGATGGGCCATGTGGTCCATTTCTGCCGGCAACTTTCTGTGTAATCCTGGACTCTCTGCAGTGGGCATTCCCCAGGCAACTAGTCAGTGAACCCACTCATGATGGGGCAATACTGGACCTGGTACTCACTAACAAGGACAAAGCAAGGCACTTTTTATTTATATAGCGCCCTATCCGAGGGCTCAGAGCGCTGAACAGACATAATAAAATAATCAGATTTCAATAAAAACATCCCCAACATGGGTGAAGTGGTACTGATGACCAAGCAGGACAGAGACCTGGGGGTAATCATATCAGATGATCTAATGTGGCCAAGCAATGCGACAAGGCAGTTGGGAGGGCTACTGGGATGCTGGTGTGCACAGGGAGGAATATCACCAGCAGAAAGAGAAAGGTGGTGTTGCCTCTGTATGAATTGTTGGTAAGACACCACCTACAGTGGGTATGGATACAGATAATTTTTCTATTGAAGCTAATGGTTTACCTGTTTCAGACCCCATAAAGATAGCTGAGATATTTAACACCCAATTCTCTAATCTAGAGAGGTTCAGACCTGATGTCACAAACATTAGTGGAGCTTTCTCTACCTCCTGTCGTGAGCAAACTGCTAGGGTTGAAAGCATCGTTCACAATTTTTTATTTTCGTTATCTCTTGCCCAATGATGTTTATAAATACTTGCTTAAGATGAATCCTAAACCCAGTATAGGCTTTGATAGTTTAGATTATAGGACCCTGAAGAGAGCAGGATTTCAAATAGCTCCATTACTTACAAAAACTCTTTAATTACTCATTGCGTAACAGTGTTTTTCCCAGCATGTGGAAGAGTGCGCTGGTAAAACCTATATTTAAATCAGGAAGTAAAACAAATCTGACTTAACTATCATCCAGTTTCTCTTTTGGCTCCTCTATCAAAGATACTGGAGAGGGTGATGTCTGTCCAGGTGACCGAGCATCTTGGAAAATATGGACCATGGTTTCCGCCCTAAACACAACACTGAGACTGCCTTGGTGAGGTTCACTGGCCGGGTCATCAGGGAAATAGATGAGGGCAGACTTGTTGCCTTGGCCTTTGTGGATCTCACCAAGGCATTAGATTTAGTGGACCATGCTGAACTAGTGAAACTACTGCCAGCTGTTCATTTTTCTGATGATGTGGTCACCTGGTTCAGAGACTACCTTTCTGGAAGGAATCAAAGAAAGTCAATACAGGTTGTCATCTCTAATGATGTAACCCTCATTTGTGGAGTCCCCCAGGGTTCAAGTCTGGGTCCCTTGCTTTTTTCTTTATTCGTTAATTCACTTCCTGATTTATTTAAACACACTGAGTTAATTTTATATGCAGATGATGCTGTGCTTTTTTGTTCAGGTAAAAATCTTTCATCTTTACAAATGATACTACAATCTAAATTCGGTCTTCTACACACATGGTTTGAAACACATAAACTAGTATTAAATCCAGTGAAAACCAAAACAATGGTTTTCTCAAGTATTAAGAAATGACCAGACTCTGAATTAATTATCTAAGATAATTTTGGTAAGCAAATTGAGCATGTCATGGTTTTTAAATATTTGGGCCTGATTTTGGATTCCCATGTGTCTTTTGAGCACCATATTGGGTTAATTAGTAAATTGCACAGGAGACTGGGTTACCTCTACAGAATATGGAACAATCTTACAGTAGAAGTTAGACATATGTTAACACATAGTTTATTACTGTCAGTGCTGGACTATGGCCCTGTCATATATTCCTTCACTTCTGAAGGAATGTTGATTAAAGACAACTTATAATAGTATTGTTTGTTTTGCTATAGGTTGTCCTAAATCTGTGGATTTACTGTGGGCATACTGTGTGATTCTGAACAAGTCATTTGACTTCCTTGTGCTCCCAGGTCTCATCTGGAAACAAGCTTTGGCTTAGTGTGCTACTCCTGGTTAAACAATGTTCCCTTCCCTTCCTTAAATCTACTCATCGTTGTTTGCTTTATAAAACATTCAACTGTTTGTCATTGATGGATCGTTTTAATTTTCACTCTTTAATGTTTCTTCACAAAATTAATTTGGGCTTGTTTCCCAGTAGTATTTGCTACCCGTTTTCAAAAAATGTCCTTTCATTACAGGGAAACACGAGAATGAAAAGCAGAGCGTCATTCATGGTTCCTCTATATCATACTTTGTTTGCTCAGAACTCTAACTTTTTTCCCCCATTATCCAATATAACAAGCTTCCCAGTTTAAAAGTTGTTCTAAAATGTTCAGTTTTAAGAAAAACTAAATGAGTCATATGCTTACGAACTCAGAGTGTAATTGTTATAACTGACTTTTTTATGTGTGTATGTATTTATTTTTCATTTTTTGTAGATAATGTATGTTATGTATATTGTTTGTGTTTGTTACACTGGTCATTTGTGAAAATGGGCTTTTGCCCACAGACCATTCAGTATAAAAAATAAAAAATGAAATGAAACAGAGTACTGCATCCAGTTCTGGATACCACATCTCTAGAAGGACACAGACAGAGTGGAGGTGGTCCAGAGCAGGGCAATCAAAATGGTGCAGAATCTGCATCAGAAGCCCTACAAGGAGAGACTAATAAACCTCAATATGTACACCCTGGAACAGAGGAGAGAGATGGGGGATATGACAGAAACCTTTAAATATCTCATGGGGTAGATAAGGTACAGGCATGAAGTATTTTTCAGAAGAAAAAGTGCTCATGAAAAACAGGTTACTTACCTGTAACTACTTCTAGGAGTGGTATATGTTGTTCATCCACATTATCTGTCAGGTACCTTGCCACTTTAAGATGTGCCGGGAGGTCTTCAAGCTGGCTCCTCCCACCCCCCGGGTGGTATAAACCTCGGCTCCGCCCCATGACGCTAGATCTAGCCCACTGAAAGCCATGTGTGTGCATCGAGGTCGGGTGGGTCCGTGTGGATGAACAACATATACCACTCCTAAAACTACTGTTACAGGTGAGTAACCTGTTTTTCTAGGGATGTGGATATGTTGTTCAATCCACACTATCTGGCAGACTCCTAGCAGTTCTCCAGGAGGAGAAAGGCAAGGCGCATGACCCCTACTTCGGGAACAGGGACTGGAGAACTGAGGCCCCCAAACCAGCATCCCGGCATGACTCAAGATTGACGTGGTAATGGGAAATAAAGGTGTGTGCTGACTTCCAGGTAGCAGCCCTGCAGATTTCCTGGATAGGGACGTCCCCTAGAAGCAGCCACCGACACAGCAGTACGACGGGTGGAATGAGCCCTATGCCCAGTGGGAGGCTCCCTACCCACCAACCTATAGCAGAGATCAATGCAGGAAGTGATCCACCTGCCAATCGTTTACTTTGCTGCAGGTCTGCCAGGTGCGGCTTCAGCGTAGGTGACAAACAGCTGGCAAACCTCTCCCTGAACATCCATCGTACGCTCTTTATAGTAGATGAGCGCTCGTCTCAGGTCCAAGGTATGGAGCCTGTACTCGGCCTCCGAGGTGTGGTTGGGGTAGAACACCAGCAGAGTCAACATCTGATTCAGGTGACACTCCGACACCACCTTCGGAAGAAATTTCGGGTAGCGGCGCAGGACAACCTTGTCCCTGTGGAAGATCAGGTAGGGAGCTTCAATGGAAAGCACCTGGGGCTCCCAATCTATCTGGCTGACGGATAGCCACCAAGAAGGCGGTCTTCCACAACAGGTGAGAGATGTCACACCTGTGCATCTGTTCGAATGGCTTGCTCATGAGCTTAGCCAATACCAGCAGTAAATCCCATGGAGGTGGTGGTTCATGCACCGAGGGATATGTGATCTAGGCACTTGAAAAAGCACCAGACCACCTTCTTCCCTGTGCCACCGACTGCTTACCAGCCTGCGCCCGGAAGCAGAGGTGGCTGCCAGGTGCACCTTGAGGGTTGTCGACCAAAGCCCCTGCTGGGAGAGGGATCACAGGTAGTCCAAAATACTAGCCAGCGGACAGGATGAGGGGTCCAACCCCTTGCCCTGACACCAAATGGAAAACCTCTTCCATTTGAAGACACAGCATTTTCTGGTTGATTCCTTGCAAGAAGCCTCAACAATGTTGAGGACCTCATCGAAAAGACCCAAGGCCTGGAACTCTAGCCACTCAGGAACCAGGCTGTCGGGTGCAGGGATTGAAGGTCCGGGTGGAGTACCTTCCCCTGATTGAAGGACAGCAGGTCCAGGTGGGCTGGAAGCCACCTCGGGAGCCTGGAGCTGAGGAGATCTGGATACCAGAACTGGTGGGGCCAGTCCTGGGCTACTATGATCACCTGTGCCCTTAGAAGACTGTGGACGTATATATACGTCCAGAATCTCTGTACGTTCACACGTATTCAGTTCTCAAAGGGTTAAGGGCAGAGGAGGGAAGGCGTAGAAGAGGCCTGGGGTCCAAGGCCTCGAGAAGGCATCCCCCTGTAGCGAACCCCGCTGATGGGGTGGGCATGGTACAGCCTCAGCTTGGCATTCTTCCTGGAAGCAAACAGGTCCGCCTGAGGGGTGTCCCACTGGGAGAACAGATCCTGCACTACCTCCAGCAGGAGAGACCACTCGTGAGAAGCCTATCCAGCTGAGGGCATTGGCCAGACTGTTCGAGGCTCCTGCCACATGAATGGCTAGGAGAGCCGCCTCCAGGCTGATCATGAGGGACCACATGCGAAGAGCTTCCTTGCACAGGGGCAACAAGCGTGTCCCGCCCTGTCTGTTGAGATAGTACATGGTCGTGGTGTAGTCCATCTTGACTTGGACCACTTGACCCTGAACAAATGGAGCGAAGGCGTTTAGGGCCAGCCAGACCACTCTGAGCTCCAGCAGGTTGATGTGGCATCAGGACTCCTGAGGGGACCAGAGTCCGTGGGCTCTGTGCTCCCACAGATAGGCACCCCAACCCATCAGAGAGGCATCAGTCGTCAGGATGACCGTCGGCTCGGGGCGAACAAACGGGATCCCTTCCTGCAGGTGAGATGGGACGATCCACTACTGGAAGCTGTCCCACATCCTCTGGGTCACAGGGACCAGCTGGTCGAGATGACCAGAGCACTGAGACCACTGGCTGGCCAGTTCCCATTGGAGAGAACGCATATGCCAGCAGGCCCATTGAACCACGCTGATGCAGGCCACCATGTAGCCCAGAAGACGCAGGAGGTCCTGGGCAGGGTGCAATTGTTCAACCAGAAATGACTGGGCAAAGGAGGAGAGAACCTCCGCCCAGTCCGCCGGGAGTCAAGCTCTGGCTCGGCAGGAGTCAAGCTCTGCTCCAATGAACAGGATCACCTGTGCAGGCATGAGTTCCAACTTGGCTTCACTGATCAGGAGGCCACGGTCTAGGCAAGTCTGGAGGGCCAGATCCCTGGACCACTCCACCTTCAGCCTGGAGGGACCCGCTTTCAGCCAGTCGTCCAGGTAAGGGTACACCCGGACCCCTCGATGCCTCGGGAACGCCGCCACCACTGCCATGCATTTGGTGAAGACCCTGGGGGCTGAAGAAAGGCCGCAGGGCATGGCTCAGAACTCATTAAGGGTTCCCTCTGCCCGGAAATGGAGGAACCGCCGGTGGGACAGACGGACTGGGACCTAGAAGAACGCGTCCTGAAGATCCAGGGAGCAGAACCACATTCCTTGCTCCAGAGATGGTATTATCTGTGCTAGAGTTACCATCCAGAAGGTGCGTGGCCTTAGGAACTTGTTTAGGTCATGCAGCTCTAGAATGGGGCACCAGCCCCGCGTCTGTTTCGGGACCAGGAAGTATCCAGAAACTAACCCCGGGTTGGGAGGAGGATCCACCACCTTACAGATAACCCCCTCACGGAGGAGCTGACTGATGTCATCTCGGAGAGCCGACTGAGAGGCTGCGGACCTGGTAGGCCCCCCCCCCCCCCGTGGGGCGTGCTTGAAAGGGAGGGACCTGCTGTAATTCCAGAGGCAAGCCCCTGCCAACCACTTCCAGCACTCAGTGGTCCATGGTGATAGCGGACCAGGCGGAAAGAAGTGGCTGAGCTGGCCCCCCATGGGGGGACCTAGGGGAGGTGCAACAGGGTTGGGGAGGCACCCCAACCCTTCACTGGGCAGGCTTGGAGGAGGAGGGTCTGGCCGAGGGCCACCAGGATACTTCCCCAGGCTTTCTAACCAAGGAAGCCACGGACTTGGCTCTAGGGCGCCAAGTCTAAACTTGCTGGATCTGCTGCTAGTGCTGCTGGGCTGGTCTAGCCGCAGGAGCAGAGGGACGAAAGGGCTTATGCTTCTGGTAGCAGAGGCCCTTGTCCTGAGCAGATGAGACAGAATCCAAGGTGGCATTGGATTTCTCAATGCGCTGGAGGTGACCCTCCACACCAGGCCCAAACAGGTCGGTGCCCAGAAAAGGGACATCTTCTAGCTCGTGCTGGGTATCCGCCATGAAGGTTGAGATGTACAGCCAAGCCCTGCAGCACATGGCCACTGCGGCCACTATGGAACACACACATGAATCGCCAATATCCAGAGCAGTCTGGAGCTGCTGCTTAGCCACCGCCCTACCCTGATCCCAGACCTGCTTAACCGTGGTTTGGAGGTCAGCCAGGAGATGAGGAAGCACCTCATCCAGGGAGCCCAAAAAGGCGTGCAAGAAGTGTGTCATCATAACGGTCGAGCTGGCCTGGCGAAGGCCCAATGAGGAGGCAGCATAAACTTTTTTGCCTGAGTGGTCCAATTTCTTGGACTCCTTATCCGGGGGCTTGTCCATGTCCCAGGTGTTGCCGGAGCGCTGAAAAACAGAATCTGCCACCAACCCCTTGGCCGAGGAGTGCTCCGTGAAGCCTGAGAGGGAATCTGTGGGAATCGCATACTTGCGGGCCATGCGGACCAATGGTGCTGGACAAATAGACTGGATGCTGCTATAACTCTAGTGCTGGACAGACAATGGCCTTGGTAACAGGGAAGGCCTCCGTGGGGAATTTCCTTTATCCAGGATCTCTGTCAATGGATACCTGGCCCGCTTTTGAGCGGCATCCTGGTGGACTCCAAGATTAGCCGAAGAATACCAAGAAATGAGGAAGGGCTCTCATCCATGGAGACCCCGAGGACTCCAGGTCCACTGGACGGGAGTGCAACGAGGACTCTTCAGACTCCAAAGAGTCTGCATACAGCTGGTGACCACCTGAGCCACTCTCCACTTGCCGAGGCCGATTGGGGGTGAGACTGACCGACAGCCGATGGGGCAGACCCGAAGTCGACAGAGAAGTCTTGGACGGTGCCCCATTTTTCAGCTGAGGAGGTGGTGGTTCTACCACAATGGGTGGGGGAGCAGGTTTCAGTCGAGCCGGCAGCGCCGTAACTGGATACTTGATCGAGGAAACTGCGGCAGTCTTCGGCAGCCGTTCGGGCGTCAGCCACTTAATAGCTGGTGTAGGCTTAGAGCCGGTCAGAATGAGCTGCTGCCACATTAAATCCTCATAGCACTGACGCAACTTGTGCCAGAGCCTCTCCTCTTCCAAGGAGGAAGAAGAGCGGCAGCGCAGCTTACCGCGATGTCGGGACCGAGACCGCCATCGGCGGGATTCACCCGACGCGGACATGGACCAAGACCAGTTGCCGACGGTGGACTGAGGAAGGAGCAGGGGAGACCCGCTGCACCTCCCGTTCACGGTCCTGGGCCAGAGACTTCAGCTCAGGAGGCTGAGCAGAGTCCCCAGAAGGCACTGGAAGCACCGGTGTCTGACACAAAGAGCTGTCGGCCTCCTTGGTCGACAACCTGTCGGTGGGCTTGAGAAAAATCTCAGCCGTGTCAACAGGCATCTCGGCCGACTAGTCTGACAGGGACACCATGAAACCAGCAGCGTGGGCCGCATCATCGACCGGAGTAGAGAACCGACGGTCCGGAGAACGAGATCTCTCCCGCTCCCAAGAGTGTTGACGGTGGGTCTTACCTTTCTTCGGATCCTTCTTCCAGGACCGAGGGGTGTGAGACCCAGAAGGACCCTCCCCTTTTATCGAGAGGGACTGGCACAGCTCCAAAAAGGAAGCAATGTAAGAAGAGCCCAGTTGGAGCGGAACAATGGCCGAAGCCGAAGAGAGGCTCGCCGTGGCCTCGGATGATGACTCCTCCTCGAGGGCTGTGAGCTGTTCCAGTTGTTCCGCAGAGCCCGCCATCATGGACACCACCCAACGGGCCTCCTTGGATTTGACTGGTGGGTACCGTTTCTCCGGTCGCCTAAGCTGGAGTCGGGCAGTGCGGTCTTTGAACACAGACAGAGAAAAGAACAGACACAGATTGCAAGCCTGCGGATAGTGGTCATGCCCAAGGCAGTAAACGCACGTGGCGTGAGGGTCAGTGCAAGGCATCTTCTGCCCGCAAGGGCACAGACAGAACCCGGGAACGGACTTGTCTTCCATCGCAGCAGTGAGAGAAGGTGGAGAAGACCGAACCCGGATGAGTTTAAGGGTAAGTTTTGGGAAAAAATCTGAAGATTTAAGATTAAGGACCTGCAAAACGCGAGAGCGCTAAAGAGGGCACCTGAACTTCCAAGTGGTAAGGAAGATCTGGCATCATGGGGTGGAGCCAAGGGTTATACCACCCAGGTGGGTGGGAGGAGTCAGCTTGAAGACCTTCCAGCACATCTTAAAGTGCAGGGTTTTAAATAATTGATTAGCAGTTTTTTTCTTGGGACTATACTAACTGTACAGAAAGTATTTATATCGATTTTCTAGAAGTGATGTGTTTGTTAAACACAATGAGGCAAGAGCTATGCATTTTCACAAAGATTTAGCACTTTTATAAGCAAAACGCTAATCAATTTTTAGAGTTAAATAAATCCCTGAAGTGGCAAGGTATCTGCCAGATAGTATGGATTGAGCAACATATCCACGACCCTAGAACAAGGGATTATGCTATGAAGTTGTTTTTTTTTTGGGGCTAGATTCAGAAGAAATGTGAGGAAGTACTTTCTTTACAGAAAGACTGGTGGATTCCTGGAACAGACTTCCAGCAGAGTTGGTGGGGGTGAAGACAATGCTGGATTTCAAGAATGCATGGGTTAAGCACAAGGAAATCATAGCGGGGGAGGGGGGCTTTAGATCGTAAACAGTCTGTGGTAAAAGTGTAGGTAGGGAGGAAAAGGCAGACTGGATGGGCCAAGCGGTCCTTATCTGCTGTCAAATGTTACATTTCTACGTTTATGTGTATGGAAAGCCATACACAAATCCCCAGTTGTACCACAGTAGTGGAAAGAAAGAAGCTAACTGCAGGAGCAGGAGGAGAAGTGAGCATTGAGTAGGAGCTTGGGGAAAGTGACAGAGGAGAAAAGACACAGTGTAAAAGGAAAGGGAGAGAGAAGCTATTCCAGATTGCTGGGAGACAGGCAGGGAAAGCAGACTGACCTACTGAGATGCTGCAGCGTGGGGTGGAAAAGAAGCAGGCAATGGAGGAGCAGAGGGAATAGGAGGAAAGGGTGAGGACAGCAGAGAGTTAGGAAAGAAGGGAAGGCTCAGTATTTAACAAGAAAGGAAGGAAGAGCAGCAGAGGACATGCCAAGACTAGGGGAGTGCAAGGGCGAGGTAAAGGGAATAGTGAGGGTAAGTGGCACTGGATGGACATTCACAGCAAAGTGGCAAAAAGGCATGGAAAGCGGGTGTAGTCAGGCCGAAGTGGTTTGGAGGGCTGCACTGTAAACCATGCCTGTGGAGTCAAACACCAACAAGATCAACCCATTGATGAGCTCATCATGGACTGAAAAGGAAGGCAGGTATTGCTGTGCTACAGTATGCCAAACCTGGGACGGAGTTTTTATTTATTTATTTATTTTTTTAAGTATGGTGTCGATATTGGAAGAGAAAGGTTACTCACCTGTAACTGTTGCTGTAGGACTGGTACACAGCTCACATCCAAATTTTGGCAGTTCCAAAGTGCTGATTCATCAGATGTCTTTAAGATAAGCTTCTTCCACCACCTGGGCAGTATGTCCTCCAGCTCCACCCCCCGTGCCGTCAGATCTTTGCACGCTGGAAACAGGGATCTGGGTGCCACATTGCCTGGGGAGACTGGATGGGTTATGTGGATGTGAACTGTATACCACTCCTAGAACAACGGTTACAGGTCTGTAACCTATCTTTCTAGGGACATGGATACAGTTCACTATCCACACTTTGGCAGACTCCTAGCAGTTCTCCAAGAGGAGGGGGCAAAGCGGACACCCCTATTTGACGAACAGAGATTGGAGAACCAAGGTCCCAAAAGCAGCATCCAGATGTGACTAGAGGTTGATGCTGTAGTGGGAAATGAAGGTGTGTACGGACTTCCAGGTAGCAGCCCTACAGATCTCCTGTATGGGGAGGTCTCCAGAAGCAGCCACCTAGGCAGTGGGAGCCCTAAGTCCTAAAGGAGGCTCCCTTACAGCCAACCTATAGCAAAGGTCCATGCAGGATGTAATCTACCCGCCAATCATCCACTTTGCTGCTGATCTGCAAGGCATTGCTTCAGCCTATGTTAAATGGCTGGCGAGCCTCACCCTGAACTCCAGCCATGCGCTCCGGGATTCCCAAAAGTTGTAAATTGTTAACACAAGTTCCATTCTCAAGATATCTGAGACAAGCTCAAAGTAAATTTGTTCTCCATGAGAACCCCTGGTACAGCAGTCTCAGACTTATGGATGTCTTTTGCTCTGTCTCAAAATTATCCTCTTTAGTCTCAACTATGAAGACTCCTGAAACTAATCCTTCAACCTTCTTGTCAAGCTGCTGTACTGCTTCCAATATGGCCTTTACTATGGCCTCCAAGTCCCCACCGCCACTTTTCATTGGCATGCTACCCTTACTCCCACTGGTCGATGGAGCTGGAGCTTTTCCCTTCCCAATGTCCTTCTGTTGGTCAGTCTTGGGACTTCCCATGCTTCGATTCTGTCCAAATTTCTTGAGTAAGTAACCTTTCCAATCTGCTATCAGACAAAATGACTTTTATACTGCAAAGACTGTTAGAAACTTTAAAAATAAATATGCTAATGTTAGTGGAAGAGAGAACTGCTCGAGGAGTGTATTTTTGTCAGCTGGTGGCCCTGCCTCCTCCAAATCTTCATTTTCTTCTGCTCCATGCCACACTGGGCACACTTAGAAACAAGCTGGTATCGACTCAGCGTGTCTTCCCAGACAAAAATTGCAAATGAAAATTTTAAGTAAATAAATAAAATTCAGGATTATCACAATTTTGCACCAAGACGTACCAGAGCTTATCCCTGCATGAAGTTATAAAACTGAGCCAAAACTACTAGGGACTTGCACTCACAGCTAATTAGATTTCAAAACACTGGCATATAGCAACCTAAAAAAAAATACACCTCAGAATCACATTTGGTAAGTAACCAAGTACCTGTCTTGCATTTATCCAGTGTGCCTGAGCTTGAATGAGATATGGACTGATGTCGTCCTGTTTGTTGTCCCAAGTAAACATGTCCGCAATCACCTTCCCAATGTTGCTGTAAGGGACAGGTATGCCCAGTAAGAGGGCCAGAGTAGGTACAATGTCAATCTGGGGGATGGATTCGGTATCCTAAGGGCAGTAAAAGCAAAACAAAATAAGTTTTCCCTTCCACATCAGCAATGTGTCATTTTCCATCATGCATAACTCACTGTTATATCTGCATCTTAGGAGAGAAGAAGGAATGGATATGTATGAAAAGCCATGACCCTCGTCCTCATCATGAAGATTCAAAAGCCTTAGCCTTGTGGAACCCAACTCCTCTCAATGCATCAGTTAACCATCTTTAGGGCGCAGTTAAGGCCCAAACTCCTTATCACAGACTGTAAATGATACTGCATTTAAAGGAAGAGTGAGTTTAACTTCCACACAGATGGGAACTGTCAAACAGAGTACAGGATAAAGAATAATGTATGGACTGGTTTGTAATGACTATCTTTTTCTTTTACACACCCAAGGTGTGTTATGCAGGTTAAATATTCTACACCGAGAGTGTGTATTAAAAGAAAAAAAAAAAAAGTGACCCAAATTTGAGAGCGAGCTCAGGTCTCCACATAAGAAGGCAGGCTGGGCCAAGCAGCTGCCACGCCACATTGTACCTTGGCTGGGGAAGGTTGGCGGCAAGAAGTTCCAGCATCACAACGTCCCCTATGGCTGGGCCAAGGAGCTTGCTGCCACCCCAAGGTCAGATGTGTGCATGTAAGGCCATGCAGGAAGCTATGCTCACCTTGGGAAATGCAGGAACCCACCCCCCCAAAACAGGGGACATAATCCCCACTTCCATCTACATGACAGTCTGGGCCACTGGGAGTCCCATGGGTCCTTGTGCGTGCGCCAGTACTGGATCCTAGCCACATATATAGTGGACTACCTCAGGAGAGAGGAAGGCCTTCCCCCTGGAGGCCCTGCCTTGGGGGTAACCAGGGGGGTTACAGGCCCGAATGGGATATATCCCTGGGATCACATTATATCCCTGGAAAAGACACAGGTGGCTGGGCAGAAAAACCCCTATATGAAAGAAAAAAAAGTTAACTCCCCCCCCCCCATATTTTATTTTTTATAATTACTGCTTACAGATTAAAACAGTAGTCAGTTTTTCATCCTCTCCCTACCCCTCATGCAATCTACAAAAATTTGTGTGTGTGAAACTTAAACACTCCCACCACAGATATGTAACAAAAGCACTGGAGGAAGGGAGGTGGACACTAGTCCGTTTTCAGAGGAGAGAGTCCTCAAGGGATTTACAAATCAAAGTGGACAAAGCAATGGGGCCACATAAGGTCCACCAAAGGGTACAGAGGGAGCTCAGGGGAGGTACTGGCTGCACCTCTGATGGCCCTATTTAACAGCTCACTGGAAACAGGAGTGGTCCCAGAGGACTGCAGGAGAGCAGATACAGTCCCACTTCACAAAGGTGGTAGCAGGGAAGAGGCTGGCAGTTATAGGCCAGTCAGCCTGACTTCAGTGATCAGAAAGTTATGGAATCACTGCTAAAAGAAAGGATTGTGGAATATCTTGAATCCAATGGGTTACAAGACCCGAGGCAGCATGGAGTCATGGGTTGGGGGAGGAGTTCAATGAAATGAATCTGCTAGAGTTCTTTGACTAGGTGACCAAGGAAGTATATAAGGGGGGTAGAGTGGTGGACGTAGCGTACCTAGATTTTAGTAAGATGTTCGCCACCATTCCATATAGGAGACTAGGAATCAAGCCGGGTGGCTTAGGAGTGGATCCAAAGGTGGTTAAACTAGGTAAGAAATTGTTTAAGGGATAGGTGGCAAAGGGTGGTGGTAAATGGAGTTCATTCAAAGAAAGGGAAGGTGGCTAGCGAGGTGCCTCAGGGATCAGTGCTGTTTAATGTCTTTGCAAGAGACATTGCTGAGGAGCTAGAAGGGAAGGTCTGCCTCTTTGAGGAGGATACCAAACTCTGCAGTAGGGTGGACACTCTGGGGGTGGGGGTGGAAAGGATGAGCAGTGACCTGAGAAAACTCAAGGGTGGTCAAGAGTATGGCAACTGGGTTTCAATGCTGAAAGTGCAAAAAATTGCAGCTGGGCACAGAAACTCAGGGGCGGAGTACAAAATGGGAGGAGGTGGTACTGACAACCACCAAGCAAGAAAGAGACCTGGGGTGTGATCATGTCAGATGACCTAAAGGTGGCCAAGTAGTGTGACAAGGCAGTTGGGGGGCAGGGGATGAGAAAGATAAGACCCCAAACTAGTGTACTGTGTCCAGTTCTGGAGACCACATCTCAGAAAGGACACAGACAGAGTGGAAGCGGCCCAGAGGACGGCAACTAAAATGGTGCAGGATATGCATCAGAAACCTTTTGAGGAGAGATTAAAGAACCTAAACATGTACACCCTGGAAGAGAGGATGGGGGTTGGGGGAAGAGATATGATAGAGACCTTTAAATACCTCATGGGGGTAAACAAGGTATAAAAGTGAAGTACTTTTCTGAAATAAAGAGGCACCAGAAAAAGAAGGCAGGATAAGAAGCTGTGGGAGGTAGACTCAGGAAAGATGAGAGGAAGTACTTTTTCATAGAAAAAGTAGTAGATTCCTGAATAGTCTTCCAGCGGAGGTGGTGGGGACAAAAACAGTGGTGGGGTTCAAGAATACATGGGATAGGCATAGGGGAATCTTAGCGAAAGGAAAGGAAGGGGTGAATAGGTTGGAGATCAAGTAGGATCTGCGATGATACTATTGTCAGGGAAAAATGGACAGACTAGGTGAGCCAAGCGGTCCTTATCTGCCGGCAAATTCCACGTTTCTATGTTTCACATAACTTTCAAACACCCCATTGTGACTATCCCAAAAATGTGTGAAATAAAGCTCTTATCTGGTTTATCCTGCTATTTCTCTATGTTTGCGACTTTAAATGGAACCATTCACTCATACTCCGCTGCACTTCTGTCCACTGGTGAGGTACAGCTGTTGAATGTTGCTGCACTAGACCAAATAGAAGTACAACGCAATGCGAGTAAACAGTTGTGTTTAGCCACAAACATAGGGAAATGGCAGGATTAATCTAATTCTTCATTTCACAAATCTTCAAGCTTCTGGTAGTGGGGTGTTTGAGTTGGTTGGGGTGTTTCAGTTTGGGTAAAAATGGATACTTATGGAAACGGGAGTGGAGGCAAAACAGGAAATTGTTTTAAAAGCATTTTTCAGAACATTTGAAAAATCTTGTTATGCACAAGTATGACATCACACTCCAGTATAAGGGGACTTGAAAATTGCTGATTTTAGTGTATAATTAACCTAACTAGTAATATTATACACAGTATACGGTATTTTTGCACATTGCTATTAAAATGTTGTACTTTGGCCTGCAGCTTGTATTCAGAGGTAGCCTGTGCTGAAAAAAATAAAACTTTTCACACATCCTGGATTTGATCCACAATATTGTCAACTGTCTGCCTACTTCAAGTGAGTAATATGATAAGGTCCCTGGAACTGCAGGTATCTACCAATACCCCGCACCTTGGAGGGTCTTATTGCACTTAGAAAATGGGTTGGGCAAATAAAATAAAAAAATCTAAAAGGCAAAAAAAGACACAGAAAATATAATATACCACACCAGTGGTGAAAAAATTGGGTAAATAAATCATGTTATTTGGGGATAAATATTTATTTTCACTTAGAACCCCATTTATTTCACTTAGAACATGTTACTTTCACTTAGAATCTGGAAACAGGACACAAAGAACAATGGGCCGGATAGAGAATTTACAATGGAAAGAAAGACAGTTCTAAACTAAAACAAGGTAAAACGGAAAGTAAAAACATTACAAATGGTGTGGTATATACCAAATGCATAATGGATTGCAGTAGAATAAAACATTCATCTCCACACGAGTGGTAATACCTTTATAACTAACTCATGGTTTCGACACACGTGAGTTGTGGGTCTTACCACTCGCTAGTGAAGATAAATGTGCTATTCCACTGCAACCCATTATGTATTCCTTATATACAATATTGCTTAGACGATATCAAATACTCCCTCCACAGATGGTTTCTACCCTTCAGTCATTTGCCCTACACATGCAGTAGAATGTTACTTTGTTTACCATGGAATACAAGAATTCAATATTCTGCAGTATTCTTCTAGTAAAATAATTACTCCCCACCAGAAACATGGAAATTCAGCATTATACAATGGGGTATGAAAATCCTGTAACCTCATTGGTCAAAACACATCATATGACCGTGATAAATCCTCCAGTATACCCACTGTAAAAGTTTTATATCACTATAAAACCAAAAAAACAAGTTGAACATTGTATAATAGCAATATACCATGACAGAGAGTGGGTATATGGGTGGATTTACCACTTCTGGTGTGGTTAAGTCACTCGGTTGCGCCCCATGACCAAACCACACCAGGCGTAGTAAATCCACCAATATACCCACTCTCTGTCATGGTATATTGCTTAAGTATTCCACTGGCACAGACTCGCACAGGCCTCATATGGAACCAGAGGCTCAATGTTATCTGCTGCAGAGTTAGCAGCAGACATTGCACAAGCTGATTAGGATATGAGGGGGATTTTTCATGATCACAAAAGAAATGCAAGAAATAAACTCTGAATAGTGTTTGATTTTTTAATTTGTTTATGTGTACAAGAAAGGAATCATGAATGGTAAGAACCTTCAATTATTTTACTTTTTCATTTAAGAAATTTTATTTTTAGAGCCTAGTTAAAGGTTTTTGTGTACAGTAAAGGTGGCAGTCATGTTTGTGATGAAATTAGTGAACTGGCTCATGAATTCTGTACATGATGTCTAAATCCCAGATCACAAGGTTTTACCTTTTTATTTACAGGAGGTACTGGCACATAAACATATGCCAATGAAATGGCAACAGCCAATCAGAATACGTATTTCACTTGCCCATTGTCTAAAGCAAAATAAACAAACATCAGCCAAGATCATGAGTTTAACATGAAATTCCATGAAGATCATATTTTCAAAGATGAAATTCATGGTGATGCTACAAGTTGCTGGTAAGAAATGTAGTCAGTACAGTGCATTAGACACATTTACAGCACTTTATGCGACATGATAGTGGTTGAAAGCACAACTGCAAGACGTGGAAAAAATTAATTAAACCCAACTACCAGCTTTCAAACAGAAAGGAAAAAAAAAGGAGGCACACCAAAGGTGGCACAGAGGGAGAGGAAGCCTGGGAGGCTAAGCCAGGGCCTCAGTAAACACACCCACTGCCTAAGAGACAAAACTCGGACTGATAAAATGGGTAAAGGGGAGAAAGGCAGCAGCCCAGTATGCATGCAGGCTCTGGCTAGTAGCTAAAATGAGTAGCTTTAGGGCAAGACCCCCCTTATAAGAAAGGTAGGCAGAGAGAGTACCGGACATAAGGAGAAAAAGTAACCACTTAAACTGCAGTAGGCATCATGCCACCAGTAACATACGACTTTTTTGTCATCGTCGTTACACAGCCAGACTGCTGTACCCCATGGGGATGGGTGGGGGTTAACAACAGGCTACTGGTGTATGTCACACTGTAGATCCATGAAGCTATCAGGCTCAGCTGCACTTAGCAAGCTCCTTATCCATAATAAATATTTTCCTCCCTCCTCTCTACCACTGCTAATTATCTCCAGCGTGGCACAGAATGTATCCATATTGGGATGATTGTTACTTTAACCTGTACCTTGTTGTATCTCTTGTAAGTATTATGTGTTTCTAACAACTGTACTTAATGCAACCACTGTGTACTGCTCTCCCCTTCCCCCAGGACACATCTGGAAACAAGCTATATGGCTCAGTATGCCTTCCTGGTAAAACAATTAAATAAATAAATAAAGCAGGGATATACCCTGGACAAGAAAAAGGGAAAGGGAAAGAGAAAGAATGCAGTCTCATTTGTTTTGCTTTTTGTAGTGTTATTTATTTGTTTTCTCAATGGCCTAAGTCCCAACAGAGAGAGGCAGAAAGAGTGTGTGGCAGTAAGTACAAGTTAGCATTCCTGTGCATGAACAGAGTGAGCTGCCCAGAGGCCCTTGCTCTACTAGAGAAGGAGATGGTGGGAAGGTGTTTTACTGAAAGGTGAAGATACTCAGGAAGATCAACAGTTACAGTGAGCACGTCACTTTCATATCTTCCTAGAATCAATCTTCTCCGCTAAGTCCCACTTATGGGTCAGAGTGCCACCCTTCCCTATTTTATGGGTGAGAAGTTGACTCACCTTGAAGGTATAGTATTATTCTTAGCCCTCTGAGTAGGTGAGAAAACCTGAGGGAAGGGGCTCTTGCAGGTCTGGGGAGACCTGTGACTGACTAGGTTGAGGCACAGGTTCCTGTTGCACAAAGCAGGAGGGTTCTCCAAAGGCTGCCGCCTGACTTGAGGGGAGAAAAAGCGAGCCCATTAGAAATGTGAGTTTAGCACCTTATACCAGGTCAAAGGTGCCAGCCTAGAAAGGCGAAGGCAAGCCATCTGTCTGACACAGACTGCAGTTCCCGCTAACCTAGAGGCCATCTCGTTGGCTGCATAAGATTCCCTTGACTGGGGCTGTGCTACTACTAGGTTCCAAGCAGAAAGCTTAATGGCTTGCCTGGCTATCTTGCTTTGTGGCACAGCAGCCAGAAAACCATGGAGCTGCAACCAAAGGAGGAGACTCTAGGCCACCATGTGGGCCTGACGTGCAGCCATGCACGTATGGAAGCACATTGAGGAGAGGTCCCTGGGGATGGGAGGAACAGAAAGGGATGTCTCTGCAAGGCCCTGGATGCCTCCTCCATTGTTCTAGGCCCAGGAGGAATGACTGCATTGTCAGTATTGGGAATTCCTAAGGGTCCCAATGGCAGGGCGACCGGATCGCAGCTTGAAAAAGCAGAGAGGTCCAATTTTTGAAGCATTTCCGCCACGAATTACTGACACAGAACGTATTCAGCAGAAGAAGCCAAGTGCAGGGATAATTCAATGTCCTCAGATGAGGACATGGATGAGATGGAGGCGTAAGCACCAGGTGGTTTTGGTGCCAGAGCAGCCCTGAACTGGGTCCTGTCTGACTCCCTAGACCACTGTTCCATGGCACCAACCCAGACCCGGAGTTAATCCATATCAGGCCCCTGAAGGGTGAACAATGTGGGCAAACTCTCAAAGAACTGTTGAGGCCCCTCTAAGGGTGGCTAAGGCTCCTGGCCTTCTACTCATGGCCAGGGCTGCAAAACTTTGGCGACATCCTCACCCTAGGGGGAAGCGGGCATTGATTCCCAACTGTGGCATTCCTACGTCCCAGGAGTTTCCATAATGGTGGCTTGGGGAGATCCCCATGGATGAGTTAAGAGACTGTAGTTAAGCAGGTCTTGCAGGAAGAGCTCTTTCCTCACCTGGTATGATGTCAAGAGACAATCCCAGAGAGAACCCTGGCTCTGGGTCATCACCGTGCTCCGAGTTGGCACGGCTTCTGGCACTGACATGGACTGGCAACATCCCAAGGACCAGGGTGTCTTTTGGCACTGTCATTCACGACATTGTCCTCAAAACTATTACTTGATGTCGATATTGACATTATGCCCAGTGATGGCTCCCTCTCCAGTGCCACAGTCGGCACTAAGGTTGGGGATGAGAATCAGGTAGACATCTCTCTTCGGGCCATGCTTGATGCCAGGCCCAGACCAGGCACCATGACCAACAATGGCGTCACAGACTTGGCGCCGACCCCCTCCTCAGCATCCTTAAGGATACCATGGTTAGGGACAGGATGTAAGCTAGCCTCGAGACCAACACCAGCCTCAGTATAAGACTCTCCGTCGACACTGCAAACAGTGTTGGAGGGAGGCCCAGAGCCATCCTTTGCCCCACCTGAAGCACTGCCACTGTGAACAGGGACAACAGAAGGGATGGCGCCAGAGGATGGTGTGGAGGTGTCCACCATGGCATAAATAAACATATAACCACATCTCCAACTTCAGGGACATCTGTATCTGTCACATAGGACAAACAGGCTATGGTAGGTTCTCAGTTGACCGCCCAGAAAAAGTCAACTGTCCACCTGACCCTGACACCTGGGCCTTCAATACCTCAGTTCAGAGAGGTCGAGGAGAACCCTACACCTTCAAGGACCCAGAGGGTCCAGGAAGGGGCACAGGGGGAGGGTCCAAATACTTCTCCCTGGACTTCATGGTCCGCTGCTGCTTCTGAAGGTCAGGATCAGCTGACCCCACTTCAAGGTTTTCCAACATGCAGCCTTCCATGAAGAAGCAGGTATCGCAGGAATCCATGTCATAAGGCGGTGCGAGGCAGGTAAAATAATGATGACGACGGTCACTGGATGCCATTTTATTCCCACAGGGGCACCAATACATGATGTGTGGCCTCTTCAGCGAAGCCTCTTTATTTTTATATTAAAATCTTTATTAAACATTAAATAAGTACATACAAATAAATCATCCATATGATGATGCAGAAAAAAAAGGCAAATGCCATAGTACCTAATATGGCAAAGTCTAAGTGTCAGAAGTAGTACATATCTAGTGCCATAATAAAATCACCGACTCACCCTAGTCTAATGTCACAGGTGGATACCCAGATAAGGCAAAGAACAGGGAGACCACGTCTCTATGTAGACAATAGTATGAAAGTTCTAAGGAACAAACTGCTTATTCTGCATCTTGTAATGTAATACCCAAGGTTGACACCCATCTTGAAATTGTGGCAACTTCCCTCTTAACTGGTATGTCAGCTTCTCAATCGTACAGAAATAGATTAGCTGCTGTATTGGTCCTTGTAAGAACAGATCCAGAAGCAAATGGTCTGATACCTTTTGTTGGACCAACACAGACGTTATAGGTGTTTTTTTTTGTTTTGTTTTTTGTAAGATCTATGTTGGTCCAATAAAAGGTATCAAACCATTTGCTTCTGGATCTCTTCTCAAGCGTATAGATTTGTGCCACCACCTGTTGCCAGTGTAGTATGGTGGGAGGGGTGGGTTGCAACCAAAGTCAAGTATCTGCCTTCTTTGCAGCCAGGAGGAAGATACAGCACAAAGATCGAGATCCATCTTTCTGTCCCAGCACACCCCCTTTAGATTCTAACTTTGGCATTGTGGTAAATAAAGAGGAGGAAACAAATTTCAGCAACAAAAATGTCAGTGATGAATCGTAAAATTTAACTGAGGCATGGACTTACTCCCATGGTGCACAATCGACGGCAGGAAGAATAGAACTGAGGCAGCTGAGGGAGCCAGCAACAGCTACTGGCAGGCACATGGCACCACCCAGTGTCACGGAGGTGTCTTAGCTAGCCAGCAGCCATTGCTGGCCTCCTGGTAAAAACATTTGCTCCTGTGGAGTCCTAGTACCTTTGGCCGAGACCCATAAGTGGGATTCAATGAAGTAAATGAGTGGAACTCAATGTAGAAGACTAATTCTAGAAAGATATGAAGAGGTTGATGAGGGTGGGAGGCAGTGGCCCCTTTGCCAAAGTCCGCCCCACCCCCAGCTCGGGGAAGATGCATTATAACCACTCCAGATCAAAAAGGTCATCATGAAAATATAACAATCACATGGCAAACCACATGTGACCAGCTCTACACCTACATAACAAAGAGCATTTAAAGGGACAATACCATGCAACAGATCTAAGCAATCACTGAAAATGCCCTAAAAAACAGGTTACTCACCTGTAACAGTAGTTCTAGGTGTGGTATATGTTGTTCATCCGCACTATTTGGCATGTCCCTTTCCCTTTAAGATCTTGCCGTAAAGTCTTCAAGCTGGCTTCTCCCACCCACCCAGGTGGTATAACCCTCAGCTCTGCCCCATGACGCCAGATCTTGCCCCTTGGAAGCTAGGTTGTGCGTCGAAGCCGGAGAGGTTGGATAGGTCAGAGTGGATGCACAACATATACCACTCCTAGAACTACTGTTACAGGTGAGTAACCTGTTTTTCTAGGATCGTGGATATGTTGATCATCCACACTATTTAGTAGACTCCTAGCAGTTCTCCAGAAGAAGGGAGGCGAGGAGCGCACACCCCCTACTTTGGGAATAGAGACTGGAGAACTGAGGCTCCAAAACCAGCATCCCAGCGTGACTTAAGGTCGATGTGGTAATGGGCAATGAAGGTGTTTGCCGACTTCTAGATAGCAGCCCTGCAAATATCCTGGATAGAGATGTCCCTAGAAGCAGCCACCAACGCAGCGGTATGGCACATGGAATGAGCCCTTAGCCCTTCAGGAGGCTCCCTACCCGCCAATCTATAGCAGAGATCAATGCAAGATGTAATCCATCTGCCAATCGTCCGCTTTGCTGCTGGTCTGCCAGGTGTGGCTTCAGCGCATGTGACAAACAACTGGCGAACCTCTCCCTCAACTTCAGCCGTCCGCTTCTTATAATAAGAGAGTGCTCATCTCAGGTCCAGAGTATGGAACCTATACTTAGCCTCCGAGGTGTAGTTCGGGTAGAACACAGGCAGAGTTAACACCTGGTTAAGGTGAAACTACAACACTACCTTCGGAAGGAACTTCAGGTTGGGGCACAGGACAACCTTGCCCCTGTGGAAGACCAGGTAAGGAGACTCCACCGAGAGTATCTGGAGCTCCCCAGTCCTTCTGGCTGACGTGACAGCCCCCAGGAAGGCAGTCTTCCATGACAGATGGGACATCTCACACCTGTGTATCGGTTCGAATGGCTTGCCCATGAGTTTTGCCAGAACCAGCATTAAATCCCACGGCGGTTGAGGTTCACGCTCCGGAGGGGATTTGTGATCAAGGCTCTTGAAAAAGCGCCAGACCACTGTCTCCTGTGTCACTGTCCACTGACCGGCCCATGCCCAGTAAGCAGAGATGGCAGCCAGGTGCACCTTAAGAGTAGTCGTCCCGAGACATCCTTTGGAAAGGGACCAAAGATAGTCGAGGATCCTGGCCACAGGACAGGAACTAGGGTCTAGGCCCTTGCCCTGACACCAAATGGAATACCTTTTCCATTTGAAGGCATAGCACCTCCTGGTCGACTCTATCCTAGATGCCTCAACCATGCTAAGGACATAGTCAGAAAGACCCAAAGCCTGGAACTCTAGCCGTTCAGGAACCAGGTTGTCAGGTGCAGGGATTGAAGGTCCGGATGCAATACCTTCCCTTGATTGACTGATATCAGGTCCGGGTGTGCTGGAAGACACCTTGGGAGTCCATTGCTGAGGTTGAGGAGATCTGGATACCAGAACTGGCGTGGTCAATCTGGGGCTACCAGGATCACCTTCGCCTTGTCCCTCCTCGCCTTGAGAAGCACCTTGTGGATCAAGGGAAGGTGTAGAAGAGGCCTGTGGTCCATGGCCTCGAAAAGGCATCCTCCTGCAGCGAGCTCTGCTGAGGGGGGTCAGGCATGAAACAGCCTCAGCTTTGTGTTCTCCCTGGAAGCGAACAGGTCCACCTGAGGGGTGCCACACAGGGAGAACAGGTTGCGAAATACCTCTGGGAGAAGAGACCACTCACGGAATGCCTCGCCTACACAGCTGAGGGCATCCACCAGTTGGGTCAAGGCTACTGCCACATGGATGGCTAGGAGATCTACCTCCAGTCGGCTCAAAAGGGTCCAGATGTGGAACACTTACCTGCACAGAGGCAGGGAGTGCATGCTGCCCTGTTTGTTCAGATAGTGCATGGTCGTGGTGTTGTCCATCTGGACCTGTACCACTTGACCCAGCAGAAACGGAGCTAATGCAGTCAGTGCCAGCCGGACTGCTCGGAGCTCCAGCAGGCTAATGTGGCATCAGGACTCCTAGGGGTTTCAGAGCCCATGGACTCTGTGGTTCCCCATGTGGGCTCCCCAGCCTAAGAGAGTGCCATTGGTCATGAGAACGACTGTCGGCTCAGGGCGGACAAACGGGATCCCTCCCTGCAGATGTTTTGGGATGGTCCACCACTGGAGGGCATCCCAAAGCCTCTGAGTTACCTTGACCAGCTGGTCGAAATGACCTAGATGCTGGGACCACTGGCTGACCAAGCCCCATTGAATGGGACACATTTGTCACCGGGCCCAACGGACCATGGTGGTGCAGGCCGCCAAGTAACCCAGAAGACGCAGGAAGTCCTGGGCAGGACGCAATTGCCAACCAGAAATGGCTGGGCAAAGGTGAGAACCTCCACCCTGTCTGCTGGGAGCCAGGCTCTGGCTCGGCAAGAGTCGAGCTCTGCCCTGATGAAGCAGATCACCTGCGAGAGCACGATTTACGACTTGGATTCGTTGTTTAGGAAGCCAAGTTTGAGACAGGTCTTGAGGGCCAGGTCCCTGGACCTCTCCACCTCCAATCTGGAGGGACCCACTATGAGCCAATCATCGAGGTAAGGGTACACCCTGACCCTCTGATGCCAAAGATGGGATGCCACCACTGCAATGCATTTGATGAAGACCTGGGGGGCTGATGACAGGCAGAAAGGCATGGCTTGGAACTCGTAGAGGGTTCCCTTCTGCTCAGAAGCGGAGGAACCTTCGGTGTGATGGACGGATCGGGACATGGAAGAACGTGTCCTGAAGATCCAGGGAGCAGAACTAGACACTCGAGGGATGGTATGACCTGGGACAGAGTTACCATCTGAAATGTGTGCAACCTGAGATATTGGTTCAGGTCGTGCAGATCCAGAATGGGGCGCCAACCCCCCCCATCCGTTTCAGGTCCAGGAAGTACCTGGAAATGAACCCTGGGTCGACTGGAGGATCTGTTACTTGGGCCACTACCTCCTTGAGGAGGAGCTGGGCTATGTCGTCTCTCAGAGCCGATCAAGTGTGGACTGATACCCTTTCCTCGCATGGGGCATGGGCTCGGCTTGGCGGGTACTGATCGAACTCTAGAGGCAGTCCCTGACCGACCACTTCCAAACACCCAGCTGTCCGTGGTTAACAGCGGACCTGCAGGAAAGGAAGTGGGGGAGCCGGCCTCCGACAGGAGTAGTAGTCGTGACAGGTATGGGGCTGGTCACCCCCATCCCGTCACTGAGCAGGCCTGGAAGAGGAGGATCCGAAGCAGGATCGCCGGGACCCTTCCCTCCTGGTTTGCGTGACTGAGCATCTGACTTGAGCTGAGGGCGCCAAGACTGGGCCTGTTGCTGCTGCCCAGACAAACTAGGGCTGCTTGGCTGCAGGGGCAGAAGGGTGAAATGGCTTCTTCTTCTGCTTCTTGGAACCCTGGGTTTCCTTTTGGGCAGACGTAGTGGAGTCCAAGGTGGTACTGAACTTCTCGATACGTTCCAGGTGACCGTCCACTCCTGGACCGAACAAGTTGTACCCAGGAATGGGACATCTGCCAACTTGTGCTGGGTGTCGGCCGTAAAAGTCGAGACCTGCAACCAAGCCCTGTGGCACATGGCAACCACGGCTGCAACAGAACGAGCACAAGAATCCTTGATGTCCAAGGCCGTTTGGAGCTGTTGTCTGGCAATAGCCCAGCCCCGGTCTCGGACCTGCATGACCATGGCCTGAAGGTCCGCGGGAAGGTGAGGAAGCACCTCATCAAAAGAGCCCAACAGGGCATGGGAGAAGTGTGCCATGATGACAGCCGAGCTTGCCTGACGGAGGCCCAGCGAGGAGGCAGCATAGACCTTTTGGGCGGAGTGATCCAGCTTCTTGGATTCTTTGTCCAGTGGTCTATTAGAGTCTCCAGAGTTCCCAACCCACCTGAACACAGACTCAGTCACCACTCCTTCAGCCAAGGGATACTGTGAAAATCCCGAAAGGGAGCCAGTAGGTATCGCGTACTTGCAGGCCATCCTGGCAGATGGTGCGGGACAGGAGGCTGGGTGCTGCCAGAGCTCGTCCAACAATGGCTTCAGCAACTGGAAAGGCCTCAGTCGGGGAATCCCCCTTCTGAGGATATCAGTTAGGAGGTATGCTACCCATTTCTCAATGGGCTCCAGCTTCACCCCCGTAGACTTGGAGATGAGGCGGAGGATGCCCATAAAGGAGGTGGGCCCCCTCCTCAGCAGATACTCATGGCATCGTTGTCCCTAGAAGGAGATGCCAAATCTGAGTCAGATTCCGTGGAGTCCTGATACAGTGGTCTGCCACCAGAGTCACCGTGAAAACACCACAGGCGGTCGAGAGTCAAGAGTAACGGACAGCCTGTGTGGGAGGCCTGAAGCAAGCTGAGACTCCTTGGGGGCAGCCCCCAGGGCAGGCTGTTTCGGTGGCAGCTCCACCAGAATAGGTGGAGAGACTAGCTTCAGCAGAGTTGGGAGTGAAGTCGTGGCTCCGTGAGCAAAGCGGGCATGACGACCAACTCCGGAGTGGTCGACTTCAGCCTGGAGGGCGACAGCCAGGTAATGGCTGGAGTGGAAGGGACCACCTCTTGCCCAGCCAGAACAAGCTGCTGCCACAGCATGTCCTCGTAGCACAGACGCAACCCGAGTTGGAGCCTCCCCTCATCAGAGGAGGACGAGGACGAACGGCGGTGGTGCCGCTTCTTACAGTGCCGCTTATGTGACTTCCTCAGCCTTCGGTCGAGGATGTCCCAGATCTGGACATCGACTGTTGGGAGGACCAATGGGGACCCTTGGGGAGAAGGCGGGGAGAACCCCAGTTCCTCCGGGTCAGGGAAGACCACCGCCTGGGGCTTCCCAGCTGGCTGGGTTGTCTCATCAGCGAGGTCTGGAAGGACCGGAGTCCTAAATAAGGAGTTGCCAGCCTCCTCAGTCAACGACAGGTTGACGGGGTTGAGGGTTATCTTGACCGGATCATCGTCCAGTGTTTGGGCCAGCTGACCTGCTTGGGGGGGACCATGAGGTCGGCAGCCGAGGCCACAACTTCTACCAAAGTCGAAAGAGGACACTCCTAGGACCGAGAGCACTCTCTGTCCCAAGAGCGATGTTGATGAGACGTGGTTTCTCTTGGTTCCTTTGATTCCTTCTTATGGGATCTGGAGATGTGTGAGCCAGAGCCTTCTCCACGAGTGGGAAGGGATTGGATCAGATCCTTGAAGGAGCCTGAGAAAGAGGAGCCCAGTTTTAGTGGAACAAAAACCAAGGGCGATGACGAGAGCTCAGTGGCACGAGACACCTCTTCTTCGAAGGTCTTCATCTGTTCCAGTTGTTCCCCAGAACCCATGACCGCAGAGATTGCATGAAGGGCATCCTTCTATTTGACCAGCGGGTGCGGTTTTTCCAGATGTCTGAGCTGGAGATGCACGAGGCGATCATCCAAAACATTTGGATGAAAAAAGCAACATAGGTCGCAGGCCCGAGTGTCATAATCGAGACCAAGGCAGTACACGCACATGACATGCGGGTCAGTCCAAGACATTTTCTGCTTGCAGGGACCGGCAGAAACCAGATGAGGACTTGTCCTCCATCGCAGTCTCTAGAACAAAATAATTTGGAAAAGATTCTGTGAATCTTGATCAGTAAAACAGAGTTTTGGAACGCCAGGGCCTACTACACATGCAGAAGCAAGAAGGAGGGAACCTGTATCTTCCAGTGGAAAGGAAGATCTGGCGTCATGGGGCAGAGCTGAGGGTTATACCACCCGGGTGGGTGGGAGAAGCCAGCTTGAAGACCTTCCGGCAAGATCTTAAAGGGAAAGGGACATGCCAAATAGTGTGGATGAACAACATATCCATGATCCTAGAACACTAATTTGTTTAGCATTAAAAAACATTTTATAGGTGGAATAGACTAGACTCAAAACATAATGCTTTCTCAATCAACAGGTGTCAGAGTTGACTTCTTAAAAGGAAACTGGCCAGATTAATTTAGTTAGTTGAGGACCAAGGGGATTAAAGGAAAGAGCGACAGAGAGAAGTCGGGCCACCGGCACGGCGGTAGCACTACCACTTGCAATGCCAAGCCCGAGTCATTGGACAGTGAATCGGGGGAACACTCTCTCACCTCAGGGAGGGAGGGAGTTCAAGCTCTGCTGCACTACCACCACCCTGGTGACTAAAAGTGGCAGTGCACAGGAGCCAATGAGCTGGGATGGAGGACGCACACGTGCTCAGATGAGAGTGCACGCAAACCATGTGCACCTGCACTGGGAGCGGCTTCGGCATCCTAAGGGAGGGGGAGAAAAGTGGAAAAGCTACCAACTGCAGCAGGAGGATGCCCACCACTCATCGCAGGACCTACACTGCCGACTGTGACGCTCTCTTACAGACCAATGACTGAGTTTCTGGTTGGGGTAGTGACCCCCCCCCCCAGGGAGCAAGCCAGGGTGCACTTGGGAAGAGGGGTAAGTCTCGGAGAAGGTGGGTGATGGGGGGTGGTTGAGTGGGTATGACCAATGGGGGCTGGTTGGCAGCAAGGGGGAAAAGCATGCTAAATATTCTGTTCTTAAGGCAAAAAGCTGAAGGGGTCAGAAAAGGTGTGTATGGGTCTGCGTGTGTAGAACTGCAGGATTATATACTGAAACCTCATTTATTTAAGCAGCACTGCTTGTATGCCACTGATAAGAAGCAGGACTAAGAGGTCTGCGGAATTGGACATCTTTGCACTCTCAAAGTAAATGACAGCTTTAATTGTTTTGGTACATGACAAACTAAAATGCTACTGTAATGACGCATACCAACAACCACTACAGACAGACATGTACTAAGCTAAATCCTGTTTTTACCTCTCCTGTAATAATTCCTGGAGGCCAGAACATTTAAATTAGTCAGGTTCCCAGTTGAATGGGACTCCTCTCCCTTCTAGAAGAAGCAGAAGCAGTGGGGCTAATGAAAGTTTCAGAGGTTGGGTACATTTTAAATAATCAATTCCAACTCTGACAAGACCATGGCATTTATAAAAGGCCAGGATATTTTAAATTTATCAGGCATTTCACCATCACCAAAGAATTACAAGGATCACAATGACAGTTCTCGGACATCAGTTTTTTCCCCCTACAAATAAATATTTGCCACCTAATGTCACTACATATCACTAAAAATACCACTGACACCTTAATCTGGTTCAGTGTCAGTTGGCATCCATTTGCATCCCCCTTCTCCCGGATGAGGCTGAAAATAGGCAGAACTGTCTAGTCCTCCTTTCCTGGTCAACAAAAACTAAATAAAAACAAATAAATAATGTCATCCAGGAAACGGACAATGACAGGCATATCATCCTTTCAAATCCTTATAATCCAATGACCATCACAGAAGAGACTCCACACCATAATCCGGGATAAATTATGGGGACTGGTGCATTTTATATTTACTATAAAGCACTAATGTGATTTCTGCCAATCAGTGTGCACAGCCACTGTATCTCTCATACTGTGTATGGTGTGCTCATGTGCAGGAGCATTAGGTGGGAGCACACCACTTCAGCGAAGGGGGAGAGGATGGCAGAATTAAAATTAACCAAAGACTGCAAATCTATTATAAATCACTCGAGTGTTTTACTAGACTTATTACAAGACTGTCTACTGGAACAGTTAGTTAAGGAAACCCCCCAGGCTGAAGGCCATTAACAATGTAGTGCTTACCAACTCAGAGGTGGTAGGAGCTGACAGAGTTGGGAACAGTAGCCACACATCCACTTGGTTTGAACTGGCCAGTGGGAGGGGAAACCCTCACTCAAGAGCTAAGGACCCTGGTTTCAGAAGAACAGACTTCAACAGGTTGAGGGAGTTGGTCCAGGATGAATGGAAGAGAGACAGGGGGCAATAAAGGGGGCCATTCGAGGCATCTAAGTTATGCATAAGAATGATAATCAAAAGGACACAATCAAGAAGTCATTGTGTTTTTTGGCTAAGATCAGGGATGCAGTGAAGGCAAAGAAAAAGGCCTTCTACAGGTACAAAGAAAAGCAAGGGGAGGAAGAATCGGGAAAATATTTACTACGAAATAAGGAGGCAAAGAGGGCGAGAAGAGAGGCAAAAGCAATCATGGGAGTTGTGTACTGCAGAGGGGGTCAAGGGTGGGGAAAAATATTTCTTCCAGTATATTAGAGGAAGAAAGGAGGGGAAATCATTAGGTTGTCAGATCGGGCTAGGGTGACAGAGTAGGTCATGCAAAAGGCTGCTGTCTTAAATGATTACTTTTGCTTTGTCTTCACTAGGAAGGATAGGAGGCCCTTGCCAGATAGTGGCATCAAAGAAAAAATTACTCACCTTTGTAATTGCTTTTCTTCTCATGGAGTCTTGCTATATTATAACAATAGCAGTCAGCCACTGCAGCTGAACTGCCCCGGAGAGGAAGGAGTTAACTCCAGAGGATCTGGAGTTCTACAGCGCGAGGGCGCTATGCCAAAGTTTATCTGGCCAGTTTCAAATGAAACTGTCAGATCTTACGAAGCTAACACTAAGCAACAAGTCTGTGTGGAAAGCTCTACACTAGCCAAATGGCTACCTACTAGTAGTAATAACAACAATATAAACAACAATAGAAACACCAATAACCATAATAACAATGAAAAATGGTATTATTATTATTAGTTTTCCCCCCTTTACAAGCACCATTAGGACCCTCCCTTCTCCCAAAGACTCAAGTCCAGGAAGGGGCCAATATATTACCTAAACGAATAACCTAGTTCCCTAACCCTAAAAGAAAGAGGGTAAAGTGAAAAAATCACAATGGCATGACACAAAGGCACTAATTTGCCACCCTACCCAAGTAGAAGTTCTGAGAGGGGCAGGAGGAGGGTGGTTACTATAGCAAGATCCATGAGAAGAAAAGCAATTACTAAGGTGAGTAATTTTTTCTTCAAACACCATGAAGTCTTGCTATATTATAACAATAGCAGATTACACAGCAGTACCTCCATGGAGGAGGGTCAGAACCTACTTAGAAATAGGCTCTAAAGCACAGCTGTACTAAACCGAGCATCTCTCCTGGACTGGACATCCAGGAATAATGCTTGGTAAAGTGTGAACTGTCCTCCAGGTAGCAGCTTGACAAATTTCCAGAATGGGAATGTCTCCAGCAGCCGCTAGAGACGCAGCTGTACCCCCTGGTGGAGTGGGCCCTCAGTCCTGAGGGGGTTCTCTACCCAGTTTTGGTAACAAAATTGGATACAAGAGACAATCCACCTTGCAATTGTCCTCTTAGTGGCAGGTTTCCCTGCCAACCCTCGCCATAAGCACGGAAGAGTTGGAGGGATTCAACTCAGACCCTTGGTGCTGCTCCAAATAGTAGCTTAAGGCTCTTTGACGCCCAAGCTGTGCAGTCTCCTCTCACCTGAGGAAGAATGCTCAGTGAAAAATACTGGGAGAGATGATTGGTTCAGGTGGAAATCTGAAACCACCTTAGGCAAAAACTTTCTATTAGTCCTGAGGACTACCTTATCTCTGTGGAAAGAAATAAAATCTTCTTCCACTGACAGGGCCTGTAATTCACTTATGCGCCTGGCAGAAGTGATAGCCACTAGGAAAACAGTTTTCCGTTAGATATTTGAGCTCTGCTGAGGACAGAGGCTCAAAGGAGGTTGCATTAACTGAGCAATGCAAACATTCAGGTCCCAGGCAGGAGCTGGTTCTCAAAAGGGGTTAGTATGAAGTAACCCTTTAAAAACTTGGAAAACACAGGGTGAGAAGAAAGGAGGCAGACTTCTGCTGACACAAAAGCAGAGACAGCTGCCAGATGGACCTCAAGGTAGCTGGCCTAAGGCCTAGGGAATTTAAATGGACCAAATAGTCCAATAAATGGGGAGATCAGCGGATTCTGGAATAATCTGCCTCTCAAAGCACCAGATGGAAAACCTCTTCCACTTAGAATTGTAAGGGTTCTAGTGGAAGGCTTCCTTGAAGCCTTAAATATCCAGGACACCTTGAGAAAGGTGTAAATCAGCAATTTAACCCTCAAGAGCCAGGCCTTGAGATGGAGGGATTTGAGGTCCGATACCACACTCTCCCCTGTGCACAGGCCAGCAAGTCGTGGACTCTGGGCAGGCTCAGGGCAGGGTGGACTGTCAAGGACAGAAGCAGAGGGTACCAGGGCTGTCTGGCCCAATCTGGGGCAATCAGAATCACTTTGCAGGGTTGAGATCTGATTTTCACTAGTACCCTGAAAAGAAGAGGAAAGGGGGAAAAGGCATACAGGAACTTCCCTTTCCAGTCCAACAGAAAGGCGTCCAGGGGGACTGAGCCCAGCACTGGAGGTCTGCAACAAAATAGAGGAAGTTGGTGGTTGTCTGGGCTGCAAAGATCTATCTGAGGGGTGCCCCATCTGGCAAAGACGGACCCCAGCACCTGTGGATCAGAGCCCATTCAGTTATGGCCCTGAGAAATTCTGCTGAGGGCATCCGCCAGGACATTGTCCTTCCCTGGGAGGTGAACTGCTATCAGGGAGGTGTTCAGGGAGAAGGCCAGAGACCACAACTTCATTGCTTCGGTGCACAAGGCTGATGACCGAGTGCCCCCTTGCTTGTTGATGTACCACATTGTGGTGGTGTTGTCTGTCCTGACTTGAACCACTTTGTTCTGGACAGAAACTGAAAATACCTGAAGAGCTAAAAAGACAGCTCTGAGTTCCAAAAGATTGATGTGGAGCAGAGATTCCTGAGGAGACCACACTCCCTGAGTGGACAGGTCGCCCAAGTGAGCTCCCCACCCTAACAGGGAGGCATCCGTGGTGAGGGTGAGGGAGGAAATGGGAATGAAGGAACCCCTTGTTTTAGATTGCTTCGTCCTGCCACCAGTGGAGGGCCAGGATCAGAGTTTGAGTCACTGGGACCAATTTGAAAGGGGTCCTTCCTTGAGACCAATAGGCCCTCAAATGGAACTGAATGTCCTCATCTGGAATCTTGCTCTGCACTACAGCTGTGGAAGCAGCCATGTGCCCCAGGAGTTGCAGAAAATGCCTTGCTGGTCGAGAGACTCCAGAGGGTAAGGAGGATGCCAGGGCAATGAGTCTGTCTACCCTTCCGAGGGAAGAAATGCCCTGGCTAACTTTGTGTTCAATTCTGCACCTATGGAAGTTAGGACCTGAACTGGTTCCAGAACTGACTTTGGTAAATTTAGCAGGAATCCCAGGGAAGTGAGAAGCTGCTGGGTGACTTGCAAGTGGGATTTCACCTGATCTGGAGACTGACCCACAATGAGCCAGTCGTCCAGGTAGGGAAACACAGCAACCCCTTGCCTTCTTAAGTGAGCCACTACCACAGCTAGACATTTTGTGAATACCCTTGGCGCAGAGGTAAGGCCGAAAGGCATTGCCCTGAACTGGTAGTGGCCTGAGGGCAGTTCGAACCTGAGGTACTTTCGTGAGAAGGCCTGATCAGAACATGAAAATAGGCATCCTTGAGGTCCAGGGAAGCTAGCCAGTCCCCTGGCTTAGAGAAGGCAATATCATTGCCAGAGTCAACATTTTGAACTTTGGTTTCAAAAGATGCTTGTTCAGGTACCTTAAATCTAGAATGGCCGCCATTCTCCTGTCTTTTGGGGTAAGAAAGTATCTTGAATATAGCCCTTGCCCTGATGGCAAGGAGGGACCCTTTCCACTGCTTTGCAGTCTAGAAGAGAAGAAACCTCTGCTTCCAAAGCAAGGGCTTCTGAAGGATTTGCAGGTGGAAAATGTCTGGCTCTCATCTTTGAAACTGTTTGAAGCTGAGAATTAGACCCTGGCTTATTACCTCCAGAACCCATCTGTCCGGTTAAGGACAGCCAGTTCTGGCTGAAATAAGCCAACCTGCCCCCACTGGTACATGAGAGACCGGCCCCTGGCACCCATCAGGTGCCTGCTTGGCAGCAGCCTTAGGCTGAGGGAGGGAGGGCTTACTTGTGCCTCGCCTACCCCTGCCTCTGAAGAAACCCTCTGCGCAAAGCAGAGGAGGCTTGAAATGGTAAAAGGCCTGTGGAAAGGCCTCCCTACCTCTGGGAGCGTGCCTTTGTGGAGTGGCATGCCTCCTTAGCCTGGGCACTTTGTAGGTAGTTCTGTATTCATCCATCTTTTTCATATAGTTTTCTGTTTGTTCCCCAAACAGAGAATTTCCCACTACAGGAAAATCCATAGCCTTTGACTGAGTATCCTGGGACAGATTAGTGCATCTGAGCCATGCCAACCTACGGAAAGCTACAGAAGTGGCCATGACCCTAGAGGAGACATCATTAACATCAACAGCAGTATGAAATTGAACTTTAGAGGCTTCAATGCCATCAGCAGCCACCTGTTCCAACTCACTAGCCAGCTGGCAATGGGCCTGCTTGGCTAACTGCAATATTGTGTCCCATCTAGATTTCTGATATCTAGCTACATAAGCCATATAATTTGCCTGCCTGAGTCCCAAAGAAGCTGCCATATACTGTTTTTTCGCCATGGCATCAATCTTCCTGAGTCCTTATCAGGAGGATGTGAGGCCAGGGAATATTAGCCTTGTCACAGGCTGCAGCTTGTACCACACCTACATGACTACACTGTTCAGTGAGGAAGTCTGTATCAGAGCTCGACAAAGTATACCTTCTGTCCATTTTTATCTACAGGAGGGACAGAATGAGGATTTTTAAAATCTTTGTTGTTTGCTTCCTAAATGACTTATGCAAAGGAATAGACAACCTCCTAGACTCTGGTATATCCATCATTTCTACATAATCAGGCTCCTCTTGCTCATCCACAGCCTCCTCAAAGGAAGCTGGAGGGTTTCGCAACCTTTTGTAAAACATAAAATGAGAAGGGACTCAGACAGAATAGGAGGAGATTCTAAAGGTCTGTCTGGAGAAATGTCCGTTCAATGGGCATGTCCAGACCCTCCCAGCCACACATAAATTGATCAAATTCCTCCCTCCTCCTGTGGTTCATAAAATTCTCAACATCATACTCCTGAACCACTGAACTGAACGAACCAACCTTTACCAACTGTTGGTGGTTCGACAGGTCCCTGAGACAGTGACTGGACAATCTGAATGGCTTTAGCTATCTCTGCAGCAGTTGGAGAGACAATTTTGGACTCCAAACCTACTGATTTCTTTTGTCTTTTAACTGGGACTGGTTCATCTGAACCAGCCTTTTTGCCTGAGGAAGTCTCGCCTGGTCAGAGGGCACTCCCTCTGGTCCAGTGGGTGCTGGACCGGGCTGGCCATCCGGGTCAGCGGACCTTTTGCTTCTCGTTCCCTGAGACGGCCCAATCTCTTTTCCAGGGTGGCTGCAGGGAAATTTTTACACACCTGGCAGTCTGACAGGAGGTGGTCAGCCCCCAGACAATAGACACAAGTGGTGTGTGGGTCAGCCTTGGCAAAGGCTTCCCCACAGACATTACAGTGTTGAAACCCAGTGGGCCCGGTTTTCTTTTGGGTTTCTCAGACATAATGCCAGCCTATCCAAAAACTTGCCCTTTTGATGGCAGTGCCAGGCAAGACACCCTTATCGGTTCCTAACCGTGTCACGGGTATTTGAAAAAACCTATTTAAAAACAAGGTTTTTTAAGAACCGGGAACCGCACTCTAAAAGCCCAACCAAACACTTCAAACGTTAAAATCAGCAAACCGATCGTTCAAAACCGAACCGATAATTGAATTTCCACACAGACTTTAAATTTGTACTCACGGTTTACCAGATAGAGCTTTTAACCAAATGCGGTAAAATAAATACTTTTGCCGGTTCAAATGAACTGAAAATACTCGCTTGAACCGAGAATGAACCGAGCTGAAGGAGCTGATCTCCGGAGCGACTGTTCAGTGAAGCGGAGTAAAGAATCTGACAGTTTCATTTGAAACTGGCCAGACAGAGCTTTGGCACAGCGCCCTCGCGCTGTAGAACTCCAGATCCTCTGGAGTTAACTCCTTCCTCTCCGGGGCAGTTCAGCTGCAGTGGCTGACTGCTATTGTTATAATATAGCAAGACTTCATGGTGTTTGAAGCAGCAACAAAAGGCGTCCTGGAGATGAGGCAGCCAGTATTGACAAATAAAAGGGTCCAAAAAGGGCTAGCCGCCCTAAAGATCTATAAGGCCCTGGGACCAGATGGGATGCACCCGAGGGTGCTCAGGAAACTGGCAGCGGAACTAATTTAACACCTGGTAAGGATAGTAAATAACTTATTACATACGGGGTACTATGCAAAGGACTAGAGGATGGTGGAATTAGTTCCACTTCATAAAGGGGGGGAAGAGGAACAGACAGGGAACTACAGCCCTGTCAATCTTACCTCAGTTGTAGGGAAGCTGATGGAAGTCACTGATCAAAGAGGACCACGTGAACTACCTGAAGAGCAATGGTCACCAGGATAGTGGACAGCATGGGTTTGTGGCAGGGAGGTTTTGTCAAACTAACCTGGCATTTTCTTTGACTGGGTGACAATAGCACTGGATAGGGGCCACGTTGTGGATTTACTCTACTTCGACTTCAGTAAGACTTTTGACTTGGTGCCTCACAGATGACTGCTAAAGAAGACAGGGGATCTGAAAGCGGCTATGGACATAGTAAGATGGTTAGGTAACTGGCTAAGGAGAGGCAACAGAAGGCTGTGGTAAATGCGATAAAGTCAGCAGAGACTGGGGTCTTGAGCAGTGAACCACATGGATCTGTCCTGGTTCCAGTACTCTTCAGCATGTTCAGAGACATGGAGAGAGAATCTGGAGCAGGCTGTAACTCTTCTCAGATGACACGAAGCTCTATGGGAGAATAGATAGTGACTAAGGAATCGGGGAACTGCAGAGTGATCTGCAAAGGCTAGAGATGTGGTGTAAGATTTGGCAGTTGAAATTTAATGCCAAAGAGTGCAAGGTGATGCACCTAAGAAACAAGAACCCCAGGAATGATACCTGATGAGTGGGGTAAGACTCGGCACTACGGCAGAAGAACGGGAACTAGAGTTATCATCAATGATACCCTCAAACAATCAAGCTAGTACAACAACAAGGCCTACAGTAAGACAAAGAGGATGCTAGGGTATATTGGGAGGAGAACAGACAGCAGAAGGAAAGAGGTAATTCCACCCCTTTATAGATCTTTGGTGAGGCCTCACCTGGAGTACTGTGCCCAGTTTTAGAGTTCTCACCTCAGGAAAGATAAGGTGAGGCCAGAAACAGTGCAGCAAAGTGACTAAAACAATTCTCGGCCAAGAGGGCAGGTCTTACAAGGAGCTCCTCAAGGCACTGAACATGTAGTCAATGAAGACCAGAAGAGTGTGGGGGGGGGGGGGAGAGAGATATGACAGAGACCTTCAAGTTCCCAAAACGAATAAACAAGGTGGACTGTGCAGAATTATTTAACATGAGTAACAGTTCAAGGTCACAAGGGCACGAGTGGGAACTGACAGGAGGGAGGTTCAGAAGGAACATTAGGAAGTATTTTATAGAAAGGGTGGTGGAACGATGGAAAACTTTACCAGCTGAGGTGGTGGATGCTAAAACCATTAATGGTTTCAAGCATGGCTGGGACTGAGTGAAGGGTACAGTGGTTGCTCAGGACGAAAGAAACTGGGAGGGGAATGGAGGTGGATGGGGAGGACTAGGACCACAAATGGACAACAGGTCCTGGGGTTAGACAGGGTACCACATGCAGACCGGATGGACCACTGGTCTTTTTCTGCCATCATTATTTATGTTTCTATAATAAGATAATAGGGCCTCAGAGGGATGTCTCATGGTATAAGAGCGACTCCTTTTGTGATGTTTCATTATACAGAACTGCTCAGCTTCGCAGTCCCTTCACCCAAACCTCATGATTGGAGTCTCATATGATAACAGACATCCCTGGAAGGCCCTATTAACTTGTATCAGAGCAGTGCTAACTCAACAGTATAAACGAAAAACGTGATCAGCTGTGTGTGTGTATGTGTGTGTGTGTGTGTGTGTAGTGGGTTGGGGGGGTCTTGAAACACCTAGGAACAAATAAATATTTAAATATCAACATCTTTAAAAGCAGCAGACTCTTGCCATAAAAGGCAGTTGTTGGTAGTCAGAGAATAAAAATGAGTACTAATAAAAAAAAAAAAAACAACTAGCGAGCCCGAGGGCACTGAAGGCTGAAGTGCTGGAGGCCACAACTCACGCCACACCATCGACCCAGGTTCAGGAATGGACTCGGGTCACTTGGGGATCTGCAGGGGTGAGGAAGGACTGAGCTTTCATGGACAGCTCTCCTTCTTTGGGGAGGGGGGACAGTTTGGCACACTGTTTGCTTGACTAGCTGGGTGTCAACAAATTCGCCACGTCAGAAGGGGAGGGCCTCACATACAGGGCATACGGCTGCCATCTCCGCCCATTGCATGTACAGAGGCCCAGGGAGAACATGCGGTGGAAAATATCGGGAGCTGGCAGACTCCATGACGGCCTGATGCACCACCACACCAGCGAGCCCTGATTCTGGATTGTGCTCCGAGGTAGAGAAGTAAAGACGGCGCTCATCTCCTTGGCCCCACCGTGGGGAGTAATCCTTGGGGGAACTCTGGGGCATGACTGGTATGTGGCAATCGGGGCCAGAGAACGAGTCTCTCCAAGGGAGGGCCGGAGCGGCCTACCTAGCTCCACAGAGTAGGAGGAAAAACGTAAATAGAAGAAAAAAAAAAAACTACAAGAATTACACTGTGGGGGTGGACAAAGACATTGAAATTCACAGTAACTGAATGCAAATACAAGTAAGAATCTACTTGTTTCAAACCAGTGACAACACAAAAAAGCATTTCATGTGACACACAGAAACATAGACAATGATGGCAGAAAAAGACCGATGGTCCATCCAATCTGCCCATATTACCCTAATACCACCCCAGGATCTACGGTCTCTGCTTACACTATTCCCCCTTTTTCTTATCAATGCCCCCCCCTACACACACACACACACACACACACACACACTTCCCAATGAGGGCTAATATCCCTTTGAAAAAAACAAACTTGGAGTAAGCACAAGGACGTAAAAGGCAATACTAGCTTGAATATCTAAACACAATTTCTAGATAGGCACTTCATTCAGGATTGAACTTGAGATATATGTGCTGATAGCGATGAAAATTAGCATCCTTTCTCAAGGATGTAATTTTCATCCGAAACGCGTCAGGTTTTTTGGCATATGTTAATAAAAGTTTAATTCATATTTAGACTGGTGCCCTTGTCATAAGAGGTGTGAGTGCTCTACTTTTTGTGTTTTGGATTTTAATATCCCTTTGACTTTATCCAAGCTGTGTTTAAAGCCATTTATGGTTTTGGTACCCAACATCTCTGCCGGCAGACCATTCCATGGCTCAGCCACTCTTTCGGCAAAACGAAAAAATTACTCACCTTAGTAATGTTGTTTCTTTTAATGGAGTCTTGCTATATTATGACAATTGCAGTATGACCGCAGGTTAGAACTGCTCCGGAGATGAAATAGTTAACTCATGCAAGGCATGGAATCTTGAGCGCGAGCTCGGTTAAGGAAGCTCTGTCTGCTTGCTTTCAAACCAAAACCATCAGATCTTTATGAGCTAAAACTCATTAATGTTCTGTGTGGAAGCTGTAAACCTACACTAGCCAACTGGCTACTAACCTAACAAACACACTTGTTGGTCTCGAAAAAAGACTCAAGTCAAGAGACCCAATAATGAAATAAAAACACACTCACCCTAGGGAGGGTGAGACAAAACAACAAAGTGGCAAGAAAACAGAGTGCCAACACTGTGATGCCCACCCACAGCACAAAAACAAGGTTCTGAGAGGGGCAGGCAGGAAGGGAGGTCATAATATAGCAAGACTCCATTGGAAGAAACAACATTACTAAGGTGAGTAATTTTTTCTTCAAACAACATGAAGTCTTGCTTATTATGACATTGCAGACTACACAGCAGTACCCCATGGAGGAGGACAGAACCTACTTAGGAATAGGCTCTGAAGGACAGCTGTGCCAAACCGAGCATCACTCCTAGCTTGAATATCCAAGGAATAATGCTTGGTAAAAGTGTGAACCATTTTCCAGGTAGCTGCTTGACATATCTCTAGAATGGAGATGTCTCTGGCAGCAGCCAAAGAAGCAGCTGTACCTCTGGTAGAGTGAGCCCTCAGGCCTGAGGGGGAAGACTTACCCAATTTTTCGTAACAGAATTGGATACAAGAGACAATCCACCTGGCAATGGATCTTTTAGTGGCAGGTTTCCCCTTTCCAACCTCACCATAAGTGAGGAACAGTTGGAGGGAGTCAAACCTGTGACCCTTGGTACGCTCTATGTAGTAGCTAAGGACCCTCTTCACATCTAGTTGTGCAGCCTCCTCTCACCAGAGGAAGAATGATCAGTGACGTAAACAGGGAGAGAAATAGATTGATTAAGGTGGAAACCAAACCACCTTAGGCAGGAACTTTCTATTAGTCCGAAGGACTACTTATCTCTGTGAAAGGAGATAAAGTCTGGCTGCACTGACAATGCTTGTAATTCACTTATGCGCCTGGCAGAGGTGATAGCTACCAAAAACACAGTTTTCCAAGTCAGGAACTTAAGCTCAGCTGAGGACAAGGGCTCGAAAGGAGGTTGCATGAGCTGAGCAATGCAAACATTGAGGTCCCAGGCAGGGGCAGGGTCCCTGAATGGAGGGTTAGTGTGAAGCAAACCCTTAAAAAACCTGGTAAATACAGGGTGAGATGAAAGAGGAGAGGGTTTACCTGCTGAAAGAAAAGGTGCCAAATGTACCTTCAGGGTAGCTGGTCTCAGCCCTAAAGTGTTTAGATGGACCATATAACCTAGGACCGTGGGTAATTCAGCAGTGTCTGGGGGAATATTCTTTTCTGAGCACCATATGGAAAATCTTTTCCATTTGGAGTCATAAGTAGCCCTGGTAGAAGGCTTCCTAGAAGCCCTGAGTATATCCATTACACCTTGAGAGAGGTGTAGGCCAGCAAACTCTAGCTCTTCAAGAACCAGGCCTTGAGATTGAGAGAGTTAAGATTTGGGTACCAAACCCTTCCCTGGGCACATGTTAACAGACTGTGATTCTTGGGAAGGCACAGGGGAGGATGGACTGCTAAGGACAGGAGGAGAGGATACCAGGGTTGCCTGGCCCAATCCGGGGCAATCTGAATGACCCTGCAGGATTGGGCTCTGATTTTGACTAGCACTTTGAACAGGAGAGGGAAAGGAGGGAAGGCATAGAGGAACTTCCCTTCCCAGCTGAGGGCTAAGGCGTCCAGAGGGACTGAGCCCAAGACTGGGGGCCTGCAGCAAAAGAGAGGAAGTTGATGATTGTCTGGAGCTGCAAAGAGATCTATTTGCGGGGTGCCCCATTTGGCAAATACCACTCCCAGAACCAGGGGATCCAGGGACCACTCGTGATGGCCCTGAGAGATCCTGCTGAGAGCATCTGCCAGGACATTGTCTTTGCCTGGGAGGTGAACTGCCGAAAGGGAGGTGTTCAGGGAGTACGCCAGAGACCACAACTTCATGGCTTGTGCACAAGGTCAGAATCGAGTGCCCCCTGCTTGTTGATGTACCACATTGTAGTGGTGTTGTCTGTTCCTGACCTGCACGGTCTTGTTCTGAACAGATTCTGAGAAAGCTTGAAGTGCTAGAAAACTGCTCTGAGCTCCAACAGGTTGATGTGGAGCAGAGATTCCTGTGGGGACCACAGTCCCTGGGTAGTGAGGTCGCCCATGTGGGCCCCCCACCCCAAGAGGGATGCATCTGTAGTAAGGATTAATGAGTGAGGCTGAGTGACAAAGGGAACTCCTTGTCTCAGATTGCTCTGATCCTGCCACCACTGAAGGGCTTGGATCAGGGTTCAAGTAACTGGGATCAGTTTGGTAAGAGGATCCTTTCTTTGTGACCAAAAGGCCCTCAGATGGAACTGAATGTCTCTCATTTGAAACCTTGCTCCTTGCACAACTGCTGTGGAAGCAGCCATGTGCCCTAGGAGCTGCCGAAAATGCCTTGCTGATCGACAGACCTGCAGGGTGAATGAAGAGGCTAGGGAGACAAGGGCGTTTGCCCTGTCTAGAGGGAGGAAGGCCCTGGCTTCCTGGGTGTTCAGCTCTGCGCCTATGAAGGTTAGGAGCTGGACAGGCTCCAGTACTGACTTTGAGAGATTCAGAAGGAAACCTAGTGACGTAAGCAGTTGCTGGGTTATCCGAAGATGTAGGTTGACCTGATCTGGGGATTGTCCTACTATGAGCCAATCGTCCAAATAAGGAAAGATGGAAATCTTTTGCCTTCTTAGGCAAGCTACTGCTACTGCCAGGCACTTGGTAAATACCCTTGGAACCGAAGTGAGTCCGAAGGGCATTGCCCTGAACTGGTAATGGCCTGAGGGCAGCGGGAACCTGAGGTACTTCGTGGAGCTTGATGAGAATATGGAAGTAGGCATCCTTGAGGTCCAGGGATGCTAGCCAGTCCCCTGGCCTTAGGGAAGGTAAAATGATTGCCAGAGTCACCATTTTGAACTTTGGTTTTAAAAGGTGCTTGTTTAGGTATCTGAGATCCAGGATGGGCGCCATTCTCCTGTCTTTTTGGGGTAAGAAAGTACCTGAGTACAACCCTTTGCCCTGCTGTGGGGTGGAACCCTTTCCCGGCTCTGAGGCGAGGAGGTGAGACACCTCTGACTCTAAAGCGAGTGCCTCGATGGAGATGCAGGAGGAAAAAGATCTGGTCCTCAGCTTGGAAATTTTTGAAGCCGAGGACCAGTCCCTGGCTTACTACTTCCAGGACCCACTTGTCTGATGTGAGAGACTTCAGTCCTGGACAAAGTAAGCCAGCCTGCCCCTCACCGTAGAGGAGAAGCAGCCCTGGCTACCCCATCAGGGTGCCTGCTTGGCAGGGGCTTTGGGCGAGGAGTGGAAGCAGGCCTGCTTGAACCCCTCCTGCCCCTTCCTCTAAAGAACCTCTGGGTATAGGGAGGAAGAGGAGGCTTGAGCTTAATAAAAGGCCTATGAAAGGCCTGCCTCTGCCCCTGGAGCGCTGTTCTGAGGAGTGGCCTGCCTTTCCTTGGCCTGTGCACTCCGATAGGTGGTCCTGTATTCATCCATTTTCTTCATATAATTCTCTGTTTGCTCCCCAAACAAAGAATTGCCAATCACAGGAAAATCAATGGCTTTTGACTGGGTATCCTGTGACAGTGTGGTGCATCTGAGCCAGGCCATTCTGCGAAGAGCCACAGAAGTAGCCATAACTCTAGAAGATACATCATTAGAGTCCACCGCAGCATGAAATTGCATTTTTGATGCCTCGATACCATCTAAAGCTACCTGTTCCAGATCCCTGGCAAACTTGTCAGGGAGTTGTTTGACTAGAGCCAGCATAGTATCCCATCTGGATTTCTGGTATCTGGCAGCATAAGCCATGTAATTTGCTTGTCTGAGCCCCAAAGATGCTGCCATGTACTGTTTCTTTGCCATAGCATCAATCTTCCTGGAGTCATTTTCAGGAGGATGTGAAGCTAGGGGGATATTTGCCTTGTCACAGGCTGCAGCCTGCACTACACCCACATGGCTGCATTGCTGTGTAAGAAATTCTATGTCAGGACCTGATAAAGTATACCTTCTGTCCATCCTTTTATCCACAGGAGGTATAGAATGAGGAGTTTTTAAAACTTTTACTGTCTGTTTCCTGAAAGATTTATGAAGGGGAATAGACAGTCTCTTAGATTCTGGAATATCCATCATTTCCACATAATCAGGCTCTTCCTGATTATCCACAGCTTCCTCCACAGGAAGCTGAAGAGTTTCAGCAACCTTCTTGTAAAAGATGAAATGAGCAGGGGACTCAGAAAGCCTAGGGGGGGGAACCTCTAAAGGTCTGTCTGGAGAGGTATCTGGCTCAATAGGAGCGTCCAGATCTTCCAGACCATAATTACTCTCTTCATACTCTCTCCCCCCCCCACCGTTCATAAAATTCCTCAAAATCATAATCCTGAAATCAAGGGACTTGGTGAACCGAACGTCTCTAGATGGGGACGGTTCAGAACCGGGAAAGAGACTGGACAATTTGGATTGCTTTGGCTATCTCTTCAGCTGTTAGGGAAAGGACTTTTTCCACAGCAGCAGACTTTCTAGTCCTTTTTGCAGGAACTGGCTCCTCGGAGCCAGCTCTTCGTTGGCCCGAGGAAGTCTGGCCCTGGTCAGAGGGCACTCCCTCAGGTTCGGTTGGCACTGAACCGGGCCGGCCATCCAGGTCAGCGGACTTTTGGGCCTCTCTTTCCCTGAGCCTACCAACTCTCTTCTCAACGGTGGCAGCAGGGAAATTCTTGCAAATCTGGCAGTCTGAATCGAGGTGGTCAAACCCCAGGCAATAACTGGGCGCACTACTGAAGGTATGGTCTCACCAGCAACCTACAGTATACAGAACTTACCGTAACAGTAGATCTTTGAGAGAAGTTCTTGCAGCAGGCCACACCAGTAGGACTAAGCCACCAGGTGCTAGGATGACACGGAAAACTTCTAGCTAGCAGTCTACCACGGGGGACCTCCCCCCCGCCGACGATGTCAGTCAACTGTCATTGCACAGCCTATAGGGAAGGTGGTCCCCCACACCACCTCAGTTCTCCTGCCACAAACCCCCTAAGGGCAGCTGAAGGAGAACCAAGGTGGTTTCCTGAGAGCAAAAAGACAGGTAGGAGAATGTACACAGAAAAAGAACAACAGTGGGAAGGAGGGAGGGAAAGCAGGGTCTGCTGCAAGAGCTTCTCTTGAAGATCTACCGTTATGGTAAGTTCTTATGTAATGATACTATCTTACTTCAAGGAAGGCTCTTGCAGCAGGCCACACTGATCGGACCAAGTCCCAAGCAGTACCAGTTACCACCAGGATAATATCACTGGGAGGAGGACCAGACAGCAGTGAAGGCCCTAAAGAACTGCCAGGCCAAAGCTGGCTCTATGCCTAGAAGTGATGTCCAGACTATAGTGCTGGGTGAAAGTGTGGACAGAATTTCAGGTGGCAGCTGCTCAGAAGTCAGCAGCAGACACATTTCTGAAGCAAGCTGTAGAGTCAGCCATACCCCTGGTGGAAATGGCCCTTGACCACCCAGGAAGGGGTTTGTTGCACTTGCGGTAGCAATAAATAATGCAATTAGCTAACCACTTAGACAAACACTTTTGGAAAACCGGAGTGCCCCCTCTCTTTTGGGGGCAAATGAAACAAAACGGTCAGTTTTCCTCAACAACTTGGTGCAGTTCGCATAATACCACAACATTCTGTGAGCATCCAAAGTATGTAGCAAAGCCTCTCCCTGATTGGAATACTCAGGAAAATAAACTGGCAGGTGGATGGATTTATTTAAGGTAAACTCAGACACCACCTTAGGTAAAAACTTAGGATTAGTACACAAAGACACCCTGTCTTTGTGAAAAACCAAAAAAGGCTCTTTACACATCATAGCCTGTAGCTCAGAAATCCTTCGAGCAGAAGTAACAGCAACCAAAAGAAAAAATTACTCACCTTAGTAATGTTGTTTCTTCTAATGAAGTCTTGCTGTATTCTGACGAACTGCAGTGAGGTCCAAACTTCGAACTGCCCTGGAGATGAAAGAGTTAACTTTCCATGCCAGGCATGGAACGCTGAGCTCGAGCTCGGTTGAGACTCTGTCTGTTGCTGTTTGAACTCAAACTGTCAGATCTTTACGAGCTAAACTCACTGAGTGTCCTGTGTGGAAGCTGTAAACCTATACTAGCCAACTGGCTACTAAATATAACAAACAGATTTTTTTGGTCCCAAAACAAAGACTCAAGTCAGGAAACCCCAAAAATTAAATAAACACAATACCCACTCACCCAAAGAAAAAGGGGTGATAATAAAAAGGTGGGGCACCTCCTGAGTGCCAACACTGCTACTGCCCACCCACATCCCAAAACAAAGGTTCTGAGAGGGAAGGCAGGGGAGGTCAGAATACAGCAAGACTCATTAGAAGAAACAACATTACTAAGGTGAGTAATTTTCTTCAAACAAAAAACGTCTTGCTGTATTCTGACAAATTCTGAACTATCAAGCAGTACCTCCATGGAGGAGGGACAGAACCTACCTAGGAAATAGGCTCTGAAGCACTGCTGAACAAACCGAGCATCACTCCTAGCCTGGATATCCAGACAGTAATGCTTGGTAAAAGTGTGAACTGTTTTCCAGGTAGCTGCTTGACATATTTCTAAGATAGGAATATCCTGGCAGCAGCCAGGAAGCAGCTGTACCTCTGGTAGAGTGAGCCCTCAGGCCTGAGGGTGGAATCCTACCTAGTTTTTCATAGCAAAATTGAATGCAAGAGACAATCCACCTGGCAATGGATCTTTTAGTGGCAGGTTTTCCCTTCCCGACCTCACCATAAGTGAGGAACAGTTGGAGGGAGTCAAACCTGTGACCCTTGGTACACTCTATGTAGTAGCTAAGGGCTCTTTTCACATCCAAACTGTGCAGCCTCCTCTCACCAGAAGAGGAATGGTCAGTGAAGAACACAGGAAAAGATATAGACTGGTTAAGGTGGAAGTCTGAAACCACCTTAGGTAAAAACTTCCTGTTAGTCCTGAGGACCACCTTATCTCTATGGAAAGAGATAAAATCAGGCTCCACTGACAGGGCTTGTAACTCGCTTTTGCGCCTGGCAGAAGTGATGGCCGCCAAGAAAACAGTTTTCCAAGTCAAGTACTTAAGCTCTGCTGAGGACAAAGGCTCAAAGGGAGGGTTGCATAAGCTGAGCAATGCAAACATTAAGGTCCTAAGCAGGGGCAAGGTCCCTGAATGGCAGATTGGTATGAAGCAATCCCTTGAAAAACTTAGAGAATACAGGATGAGCTGAAAGAGAAGAAGGCTTACCTGCTGAAAGAAAAGCAGAGACAGCTGCCAGATGCACTCTTAGTGTAGCTGGTCTGAGTCCCAAGCTATTCAGATGAACCATATAGTCAAGGACAGTGGGCAGGCCAGCAGACTCTGGAGAAATATGCTTTCCAGAGCACCATATGGAGAATCTTTTCCATTTGGAATTATAAGTGGTTCTGGTGGAAGGTTTCAGAGAAGCCTTTAGGATATTCATAACACCTTGAGAGAGGTGTAAATCAGCAAACTCTAACTCTTCAAGAGCCAGGCCTTGAGATTGAGAGATTTGAGATTCGGATACCAAACCCTCCCCTGAGCACAGGTTAACAGGTTGTAATTCCTGGGAAGAAACAGGGGAAGGTGGACTGCTAAGAACAATAGGAGAGGGTACCAGGGCTGTCTGGCCCAGTCTGGAGCAATCAGAATCACCTTGCAGGGTTGAGACCTGATTTTGACTAGCACCTTGAACAGGAGAGGGAAGGGGGGAAAAGCATACAGGAACTTCCCTTCCCAATTGAGAACTAGGGCATCCAGGGGGACTGAGCCCAACACTGTGGGCCTGCAGCAAAAGAGGGGAAGTTGGTGATTGTCTGGGGCTGCAAAAAGATCTATCTGGGGGTGCCCCATCTGGAGAAGATCACCTTCAAAACCAAGAGATCCAGTGACCATTCGTGATGGCCCTGAGACATCCTGCTGAGAGTATCTGCCAAGACATTGGCCTTGCCCAGGAGGTGTACTGCTGTAAGAGAAGTGTTGAGGGAATAGGCCAGAGACTATAACCTCATTGCTTCTGTGCACAAGGCCGTAGACCGAGTGCCCCCTTGCTTGTTGATATACCACATTGTGGTGGTATTGTCTGTCCTGATCTGAACTACTTTGTTCTGAACAGACTGGGAAAAAGCCTGAAGTGCTAGAAACACTGCTCTGAGTTCTAATAGATTGATGTGAAGCAGAGATTCCTGAGGAGACCACAACCCTTGGGTGGTCAGGTCTCCCAAGTGGGCTCCCAACTCAAGAGGGAGGCATCTGTAGTAAGGATTAGAGAGTGAGACTGAGTGACAAAAGGAACTCCCTGTCTTAGATTGTCCTGATCCTGCCACCACTGCAATGCCTGGATCAGGGTTCGAGTCACTGGGATCAGTTTGGTCAGAGGATCCTTTTTCGGAGACCAGAAGGCTCTCAAATGGAACTGAATGTCCCTCATCTGAAATCTTGCTCCCTGCACCACTGCTGTAGAAGCAGCCAGGAGCTGCAGAAAATGCCTTGCTGGTCGAGACACTTGTAGGGTGAATGAAGAAGCCAGTGTAATAAGGGTCCTTGCCCTGTCCAGGGGAAGGAAGGCTCTTGCCTTTACTGTATCTAGCTCTGCGCCTATGAAGGTGAGGAGCTGTACAGGCTCTAGAACTGACTTTGAAAGATTCAGAAGGAAACCTAGAGAAGTGAGCAGTTGCTGAGTTATCTGAAGGTGTAACCTGACTTGGTCTGGGGACTGGCCTACTATGAGCCAGTCATCCAGATATGGGAAGATGGAAATCCTCTTCCTTCATAGGAAGGCAACTACTACTGCCAGGCATTTTGTGAACACCCTTGGAGCAGAGGTTAGGCCGAAGGGCACTGCTCTGAACTGGTAATGGCCTGAGAGCAGCTCAAACCTGAGGTATTTTCGATGGGAGCTTCTGATGAGAATATGGAAATAGGCATCCTTGAGGTCCAGGGAGACTAGCCAGTCCCCTGGCCTTAGAGAGGGTAGAATTATTCCCAGAGTCACCATTTTGAACTTTGGCTTTAAAAGGTGCTTGTTTAAATATCTGAGATCCAGGATGGGCCGCCATTCTCCTGTCTTTTTGGGGGTGAGGAAGTACCTGGAGTACAATCCTTTCCCTTTGTGTAGGGGTGGAACCCTTTCTACAGCTCTGAGAGCCAAGAGGGAAGAGACCTCTGCCTCTAGGGCAAGTGTCTCTGAAGGATTTGCAGGTGGAAAGGATCTGGTTCTCATCTTTGGAAACTTTTTGAAGCTGAGAACCAGTCCCTGGCTTACTACTTCCAGGACCCATTTGTCTGATGTTAAAGACATCCAGTCCTGGACAAAGTAAGCCAGCCTGCACCCTATAGGTGATGGAGAATCAGCCCTGGCAAACCCATCAGGGTGCCTGTTTGGCAGGGGGCTTATCCTGAGGGGTGGAAGCAGGCCTCCTTGTACCCCGTCTGCCTCTCCCTCTAAAGAACCCCCTCTGAGCATAAGCAGAAGATGAGGCCTGGGCTTGGTAGAAAGGCCTATGAAAAGGCCTGCCCCTGCCCCTGGGATGCTGCCTCTGAGAAGTGGCTTGCCTTTCCTTGGCTTGAGCACTCCTATAGGTGGTCCTGTATTCATCCATTTTCTTCATGTAGTTCTCTGTTTGCTCCCCAACCAGGAATTACCCACAACAGGAAAATCCATGGCCTTAGTCTGAGTATCCTGAGACAGGCTAGTACATCTGAGCCAAGCCATCCTGCGAAGGGCCACAGATGTAGCCATGACTCTAGATGAAACATCATTGGAGTCCACTGCAGCATGGAACTGCACCTTGGATGCCTCAATACCATCCACAGCTACCTGCTCCAGCTCCTTGGCAAGCTGGCCAGGGACCTGTTTAGCTAAAGCCATTACAGTGTCCCATCTAGATTTCTGATATCTAGAAGGAGCAGGACAGAGAGCTGTACCAGTTAAGGCAGAAAGAAGCAGGGAGGGAAGTCAGAATAGCAAAGGCCCAAACTGAGGAAAAGATAGCCAACTCAGTTAAGAAGGGGGATAAAACCTTTTATAGGTACATCAGCGAGCGTAGAAAGACCAAGGGAGGGATAGTGAGGCTGAACAGAATGAACAGTGGGTGGGCAGAGGGGGACAGTGAAAAAGCAGGAATACTGAATGAATATTTCTGCTCAGTATTCACAAAAGAGGAGGGGGAAGTGCCTAATCCAATTAACAGAAGCACTCTTGATAGGGAGGTCGATCCCAGTCCTTTCACAGAAGAAAGGGTTCTGCAAGAACTCCTAAAACTGAAGGTGGACAAAGCAATGGGTCCTGATGGAATTCACCCCAGAATTCTAAAAGAATTAAGGAAGGAACTAGTGAAACCACTGGCTACTCTTTTTAATAAATCATGGGAGGATGGTGTGGTACCTGAGGACTGGAGGAAGGCGGATGTGGTTCCCCTTCACAAAAGTGGGACCAAGACAGAGGCAGGAAACTACAGACCTGTCAGTCTGACCTCTGTGGTAGGGAAAGTGATGGAGTCACTTCTGAAGGAAAGAATAGTTGAGTACCTAGAGGTCAGTGGAGCACAGGATCCAAGGCAGCATGGGTTCACAGGGGAAGGTCATGTCAGGCCGAATCTAATAGATTTCTTTGACTGGGTGACCAAAGTAGTAGACCAGGGAGGGCTGTGAACATGGCCTACCTAGACTTTAGCAAGGCATTTGACACAGTCCCACACAAAAGATTATTAGTCAAATTAACCAGCCTGGGAGTGGGTCCCAGGGTGGTAGCCTGAGTAAAACATTGGCTGGACAACAGGACACAGAAGGTAATTGTAAATGGAGTCCACTCTGAAGAAAGGGCGGTTACTAGTGGGGTACCGCAGGGTTCAGTATTGGGTCCAGTCCTTTTTAATGTCTTCATCAGTGACATTGCGGAGGGACTGGAAGGAAAAGTATGCCTTTTAGCAGATGACACAAAGATCTGCAACAGGGTTGATACACAAGGAGGCATGGAAAGGATGAAAAGGGACTTGGCAAGGTTGGAGGAATGGTCAGGCGTATGGCAGCTAGGATTCAATGCAAAAGTGCAAAATAATGCACCTGGGAAACAAGAACCCAGGGGAAGAATACACAATGGGTGGGGAGGTAGTAACAACAACAAAACAGGAAAGGGACCTGGGGTAATCATATCAGATGACCTTAAGGTTAGCAAGCAATGTGAGAAGGCAGTAGGGAGGGCCGGGGGTATACTGGGATGTATAGGGAGAGGCATCAGCAGCAGAAAACAGGAAGTTGTTATCCCTCTGTACAGACAGTTGGTGAGACCCCATCTGGAATACGGTGTCCAGTTCTGGAGACCCCATCTCCTCAAGGACATAGACAGGATAGAGGCAGTCCAGAGGAGGGCAACTAAAATGGTGCAGGGTCTGCAAGAGAAGCCGTATGAGGAGAGACTAAAGGAGCTTAATATGTATACCCTTGAGGAAAGAAGGGAGAGGGGGGACATGATAGAAACTTTCAGGTACCTCAAGGGAATCAACAAAGTCCAAGAGGGTAGCATCTTTCAGAAAAAGAGACTTGCAAGAACAAGGGGACACAATTTAAAGATAGAAGGAGGGCGGTTCAGGGGCAATGTGAGGAAGTATGATTTCACAAAGAGGGTAGTGGATGCATGGAACAGCCTTCCTGAGGAAGTTGTGGGGTCTAAAACTGTGGGAGAATTCAAGAATGCATGGGACAGACATAAGGCAATTCTTGTGGGGGGCAGGAAGATATAGGCTGTTGGTTAACTAGGATCTGTGGCCTATCCTGTAGGTAGGGAAATGGGCACACTAGATGGGCCTAGCGGTCCTTATCTGCCGTCAAAGTCTATGTTTCTATGTTAGGAGGAGACACTCCTGAAGGTCTGTCTGGGGAGATGTCCGGGTCAATGGGCACATCCAGACTTTCATAATCACATTCACTTTCCTCATACTCTCCTTCCTCCTCCTCCGGTTCATAAAATTCCTCTAAATCATAATCCGGAACCGGCCGAACCGAGCACCTTCCTGATGGTGTGGGTTCGGTCGGAACCGGGGATAGGGATTGAACAATTTTTATCGCTTTGGCTATATCATCAACGGTTGGAGAAAAAACTTTTGAATCCACACCAGCTGATTTATCCCTTCTTGTTCTCTTAACCGGAACCGACTCCTCAGAATCGGTTCTCCTTACTCGAAGAAGTTTACGCCTGATCGAGGCATTCCTTCTGGTTCGGTTGGAACGAACCGGGCTAACCATCGGATTAGCGGACTTTTGGCCTCCCTTTCCCTGAGCCTACCAACTCTGTTTTCCAGGGTAGCTGCAGGAAAATTTTTACAAATCTGGCAGTCTAAATCGGTGGTCAAACCCAGACAATAAACACAAGGTGGTGTGGGGATCAGCCTTAGCAAAGACTTCCCCACACACACTACAGTGTTGAAACCCAGTGGGCCTGGTTTTTCTTTTGGGTTTCTCAGACATGGCCAGTCCTAAACCAAACTTACCCTTTTTTCGGCAATCCGCCAGGCAAGACACTCTTATCAGTTCCTGACCGGGTAACGGGTTGTGGAAAAAAACGTAATAAATCCATTTTTTTTTTTAGAACCGATAAGAACCGGTAACCACACTCTAAAGGTAGAAGTAAAGATTTCTAAACAACCTAATCGGTTCAAACCGAACCGATGACACGTTTACAAGTTCCACACAGAATAGAAAACAATATAAAACTATCTAGTACTCACGAATACCACAGACAGAGACTGAACCGACAGGTTATGGTTTAAATTCGGTGAAAACCGAGAAAAGCGGTACTTTAACCGACAAACTGAACCGAGCAAAGGAAAAAATCTCCGGAGCGACTGTTCAGTGAGGCGGAGTAAAGAATCTGACGGTTTGAGTTCAAACAGCAGCAGACAGAGTCTCAACCGAGCTCAAGCTCAGCGTTCCATGCCTGGCATGGAAAGTTAACTCTTTCATCTCCAGGGCAGTTCGAAGGTTGGACCTCACTGCAATTTGTCAGAATACAGCAAGACTTATGTTGTTTGAAAGGGCACTTTCCACAACAGAAAGCACAGCGCGCAACTCATGACTGCTTCAAACAAGCAAAGTGAGTTTCACCAACATAAAGTTGAGGTCCCATGGAGGGACTGGGTCTCAAATGGGAGGTTTCAGATGCAAGATGTCCAGCAGGAATGTGCAGGACACCTCCAGCTGGGCAACAGCTCCGGATAGGTGCATGGTACACAGAGATGGCGGAAAGGTGTACCTTAAGGAAGGACTACCCCAGGCCTGAATCCGAAAGGGAAAGGAGGTACTCCAACACCTGATTCACCGGACAAGTGAAAGGATCCAAATGGTGAGCAGCGGCCTAAATGAAGAACCACTTCCATTTCATAGCATAAGTGGCCTTGGTGGAAGGCTCCCTGGCTACTACCAGGACGTCAGCGACCCTAGAGGACAACCTGAAGTGGGCAATAGCTAGGTCTGCAGGAGCCACGCACGGAGATGCAAGGACTTGAAGTCCGGATGGACCAGGGTGCCCTAGTCCAGGGAGAGCAAGCCTGCGCACACTGGCAAGGGCACTGGAGGTTCCACAACTAGCTACTGCGGCAGGGGAAGCCAAATCCAACATGGCCAGATAGAAGCTATGAGAATCATCTCTGCTCCTTCCAACTGGAGCTTGAGCAGAACCCTCTGCAGGAGTGGGAAGGGAGGGAAAGCATACAGAAACCTCCCCTTCCAAGAGAGGGACAATATGAACATACAAACATACCAAGAAGCCAGCAGAAGAAGGCTACTTGGACTATCAAGTCTGCTCATGTTGCAGGGTCCATAGTTTGAGCTACTGTCCCTGCCTCTTCTCCCCTATTCCTTCCATCCTCCCTACCCACGACCCTCATCCTCTCCCTATACCTGTCTCAGCCTCTCAAAGCTGCCAACTGTCTTCAACGATTACCTCTTCTGGGAGCGCATTCCAAGTATCCACCACCCTCTCTGTGAAGAAGTGCTTCCTGACCTCCCTCCTAAACCGCCCACTCTCCAGCTTAAGACTGTGCCCCCTTGTGTTATGGTTGCCACTCAGCTTAAAGAGACTCTCCTTATCAACCTTATTTATCCCTTTCAAGTACTTGAAGGTCCCAATCATGTCCCCTCTCTCTCTCTCTCCCCTGTCTTCCTGGGAGTACATGTTCAGTGCCCTCAACCTCTCCTCGTATGCCTTACCCTGCTGACCAGCTATCATCTTTATAGCCCTCCTCTGGACCTTCTCCAGCAGTTTAATGTCCTTTTTGAGGTATAAGCACCAGTACTGAACTCCATACTCTAGATGCGGCCTTACCAGAGACCTGTACAGGGGCAGTATAACCTACTCTCTCCTACTACTGACCCCCTAGATAGGTATTCCAGCAGCTCGTTTGCCTTTGCTGCTGCTTTCTTGCACTTAGTGGAGTGCTTCAGGTCACTAGTGATCATCACTCCCAGGTCCTTCTTCTCTGATGCACATACTCTGACTCCACCCAGGTAGTACTCTGTCCTAGAATTCTTGGCTCCAATATGCATAACTTTGCATTTCAGCCAACCTGCCAGATCCTGGACCACCTCCCTAGCTTTTCCAGATCTTCCTGTAGGTCCTGTATCCCTTCAACTGTGTCCACTCTCCCACAGAGCTTGGTGTCATCCGCGAATAGGTACATTTTGCCCTTAATGCCATCTCCAATGTCATTGATGAAGACATTGAACAACATTGGCCCCAGCACCGAGCCCTGCGGGACCCCACTGGTTACCTGTCTTGTGCCAGATAATACTCCCCACACAACCACCCTCTGGGTTCTGTCCTTCAGCCAGTTTTCCATCTATCTGGCCATCTTTTACCCAACCCCCGAGATCTACCAACTTCCTGATCAACCTTTTGTGGGGCACAGAGTCAAAGGCCTTGCTGAAATCAAGATAGAGGATGTCTACCTCTGGGTCCCTGTCTACTGTCTTAGTGACACGGTCAAACAAGTCAATCAGATTTGTTTGACATGATTCCCATGAACCTATGCTGCTTCGCATCCTGGAGACCATACTCCTCTAGATATTCCACCAACCTTTCCTTTAGTATGGTCTCCATGACCTTGCCCACAATGAAGGTCAGACTGACTTGTCTGTAATTCCCTGGGTCATCCTTGGGACCACTTTTGTGAAGCAGCACTACATGTGCTGTTCTCCAGTCCTGCAGTACTACACCTGTCTCTAGTGAACTATTAAATAGGTCTGCCAGTGGCCCTGTCAGCTCCTCAGCCATATCCTTTAGTAATCTTGGATGTACTCTGTCCGGGCCTGGTGATTTGTCCACCTTCAATGCCAGCAGCCCCTCCCTCACTCTATCCTCATCTATCACTATATCTGTGTTCCCTTCCCCCCTGCTCCTCTTTTCCCTCCTGAAGGCACTGGTCCGTTCTTCTCCCCGGTGAAGACGGAACAGAAGTATTCATTTAGTATCTCTGCTTCCCCCCATTATCCTCCACCCATTCCACCCCTTTCTTAAGCCTCACAATCCCTTCCTCCTTGTTCCTTTTCTCACTTGTATAGCGAAAGAAAGCCTTTTCCCCTTAATTCTTTCAGCTATCTGCAGCTCCTTCTGTGCCTTTGCTCGCCTGACTTTCTTACTTGCCTCACTAGCCAACCTTAGGTAATTTTCCCTATCCACCTCTCTCTTGGTCTGCCTGAATTTTCTATAGGCCAACCTCTTTTCCTTTACTGCCTGGGCAACCCCAGAACTGAACCAGCTGGGCGCTTTGGCCCTTGTGTTCTTACCTCTGAGCCCAACGCACTCATCTGTGGCAACCAGTATTCCTTCCTTAATGATGGACCACCTTTGGTCCACCCCCATATCTGCTCTGATGCCCACCAGATGTCTTTTTAGCGCTTTGCCCATTTTCCTGAAGTCCGCCCTCCTGAAATCCAAAATTTTGGTCTTAGTCGGGATGCTTTCCCTGCCCATATCCAACTGGAACCACACTGTGCAATGGTCACTTCCTCCCAGTGGCTCCCTGACCATTATTTCCTGTACTTGCTCCCCATTTGTGAGCACCAGATCAAGAATTGCCTCAGCTCTTGTTGGTTCAGTGATGCACAGAGTCAGGAACCCACTCTGCAGTTTTTCCAGGATCACCTGACTCCTAGCACATGTCATGGATGGTATGCTCCAGTCCACCTTGGGCAGGCTGAAGTCTCCCACAATTACCACCTCTCCTTTCCTCACAGCTTCCGATATTTGTGAGCTCAGTTCCCTGTCCCTCTCTTCATCCTGACTGGGTGGTCTATAAACCACCCCCAACCTCACCTTTCTCTCTCTACTGGACCTTAACTGAACCCATAATGCCTCTATCTCCCCTTCCTCAGACTCCTCCCTCGTGCAAGTTATTCCCTCCCTAATATAAACCGTCACCCTTCCCCCCGTCCCTCCTCTATAGTTTATATCCAGGGATCGCAACATCCCAGTCATGGTGTGATGTTGCCCAAGTCTCGGTTACTGCAGCTATGTCCATTCTCCTGTCCGTTAACAGTGCCTGCAGGTCTTCCATCTTGTTTCCAAGACTCTCTGCATTCAGAGACATCACCCTCCACCTAGAATCTGACCTGCCTTCTCGTCTCTCTGTTCTTCCATTCACATTTATCCCCTCTATGTGCACCCTTCCCTCCACCCTTTGCTAACTGTGTTCTTGCCTCTTCCACCTCCTCCCTCCAGACCTCTTCCATCACTGTGGGGGGGGGCATTCACTGACCTCCTCCTCTCGGAGTCTGTAATAGCCTCCCAGGCCACTCCCCCCAGTAGTTTAAATTAAGTGTAGCGGTTATGTATTCCCCCAGTTTGTCCCCAGAGTACCCTCAAACCCTCCCTACTGAGGTGTAGCCTGTCTAGTGAAAAGCGTGCTTTGTTTGACCAGGTTTCCTGCCAGTCCCCAATACAGATGAACCTTTCCTCCCTGCACCATTTCCTCAGCCAGTCATTGAAATCCTGATGTTCTTTTCCTGGCTGTGCTGGCCCTTGGTACTGGTATCACCTCTAAAAAGGCCACTGAACTTCCTTCCTCCCTAACTCCCTGAACCTACTTTGTACTACCTCCACCTCCTCCCCAGCTAGGTCGTTGGTTCCCAAATGTATGACTAAATTAGGTTTTCCTCCAACCTCCCTTACTATTTCCCTTATTCTTGGGCCCACCTTCCCCGCTGTCATCCCTGGCATACAAACCACCCTCCTGCTTGCATTTGGGTCCCCTTCCCAGTGAATACCCCTAATTGTAAGTCTCCTCTGATTGCCACCCTTCCATCCCCTGCATCCGTGCTCCACATCCTTCCTTTCTTACCTTCGGTACTAGCTACTTCCCCACCTAACTGCTCCCTCTGCACCCTGGTAAACTTACATCCACAATTTATCCCCTTAACTGTTTTTCCATCTCCCAATCTGCCTCTCCCCTTTTGACTATCTGTATCTGCTTTCAGTTTCCCTTCCCCTCTTCCTTTCCTTTCCTCTCCCTCCCCCCTTCCTCCACTCCGTTTTGCCTGCCTCCTCTTCCCTGCCCACCCTGATTAGTTCCCTCCCCCACCCCGTACTCCTACTCTCAACCCTGGCTCAACCTGACCGCCTACCTCACCTCCTGCTGCCCCCTCCCTCCTTCCAGACAGTAGTGCAAATCTATTCAATAAAGGCACCCCTTTAGAATTTCCCACCCCTGATGCTACTCTCACATTCCCAGCCCTTCCCCTCACCACTTGCCATTCCTCCACCATGGGCTCCCTATTCATCTGAGAAAGAGATACTCCTGTATACTGGGTGCTCCTCCCGACTCCCATCCCCTGCCTGATTCAGTCAGTCCCTGGGCATCATCCCTCTGCCTTTCCCTCCAACGTGTCTTCACCAGAAAACTCCAGACCCAGGACTGAGTGAGCAAAAAAGTGGCAGTTTTGCGTTGAGTGGGGATGCAAAGAGTTGAAATCACGACAGCCCACCTGTCGAGGAGGACTTCGACTACCGAGATTAGAAGCTCCCACTTTCATGAGACCGTGACCTGGAGCGGCTGAGACTGCCAGCCAATACATTTTGGATGCCTGGAACATGACTGGCCGAGAGCTCCAGATGGTGCTCGATGGCCCAGAACCAGACTCTCATCGCCTCCCAACACAGGAGATAAGAATGGCCCCCCCCCGCTTATTGATGTAGTAGACCACAGACGTTGTCCGTCTGCACCAGCAGCAGATCAGGGAGGAGATGAGTCTGAAAGGCTTGTAGGGCGTAAACAACTGCCCGCATCTCCAGAACGTTGATGTGGAGACCCTGGTCCTCTGGTGACCAGGTACCCTGGGTCTGATGCTTAGCCAGATGAGTGCCCCAGCCAAGGCTGGACACATCTGTTGTGAGAACCTGTCAGGGGCTCGGGAGCTGAAAGGAGACTCCCCAAAGAAGGTTGGCTGGTCCAGCCAACACAACAGAGTCCTTCAGGCCAGGTCAGAGACCATGGCCAATTGTCCGAGGTCGTCGGTATGCTGATCCCACTGGCCCCTCAAGGTCCACTGAGGGATCCGCATGTGCAACCGGATCAAGGGAACCATGGTGACTGCCACTGCTATGTGGCCCAGAAGATGGAGGAAGACCCTGGTGGGGACCTGCTGACTGAAGGAAACTAGTTGGGCCTGCGCCATCAATCGCTCGACTCTGTCCTCAGGCAAAAAAGCTTTGCCCTGACACTGGTGTCCAGGACCACCCCAATGTACTTGAGGCACTGGCAAGGAGAGAGACAGGACTTTGGTAGATTTATGGTGATCCCCAAGGCCTGGAAAAGACTGAAGGTTGATTCCAGGGTCTGAACCAAACACTCCCTGGAGGGGGCTGCAAGCAGTCAGTCATCCAGATAGGGGAACACATAGAAGCCCTGCCTCCGCAATGCGGCAGCCACCACTGCCAGGCATTTGGTAAATACCTGGGGAGGCTGAGGAAAGGCCAAAAGGGAAGGCTCAAAACTTACAGTGGGCTCTCTGAACGTGAAAGTGGAGGAAGTGACAGTGGGCAGGAAAGACCTGGATATGCAGGTAAGTATCCTGCATGTCCAGAGAACAGAGCCAGTCCTCCTGGTGCAACAGGGGTAGCAGTCCCTGAAGGGAGACCATCCTGAAGTGCTTGTACTCGATAAACAGATTCAGCTGGCTCAGGTCAAGGATGGGCCAAAGATCCCCGGTCTTTCTGGGGACGAGGAAGAAGTGGGAGTAAAACCCCCTTCCCCACAGAGCCTGAGGGATGGCTCTTTTTTGAAGAACAATCTGAATTTCCTCTCAAACCAGAGATGGGTGTGCTGGAGAGTAAAAAGAGTGGACAGGAGGATTTTTTGAGTGGCCACTCTAGGAATTCCAGAGTGTGACCATGAGATATGATCTGGAGCACCCAACTGTCTGTGGACACTTGCCTCCACCCATCCAGGTGGAGGGAGAACCAACCCCCCCAACTGCCTCCCTTGGATCCTTGGTCAGAGGGGAGGGGTCAGGTAAGGAGTCAGGAGATAGGGACAGGTGCAGGCAGAGGGGCCGTGGGAGCTCTGACTGTGGCAGAGGCTGCTGTAGCTTTGTGCTTCTGCTGACCCTTGGCAGGCTGGCCCCAAGTCTGCTTACGAGAGGGCCGATGAAATGACTTTGCTCGCTCTAGGCTTGGTGTGAGAGCGAATGGATTGACTTGAGGGGCTGCTCAGACTCCTGCAGGGTAGAAATTATGTCCTGGACATCACCCCCACAAAGGACTGCCCCTCTGAAGGGGGTGTCCAAAATATTAGCCTGCACATCTGAGGCAAAACCGGAAACCTGGAGCCAGGAATGGTGCCAGAGACAGACCCCAGCAGTTGCCTCACACCTAGAGGCATCGACAGCGTCGTAAGCTGCTCGGACATAACTGTTAACATCCGAACCCGACATCAAAAGCTGGGCAAGCTGCGTCTCAGTGGCATCTTCAGGCAACGTCTGGACCAAATCCCTGGTTTGGTCCCATAGAACATTTTGATATTGGACCATATGAGCTAAATAGTCGAGGGCCGTAACAGTCAAAGTAATAGAGACAAAGACATGCTTGCTGATGTTATCCAGCTACCAGGATTCCCGGTCAGGGGAGGGGGAAGAGTACTGAGGTGCTTGATCTGCTTAGCCGCATTAATAAGCACAGAGTCCGTCTTAGGGTGGCTGCCCAAAGAGGGCTTGCTGTCTGGGGCACTGTATAGGTGATCCGCCTTTTTAAGCAGAGGCAGGGTAGTAGAAGGGAGGGCCCAGGCTGCCTTGGCAACATCCTTGTTGGAGTCAATCATAGGGGGTACCACCAAAGAAAGGGCATCCCGTTGCCTAAGGTAGATAGCCAAACAGTGTCTTTCTGGGTCCTGTTCCTTGGTCTTCCAGTCCATTATAGACTGGATGTGATGCATAACATCCATGAAGGATAGGTCATCAGGGGAGGGCCTTGGGCACCACCTTAGCCTGGTCCTCCCCCTCCGAGGACTCGCCCTGAGAGGAGGAAGACCTGAAGCTTCGGGGTCATCCTCTGTAGTACTGCTGTCCGGGACTGGTGCTAGAGGCCAACGATCGTCCCTTCATGAGCCTGAACCGACATCAAGTCGTGCCCTGGAAGATCCCCGATGTCCGGGGTTTGCTGGGACCAGCCCAGTCAGGACGCTGGGGCTGAGGTTCCTATGGACGGTGGTGGGGGGATGCCGGAGGTGGGCCCTGAGGAGCGGTGGTCTGCTTTTGCATGAAAGACCACCATGCTGAAAAGAGGGTGTTGTAATCCACCTGAGGTGCTATGTTACACACTTGCAGGACTGGAAGAGATGGCGGGCTGGAGAACGTCGGCTGAGGAGCAGGTGAAGGGTACCCGGGCACTGGACTAACAGGCGTCGACTGCGGCGTAGGATGTGATAGCAGCAACAATGGTATCGGACCCAAAGACTGGGGTTGCGGCAGTACTGGCTGGAGGCCCAGTGGGTGTAGGTCTAGCGCAGCCTGGCAAAGGGTCTGCCGGCGCCGGTCCTACAGGAGAAGCTGGGGTCTGAGGGAATGGATCCTCGAGAAGGCGATAGTAGCAATGCCAGTGAGGAGGAAATGGTGGAGGCCTGCTGCGGGTGTTGCCTAGCCAGACTGGAATCGGCTCCCTGAGATGGGAGCCAACAAAGGCAGCACTGGGGCCAGGGAGCTGCGCCCAAAACACCAAGACCAGCCCAGCCACCTGGCTGAGAGCCTGTGGAGGATAAGGGCCTGAGTGTCAGGGGCTGGGGAGCAGGAGATGAAGTCCCCTGCCCCGAAGCGCCACCACCACCCAAGATGGAGATGAAGGCAGGCGGTTGAGCCACTGAGAGCCCAGAAAAAGAAAGGGCTGGCGGGGCTGGAAGAGCCAACCCTCCGCAGGAGGAAGTCCCTGTCGCAGTAGTCTATTTGTGGGGCAACCGCGACCAAGAAGCTGACTGGGCCCATTCCCGGTGCTTGTGCTTCCTGGATTGGTCGTTGTGAGAAGAAGAGGCCCCGGAGGACTGTGCCAAACAGCACCTGGCCTGCAGATACTTTTCCATGGTGACCAACTTCTGCTTTAAAAGGTGGCTCTCCAGAGTTTTTAAATGACATCACCAAATGGCCTGGTTGAATTCCTGGCAGAACTGGCAGGCTTCGGTGTTGTGGCTGGGGCCTAGGCAGATCAGACACACAGAATGGCCATCCTTTTCAGGAATCTGTCTGCTGCAGGCATGCTCTGTGGAGCAGTCGGAAGACGAGGCTGGTGGAGAAGATAAACTCATTAAAAAAACACCAAAAGACTTCCGGTGATGTCACGGCGTCTGCAGCAGCTTAGGAGTTGAGCTCTCTCCCTGAGTGAATACTAAAACCTCCAAAAAATACTCAAATTGGACAAAATTTCAACCAGAATGCCACCAGGAGGTTCCAAGAGTGACAGAGGTGATAAAATTAGACCAAAGACAGCAAATAAAAAGCATGATGGCCCCAGATTCAAAGACAAGCCGCAGGCCCACAGCCGGAGCATATCTCCACACAGCCCGCATGGCTCAGACTACGATACGGAGGGCGAGTCTGAGATTCTGTCAAGATCCCAATTCGAGACTCTTCTAAAGGAGATCCAGGACTCACGCATGGATAATAAAAGGGAATTTCATAATTTATCGCAGAAGCTTAATAAAACGGAACAGCAAATAGAGCAGGCGGAGCAGAGAATAGCCCACACTGAGAGCACAGGGGATCTCTTGGGTCAAGCAGTGGGTTCACTATATCAGCATAAGCTGGCCCTACAAGCTAAGTGTACCGACTTAGAAAGCAGATCCAGGAGGGATAACCTCCACCTCTACTGCTTGCCAGAGGGTGCCGAAATTCAACCTATGGCTTCCTTCTTAGAGGACCTCCTGAGGGACACACTTGAGCTACCAGATGGGTACCAACTTCGAATAGCACGAGCCCATAGATCCCTGGTTCCAAAACCTTCAGAGCCCACCGCCAGACCTAGGTCCATAATCATGAAGTTCTCCAGCTACAAAGTCAAGAAGGACATACTTAAAAAAGCATGGCACAAAAGAGTGTTAAAAATACCTGGACTCATGACTGACTATGGATCAGGACAACCCCTCCCAAGAGATACAGCAGGCCAGGCAATGGTGGGTTCCTTCTTCAAAACTCTTTGAGACAACCAGATCTGTTTCCAGACACACCTATCGGCGAGACTCAGGATCCTTTGAGAAGAGGAGCAAAGACCTACAACTCATCGATGAAGTAGTAGCAGAATTTGGAAAAAGGGTATTATCCCCAACAACTCAAGCCAGAATGTTTGAAGTGGAAGCAGATGGTGAACATGGACTGGCAACTGGTAATGAGTAGGAAGAAAACTAGCTCTGCATTGGAGACAGCATGTGTAGTCCTAGATCAAGTGGCCGCCCTGCAAAGGAAAAAAAACACAAGAACCACTGCAAGAATCTCCTATGGCGTTTGGGTGAGGACTTGATCTGGAGGCAACTGTTTTATTTTATGCTGCTCTGTTTGTGTGGCATTACCTTAGCTCTCACCCAACCCTCCGCAAAAAAGGGTCTGATGATTTGCTTATCTGCCAATATGGAAACAGCCCTCGTCACTCGGACACGCATTATGTTTCTCTTTCCCCCAAAGTGGTCTATTTCTTTGGTGATGCAGGGGAAATGGTAAAAGGCCTGGTGCAATTCTGAGATAATGACTAGATGAATGGCAGCTGAAAGCCTAGACCGCTCATATTACATCATACTCTGCCACTTGCGGTTTTACGCTACCTCTTTACTGGATTACGATGACTCCTTGGTCCTTTCAGCTTTGGATGGTCTCCTTCCCAACTCAGTGGACAGAGTCGGGGTTTACCTTTTCCCCGAGCTAGAAAACAACATCACTGTGGGCCTTCCACAGCAGTTACCTGAACTTAAACTGGGGGGGGGGGCTTGGTTGCCACATATCAAGGTGGGCATGGAGCTACAGGTAACATTCTGACAGATTGAACTTGAGGTGCAGAGACTGCTAGGTGGGATGAACTTTGGTCACCTGTGTAGTGGGGGCGGAGGCACTTTGATGGTAAACAATAATGAGGTACTGGGTGAGGAGGCTGCTTACAGAGGGTGGGGGAGCACAGGCTGTGAAATGGTAGGGATATTGTCATATTCTATACAAACTGGCTGTCTATGAGAGGACACATTTATCACGATCAAAATCCTCTGCAATTTTATTACTGATGAAACAGGACAGTTCTCGGGGAGGATCAAACTTTGAACTGCTCGACTTCCGGTGGCGTCACCGACTGGAATGGTGCCTTAGCTGGTGAGCTCTCTGATCCTCTCAAGACAATCTAAACAAATCGGCTCTCATAGAATGGCATCTCCAGCCAAACAAAAGAGGAACAAGCCGGGAAAACTCCTAGTTACTCCCATGCAAAAATTAAGGGAGATGATTCAGGCAGACATCGAAGATATCCCGGAGATGCGAGGCGCGTCCTCAGACCCACACCAGGCCTCGCCTCAGCACGACCTCCACAAGAAGACATAGTCCAGATGATAAAATAGGCGGCCCGCATGCGGTTGCAAAGATAGACAGTACACTTACTGAGCTCCGATCAGATTTTAATCGGATCGACCACAAAACCGAACAACTGGAACTTGGATTAACACAGACCATGGAGCAGATGGACAGACAGGACCGTCTGATGATGTACCTCCTGGCGAGCAGCGAGATCAACCGAAGACTGGGCCGACCTTGAAGGGAGGGCAGGAGACAAAACATTGCATTACGAGGTTCGAGAGGCTTGGAGGAGAAAGAAACAGATAATATAGTCTTCATTCAAACCCTTCCTAAAGTTGGCTGAAGCTTCGCAGAGCTAGACTTGAAATATGAGCCAGGCCACAGTCGCTAGTACCAAACCTAGGAAACCCAGGCGGGCCCTTTCGTTCAGTGTTAGAATGGCTTCTTGGAAGAAAGGGACATCCTAAGAAGGGCCTGGCAACAAAACGCTGCGTAACAGGGCCATAAATAATCACGACAATTCATCACACAACTGATGTTCAGGAGGCGCCACAATTCCTCTGGCCCATAATCAAACAACTCAGGCTTAAAGGCATTAAAGCACAGATCTTACATCCAGCCAAAATTAAAGTGCACACACAGCAGGAATAAAGTTTTAAAGATCTCTTGAGGCTTCTACTTACCTTGAAAGTCTCGGATCCGGCCCCCAATGGCGAAGGAAAAGCTTAAAAGGATCTGATAGCCTCAGCTTGGGCCATAGCCAAAAGAAGCGACGAAGATGGGCTCCACGCAGCGCAACCCCAGGACAACACTACGGGCAGACATCGCTCAGATGATCCGCAAGTACGGTGAATCATCCTCGATAAACAAAGCTGCGATGCACCTACAGTCCCTGGATCACCAAGCGGAAGAAGAATCGTCCGACCAAGAAGAGGCGCGGCTGGAACAAACACACAGCCCAAGATGAAAGTTAACAACTGATGGTCTAATTGAACTTTTCCTTTTTCTTACTCCTCTCCCCAGATGAACTATATTGGGACTCCTAGTCTCTCGGGACGGAACTGTTTCTGCCTGAATGGTATCCAGCTGTGAGTAGGCACGGGTGAGAGTTATGGGTCTCAAATGTGGAAAACCGGGTGATTGAGACGTTACTTTATTTATTTATTTATTTATTTTTTACTCGGTCCCTAGTTCATCTGAATCCCCGTGCGTCTCTTATATGTGATCGGAGACAGGTCCGGGTTTACTTGGGGAAGGGTTGCAGAGTGACTCAGCGCTGTTGCTCCAGTTCGCGAGGCGACTTGGAAGTTGAGCCCTGATATGGCACTGAGCTAGTTCAAAGTAACAAGATAAAACGAGCTGAGCATGGTACACGGCGCTGGGACCTCCGACACCCTTGAAATCTACTAATGGCCAGGAGAATCCCTCCCTGTCACCTAGGTCCTGATGTTAGAGGCTGTTGGATTTGGGCCGTGGGAGCTTTTGAGCAGTAGAAACCCACTCCAGGTAATTTGGACACGCTCCCTTATTTCTCCCCGGCTTCCAGTCGAACGGCCACTCGAGCTGAAGTGAAACAAATGCCTCCAGCATCTGTTGAGCTCCGAATTCAAAATATAGCCACCCTGACATAGACTATTTTGTGTGGTCCGAGATCCAAATCCTGTGCCCCTTCTAGATTGGACAACCCTAGAGGCCCTCGCTGCTCACATAGTAGAAACAGCGTGAGCAGCAGGGCCGGCGGGAGTGAGGAAGCCTAACCAACCTTGGAGTACAGCCTGATTCATTTCTTTTCTTTACATTTCTTTTTATCTTTACTGGGGAATATTGTAACCTGCTCCAGACAGTGACAGTCGCTGGTCCCCTAGGACAGAATTTAATTTAATGTTAACCACGATGTCGGTATGGGGAGGGGCTAGTTCTTACAGGGATTCCCATCACGTCCTCGGGCTCAGCGATTTAAAGCAGGCATCAGTGAGTTCAGGCCCAAAAATTTTCTTCTGACGTCTAGAAAACTGAAGAAAGACCTTAGGCCAAGGGTGAGTTATTTACCACAAGTACTGGGTCCACAGGATGGGGGAAAGAGGGGAAGACACTGGATACTTGTTTCCCGGCCCTATGAAGATTCATGGGCTCGGTACTGGGTATCCCATCAGTGCCCTGAAATGCTGTCTCTGATGAAGGAAGGACGAGGGGGTGGGGGGGCTCTCTGCTCGCAGGAGACCTGGCTAGTAAGGTGAAATAGATCCGGGATACTTCGTTGAAGCCATATACAAACAAAGAAGGAGGGAGGGGGGGAAAGGAGAACAACCAAAGGAAAATGCCGGTCCTGGTGTCTCCTGAACCGGAGCCAGTCTGGTGTCCCTTGGAAATATAAATCTCGGTATCCGCTGGGGGGAGATGGGAGGTCTGAAAAATGGAGGTTGAAAGGGATACTATTTTGAATCTCCGAGGAAACTGGAGAAGTCTGGGTACTTCCAGACAGAGAATTATCTTCAAATCAGAGCACATTCGGACCTCTTATATATGGGGCCATGATGAATTTGGGAGGCTTGAATATGAAAGCTAGGACAGTTAATAGGCGGGTTACTGGGAACTCAAAGAGCCTGGATCTTACTCAGACCAGGGAAGGAGGGAGAAGAAAAAAACAAAAAAACCCTTACTTCACAGACTGAGGCGATTTAATAGCTTATGGCCTGTTTCCCTCCCCAGCTCATATGGACTGAGGGGAGAAGAGAAAAACACTAAGGAGGCGAGGTTGGGACGCTTGACATGGGCATCCCAGAGGTGACCTGCAAGAGGATAGCCACAATAAGGATCGTAGATGTGGCCAAGGGAACCTCATTACTACAGAGCTCCCTATAGGTCCAGAAAGGACACTACCTCCCTTGTTGAGTTTTTCGCTCATCTACCCTTGGAAGCCCATGAAATAGATAGAATCTCGTGGCTCAGGAGTTCGGTTGCCACGGCTGTTATTACACTCAGGTTGCTTAAGGCTAGAAACTGGATTAAGCCAAAACAAAAATTTAAATGGTTGAAGTATTTCATGTTAAAGTTAAAAGAAAAGTTGTCTTGTTATGAGTTTTTGGTTTAGAATAAGGCAAGGTACATACAAGATTCTAAATTCTCTCATTAGAAGTACAGTGTCTCAGTGGTCAGGATGTAAGTTTCAGGAAATTGTAATGATGAATAATCACTACACAAGGATAGTCTCCTTCAACGAGCGGCTGCTCAAGTCCTATTAAGAGGAAGAGATTGCAGAGATATCTGGGGACCCAGAGGTGTGAAGTGGCCTTCTTGCAAGAGACTCACCTTACCCCTCTGGAGCACAGAAATTAAAGTGCCAACTTTCCCCATGTATTTCACTCTTCCTTGTCAGAGTGGGAGGAAAGGGGTGTGTCCTTCTCTGACTAGATTCCCTCTACAGGTGAGGGTGGTTTGAGATCAGGCAGCGAGGTTCATTATGATAATAGGAACACTGCAAGAGCAGGTAGTCACTCTGATCAACGTATATGTCCCACCGGGTTCTCCGATCTCCTCTTACTCCGCCCTTTTACAACTGGTGGCGGAGCAGGCAGAGGTATAGCAATTATGGGAGGGACTGGAACATAATCCTCAATAGAGGAATGGACACCACATCTCAAATTCCCAGACCCGAAATAAGTAAGGCTAAACCTTCACGCCTCACCTGCAGCTTGGGTTGGTGGATGTATGGAGGAGAGTACCAGACATCTGGGGTTCACATGTTACTCCCCGAGGTTTCGTATATACTCAAGGTTAGATATGTTCTTTGCTTTTATAAGAGACCTCCCCCTCTTTTCTTCGATGTGGGTGGGAACATCAGTTTTGTCGGACCACTCACCGCTGTTTGTGGAGATAAACCTGGGTCTTCCCAGGAAAAAAACTCTGTGGAGGTTGAACACCTCTCTCCTCCAAAATAAAGAAATCGTTAGAGGAAAATAATACACCAGGGATGTCTCCACAGATATTGTGGGATTCTTTGAAGGCGATGGTACGGGGCAAACTAATTCAGATAGCCACTCATAAAAAAAAAGATAACAGTTCAAAGACAGAAAGAGCTAGCCTCTCAAATTCAGGAACTGGAAAGGCATCAGAAAATTAAATGGGACCCAGATAGGGAGGAAAAGAATTAAGGAAAACAGGCAGCACCTCCAAAAATACAAAACTCTGAAGTAGAAAGCCATTTATCTGAAGCAAAATATTCTGAGGAGGCCGAGAGGAACAAAAATTTCAGCCTTTAGACTCAGGCAAAAACATAGCAAAGGCGACCATCACTAAAATGAAATCTAAAGATAACAACAAAGAGACTACTCAAGCCACGCAGATAATGAAGGCCTTTAGGGCCTACTATATCAAACTATACTTGTCTCAAGAGATGACCTCCCCTCAAGAGAAAAAGAGATACTTAGAGACTGTCCCTCTCCCTCCGCTCCCCTCACAGGAATCGAAAGTACTTATTAGTCCAATAACTGCCTCCGAATTAAAATATACAATAAAAAATTAAAAACAGCTAAATGTCCTGGCTGCCAGTTTGGTGTGGAAATTTTACAAAACCTTTGAGGTGAGATTTCCCTATTCTGTCAGAGGTATTTGAGGCGGTATGGACAGGTGAAGACAGTCCCCCCTCTTGGCAATATGCCCACGATCTCAGTGATCATAAGAGGGTAAAAGATCCGGCATACTGCGAATCATACGCCCTATATCCTATATAAACACTGATTACAAAATATTTACAGCAATAATTGCATCAAGGTTAAATCTCATACTACCTAAACTAATACATATGGACCAAACAGGTTTTGTCCTGGGCGTCAAGCTCCAGACAGCGTCAGGGCTGATAAACTTAATAGAGCTATTCAAAGATCAAATACATCAAGCGTGCCTCATGAGCTTGGGCGCTGAAAAAGCTTTCGATAAAGTTTCATGGAGCTTTCTATTTGCTGTTTTAGAACACAGAGGTTTCCCCTCATTTTATAAATGTCGTCCAAATGCGATTTACTATAAACGCGAGCTTACGTTAGGGTGAGCGGAGGCATCTCAGACAGATTTTACCTAGGAAGAGGCACCCGTCAAGGGTGCCCCACTATCGCCGCTCCTGTTAGCTCTTTACATAGAGCCACTGGCAGAGGCAGTGAGAGAGGCGGAGGAGGTATCGGGGTGCAAATGGATAACCTTCAGAAGAAAATCTCCTGACGCAGATGATGTTCTCCTTAGCCTCCACACAACCCACGATCCATAAAAAGGTCTGGACAATGCTGCAAGAATTGGTAGCCATGCAGGCTACTCTCTTAATAAAATAAGGCGGAGGTTCTCACCTTCAATTACAAACCTAATCCGAGATCTCCATCCTCTTTCCGCTAAATTGGAAGGCCAAAAAGTTGAAATATCTTGGGACTTACATCAGAAACAGTTTTCCCAGCTGTCGAGGTTAATTACCCTCCTTAATAACCACCCTCCAGAAAGATTAGCGATGGTCATTGTTAAATTTTCCAATGTACTCTAAGATACAAGCTCTGTATGAATATACTCCCAAAATTTCTTTACTTATTTCAATGTATACCCTTCTTCATACATAAAGTGACCTTTCAGACATGGAATAGAATGATAACTAAATTTTGTGGAACTCAAAAACCCAGGATTAATTTAAGGATACTTCAGCAGCGATCGGGAGAGGGCAGTCCCTTCCGGACCTCGAAGACTACTTCCTGGCAGCCCAGTTAAAAATGCCATGATCAGTCCAACCCCACTGCTTCATGGCATGGAGAAATTCATGGAGAGGAGGGGAAGAAGGAAGGAGCTTGCAATCCTTGGCCACGCCCTCTTACACGCATTCAAATAGGAGCCCTCCTCACAGCTGTCCTCGATTGGGATACAACTCAGAGTACTTCATAGAATATGGCAAAAGTTCAATCTCAGAAACTCCCTATGGCCACTGAGAGACTATCTCAGGACCCAGATTTCACCCAGGACAGCTGGATAAAGCGTTCTAACCTGGGATCATGAGGTCTTAAGTTCCTCTCCCAATACTGTCAGGGTGAAACTTTGTTAGACTTAGCCTCCCTTAAAAGCAAATATAATTTGCAGAACTCAGACCATTTAGATATTTACAAGCTGGAAATATATACTTATGCTAAAAGAAAAAAGATACGAAACACAGACAGGGCGGTGCACCTAATAGAGGCTATACAGAAGGAGTAACAGTAACCAATCAGAAAAGAATGATCTCCAACTCTATAAAGCCCTGTCAACATTAAAGGAAGACACGTTAACCAAAATTAAGACTAAGTGGACACAAGACACCACACAGAGGCTGGGTGAGTCTGAGATGGGAGAGAATATTCTCCCTTGCTAATCGGACAACTCAATCTCCATACTGGCAAGAATTCTCATGAGAGTGAAGGTCCGATATTCCTACTCCCCAAATAATAAGCAAAAGAAATCCAGAAGTATCAGACTGGTGTTGGAGGGATGTGCTCACCGGGAGCAGACCATTTACATATTTTTGGACCTGTGAGGTACTACTGAATTACTGGGGAGACATTATGAGGCAATTTCAGAGCTATTTGTGTGCAGAGTAGGTTGGAGTGGCAGAAATGATCTTGGGCCTGCCACCTAGGAGATCGAGGTCCTGACTCACTGTACCTGTGGTCCATCCTGACTACGGCTGCACACAAAGCCATCACGAAGAAATGGCTCTCTCCCACCCCCACCATACGGGAATGGATAACAATAATGAACACCATAGCAGACTTGGAGAGAACTCACATATAAAATTAATAACAGAACCTCGGTACACTTGAGGTGGACTAGATGGGAGTTGTGGTGAGCCACAAGATAAGGAAGAAATAACTAATCATATCATAATTAAGGACCAAAAGAGTCACTCAGAGGAGGGCGAGAGGTGGATGGAGAACCTGCTTGGGATGGGGGAGAGGAGATTGAGGCCTAGTTTGATGCTTGAGGGAGACTCGTAGGATGGCTGGAACAGCTTGAGAAGGGCTGAAGCTCTCCTTATGTAGGACTATATCGGCTCATTGAACATATGTACTCTGAGTGTACTGAGACTTACTGTATAAGTGATAATAACAAAATGTATTGAAACAAATATTATCGATGGAATGCTAATTAAATTGACTGTGAGAATGTACCTAAATATTGTCAATAAACTTGAATTTAAAAAAAAAAAACTTTGAACTGCTCGTTTACCTTAGATCAGAGTTGCCGTGGCGCAAACTAACGACCTATTTAGAGGTCCAAAGCAACATCTATGACCTCTGGGGAGGGTCCCATTCACATGGGGCATCTTATCACCTCCCCACCTGGCAGGATGGGGGGAGGAGAACAGAAACCTGAAACATCAGGTTTCCTACCTTGGAAGCAAATAGTGAGTTTAACCTTTGGTTTTTTCCAATATAAGGTTGCAGTTACTACCCTGTTGGCAGATGATGTTACATGTTCACAAGATCATAATCTGTGTGCAATATGCTGAATGGTGTTGGTTTGGAGGGGTTATGCAAGCTTTTGGTGGTAGGTTGATGAGGAAGGTGGCAACAGAATGGCTCTAAGGGATCGGATAGATGGCTAGATACACGAAGATCTGCTCATATAATGTACATGGGCTGTCTAGTCCCGTTAAATTAAGTAAGGTTTTTTAGCTACCTTAGGAAGGCTGCAGTGGACTTCATATTTCTTCAGGAGACCCATCCATTCCTCCAAGAACATACCAAGTTAGGTTCTATGGGATTTGGTAGTACTGCTACGGCTTCATATAAAAAGGGGCGCCACAGGGGAGTTGCTATCTTGGTACCTAAGCATGTTCCATTTGAAAAAATCAGATGTGCTGGCTGATCGGGAAGGGAGGTATGTCATGATGAAAGGTATCCTGCATGGTAGGCTTCTGACTCTGGCGTCTGTATATATTTCCCACCCGGATGGGACACAGCCCTGTATCTAAAATACTTAACCACCCTACAAGAATGGGCACGGGGGATGTGATATGGGGTGGAGACCTAAATTTGACTTTAAACCCCTCACTGGATTCCACAGCACAGACCCCTTGGAGGGACCACCGTATAGCCAAAAGAGTTAAGAAAATGCTCGGGGAACTTGGCTATGTAGACATCTGGCACCACCTGGCGGGTAAAAAGAGACTACACATTTTACTCAGTGGTCCATCAAACCATATACTAGACTGGACTACTTTATGGTCCCAAAGGAGCTGGTAGGACAGGTGCAGGGGGTGTCGATTGGGGACTTTGTTTTGTCTGATCATGCTCCAGTCTTTTTAACCATGAAACTGAGGGAGACCAAAAAATCCACATTTTGGAGGTTGAATCTATCCTTGCTCCAAGATAAGGAAGTGGTGGATTCAGTTCGACAAACTGTCAAGAACACTGTGAAAGAAAATGACCTACCTGGCATCTCTCCAGCCACTTTATGGGACACCACTAAGATGGTCATCAGGGGGAAATTCATAGAATGGTCCGTTAGGAAAAAAAGGGAAAGGGAAGCTAAAAAACTGGACTTAACTGTTCAGATACAACAACAGGAGGCACTACAAAAATTCAGGTGGATAGAGACAGAGCAAGGTCCCCAAAACAACTAAAAGCCAAACTCTTGACTATGTTAGATTATGCAGTCGAATAGAAACTTCTGTTCTTAAAACACAAGTATTATGAGGGTGGCCCAAGATCTTTGTGGCTTCTAGTAGGGAGGCTATGGGCGCAACAAGTTAAGGTGACAATCCAGGCCATACAACACCCCACCACCCAAAGGACGGAGAAAGGGGTTACGGAGATAGCCGAGGCTTTCCAGGAATATTACACTAACCTGTACAAACAGGGGCCTCAACCCCCCATGGACCACATTAAGGACTTCCTCCAGGATTTACTCCTCCCCTCATTTACAAAAGAACAGGCTGTCCACCTAAACTGCCCTTCTTGGGGATGGGGAAACAGATAATACTATTTGAGGGCTAAAGACCCTTAAATGCCCCGGTACTGATGGGCTACCGGGGGAATTTTGTAAGAAATTCCACTCAGATCTTGTCCCTTTACTGGGCAGAGTGTTCCGAGCTTTACAGGGGGAGCAGGGACAAGTACCCCCCTCCTGGACACAGGTCATCATATCGGTAATCCCCAAGATGGGGAAAGACCCTGTTCTGTGCTCCTCATACCACCCTATTTCAATATTAAATATAGATTATAAAATTCTGATCTCAATTATAACCAAAAGGCTCCAAGTATTGATTCCAAATCTGGTCCATTTAGACCAGACCGGCTTTATTCCAGGGCGTCAAGCCCAAGATAATCTACGGAAGACTTTCCATATAATTGACCATTTAAATAAAAAAAAAAAAAACACCTACCCTTTTGGTCAGTATTGATGCAGAAAAAGCATTTGATAAAGTGTCTTGGACCTATCTGGAGGAAACTTTAACACAATTTGGCTTGGAGACAGCCTTCCTATCTTTGATTTCCAAAATATATAAAACCCTGGTGGCCTATGTCCGGGTAAATGGACATTGTGCTCGAGGATTCCCCCTGGAACGAGGAACTAGGTAGAGGTGCCCTCTGTCACCCCTCCTGTTCACTTTATATATTGAACCCCAAGCCCAGAGCATTAGATAAGGACATCAAAGGTGTGCGGATAGCTGGTCGTCAGCATAAAATTTCGTTATATGCTGATGATATTCTACTAGATCTGGAGGACCCCAAGGACTCATTAACTTGGACAATGGAAACATTAGCAAATTTTCTACCCTGGCAGGTTACTCTCTGAATACCTCAAAAATGGAGATACTTTCCTCCTATGCACCCCCCAACTGCGGCTGTCTACCCCATGAGATGGGACTACAACAGATTAACTATTTAGGGTTAATATCAGCACATCATCTTTCACAGCTATTCCACCTCAACTTTGTTCCTTGCTGAACCAACAGAAGTTGGATATTCAGAAATGGAACATTCTGCCACTCGCACTCCATGCCCAAATAGAAGCAGTGAAGACGAAAATATTGCCGTGTTTCCTATAGCTCTTCCAGGGAACTCCACGTATAATTTCAAAGAAAGAACTGGAAACCTGGCAATGAATGCTCATGAAATATATTTGGGCAAACAAGAACCCAAGAATCCGGAAACAGACAATGTTTCTACCAAAGGAGCAGGGGGGGTATGGCTGTGCCCTATCTTAAGAGATATTGGGTTGCCACCCAAATGAGGATTGGGTTACTATGGGGACATCCAATTTATGTGGCCACTTGGAGGGAGATTGAACTGGGAGCTCACCAGTATCCTCCCCTGACAGCCCTTATCTTTCATCCTGGGGAACAACCAAAAAACAAGCAAGGAATGCTCACAGGTACCAAAACTACACTGGAGGGATGGAAACGGGGGACCCTGGGTAAAACATACCCGGACAAGGCCTGGAGGTACCAATGGTGGTCAGTGGACCCAGGGTTCGGCCTGGTGGCCCTGGACTCCTGGTTCCGCACTAAGGCCAAGGAAGGTTTCCAACTGCCATGGCAGTTACTACAGGAGGGAGGACTGCTCCCTTCTGGGGTAGCCCAAAGGCACTTTCATCTAACACCGGCTGATTGCATGAGATATTGTCAAATATGTAGTTACATTAACCAAAAAAGTAGGCGGGTGCAGCTCACTGGGGGCCTGGAGGCCAAGGAGGAGATTTATGAACAGCTCTGGAAATCAGAGAATGCCTCAGGTGCAACCACCCTCCTTTACAGGAGATATATACAGAAATTTCATTCCAACCCTGGATATATTAGACAAGAATGGGAACAGGAAATGAACCTGGTACTCACAGAGAGACAGTGGAAAAAGGTCTGGAAGGACACCTGAAGGGCAACCTCCTCACCTTTGTGGCGGGAGTGTCTATGGAAAGTGAGGACAAGATACTTTAGGGTACCCGTTGTGGTCTCCAGACAGCAGCTGGGTGCCTCCTCAAAGTGCTGGAGACACTGCGGTGAGCCAGGACCACCCAAACCTACATCAATTTTGGGCACATACTATTAATTCTCTAAAACAGATATTTCAGGTGCAGGGTCGGCTGGGGCCTGAGGTCCTTGTGTTGGGGGTAATTCCTGGGGAGGTAAGAGGACGGGATGCTGCCTACTTATGGCAGATACTGATCGTGGCCGCACTGAAAACAATTACTAGGAAGTGGCTCCAGGTAAATCCACCGACTACCCTGGAGTGGCTGGAGGTGGTCACCCAAATACAACAACTTGAGGAAATCACCTTCCAGTTCCAGTAGCGAACCCAGGCCCTCCAGAATAGGTGGACGAGATGGGTTATTTTGGAGGGGTCAGGACTCTTGAACACACTTAGAAAACGGGATAGATCCTCTCTTACCCCATTCAGAACCCCGATGAAGCTAATATCCCCCTCCCCATAAACAGGTGATGCTGTGTGTCCTGTGAGGAGAGGGGGAACAGAGAATCACCCCGAGAATATTTTAAGTGGTATAATCCCAAACCAGCATACAGTTAACTGATATGTTCAAATACATATGCTTAAGAAATCAGAAGTTTTTACTATACGTAGACAGAGACCTTGTAGTTTTAGTCTGGATTTTGTTCTTTTTCTTTTTTAGCTTTTCTATATCAGTGTTATCAAGTTTGTTGGTATCAATATATTATGATATAAATCCTTTTATACCTGCTCAACAAATGGAATATACATAACCACCTTGCCTACATCAGAAGTTACAGAGAAGATGGTTGAGGAGGAAAGAAAATGCAAAATGGATTTTGTGTCATAGTTTTGTTGAATATACCAAATTCTGTTAATTAACTGGAGAATCTGTTTTACATGTATGATTGTAATATGTAAACTATTTGGATTGTCAATGTGTAATGAAATAAAGTAGTATAAAAAAAAAACACCAAAAATTCAACGTTTTACACTTAGAAGAAACGAAAATAAAGTGCGGTAAGCACGGGAAATGACAGTTGACTATAGCTGCAGCATCTGCTAAGGTCCAACGTGCATGGGTCGAAGGCAGGAAAAGAACTAAGGTGGTGTGGGGGACCACCCTCCTATATAGTCTATGCTGATGTCAGTTGACGGTCGGCGGTGGGCAGTCCCCTGTGGTAGACTGCTAGCTAGAAGTTTTCCGTGTGGTGCTAGTGCCTGGCGGCTTAGTCCTACTGGTGTGGCCTGCTGCAAGAGCCTTCCTATAAGTAAGATCAGTACCTCCTGTCTTCTACTGTCAAACCCTCTCTCAAGGCACCCCAGCTTCCTGTTAGTCTTTCTGAAAGTTCTGTTAAGGGAGTCACTAATGATGACTCCTAGGTCCATGATGATGAGGAGGAGGAAGAGGAGAATAGCGGCAAAATACAGGCAAGCAATGTGTTAACATTAAAACATAAACAATAAAAACACAGAAAGGACACAAAGTTACTTTCCCTATCTTTATCATAACTAACAAATGGCATCCTAATGATGAAATAAACATGCACAAGTGGTTTTATTCCTCATTAGGTGAGCGTTTTATTTACTAGGACAGTAGGACTTGTATAAAATTACTGACTAGCCACCTTGTCCACATAGCTCCCTCACTTACCTCCTTCACTTTAAACCCAAACAGTGGGAGTGGACTGTAGACAAAGAGGGCTGCATTTACTTCATGCTCACTGTCACCTCCATGGTCACCACTGTTCGTCATCCCATGGTCCCCAAGGACAACCAACAGCGTGTCATTCTGCAGTCGATCGATCACTGACCTGTCAGGAAACAACAGTAAACAGAGGTTACCTTACTTGTAACTACAGTTATACTATTGTATTAGTATTCTGTTCACGTCCAAACTTAGGCAGTATTCCAATGAACCTACTCAGTTACTGGAACAGTCTTCAAGCTTTACTCCTACCACCCAAATGTGTGGTCCTCGGGCTCCGCCCCCATTCCACTCAGATATGCATGCTGGAGCTAGCCTTGGCGGGAAGGTCAGGTGGGCTGTGTGGATGTGAAATGAATATTAGCATTAGAAAGTACAGTTGCGTACTTACCATAACAGTAGATCTTCTAGAGTATCACTTGCAGCAGGTAATACACTAGGGTAATCGCCAGAGGGTGCTGTGGTGCACGGCAGCTGTACTCTAGCAGTCGTTCTCCAGGGGCTGCCAACATATGACATCAGCATCCTGCTTCCTATATAAGAGTGAACGGTCCCTGGTATCCTCAGTTCCCCGCCGGATTCAGCTCGCTAAGAGAGGACAGAGGGGATATGAGGTACCATAGGTACCCCTTCCCATATACACCTCTAAGAGAGCAATTTCTGGATCCAGATGGAGAGAGGAAACATAACTGCTGCAAGAGATACCCCTAGAAGATCTACTGTTACGGTATGTATGCAACTATATTATCTTCCACAAGGATAATGTCTTGCAGCAGGTAATACACTTGGGATGAATCCCAAGCAGTAAACTCAAGAAGGGTGGAAAATGTTACAATAGAAGGTCTTGTAGGATAGCGTGGCCAAAGGCAGTCCTACGGCAAGAAGCAATATCCAATTTATAATGCTTCATGAATGTATGTACCGTGGACCATGTGGCTGCATTGCAGATATCAGTGATCAAAGCCCCTTTCAAGCAGGCCGCAGTGGTGGCCATGGCATTAGTGGAATGGGCTTGGACAGGTCCTGGTAATGGTTTGTTATACTTTGAACAACAGAACATGATACAAAGTGCTAACCAACTGGAGAGGGTTTCTTTAGCAACTGGGGAACCTCCTCTCTGACGCGAAGGTCACAAAAAGCTGAGTTTTTTTCTGATAGATTTGATATGAACTATGTAGTATCTCAGGATACGATGAACATCTAAAGTGTGTAGGAGATATTCTCCTGGATTAGAATGCTCCAGGTAGTAGACCGGCAGTTCCATGGTCTAATTTAAGGTGTGTTCAGGTACCACCTGAGGCAAAAAGGAGGCACTGGTACAGAGAACAACTCTATCCTTATGAAAGATTAAGTAAGGTTCTCGACACAGGGCATGAAGCTCGGAAATACGTCAAGCAGAGGTAACGGATACCAAAAATACTGTCGTCCACAAAAGGAAGCGGAGATCACAGGTGGCAGCTGGTTCGAAAGGCACAAGGGTCAGTTTTTCCAAAAGAAAATTCAGATCCCATGGAGGGGTGGGCCGTCTAATGGGAGGTTTGATATGTAACATGCCTCTTAGAAACATTTTGGTGAGATGATGTTGATACAGTAATCTCCCTTCCAAGGGCTCATGGAAGGTTGAGATAGAGGCCAAATGAACTTTAATAGAAGAGTAGCTCAAACCTGTCCCAGCAAGCGAGACCAGGTAGTCCAACACTTTAGTCAGTGGACAGGAATAAGGGTCCAATGACCTTGAAGTGGCCCATATGGAAATGCGTTTCCACTTGGCATACGTTTCCCTGGTACATGGTTTGTGTGAATGAAAAGTCTGAGAATGGTACTGGTAAGAGGGCTGTGAGGTGTGGTACATGCCATTTACAGTACGCAATGTCCGGCCCGATGCTTGGAAATCATCCAAGAGTGTTTGGGTACCAGGGCCAAAGAGTTTAGAGCCATTAAACAGGACATTGACTACTTTGTGTTGTATTTCTGGTGTAAAACCCAATACACGGAGCCAAGCATGACACTGGAGGGTAACACCAGTGGCAGTCACGTGAGCAGAGGTATCCACCGCATGATATCCTGAACGGAGAAGATGCTAAGCGACAGAGCTACCAGTGGAAATCGTAGCTAATAATTGGTCTTTCTCCTGAGATGGAGAGAGTTTACTGACTGATTCTATAGCAGAGGACCAGAGGGTACATTGGTATTTAACCATGTGTCCCATATAGTTTAAAATTCTGAGATTCATTATGCCCACTTGAAACACCTTCTTTCCGAGGTAGTCCAAATGGCTGGATTCCTTATCAGAAGGCATGGAGCGTATGTGTTTCGGGTGCTTTGTGCGATCATGAGCTGCAGTAATAACCACTGAATCTGCTTTGGGGTTAGAGGAGAAAAAGGGATGATCTAGGGGAGCCTGGTAAAGGTGATCTGCCTTCCTGGGTATGGCTGGGACAGCAGAAGGTTTGTATAAGTGGGGGTACCACTAATACCGGGTCCTCAGGTACTGCGAGGTAATCTGCCATATCCTTTCTCTGTTCATCATGTTCTGTGGTAGAAAACTCCATGATTTTTTGTATTTGGACCATCATCTCATGAAAGGATGGGTTGTCCAGAGGAGAAGCCGTTGCATGGCAGGAGACATCCTCATGCAGGGAAGAAATGGTGGAAAGAGAGGACAGAGGACGAGACTCCAAGTCCTGAAAATCAATATCCTCCAGGTCACCCGGATAACTGTCCAGGAAATCAAAGTCCTCTGAAAAATAGTCTTCCTCGTGGAGAGAGAGAGAGACAGGTGGAGAAGCAGCCCTATAAGCCCAAAAAACGTTTTAGGAGGTGGGAGACCATGGTCTCCCAACAGCACCTTGATTGGGAGGTTGAGAATACACAAATGATACTGGTGTGAAAAGGTCCCACTCACCCTAAATAAATCACTTAATATTTCTTGTACCAAAAAAAATCACTTTAACATAAATATCTCCCAATCAATATATCATCGACGTTTCGGGTGAAACCCTTCATCAGGAATACACCGGGATTTCTAAATTTATAAAAAGATACAAATATAAGTATAAGGTGATATAAAGAAATTAAATATAGGTTAACAAGAATACTGCAAAAACATGAAGAATTTATCAATCCTTACATTTCATAATGTTTACTTATGTTTAATGTTTACTTATGTGTAATTCTTTCAATAACTCATTATATGTTCGACTCCCACCACTGGACACTAATAAAGAACAAAAAATAAAATAAAATAATACTTGTTCAGTCATAGTCATTCAAAATAATTGTTTCCTCTATTTTAAACGGTGTTAAACTTAACCATTATTATATCCAACACCTGTGTTTCCATACGTTTCTGGGCTGGCAAGTAAAGTGTCAATACAGGTTAGCGTAAAAAATTTTTTTTAGTAAAAATAGGAACACTACTACTCAAAGGCAACAGCATTTTTAAAGACATTTAGTGAATGTTTAACAATACAAAAAGTGGGTTTAAATGTGACCTGAATGTGTTTAGAAGTGACAGAACACAGCTGAACTTGATTAGAGAGTATTTATTCGTCTTTTGCATTTTAGCATTAGTGTGGAAATGAATCAGTTTCTAAGATAAATATAGAAGATGTTGGATATAATAGTGGTTAAATTTAACACCATTTAAAATAGAGAAAACAATTATTTTGAATGACTATGACTGAACAAGTATGATTTTATTTTATTTTTTGTTCTTTGTGTCCAGTGGTGGGAGTCGAACATATGAGTTATTGAAAGAATTACACATAAGTAAACATTATGAAATGTAAGAACTGATAAATTCATGTTTTTGAAGTATTCTTGTTAATCTATATTTAATTTCTTTATATTGCCTTATATTTATATTTGTATCTTTTTATAAATTTATAAATCCCAGTGGGCCAGCCCGATGGCACTGAGGGTTGAGGCGCTGGACGCCACACCTCATACCACACAAGTGACCCGGGTTCGGGCAGACACAAGATTCGTGAGATAGCTGGGAGGAAAGTTGGGCGCCCAGCGGCTGCTCTCCTTCTCTGGGGACGGGGGACAGCGCTCTCCGCTGTGATACTGCCACCTGCTGGGGGAACTCAGGGTGGTCGGTGCAGTTGAGTGACACCTAGACGCAAAGGTAGGCACTGGCAGAGGACCGGCATCAATGTGCGTCTACGCACGCCGGCAGCCTTGCTCCTCATTGCATGCCAATGTTGGGGATTCACACAACTCTGAGGAAAAATCGTCCCTCCAGCCACCTAGATGACATCCTCCGGAGCCAGTCTCGCGCACACCAAATGACCGATCATAGGGCAGACCTCATTGTGCAGCTCACCTCAGGGGAAGAAGAGGGAGGTAAGGGGGGGATCTCTCCTCTCACCGCCCGGGGGGATAATCTGGGCCATCAAGAGCCCCGATGGTAAGTGTAGCACTCTAGGAGCAGACTCTGAGGGGTCGGCAGGGTGTCACTCCTTGGAGGCCTGAATGAGTGGAGGTTGGGGGACAGCAGCCGTAGAAAAATAAGTAAAAAAAAAAAAAAAGAAAAGAAATACCAGTGTAATCCTGATGAAGGGTTTTACCCAAAACGTCGATGATTTATTGACTGGGAGACATTTATATTAAAGTGATTTTTTGGTACAAGAAATATTAACTGATTTATTTAGGGTGAGTGGGACCTTCTCACACCAGCGTCATTTGCATATTCAGCATCAGCTTATACTGGTATTCAAGTGTCCTCTCCCACAATTACTATTAACACAAAATATTTAAACTTTTTTTTTGAGGTTATGGCTGAACTGGAAAAGTCTTTTTTGTGAGGTTGAGAATACCTCATCATAGAAACATAGACTTTGACGGCAGATAAGGACCGCTAGGCCCATCTAGTCTGCCCATTTCCCTACCTACAGGATAAGCCACAGATCCTAGTTAACCAACAGCCTATTTCTTCCTACCCCCCACAAGAATTGCCTTATGTCTGTCCCATGCATTCTTGAATCCTCCCACAGTTTTAGACCCCACAACCTCCTCAGGAAGGCTGTTCCATGCATCCACTACCCTCTCTGTGAAATAATACTTCCTCACATTGCCCCGAACCACCCTCCTTCTGTCTTTAAATTGTGTCCCCTTGTTCTTGCAAGTCTCTTTTTCTGAAAAATGCTACCCTCTTGGACTTTGTTGATTCCACTGAGGTACTTAAAAGTTTCTATCATGTCTCCCCTCTTTCTTTCCTCAAGGGTATACATATTAAGCTCCTTTAGTCTCTCCTCATACGGCTTCTCTTGCAGACCCTGCACCATTTTAGTTGCCCTCCTCTGGACTGCCTCTATCCTGTCTATGTCCTTGCGGAGATGGGGTCTCCAGAACTGGACACAGTACTCCAGATGGGGTCTCACCAACTGTCTGTACAGAGGGATAACAACTTCCTGTTTTCTGCTGCTGATGCCTCTCCCTATACATCCCAGTATACCCCCAGCTCTCCCTACTGCCTTCTCACATTGCTTGCTAACCTTAAGGTCATCTGATATGATTACCCCCAGGTCCCTTTCCTTTTTTGCTGTTGTTACTACCTCCCCACCCATTGTGTATTCTTCCCCTGGGTTCTTGTTTCCCAGGTGCATTATTTTGCACTTCTTTGCATTGAATCCTAGCTGCCATACTTCTGACCATTCCTCCAACCTTGCCAAGTCCCTTTTCATCCTTTCCACGCCTCCTTGTGTATCAACCCTGTTGCAGATTTTTGTGTCATCTGCAAAAGCATCTTTTCCTTCCAGTCCCTCTGCAATGTCACTGATGAAGACATTAAAAAGGACTGGACCAATACTGAACCCTCATGTACCCACTAGTAACCCCCTTTCTTCAGAATGGACTCCATTTACAATTACCTTCTGTGTCTGTTGTCCAGCCACTGTTTTATTTAGGCTACCACCCTGGGTCCCACTCCCAGGCTGGTTAATTTGACTATTAATCTTTTGTGTGGGACTGTGTCAAATGCCTTGCTAAAGTCTAGGTAGGCCATGTCCACAGCCCCTCCCTGGTCATCACCTCCAGAACCTGTTGTACCACTGTGGCTACGTCCGTTGAGGTAGTAGGGGTAGGGGTAGGGGGGAGCTGGGAAACCAGGGATATAGTTGAAGGGACTGGACGTGAGGTAAAAACAGGTCTGGTCCCTGTCACAAATGCACTCTGGGGGTCAGGCCCTCTACTTCCATGGTGCCCAACCTCAAAGTGCAATATGTGAACAGGAGAAACAAGGAAACCCTCCTGTCTGTTTTGGGTCCAAAAAAATCACCAGTCTCAAGTCATGGGGTCAAATATGAACCCTTTTTCACTAGTATGCCCAGGTAACAGGTCCAAATATCACACCCTCTTCGGGGAAAGCAGTGCAATACTTAACCCAGCAGGTACACAACCTGGTTCACAATCCCCATTCTGACTTAGCTGAGATCTAGGTATTTCCTTATCTTGCTGGATATGGTGACATACTATAAGCACTTTAACAGTTATTTCAGAATTATCAACACTGTCCCAGCATTCACACTCAAAATGAGAAAATGTCTCAGGCAGGATTTTAAGGAAAACGAAGTTTACTAAAATTAAAAATAATAAATAAAATACAAAACACAGAACATATAACATTAATGGTACAGTCAGGAAAAATAAATGGACAGTTATGAACAAACCGCCTTATACTGAGTAATCCTACCCCAGTTTCAGTTGGTAAATAGCGGTGCTGAAATTACCTAATTTGGGCAGAAGTGCTTCCTAAGTCCAGAACACAAGTGTGTTGTCTTGCAAAGTTGGAACAAGAGTGTGTTCTTTAAGGAGTCCAAAGTAAATAATGATTCTGTCCTTTCAGGCAGCCGATAATATTCAAAGTTACAGTCCCTACCTCCCTGTGATGTCACAGCACGAGGTCACTCTTAGTCCTTTAAGTAATTTGTAACATGACCACTGCATACCCAAATGCCTCAGCTGATTGCCTGTTTGAAAACTGCAAAGATAGCAATATCTTAATTATGAACAAGACAGTCTATTGCCTCATCAGACCATAGTTTATAATTAGCATTCCCCCCTTTGATGTTTCAGAGAAACATCCCGCAAAGCACCTCTCTTAGCTGTGTGAGAATTTTCACAGATATTTGTCAGAGTTGGCTTACCTCCTGATGTCGTAAAAATGCAGTCTTTTATGGCTAGTTTCCCAGGTTCAAAACAGTGGCTGTTTTACAACCTGTTATAGCAGCTAACATAGGCTGACAGGTAGGTGTCAAAAAGGAAACTCTTAATTAGTTTATCCACTGGGTCAGTGAAGAGGGCAGACCCTTCTTTCCTCTCTGTTAAAATCCCATGTTCCATAAGGCTTTGCTGCTCGGCCTGTTTCCTAAGCAGAAGTCTAAAACATATATTTATATCAAAATTATATGCACATAACTAGTAGATGATTATCATGTCACAGTCCCTGGGTAGTATAACCAGGGGTCCCAGTCCCTATCAGACTGGCCCCTGTCAGTGAATGAACTTGAAGGAGGAGGAGCAGCTGAAAAAGGAAGATCCATGGCAGTCCCCAGGAGCCCCAGGCTCGTCACTGTCTAAGCAGTCAATAGGAAGCAATAGAATGTTTAAGAGCCATCATTGTCGATGGGAGACAAGTCACCATCAACGGGGCACCGATAGAAGTAGCATAGGGTTCAGCTGAAACTGCTGGAAAGCATTATCGATGAGAAGAAGTAAACTTTCATCGATGACAAAGCAATTCTAGAAGGCATCGTCAACTGTGTGTGACCAGGAATGCTCGCCGTCGACGAGGGCCTGTAAAGCGATGAGGAGGAAGATTTGTACTTATCACGTTTCTGCTTCTTACGTGAAGCAGTAGAAGGAGGGTCCTTGGGACGGACCCCCTGCTTTTCCAAGAGATAGACTTTCTGCTCCATTAGATGTGCTTGCATCTCCTGCAGACATCGTCAACGAGTTGCCTGGTTGAAATCTTGGCAAAATGTGCAGGATATGGTGTCGTGTGTGGGTCCCAGACACCAAACACAATGGGTGTGATTGTCATAGCAGTAGATCATCCTACTGCAATGACAGGAGTGGAATAACGGTGACTTGGTTGAAGATCCTTCTGACATTCGTAGATGAAGAAATGGAAACTGAGAAATCAGTTCCCTAGCTCAATTTCTCGATGACTGCTACTAGTGCTAGTTGCTGTGTGCGAGCTGAAGACGGTGGGAAAATGAACTGTGGATACCAGGGACTGCCCACTCTTATATAGGAAGAAATATGATGATGTCATGTGTGGGCGGTCCATGGAGAAAGACTGCTAGAAAAGAGCTGCCGTGCACTGCAGCACGCTCTGGCGATTACCCAAGTGTATTACCTGCTGCAAGAGATTATTCCCGTGGAAGATCTACGGTTACAAGTAAGTAACCTATATGTCTAACTACCTAGAGACAGTTCACTATCCAAACTTAGGCAGACTCCTAGCAGTCGGAGGTCCCCCCCCCCCCGAAGAGGCAAAGTGCGCACCCCACAATAGATGAATAGGGACTGGAGAATTGAGGCCTCCAAAGAAGTATCATGATGACCGAGTGCATCAATGCTGTAATGAGATATGAATGTGTGAGCACTGGACCAGGTACAGTCCCACATATATCAGAAATAGGGTTGTACCTAGCAGTAGCAACAGAGGCAGCTATATGCCTGATGAAGTAAGCCTTTTTTTTTTTTTATTTATAGATTTGTTAGCTGGGTAGGGACATTGGGCCAAAGCCCTTCTTCAGGTCTGACCCAGACAAAAAACATACAACAATACAAGACAAAATACAATCAATACAATAAAATTGTTTGTTTGTTTGTTGAATTTTGTTGACCAGTAAGCCCACTGGGCTTGCAATCCCTTTTTCAGGGGCGACAGGACACAGATGGTAAGGAACTGAATTTGAACCAGATTAAGCTGTTGGTGGTATTTTTTAGTGAATGAGGGAAATTTGGCCAGGACTCAAGGGAAAGTCCCCTACTCTTTTCGATAAGTGCCATGGGATGTTTCCCATCCACCTGAACTACCACCAATCCAGGCAGATGGGACCTCGGTTTAACATCTCATCTGAAAGACGGCACCTCAGAAGTGCAGCACCCCTCTCATGCTGCACTACAGTGTCAGTGTTGGGATATTAACCCAAGTGCCAAAATAATCAACAATTCATCAGTGATCATCAGACATTACAAGTACAAGCCTTTAACCTAACAGATGGCTCCTCCCAATCCAACCTGTAACACAGAGATGCAGGAGATGATTCATCTGCCAGTTGCCACAGCAAGTCTGACTAGGGCAGTATCAGTGTTAGAACAGCTGGCGCTGGCCTGCTGGCAGAGCGGTACTGCTACTGTTCGCAACACAAATGACCTTGGTTAAGGAACAAGCCTGAGTCATCAGAGGGACGGGGGAGGGGAGGAGAGCTGAGCATCCTAGAGGACTATCTCCGCCTCAGGGAGGGAGTGCTGATGGACTCCACTTTGCTAGTCACCTGGGTGACCACCTGCTGCAGTGCAACTGAAGCAGTGGAATTTGGGGGGGGGTACCTACGGGCTCCGACATCAAACACTTGCATGCATGCACACACCTGGAGGGCTCGCTCGACGTCCCACAGGGGCTGGGCCAGAAAAAACTGCCACGCACAGCAGGAGGATGTCTGTCCCACACCACAGGCCCCCCACCATTAACTGAGGCATTCCTCACCAATGCACCAACCCAGTCTCTGTCAATGACCTCGCCCTGGGGGTAAGCCAGGGTGCTCATATGAGAAGAAGGTAAGTCCTGGGGATGGCAGGCGAGGGGGTTGGATATGTGAGTAGGATCAATGGGGGCAGCCTGACATGACAGGAAAATAGAGGTTACTCACCTGTAACAGGAGTTCTAGGAATGGTATGTGTTGTTAATCCACACTGTCTGGCAGGTTCCTTGTTGCTTTAAATCTTGCCGGAAAGTCTTCAAGTTGGCTCCTCCCATCCACCCGTTTGGTAAAACCCTCGGCTCCACCCCATGATGCCAGATCTAGCCCACTGGAAGCCAGGTAGCACGTCGAAGCCAGGGAGGTCGGGTGGATGAACAACATATACCACTCCTAGAACTCATGTTACAGGTGAATAACCTGTATTTCTAGGGACATGGATATGTTGTTCAATCCACACTGTCTGGCAGACTCCTAGCAGTTCTCCGGGAGAAGGGAGGCAAGGCGCGCACCCCCTACTTGGGAAATAAGGACTGGAGAACCGAGGTCCCAAAACCGGCATCTCAGCGTGACTCTAGGTCAATGTGGTAATAGAAACCTAGAAACACAGATTTTGACAGCAGATAAGGACCACTTGGCCCACCCAGTCTGCCCATTTCCCTACCTACTGGATAAGCTGCAGATTTTTGTTAACCAACAGCCTACTTCTTGCCACCCCCCCCCACTATAATTGCCTCATGTCTGTCCCATGCATGTTTGAATTCCTCCACTGTTTTAGACTCCACAGCCTCTCCAGGAAGGCGGTTCCATGTGTCCACCACTCTCTCAGTGAAAAAAAATTTCCTCACATTACCCCTGAACTGTCCCCTTCTATTTTTAAATTGTGCCCGCTTGTTCTTGCACATCTCTTTTTCTGAAAGATGCTACCCTCCTGGACTTTGTTGATTCCCTTGAGGTACTTGAACGTTTCTATCATGTCCCCCCGTCCCTCCTTTCATCAAGGGTATACATATTAAGCTCTCTCAGTCTCTCTTCGTGGTTTCTGATGCAGACCCTGCACCATTTAGATTGCCCTCCTCTGGACTGCTTCCATCCTGTCTATGTCCTTGCATAGATGAGGTCTCCAAAACTGCACACAGTACTCCAGATGGGGTCTCACCAACTGTCTGTACAGAGGGATAATCACTTCCCTTTTTCTACTTGTGATGCCCCTTCCTATGCATCCCAGTATCCCCCTGGCTCTCTTTACTGACTTATCACATTGCTTACCCACCTTTAGATCATCTGATATGACTACCCCCAGGTCCCTTTCCATTTTTGTTGTTGTTAGTACCTCCCCTGCTATTGTGTACTCTTCTCCTGGGTTTTTGTTTCCCAGGTGCATTACTTTGCACTTCTTTGCACTGAATCTAAGTTGCCATATGTCTGACTATTCCTCCAACCTTGCCAAGTCCCTTCTCATCCTTTCTACCCCGCCTTGTATATCAACTCTGTTACAGATCTTTGTGTCATCTGCAAAGAGGCATACCTTTCCCTCCAGACCCTCTGCAATGTCACCTATAAAGATGTTAAAGAGGACTGGACCTAGTACTGAGCCCTGAGGTACTCCACTAGTGACCCCCCTTTCTTCGGAATGTGTTCCATTCACTATTACCTTCTGTGTCCTGTTGTACAGCCAGTTTGCTACCCAGGCTACCACTCTGGGACCCACTCCCACGCTGGCTAACTTGATTATCAATCTTTTGTACGGGACTGTGTCAAATGCCTTGCTAAAATCTAGGTAGGCCATGTCCACAGCCCCTCCCTGATCTATTACTTTGGTCACCCAGTCAAAGAAATCTATTAGATTCATCTGACATGACCTTCCTGCTGTAAATCCATGCTGCTTTTGGTCCTGTGCCCCACTGGCCTCTAGGTACTCAGCAATTCTTTCTTTCAGAAGTGATTCCATCATTTTCCCTACCACTGAGGTCAAACTTACAGGTCTGTAGTTTCCTGCTTCTGCCTTGCTCCCACTTTTATGAAGGGGAATCACAGCTGCCCTCCTCCAGTCCTCAGGTACCACCCCATCCTCCCATGATTTGTTAAAAAGTGTGGTCAGTGGTGTCCCTAGGTCCTCCCTTAGTTCTTTTAGGATTCTGGGGTGAATCCTGTCAGGCCCCATTGCTTTGTCCACCTTGAGTTTTAGGAGTTCTTTCAGGACTCTTTCTTCTGTAAATGGACTGGTGTCAACCCCCCTACCCAGAGTGCTTCTATTGTCTGATTTAGGTAACTCCTCCTCATCTTCTTTTGTGAATACTGAGCAAAAGTATTCATTCAGTATCTCTGCCTTTTCACTGTCTCCCTCTGCCCACCTCCCCTCTCCCTTATTAATCTTCACTATTCCTCCCTTAACCTTTCTATGCTCCCTAATGTACCTATAAAAGGTTTTATCCCTCTTCTTAACTGAATTGGCTATTTTTTCCTCGGTTTGGGCTTTTGCTATTCTGACTGCCTTCGCCACTTCTTTCTGCTTTAATTGATATAGCTCCCTGTCGTGCTCCTTCTGTGATTCCTTATACTTTTTGAATGCAGCCTTTTTCTCCATAACCTTCCCTGCCACCTCTTTTGAGACCCATAGTGGTTTTTTACTCTGCTTTGTTTTCTTTATCTGTTTCACACAAAGGCTTGTTGCCTCTATGATGGCAGTTTTGATTTTTCTCCATTGTTCTTCCATCCCTCCTTTTTGGCCATTTGCTAGTGTATTCCTCAGGTATTCACCCACTTTGCCAAAGTCAGCCCTTCTAAAGTCCAGTATGCTTGTTTTTGTATGGCTCGTCTCCATGGTTGTGCTTATTGTGAAGCACACTGTGCAGTGGTTGCTTGTTCCCAAATGTCTACTGACTTCTAAATTTGTGATCCTCTCTCCATTTGAGAATACCAGGCCTAGTATTGCTCCCTCCCGAGTGGGTTTCAACACTAGCTGTCTACGGCCTGCCCCCTGCAGGGCATCAAGAATGACCCTGCTCTTGGATGTGGCTGCAGTACATGTCATCCAGTTAACATCTGGCATATTCAGGTCCCCATCAACAGTATTCAGGTCCCCCATCAACAGTATCTCCCCTTTTTCAGCCATTTTGAGAATGTCCTCTATCATTTTCTTGTCCATTTCCTCCCCTTGAGATGGGGGTCTCTATACAACCCCTGTGCGGATTGTGATGCCATTCCATCTCCAAGGTGACCCAGAGTGCCTCTTGTCCTCCCCCTTTACTTTTTAGTTCTGTAGCTTTCATCCCTTCCCTTATGTATAGAGCTACTCCACCTCCTCTTTTCCCTTCCCTGTCCCTTCTGTAGACTGTGTACCCCGGTATGTTGACATCCCAGTCATGATTCCCCGTGTACCATGTTTCCGTGACTGTCACAATATCCAACTGTTCATCTTCCATCAAAGCTACTAGCTCAGGAAGCTTGTTTCCCAGACTACGGGCATTGGTACTCATTGCCCTCCATTTAATGTTGGCTTTATCCATTTTCCCCACATCCCTGCCTTTTTTGCCCTTGTCTGTTTTTCCATTTAGCCCTGTCATGCACTGTACCTCAGTGTTTACCTTACTACCTGTCCAGTTTCGTGGGGGGAGGCTTGAAATTTCCTGCCTCTTATTAGCACCCCCCCCCCCATGGGTAGTTTAAAAGCTTGCCAAGGAAGCATTTAAAGCTGTCACTTAGAATCTTGGTTCCCTTTGTGAACAGATGCAGACCATCATGCCAGTATAGACCTTCATCTCTCCAGGTGTACCCCCGAGCCCCAATGAAGCCAAAGCCCTGTGCTCTGCACCAGTTTTGCAACCATTCATTAAACTGCATGGCGTGCAGTACCCTAGCCTCACCCCTGCCATGGACTGGCAGCACCTCTGAGAAGGTAACCGTGCTTGCTACCTGTTTGAGGCCCCTCCACAACTCCACAATTTCATCCTGCACTGCACAGATCCCATGCCTAGCTAGGTCATTTGTCCCAAAGTGGACAATGATATCTAGTTCCCTCTCTTGTGATGCTGCTTCTGCAATCCTGAGGATTCGCTTCTTGTCCCTCCAAGCCATGGCACCAGGCAGGCACCTTACTTCCCTCTCCTCTCCCTTCCCCAGGTCTACCCCCCCTAACAATGGAGTCCCCTATCAGAAGCTGTTTCCTTCCCCTGTGGTGTCCCTTGCCACCCTTCTGTGGGCCTCCCTTGTAGATGTCCTCAGGTTATAAGGAGCGGTAGGAAGGTAATGGGAAATAAAGATGTGTGCTGACTTCCAGGTAGCAGCCCTGCAGATTTCCTGGATAGGGACGTCCCTAGAAGCAGCCACCGAAGCAGCGGTATGGCGGGTAGAGTGAGCTCTTATCCCTTTGGGAAGCTCCATGCCCGCCAACCTATAGCAGAGATCTATGCAGATGACGACCCACCTGCTTATCATCTGCTTGGCTGCAGGTCTGCCAGGTGCGGCTTCAGCGTAGGTGACAAACAGCTGGGGAACCTTTCCCCAAAATTCAGCCGTCTGCTCCTTATAATATGCGGCCGCCTCTAGGTCCAAGCATCCAGCCTACAGTGACTGGGATAGAACACTCCGACACCACCTTAGGAAGGAACTTCGGATGGGAGCAAAGGACAACCATGTCCCTGTGGAAGACCAGGTAGGGAGGCTCTATGGAAAGCGCCTGAAGCTCTCCCATCCTTCTGGCTGACGTAATAGCCACCAAGAAGGTGGTCTTCCACGACAGGTGAGAGACGTCACATCTGTGCACCGGTTCGAATGGCTTGCCTAGGAGTTTAGCCAATACCAGCAGTGGATCCCACAGAGGTGGAGGTTCTCTCAGCGGAGGAGATATGTGGTCTAAGCCCTTTGAAAAAGCGCCTGACCACCTTCTCCTGTACCACTGAATGCTTGCTGGCCCGCACCCGGTAAGCAGAAATGGCTGGCAGGTGCACCTTAAGGGTCGTCGACCGAAGCCCTAGCTGAGAAAGGGCCCATAGGTAGTCCAAAATACCAGCCAATGGACAGGAAGAGGGGTCCAACCCCTTGTCCTGACACCAAATGGAGAATCTCTTCCATTTGAAGGCGTAGCATTTTATGGTTGACTCCATATGGGACGCCTCAATGACGCTGAGGACCTCATCGGAAAGCCCAAGTCCTGGAACTGTAGCCGCTCAGGAACCAGGCCGTCAGGTGCAGAACCTTCCCCTTGTCGACTGAGATCAGGTCTGGGTGGGCTGGAAGCCACCTCGGGAGCCTGGAGCTGAAGCTGAGGAGATCTGGGTACCAGAACTGGCAAGGCCAGTGTGGGGCTGCCAGAATCACCTGCGCCTTGTCCCTCTTCACCTTGAGAAGCACCTTGTGGATAAAGGGAAATGGAGGGAAGGTGTAAAAGAGGCCCGGGGTCCACGGCCTCGAGAAGACATCCCCCTGCAGCGAGCACTGCTGAGGGGGTTGGGTGTGAAACAGCCTCGGCTTCACATTCTCCCTGGAGGTGAACAGGTCCACCTGAGGGGTGCCTCAATGGGAGAACAAGTCTTGCACTACCTCCAGCAAGAGAGACCACTTGTGAGATGCAGCGCCTATCCGGCTGAGGGCATCAGCCAGATTGTTGGAGGCTGCTGCACACATTGATGGCTAGGAGATCCACCTCCAGGCTGATCATGAGAGACCAAATGCAGAGGCAAGGAGTGCGTCCCACCCTGACGGTTGAGATAGTACATCGTCGTGGTGTTGTCCGTCTGGACCTGAACCACCTGACCCTGTACAAACGGAGCGAAGGTGATGAGGGCTAGTTGAACTGCTCGAAGCTCCAGCAGGTTGATATGGCATCGAGACTCCTGAGGGGACCAGAGGCTCGGGGCACCCCAACCCATCAGAGAGGCATCGGTCGTCAGAGTGACCATCGGCGCGGGGTGGACAAATGGGATACCCTCCTGCAGATCAGCTGGGATGAGCCACCACTGCAGGCCATCCCACATCTTCCGCATCACGGTCACAGACTGGTCCAAAGGACCAGAGTGCTGTGACCACTGGCGGGCCACCCCCATTGCAGGGGCGCATATGCCAGCGGGCCTAACGGACCACGCTGGTGCAGGCCGCCATGAGGCCTAGAAGGTACAGATAGTCCCGGGCAGGGCGCAATTGCCCAACCAGAAATTATTGGGGAAAGGACCTCGGTCCTGTCCGCCGGGAGCCAGGCTCTGGTTCGAAGACAGATGAGCTCTGCCCCAATGAACTGAATTACCTGCGATGGCACAAGTTCTGATTTGGCCTCGTTGATCAGGAGGCCAGTCCGAGACCAGACCTGGAGGGCCAGATCCCTGGACTGCTCCACCTTCAACCTGGAGGGGGCTGCAATCAGCCAGTCATCCGGGTAAGGGTACACCCGGACCCCTTGGCGCTGCAGGAATGCTGTCACCACTGCCATGCATTTGGTGAAGACCCTGGGAGCTGGAGAAAGGCCAAAGGGCATGGCCCAGAACTCGTAAAGAGATCCCTCTGCTCTGAAGTGGAGGAATCGCTGATGAGACAGATGGATTGGGACGTGAAAGAACGTGTTCTGGAGATCCAGAGAGCAGAACAACAAGCCTAGTTCCAAGGATGGAATGATCTGAGCCAGAGTGACCATCCTGAAGGTGCGCGGCCTTAGGAACTTGTTCAAGTTGTGCAGATCGAGAATGGGGCGCCAGCCCCCCATCCTCTTTGGAACCAGGAAGTACCTGGACAAAACCCCGGGTTTGGAGGAGGATCTGCCACCTCGCTGATCGCCTCCTTCTGGAGGAGCAGGCAATGTCGGCTCAATCGAGCCGACAGAGCCTGCAGAGCCCGTAGCCCCGTGCGGGTGGCGTTGATAGGAGGGACTGCTTGAATTCCAGAGACAGACCCCTGCCGACCACTTCCAGCAACCAGTGGTCCGTGTGATAGTGGACCAGGCAGAAAGGAAGTGGCAGAGCCGTTCCCCCACAGGGGGAACCTGGGGAGGAGTGACGAGGTTGGGGGCAACACCCCTCAACCCATCACCGGGCAGGCTTGGAGGAAGGGCTGGCCGAGGGGCCACCTGGACCCTTCCCTCCATGCTTCCTACTGGAGAAAGCGGCAGACTTGGCCTTGGGGTGCCAAGAGTGAGCCTGCTGGCCCTGTTGCTGGTGGGGCCAGATGTGCCGCAGGGGCGGAAGGGTGAAAGGGCTTACGCTACTGCTGGCAGCCTTTGTCCTTCTGGGCAGATGTGACAGAGTCCAAGGTGGCACTGGACTTCTCGATCCTCTGGAGATGGCCTTCCACCCCCTGCCCGAACAAGTCAGTGCCCAGGAAGGGAACGTCTGCCAGCTTGTGCCGGGTGTCCGCTGTGAAGGTGGAGATCCGCAGCTAAGCTCTGCGGCGCATGGCTACTGCGGCCGCTACTGACCGGGCACAAGAGTCACCAATATCCAAAGAAGTTTGGAGCTGTTTGGCCACAGCCCTTCCCTGATTCCGCACCTGCTTGACTGTCATCTGAAGGTCAGCCGGGAGATGAGGAATCACCTCATCCAGGAAACCCATAAGGGCATGTGAAAAATGTGCCATCAGTACAGCCGAGCTAGCCTGTCGAAGACCTAGGGAGGAAGCAGCGTAAAACCTTCTGCCCCGAGTAGCCCAGCTTTTTGGACTCCTTGGGCAGTTTGTCCACGTCCCGAGCGTTCCCGGAACGCCGGAAAATGTGATCAGTCACCAGCCCCTCCGCAGAGGGGTGCTCCAAAAAAAACAATCGGAGAGGGAACTGGTGGGGACTGTGTACTTGCAAGCCATCCTGGCCAAAGGTGCAGGACAGGATGCAGGCTGCTGCGACAACTCCAGGGCTGGGCCAACAATGACTTCAGACAGGGAAGGCCTCCACAGGGGAATCCCCTCAGTCCAGTATCTCCGTGAGGGGATACCCGGCCGTTTCTGTACAGGTTCAAGCTGCATCCCAGTGGACTCTGAGACGAGCCGAAGGATTCCCAAGAATGAGGATGGGCTCTCGTCCACCGACTGACCCCCTGCAGATTCCAGGTCAAGGGGCCTGGAGTACAAGGAGTAGTCGTCAGACTCAGAGGAGCCCGCAAACAGCTGCAGAGTGCCTGAGCCACCCTCCACCTGCCAAGGCCGATCGGGAGTGAGGGTGACCGAAAACCTGTGGGTCAAGCCCAGACCCGACCGAGAATCCTTGGTCGGAACCCCAGTCTTAGGTTGAGGAGGCGGTGGTCCCACCACAATGGGTGGAGCAGCCAGTTTTAGCAGAGCAACCGGTGCCGGGGTCGGCTCCTCGACTACAATGAGGTGCTGCTTTGGTCGTTCAGGCGACAACCACTTAATGGCCGGAGAAGGCGATGGAGCTGGCTTATTACCAGCTAACAAAAGTTGTTGCCACATCATGTCCTCATAGCGCCAGCGCAACTTGCATCAGAGCCTATCCTCCAAAGGTGACGAAGAGGACGAGCGGTGATGCCGCTTTGCATGATGCCAGGACCGAGACCGCCGATGCTGGGGGGGATCTACTCGACATGGAAGAGGACTGAGATCGAGACCTTCGGGGTCGCCGAGGGTGGGTCAGAGATGGGGCCGGGGAAAACTGCTCATCCCTCACTTCAGGGTCCTTGACCGGGGACTTCGGCACAGGAGGCACAGGCAAGTCCTCAGTTACCACCGGGGGAACCGGTGAAGAAGGGATGTCGACTTCTCCAGTCGATAACCCGTCCAACGGGTTGAGAAAAATCTCAACCACGCTGACGGGTGTCTCGGACGGCTGACCTGACGGGGACACCGTGAAGCCAGCGGCCTTAGCCACAACCTGGACCGAAGTCGAGAGCTGACGGTCCAGTGAAGGGGATCTCTCCTGCTCCCACGAATGTTGACGGTGGGACTTAGCTTTCGGTTCCTTTTTCTTTGACCTACTCTAGTGTCCCGAGGGTCCTTCTCCCTTGGTGGAGAGGGACTGACAAAGCTCCTTGAAAGAAGCAGTGTGGGAGGAGCCCAAGGGAGACCAGGATAAACTCAGAGGAGAGAAGATCACGACCAGAGCTGCCTCTTCCTCGGCGAGGCAACTGCTCCAGCTGCTCCACAGACCACTTGGCCTTGGACATCACCAAAGGGCCTCTTAGACTTTCACACCGCAGGTACCACTTTCTCGGGCCCTAGTTGAGTCTGGCAGCGCCGGGTCTTCCAGAACCGGCTGCAAGGATTTGTAGAGATTGCAGGCCTGCGGACCGTGAGCAAGACCCAGGCAATAGACGCACGTGGAGTTCGGGTCGGTCTGGGACATTTTCTACCCGCAAGGGCACCAACGGAAGCTGGGAGTGGATTTATCCATTGCAGCATGAGGGAAGATGAAGACATAAGTTTAGAGAATTTTAAAATTATTTTCGGAACTTAGGAATTAGGATCCAGGCCTAAAACGCTGAGCGCTAAGGAAGGAACCTGAGCTTCCAAGCGGTAAGGAAGATCTGGCATCATGGGGTGGAGTTGAGAATTTTACCACCCAGGTGGGTGGGAGGAGCCAGCCTGAAGACCTTCCGGCAAGATTTAAAGCAGCAAGGAACCTGCCAGACAGTGTGAACTGAACAACATATTCACGTCCCTAGAAAGTATGGTAAATTAAAAAAAAAAGGAACAGCTAGTAAGCCTCACCACAGAATGTCACCAATATTACTGCAGTAAAAGAGTGGGGCCTGCAAACATCGAGCATGTTTTTGTGCTCCATTTCTGAACGTTTCTAGCAGCTTCTTACTGGGTGTAGCTGGGCCTTCAGCTGCAGTAAGTTGTAAGACTCACATTTCAGAGGATTTGCTGTTAAATGATTGCCTCTGTGTTAACTTTGCATAACACAGCTAACCATTAGAGGGATTCCTGAATAGCTGGGTACAGTTTGTTTGTTTTAAGGGTGTTTCTTTGTGCTCACCTGTATAGTCTCTGTGGAGCCAGGTTGATTTAACGGATTTGTTTTTCTTCCGGCAGCACAAAGTCAAATCCTCCCACCCTTCCCCATTCCCACCCACCCCAGGGTTGATCCACCTTTATAGGCTTTATTTACAAGGGGTGTACTATTCAGTAGATCAATACAAATGCAGTAGGCAGTAAACAGAAAGGGAGGGGTGCAAAAAAAAACCTTTACAGGGATAAAGAGCAACTACAAGGCACAGGGTAAAAGGGGGAGGAATAAAGCATAAAAGGAAGATGCAAGGAGTGGTGCAGTGCAGTGCACAGGGTGTGGGGCAGCAGTCTTCAGGAGAACATCCTGGGTACTGCGGTGCTGTCCCATTTGCAGGCACCTCTCTGAGCTGAGGGCGGAGGTGACCAGTCTCTGGGCCGAGCTGGCAGGAGTACTGGGGACCTTCACCACTACCTAGGCCACCATGTCCCCAGCCACCGCCACAGTGGTTGCCTAGGCAGAAACATAGAAACACAGACTTTGATGGCAGATAAAGACCACTTGGCCCACCTAGTCTGCCCAGTTCTCTACCTACTGGATAAGCTGCAGATCCTAGTTAACCAACAGCCTACTTCTTCCTGCCCCCTTACCAGAACTGCCTTATGTCTGTCCCATGCATTCTTGAATTCCCCCACTGTTTTGACCCCATGACCTCCTCAGGAAGGCCGTTCCATGCGTCCACCACCCACTCTGTGAAAAAATACTTCCTCACATTGCCCCTGAGCTGTCCCCCTCAATCTTCAAATTGTGCCCCCTTGTTCTTGCACATCTCTTTTTCAGAGGGCAGGATGGACTACGGTGGGCTCAGGGAGGGTCGGGGGGCCAGAAGCACCCCCCCCATCCAGTCCAGCTCAAGAACTCCTATACAGTTCTGCAGGAGCAGAAGAATCCCGCAAGGGAACCCGAGGCTGCGACCAGGGGAAAGGTGATGGTCCTCCAGGAGGAAGACCCAGTGGCGGGAGAAAGGGGACCCCAAGAGAAGTAGTAGTTACTCTTGCTGGGGGACTCAATTGTCCGGGGAATGGATCTGGGCACAGACAGCAGGGATGAAAGAGAGGTCAAGTGCTTTCCAAGAGGCACAGCTCAGAGGTAGGAGAAGCGGATCCACAGGATCGCTGAAGCGGTGGCAAGGGGGAGGCTGGAAGTCGTTGTCCATCTGGGAACAAATGACGTATCCAAGGACCAGGCAAGCTTGAAGCAGCTGCAGGAGGACTTCAGAGTATTGGGAGGGCGCCTGGGGAATGTAGCAAGCTCTGTGACATTTTTGCAGGTGCTGCCGGTCCACAGCAGTGGGTGGGGGATGGGAATTTCCATATCAGAAGCTTCAACACATGGTTGAAGGGCTGGTGCAGCAAGAAGAAAAAATTACTCACCTTAGTAATGTTGTTTCTTCTAATGGAGTCTTGCTATATTATGACATATGCAGTATAACCCCCAAGTTAGAACTGCTCTGGAGGTGAAAGAGTTAACTTCCATGCAGGGCATGGAATCTTGAGCGCGAGCTCGGTTGAACACTCTGTCTGTTGAAGCTCAAACTTAAACTGACAGATCTTTACGAGCAAAAACTCACTAAGGTTCTATGTGGAAGCCGTAAACCTACACTAGCCACTGGCTACTAACTGCAAAAACACCTTTTTGTTCTTGATCCCAAAACAAAGACTCAAGTCGGGGGATTCAAGAAGGAAAATTTAAGCATAACACCTAAGCACCCTAGAAGGGTGAAATAAAAGTGGGCATCAAAGAAATGCCAACATTGCACTGCCCACCCACATCCCAAAAACAGAGGTTCTGAGAGGGGCAGGCTGGGGGTCATAATATAGCAAGACTCCATTAGAAGAAACAACATTACTAAGGTGAGTAATTTTTTCTTCAAACAACATGAAGTCTTGCTATATTATGACATATGCAGACTACACAGCAGTACCTCCATGGAGGAGGGACAGAACCTACTTGGGAAATAGGCTCTGAAGCACAGCTGTGTTAACTCGAGCATCACTCCTAGCCTGGATATCCAAGGAGTAATGCTTAGTAAAAGTGTGAACTGTTTTCCAGGTAGCTGCTTGACATATCTCTAGGATAGGAATGTCCCTGGCAGCAGCCAGAGACGCAGCTGTACCTCTGTAAGAGTGAGCCCTCAGGCCTGAGGGAGGAACCTTACCCAGTTTTTCGTAACAGAATTGGATACAAGAGACAATCCACCTAGCAATGGATCTTTTAGTGGCAGGTTTCCCTTTACCAACCTCACCATAAGTGAGGAACAATTGGAGAGATTCGAACCTGTGACCCTTGGTACGTTCTATATAGTAACTGAGGGCTCTTTTGACATCTAAACTGTGCAATCTCCTCTCACCAGAGGAGGAATGGTCAGTGAAGTACACAGGAAGAGACATGGATTGATTAAGGTGAAAATCTGAAACCACCTTAGGCAAAAACTTCCTGTTAATCCTGAGGACCACCTTATCTCTATGAAAGGAGATAAAATCAGGCTCCACTGACAAGGCTTGTAGCTCACTTATGCGCCTGGCAGAGGTGATGGCTACCAGAAACACAGTTTTCCAAGTCAAGTACTTAAGCTCTGCTGAAGACAATGGCTCAAGGTTGCATCAGCTGAGCGATGCAAATATTAAGATCCCAAGCAGGGGCAGGGTCCCTGAACGGGGGTTGGTGTGAAGCAACCCTTTAAAAAACTTGGAGAACACAGGGTGAGCTGATAAAGAAGAGGGCTTACCTGCTGACAAGAAGACAGACACAGCTGCCAAGTGCACTTTTAGGGTAGCTGGTCTCAGCCCCAAGGAATTCAAATGCACCAAATAATCCAGGATCGTGGGCACACCAGCAGATTCTGGGGAAATATGTTTACCAGCACACCATATGGAAAATCTCTTCCATTTTGAATTATAGGTAGCCCTGGTGGAAGGCTTCCTAGAGGCCTTCAAGATATCCAATACACCTTGAGAAAGGTGTAGGTCAGCAAACTAACTCTTCAAGAGCCAAGCCTTGAGATTGAGAGATTTGAGGTTCGGATACCAAACTCTCCCCTGGGCACAGGTTAACAGGTTGTGATTCCTGGGAAGACATAGGGGAGGGTGGACTGCTAAGGACATGAGGAGTGGGTATCAGGGCTGCCTGGCCCAATCTGGAGCAATCAGCATCATCTTGCAGGATTGAGATCTGATTCTGACTAGCACTTTGAAGAGAAGGGGGAAGGGGGGAAAGCATAGAGAAACTTCCCTTCCCAACTGAGGAGGAAGGCATCCAGAGGGACTGAGCCCAACACTGGGGGCCTGCAGCAAAAAAGGGGAAGTTGGTGATTGTCTGGGGCTGCAAAGAGATCTATTTGCGGGGTGCCCCATCTGGCAAATATTACCTCCAGTACTAGGGGATCCAGTGCCCATTCGTGATGGCCCTGGGAAATCCTGCTGAAAGCATCCGCTAGGACATTGTCCTTGCCTGGAAGGTGCCATAAGGGAGGCGTTCAGAGAATAAGCCAGAGATCACAACTTCATTGCTTCGGTGCACAAGGCCGTAGACCGAGTGCCCCCTTGCTTGTTGATGTACCACATTGTAGTGGTATTGTTTTGTTCTGACCTGAACTACCTTTGTTCTGACAGATGTGGAAAACCTGGAGTGCTAGAAAAACTGCTCTGAGCTCCAGCAAATTGATGTGGAGCAGAGATTCCTGAGGGGACCACAGCCCTTGGGTGGAAAGGTCGCCCATGTGAGCTCCCCACCCCAAGAGGGATGCATCTGTAGTAAGGGTCAAGGAATGAGACTGGGGAGTGAAGGAAACCCCCTGTCTCAGATTGTTCTGATCCTGCCACCACTGAAGGGCCTGGATCAGGGTTCGAGTCACTGGAATCAATTTGGTTAGGGGATCTGTCCTTTGAGACCAAAAGGCTCTCAAATGGAACTGAATGTCCCTCATCTGAAATCTCGCTCCCTGCACCACTGCTGTAGAAGCAGCCATGTGCCCCAGGAGCTGTAGAAAATGCCTTGCTGGTCGAGAGACCTGCAGGGTGAAAGAGGAGGCCAGAGACACCAGGATCCTTGCTCTTTCCAGAGGAAGGAAGGCTCTGGCTTCTTTTGTGTTCAGTTCTGCGCCTATAAAGGTGAGAAGCTGGACAGGCTCCAGAACTGACTTTGGAAGATTGAGAAGGAAACCTAGAGATGTAAGCAGCTGCTGGGTTACTTGTAAATGTAGTTTGACTTGTTCTGGAGACTGGCCTACAATGAGCCAGTCGTCCAGATAAGGAAAGATGGCAATCTTTTGCCTTCTTAAATGAGCAACTGCTACTGCCAGGCATTTTGTGAACACCCTCGGGGCCGAGGTGTGGCCGAAGTGCATTGCTCTGAACTGGTAATGGCCTGAGGGCAGTTCGAATCTGAGGTACTTTTGATGGGAGCTTCTGATGAGAACATGGAAGTAGGCATCCTTGAGGTCCAGGGAGGCTAGCCAGTCCCCTGGCCTTAGAGAGTAAAATAATCCCCAGGATCACCATTTTGACCTTTGGTTTTAAAAGGTGCTTGTTTAGATACCTGAGATCCAGAATGGGCTGCCATTCTCCTGTCTTTTTTGGGGTAAGGAAGTACCTGGAGTACAACCCTTTGCCCTGGTGTATGGGTAGAACCCTTTCCACGGCTCTGAGAGCCAGGAGGGAAGAAACTTCTGCTTCCAGGGTAAGTGCCCTGATGGGTTTGCAGGTGGAAAGACCTGGCTCTCATCTTCGGAAATTTTTGAAGCTGAGAACCAGTCCCTGGCTTACTACTTCCAGGACCCACTTGTCTGATGTTAAAGACTTCCAGTCCTGGAGTAAAGTGTCAGCCTGCCCCTCACCGGTAGTGGAGAATCGGGCCCTGGCTACCCCATCAGGGAGCCTGGTTTGCAGGGGCTTTGGGTTGAGGGGTAGAAGCAGGCTTACTAGAGCCCTTCTGCCCTTCCTCTAAAGAACCCCCTCTGGGCATAAGCAGAAGAGGAGGCCTGGGCTTGGTAAAAAGGCCTATGAAAAGGCCTGCCCCTGCCCCTGACATGCTGCCTTTGAGGAGTGACTTGCCTTTCTTTGGCCTGTGCACTCCTATAGGTGGTCTATACTCATCCATTTCTTCATATAATTCTCTGTCTGCTCCCAAACAGAGAATTTCCCACAACAGGAAAAGCCATAGCCTTAGACTGGGTATCCTGTGACAGGGCAGTACATCTGAGCCAGGCCATTCTGCAAAGAGACACAGATGTAGCCATAACTCTTGATGAAACATCATTAGAGTCTACAGCAGCATGAAATTGCACCTTGGATGCCTCAATACCATCCGCAGCCACCTGCTCCAGCTCCCTGGCAAGCTGTTCAGGGGCCTGTTTTGCTAGGGCCAGGACAGAATCCCACCTGGATTTCTGGTACCTGGCTCAGTCACATATAATTTGCCTGTCTGAGTCCCAAAGATGCTGCCATGTACTGCTTTTTTGCCATGGCATCCATCCTCCTGGAATCCTTTTCAGGAGGGTGAGAGACTAGAGGAATATTAGCCTTGTCACAGGCTGCAGCCTGCACTACCCCGTATCAGAGCCTGATAAAGCATACCTCTTGTCCATCCTTTTATCCACAGGGAGGATAGAATGAGGAGTTTTCAGAATTTTTACTGTCTGTTTCCTAAAAGATTTATGCAAGGGAATAGACAGTCTCCTAGACTCTGGAATATCCATCATTTCCACAAAATCAGGCTCTTCTTGATCATCAACAGCTTCCTCAACAGGGAGTTGCAGAGTGTCAGCAACTTTCTTGTGAAACAAAAAATGAGAAGGGGACTCAGATAGCCTGGGAGGATATCTCGAGGGTCTGTCTGAGAGATGTCCGTTCAATGGGCACATCCAGACCTTCAAAGTCACACTCTCCTCGTACCCTCCTCCCCTTCCCCGGTTCATAAAAAATCCTCAAAATCATAACTTGAATCGGAACCGGATCAACCGGGTGCTTCCCTAATGGTGCCGGTTCGGACGGGACTGGGGAAAGAGACTGGACAATTTGAATAGCTTTGGCTATTTCCTCAGCGGTTGGAGAAAGAACTTTTGGCCCCAAACTAGCTGACCTCCTAGCCCTTTTAGTTGGAACTGGCTCCTCAGAGCTGGCTCTTCGTTTGCCCGAGGAAGCATCGCCCTGGTCAGAGGGCACCCCCTCAGGTTCGGTTGGAACTGAACTGGGCTGGCCATCCGGGTCAGTAGACTTTTTGGCCTCCCTTTCCCTGAGCCTACCAACTCTTTTTTCCACGGTGGCAGCAGGAAAATTCTTACAAATCTGGCAGTCTGCATAGAGGTGGTCAAACCCCAGACACTAAACACAAGTGGTATGTGGGTCAGCCTTAGCAAAGGCTTCCCCACAGAGGCCACAGTGCTGAAACCCAGTGGGTCCGGTTTTTCTTTTGGGTTTCTCAGACATAGTGCCAGCCTAACCAAAACTTGCCCGTTAATGGCAATCCACCAAGCAAGACTCTCTTATCGGTTCCCAACCGTGTCACGGGTCATGGAAAAAAACGTAATAAAATCCATTTTTTTTTAGAACCGATAAGAACCGGGAACCGCACTCTAAAGGGCTAGAAGGTAATTTTAAAACACTTCTAATCGGTTCAAACCGAACTGAAAAAGACGTTTACAATTTCCACACAGAAGAAAATAAATAAGTCTATTACTTACAATACCACAGACAGAGCTTGAACCGACGATTGCGGTTAAATTTCGGTAAAATAAACCGAGAATTACACTTTAAAACCGGCAAACAAACCAAGCAGCAGGAGGAATCTCCGGAGCGACTGTTCAGTGAGGCGGAGTAAAGAATCTGACAGTTTAAGTTTGAGCTTCAACAGACAGAGTGTTCAACCGAGCTCGCGTTCAAGATTCCATGCCCTGCATGGAAGTTAACTCTTTCACCTCCGGAGCAGTTCTAACTTGGGGTTATACTGCATATGACATAATATAGCAAGACTTCATGTTGTTTGAAGGGGTATGGCTTCACTGGGGACCCACCTGGAAGGATGTGGCCCTGTACAAGGGTGATGGACTGCATCCATCTAGGAAGGGGAAAGCAGCCTTCAATGAGTGGTTTAAATGCTTTGTTGATGGGCGTTTAAACTAGCCAAGGAAGGGGGCAACGGGAGCAGGAAAACTCAAGCAGCCCACTCCCAGAAGGCAGAGAAACCAGAACTGAGGAGCAGGAAGATGGGTGGATGACAAGGACACCTGAACCAGGCATAAATGGAAAAGCAGAGGAATCGAAGCAGCATATGAAAGAAAACTGGGAAGGGGGAAGAAGAAGCAGGTGAGCAAAAACAGGAGTTGAGGGAAGATAGGCAGCAAAACATGGAAGGCCAGGGTTACAAATGCCCACAGCCTGAGAAATAAAATTCCAGACCTGGAGCCCTTGCTAGTAGAGACGGACCTGGACAAAGCAGCAATAACAGGAGACTTGGTACACCGCTAATCATGAACGGGACATAAATGTACCAGGTTATGCTCTGTTCAGGAGGGATGGGGGAGTAAAAAAGGAGGGGGGTGGCCCTGTACATGTCAAAGAAGGAATAAAGGCAACAGAGGTACAGGATGGACAAGGGGAGGCCGATGCACTGTAAGCCTGGTAATGGCACAGCAATCTGCACAGGGGTGATCTACAGGCCTCCAGCACAGGGGGAGGAGGTGGATAGGGAGACAGAGGATGAACTACATGAGATGGCAACAAAAGGGGAAGTTCTGCTGGGTAATTTCAATATGCCAGACATAGATTGGACCACCCCGGCAGCTGCTTCAACCAAGAGCTGAGACATCTTAGATTCCCTACAGGGGGCAGGCCTCATGCAGCTACTGCTTGATCCCACCAGAAACAGGGCAATTCTGGATCTGGTACTGACCAATGGTGACAGAATCACAGAAGTCCAGGTAGAAGGTTAACCGGGGTCCAGCGACCACCACATAGTGTGCTTTAACATGGGGACAGCGTCTTCGATTTCAAAAGGGCTGACTTTGCTAAGATGGGGAGATGCATCAAAGAAGCCCTGGCGAGGAGGAAGGTAGGAGGAGGAGGAGTTTGAGGAGCAGTGGGAACACCTAAAAGAAGCCATAGAGGAGGTGAGGAACCAATGCATTAGGTTGGTAAACAAAGGCAAGAGAAGGAGGAAACCACTATGGTTCTCAAAAGATGTGGCAGACAAAGTAAGGGCCAAAAGGGAGGGTTTCAGGAAATATAAGGAGACTCAAAAGGAGAAAAACAGGGAGGTGTACCTAAAGTGTCTAAGGGAAGTGGGGAAGGACATTAGGAGCGCAAAGGCACAGACTGAGGCAAGATTAGCGTAGACAGTGAAGAAAGTGGACAAGAGGTTCTATAGGTACATCAGCAAAAGAAGGAAAGCTGGGGAGGGGAGAGTCTGTAAGGCTCAAAGGGGATGAAGGAGTGTGTAAGGAGGGAGACCTGGAAAAGGTGGAAATACTGAATAAATACTTCTGTTCAGTATTCACTGAAGAGGGGGAGGGTCAGGGACCACAGTTAGGCAACAGATACGAAGGAGGGAGAGGTGAACACCAGTCCACTTACTGTGGAGAGTCCTGGAGGAGCTCACAAAACTGAAGATGGACAAAGCAATGGGGCCAGATGGCATACACCCGAGGATATCAAGGGAGCTGTGAAGAGAGCTAGCAGTGCCTCTGGCAGCCATGCTCACCGAGTCACTCAACACAGGAGTGGTTCCAGAGGACTGGATGAGGGAACATGTAGTCCCTCTTCACAAAAGTGGCAGCAGGGAAACTATAGGCCATTCAGCCTCACCTCAGCAGTGGGTAAGATCATGGAGGCACTGCTTAAAGAAAGAATAGTGGGACATGTGGAATCCAACAGTGCCCAAGATCCAAGGTAACATGGATTCACAGCAGGAAGGTCATGTCAAATGAATCTGACAGGTTTTTTGACTGGGTTAGGAAGCAAGTAAATGGGGGGGGGGGGGCGGTGGATGTCGTCTACCTTGATTTAAGCAAGGCCTTCAACATCATCCCACATAAAAGGCTGGTTAACAAGATAGGTAGTCTGGGCATGGGTCACAAGGTGGTAAACTGGGTTAGAAACTGATTCATGGAGAGGAGGCAGAGGGTGGTGGTAAATGGGATCCAGTCCGGGGAGAGGGAGGTGACCAGTAGAGTGCCTCAGGGATAAGTCCTTGGGCCAGTCTCCATTAATGTCTTTATCAGTGACAGAGGAACGGCTGGAGGGAAAGGTCTGCCTGTTTGCAGAAGACACCCAGATCTGCAACAGGGATGATACTCCAGATGGGGTGGAGAAAATGAGGAGGGACCTGGGGAAGCTTGAAGAGTGGTCAGAGATGTGGCAGCTGAGGTTCAATTCAAAGAAGTGCAAAATAATGTACCTGGGACGAGGGAACCCTGAAGAGAGCTACAAGGCGGGGTGTGCGTATGGAGTTGCTGACAGTCACCAAAGAAGAAAGGGAACTGGGGGTTATCATTTCAGACAACCTAAAGATATCTAAGCAGAGTACAAAGGCTGCAGGGAGGGCTGGTGGCATGCTGGGGTGCAAAGGCAGAGTATCACTAGCAGAAGGAGGGAGGTGGTGATTCCATTGTATAAAACACTAGCGAGGCCTCACCTAGAGTACTGTATATAATTCTGGAGGCCACATCTTCATAAGGACATTGACAGGGTGGCGGCGGTCCAGAGAAGGGTGACATAGATGGTACAAGGCTTGCACCAGAAAACATGAAGAGAGATTAAAGGACCTCAACATGTACTTGCTGGAGCAGAGGAGGGAGCGGGGAGAAATGACAGAAACCTCCAAGTACCTTAAAGGCATAAACAAGGTGCAGGGGGTGACATCTTCCAATACAGAAGGAGTACAAGAACGAGGGGGCATGATATGAAATTGGAAGGTGGCAAGATAAGGGGAAATGTGAGGAGGATTTTCTTCATGGAAAGAGTGGCAGACACATGGAATAGTCTGCCACAAGAGGTGGGAGCGAGCACAGTGGAAGGATGTAAACATGCATGGGACAGACATAAGGGAACCCTAGAAGGGGGAAGGAGAGGAGAAAGCCATTGATCAAAGTAGGGTCAGAGGCCACAAACAAGGATAGGGCTTACAAGCAGCCTGGATGGGTCTAGTGGTCCTTGTCTGCCGACAATTTCTATGTTTCTATGTGAAGCATTTACTCTGAAGTGTAATGCTTTGGAAAGAAGGTCTATAGAACGAGTGTCTGATTTAGGTGAAACTCAGAAACTATGGCAGTAATTTTGCATGGGGGCAACCATGTCCTTGTGGGAAACCACCACAGATAGCACCTGGACCTCACTCATGCATCTAGCTGAGGTGATTGTGACCAAAAACACTTTTTTCACAAGTTTAAGAGATGACACTTGTTCATAGGCTCGAATGGTTTACACAGTAACCATGACAGCACCACAGGTAGGGCAGGGCAAAGTGAAGTATTCTATCCTTGAGGCACTGTACAATTAATATAAAATAGCAATAAAAATTATACAACATTAAAGACATTTTTAAATACAACAATTCTGCCTAAAAATTCAGTTCTCACAGTGGAGCTGGTTTACATACCAAAGGGACAGGTTGTCCAGCCCTTTAAAGAAACAAGCAGCCACTCTGTCCAGTGCTGTCTGCATACCTGCCTTGGCACAGTATGGCAAAATAGTGTCAGGTGCACCTGAGGGACATGGCTCACAACCCTAGTTGAATATGCAACATGGAACAGGAGAGGAGCATCAATACACGCAACTCACACCAGCACAAGAACTTCCTCCACTTGCAAGAGTACGGCTTACGAGTTAGCTCCTTCTGAGATGCTTCCAGCACCTGGAGAAGATTCTTGAAACCCCCACGGATCTGGAACTCTAACTGCTCAGAAACCAGGTGGCGAGGTGCAGGAACTCCAGATCCAGACACCTGAGTGACCCCTTGGACCTCATCAGCAGATTCTTCCAAAGTGGAAGCAGCCACAGTGGTCTGCTGTGGAAACTGAGAAGATCATGATACCAGAAATGGCATGACCAGTCTGGTGCCATCAGAATAAGGGACACCCTGTTCCTCCTCACCTTAAGGACCACAAAGTGGACCAAAGCAAATGATGGGAAGGTAGACGGGAGATCCTGAACCCTGGACTGAGAGAACCCAATCCTAGGCAGAGTGCCCTGCTGAGGAGGATGGGCACAGAACAGCCTCATTTTCATGGTTTCCCAGGAAGTAAATAGCTCCATAGGCAGTGTTCCCCCATTCCAAGAACCCTGGAACACCACTCAGAGGTGTAGTGACCCGTACCTGGATAGCTCTCCCACACAATGGAGAGTGTCTGCCAGTTAGCTGTTCACTCTCATAACATAGGCTACCAACAGGTTCACATGCAGGGAGCCGGCCAGAGACCACTTCCACAGTGCTTTCTGTCCCACAGGAAAGGAGTGTATGCTACAGTGTTTGTTCAGGTAGAACATGGGATCATATCGTCCTTGCTGACCTGGATCATTCGATGCTGGACCAGTGGTGCAAGCACAGCTAGTGCTAGCTGAACTGCAAGAAGTTCCTGCAGGCTGATGTGAAACCAAGTCGCACTTGGCGACCAGAAACCATGCGCTCTGCAGTCCAGCATATGTGAAACCCTGCTTACCAAAGATGCATCTGTTGTCAGAATGAGTGGGGGCTCTGGCTGGATGAACAGGATGCTGTGCTAGCACTACTACTTGCAATGGCAGTGACCCTGGTTTGGGAATGAGCCTGGGACATTGGGAGCCAGCAGAGGAATGAGGATTACAGCATCCTAGTGAACGCTCTCCTCCTCCTAGGCGGGAGGGCTGTATTTCATGGCTCTACCACTGCCACCTATAAGAGTACAGGCAATAGTGCAGTAGATGGGGTGAACGGAAGAGGGATGCTACACAGCATATAGCAGGGTGTGTGCATCATGCCTGGAAAGTTGTCCTTGCGTCGACATCCTCAGTGAGAGGGGGAAAGGCTGCTGGAGACAGTAAGGGGTCAATCCCACCATCCGAACACCATGACAAACATGACCAGAAGATGGTATATCCATTAGCTGAATGGGTATATCCATCAGCTGAATAGAGTAGGAAAAACAGTCACACACAAAAAAAATAAATAAATAAATAAAAGGATGTTCTCTGAAAGGTTCGCAGGGACTGACCCCAATGGATGACATCCAGCATCAGCCAGGTCGCTGGGACGTGCTAGTTCAGGGCTACATGCGATTGAGACCACTGGTACTCACATTCCCACTTAATGGGTCACATGTGCCAGCAGGCTCAACATGCCATGGTAGAAGCCAGAAAGCCCAGAAGCAAAAAGGAATCCCAGACCAGGCGAGACAGCCCAATCCAAAATGACTGAGCAAAGGAATACAGGTCCGGGGCAGACAAACTCTAGGTTAGAGGGAGTCCTGCTTCAGGTTGAGCTCAGACCTGGCTAAACTGACCATAAAGACAAGGTCCTGGAATGTCTGGACAGTCGGATGCCTGGATTGAGCCACAACACACAATGAGCTACCCATGATGGGCCAGTTGTCGGGTATGGAAAGACCTTGACAGTTCTGATCTGAGAAAGGCTGCCATGATCAACAGGTTACATCGTTACACTTTGGGTGCCACTGACAGTCTGAACGACAAGCCTCTGAACTGATACAAACACAGAAACATAGAAAATGATGGCAGATAAAGGCCTAGCAGCCCATGCAGTCTGCCCAAGACTGTTAAATTTGGGGACTGTGCCCTTGTCAGTCCTCCCTATTTACCCCTCGTCTGACCCTTTACACACTATCATACAAGATTCTGTTCACTCAAAAGTGTTTGCCCCAGAAGTGTCATGCATGAACAGGTATGTGGAGGTCCAGGGAGCAAAACCAAGCTCCTGAATCCAGAGAAAGAATGATCTGGTGCAACATCACCACGTGAAACTTCCGATTGCGAATGGGTTTGTTCAGGATTTGCAGGTCGAGAATGGGGTGCCAGCCACCCACCAGATACTAGAAAGTACCGTGACATGAACCTTGCTGATCTCTGTTTTCTGGGATAGGCTCCATTGCTTGCCGCTCAAGTAGCTGATTATCCTCACTGTGTAGTGGGGGAGAACCTCCAGTGAAAGTGTTACTTCTGAAGGCACTTGAGACTGGCATAGGAGTACAGTAAGGTCTCGAATTCCAGAAACAACCCAATCCACTTCCAGGACCCACTTGTGCAAAGTAATAATGGCTCACTGTAGTAGGAAGTGGGAGAGTCAGTCCCAACTGGTAGCTGTAGCAGGTATCAGGACAGAGAGGGGATGGGCTGTTTATCCCCTCACTTTTTGCCTTTGGAGGCAGCTTCCTGAGGATTGGCCTCCACAGGAACCTTCCCCCCTGCTCTTGCGCTGACCTTGCCTTCCTGATTTATTAAAGGGCTGGCCAGGCAGTGCTGCTGAAACTGCTGCTGCTGACCTTGCACGCTGGACAGAGGTCACAAAAGAAACCATAGCCTAGTGGCCCGGGCTTTGGCTGCTGTCTAGGACTGATGAAAAATATAATTAAATCTTGAGTTACACTGGTTGTCTCAATCCACATGAGATGGTCCTCTACCACTGGCCCAAAAAGATCTGACCCCGGAAAGGGCAGACCTGCCACCCACTGCTGAATTTCATGAGTGAAAGACGAAATCTGTAAATAGGCATGATGGTGCATGGACATGGCCACCGTTTGGGCTGACAAGTCGGCCAAGTATAGGACAACCTGCAACTGGTGCATGGTCACAGTCAGCCCAAGACCACAAATTTCATGTAGATGCTGATGACTCTCTTTAAGGAGCAGGTCAGTGAGGTCAGAGAACCTCTAAGAGAGCTCATGGCTTTAACAAGCCATCAATGCCACATAGCTGGCCAGGCAGACACACACAGGGATGCAGGTGTACAGAACTCATGGCCAAGATGGTCTTGCTTCCTGGACTCCATGTCTGGTGGTTTGTCCAACTCACTCTGCACCTTTGCCTTGCAGAACTCAGCATCTGCCACAAGTCCTTCTGGTGACAGATGTTCCAAAAAGCTGGACTGTCCATCCAGGGGGACCATATACTTTCAGTCCACGCAGTACAACAGGGCCTGGCAGGAGGCAGGGTGCTGCCAGATGCTGAGTGCCAGGCCCAGAATGGCACGGGGAATAGGAAAGACTGTCTTTTTGAGGAGTGTGGTTTAAGAATGCCAAACAATGGGTAGGTCTCCTTCTTCTGGACCTTCTCCAATGGAGTGTCCACAGCCACAGACATATAAGCCTCGGAGGACTGGTCTCCCAAAGGGAGCCTGGTCGCCAGACTACCATTCCAACGTCATGAAGTTGACAGGATGGGCAAGTCATCTGAATCAGAGTAGGACAGGGGGATACTGGCCTCCAACACAGGGTATGAATGACACTCTCAGTCTATGTAAACACCACTGACAGGAGCACACTTCACTGGCTGTGACTCCACCTGTACTGGTCGCTGTGGAACAGTCGACAAAGACGGGGCCACAGGATGCCTGAATACAGTCTGCTTCAGGAGAGGCACCCAATGCTGGAATGGGTCCATCACTAATGCTGGTTGACCTTGACCATGGGAAAAATGCTCAAAAACCCCAGTGCTGTCAACCTTCTCTCTTCCATCTGCGATGGGCTAGTCATTGGTGGGTGCCAAACTACTATGAGAAGGAACTCAACATCAAACTGCTGTGGCAATGCCTGTGATTACAAGAATGGGATTGTAAGTACAACTGCAATCTCGAACATCAGCTCAAGGAATGACATGCAACATGAGCCTCTGGATCCAGGTACCCCAAAGGAGAGACCCTAGGTACCAGCCAAGCAAGAGGCTGTGCCAGGGTTGGGATGACCAATGGCTGATGAACTGGTTAGGGGCTGACCAATAGCTTAGTTGATCTGACCTACCTTGTCTGGGATGGGATGCAGTCCGCACCAGAATACAAGAGAACAAAAAAGTCATCTCTTTTGATGGGCTCATACTAGATGTGTTGACCGTCCTACTGACAAATAATGATGCGAGTTCCATGGACGGGCCAATGGTCTCAACAGGCAATCCGACCATGTAAACCCTCCAACTGAGATAATGTGAATGGTCCCTCGACCAGCAAAGATCCCACAGCTGGCGTCAACTATTCTTCTTGTGTCATCAATTTCAAGACAGAGACTTACCTTGGAAGAAACAGACCAAAGAAAATTATGGAAACCTTCATCTTCGTGAGAAGTCTGAAGATCCAAAGCATACTCCTACTCCACTGTGAGTAGGTCCTACCATCCTGGACTGGGATATCCTCACCAGCCTTTTCTACCTCATGGGCCTGCAACTGCACCACCAATCCCACAGTCATGGACAGTGTGCAGATCTCAGCTGGCTTATCCGGGAGTACCCGGAGCCTCCCCTCTCAGACTGTCTGCAGATGCATGACCTGTCACCAGATGTAATGCTCCGCATTGTGGGAAATGCCAAAGCAGTACACACAGGCATTGTGTCAACTGGTCGCAGATATCTGGTACCTGCACACCATACATCTCTTGAACCCCGGCTTCTTCTTCTTCTGTTCCATGGCAAAGATAACACAGCAAGAAACCAATTTTGAGGTCACAGGACTAAATAAAAAACAAACAAAATAAAAAAAAAAATTACTAAAAAGCCTGAAAACGTTAGCAGAATCCTAATGCATTAGGCGGAGCTGTTAAGGAGGAGACCTGTTCCTTCCAGTGGATGAAAAGATCAGAGTACAGTTGAGGTGGAGCTGGGGGAGTCCACATGATTGAGCGGTAGGAGGAGTCAAGCTTGAAGACTGTTCTGCGGACAGTGTATGCTTAGTGGAAGACTGCATAAGTGTGGATATGAACTAAATCTAGGTAGTTTGAAAAGGATTTTCAATTTTACTGAAACACTGGGTTATAGGAAGAACCTATTACTATCAGTAGCCGTAAGAATAAAGAAAGGGGCGAAACTAATATGGGGGAGGGATAGTATATGAGATGCAAGAACCTAGATGAAAGACTAACAATGGAAATTGAAATACAAAAACACACATTTGGAAAGAAGCAAAATATCAGGTAGAGTAAAAAGTAAAAAAAAAACAAAAAACTGTAGAATTAGCAAATATCACAATACCAAAAACTGTAAGTGCAGTGACAGATTATTCTCCATGTAAATAATTGTTTTTGTTCATTATTTCTTAGTATTGGTTTCCGTTTGTTAAAAGCTGCATGTGAAAGGTTAAACTGTCACAGTTCTTTTGCTAATGGAGAAAGACTGCCTTAACTACCCACTTGGTGCACTTTGCCTTGCATTCCCCACTGGCCAGATCTTAATCCTTCTTAATTTGTATACCGTATTCCCACCTATCCTTAATTATTTATTATGCAAGCAGTAATACCCGACAGGGTGGGCGGTATTGCGCTATACCCGCCCGCGGGCGTAATGAGGCCAGACGCCGCAGGAGGAGGGCTATAGCCCCTGGAAGGGCGGGTATAGCCCATACTGCCCACCATGGAGGGTATTATTGCACTTAGAAAATGGGCCAGTGTATTATATTTGTTAAAAAAAAATAATCTATATGTTTAAATAAAACTCTGGCATTTTTTTCGTAATAAAATAGTTCCTTCGCATTTGTTTCTTTTTGAGGTGAGGACTTTTGTCATAGTGGAGCTCCTGTAATTGTGTATTTGGAGCCAGTTGTCTTGGTAACCCCCCCCCCCGGCCTATGGAGTTCTACTGAGTTATGATTAAAGGATGTAAGTACCTGCGCTTTTTAAACTTGCATAAACTGCAGTGCTACCGGGAGTTCCGCAGATGGAGACACACTGTGTGTTTTTCAGAGTCGGTGGCCACAGATAAAAGCGGGCACAGTGAGCCAATGGCAGGATTCACAGCTGTTTGAAATAAGTGCAGTTGGGCAAACGCTGATTTGTCCTTGTCCCCGAATGCAGTTTTTTTTTTTTTATTAATATGCTCCACATGAGAAGTTGCGCTGTTGATCACTGTGGTGTGGTGCAGTTCAGCTCCACAACTTACTATTTTAGAAAAACAAGTTCTTTTAGGAGCGTGAATGAGTGGGTACCTGCAGAAGGGAGGAACAGGGAGTGCAGTTCACTCTCCAGTACTCCTGTATAAGCTATGATGAGGCACGGGAGAACAGGGCATTGTCACTAAAGAAAGAAAACAAAAAATATCCACTCATGAGTGTGGTTTTGTAGCACTTAATTACGGAGCATTGGGGGCTACTATGTCTCGCTTAGCGAGACAAAATGATGGCGGAGATTTGAAATAAGATTAGGGGGCTTTGGCCAATTAGGGAGCAGGGTGGGTACCAGGATCCTGGTGATGGGGCAGGCTAGGCTGGCACTTTTAATAGCTGGGCATCTGTTGTCTGATAGATGCCCAGATAGAGAAGTCCCTCATCCAATCAGAAGTCTCAAATAGTTCTACCCATTTTCTAAACCTTTATATGTATATTCATTGTACTTCATTTGCTCCCCTCACCCCCACCCCGGTTACATCTGGAACGATTTACAGCTCTTTTATATTTTTGTATAATACACCTACCTTGCAATCCTTTGTTGTACTTATTTACATTTACATATCCTAACTACTCACACAAGACCCTAACCCCCAAAAAAAAAAAAAATAGGGTTTTGACGGCAGAATTGCCTCCGGTTGTGAGGGGAGTAGGCTGCACAGAAATTTCTATTTTAACCCTGGAACCTAGGCAGCAGAGCTATGAGACACTAATGCCTAACAGAGCACCAGAAATGCTGTTCAGACAAAGCATCAATGTCCTCTCAAGCTGTAGAGTCAAGCAGTAGGCCTGTTTATTCTGTAACACATCAGTTTTAAACTAAAAACGCTCACAGGCTGCAGATGCAGAAAAGTGGTACATTACAGCTGTGTCACAACATTATCCATCCAGTTCTATTCTGATGTGGGAAAAACTCGCATAGTCTGTTTTCCTCTCCACTCAAGAATCTGTGCTAGGACAATACATGTCCCCCCACACTCGCCTGACACTCTAATTTCAAACTGAGCGCAGTCTCTCACTGAAAAACGGACAACCACTCAGCATTCCACCATGGCTTAAGATGCTGTGACAACCCTCACACTTGGAACCTCTGCCCAAGAGACACTCTGCTGCCCAGACGTGCTAACTGTGAAAATCCAAAAATGGGAGGACTAGCCTACAGGCAACACGTGCAGATGGACTTCAGGAGTGTGCTCGTGTCATACTCAATAAAAGTTACATTTTAACCTTTTTCACTGATTGCAGCCAATTACAAATAACAGTTCTGTAATTTATGGTTCCTGCTACCCACAAGTGTATTGACAAGACTGAGCTATGGGAGATCCAAAGGCAGAGGCGGCCATGGAAATTGATAAAGGAAAGGCTCCTGCGGTGACTGCAAGCAGCAGGTAGCGAGGAGCCAGAGCTAACAATAAAGGCCATGCTGACGGTGGTGAGAGAACTGGACCAGAAAGCGTAAGAATTTAAAGCAAGGGTGACTCTGGTAGAAACTAGTGGTTGCACACCATAAGACTTTAAAAGGACACCGCTAAAAGAGAACAAAGTTCTTACTGCCAGGACTGAACACCTTGAAAATGGCACCAGAGCCCCTAATTTAAGGATTTGTGGGTCTCTCAGAAGGTATAGAGGAATCTGATCATAAAACGTATTTACAGAACTTACTAAAATAATTTCACAGTCTAGAAGTAGACTTTGATACTTCACCTCTATTGTATAACAAGGAGGCTTAGACCCAGTTATCCAAAACTTCCCAGGACTTTGCTGGCAATGACTCCAGAGATCTACATAAGAGATCGTATACTGCAGAAGGCTAGGTCAGTGGGAATACATTATTTATCTGTTGGGCCCATGATATAATGCTTTCCAGACTTGAGTTATGCAACCCACAAATGGCAGCTGGGATTTGATGCGTTCGCTCGGGGCTCAGGGAACTTGGGATCTTGCATGCCCTGCAGATGCCAGTGTTCCTCAAAACTGTATATGTTGGGAAAGTGTTTATATTTGGGAACCAACTGAGGCCGGACATAAGCTGGAGGCCAGTAAGAGAGACTTTAACCAAGGGGGCTCAGACATAGAATGGGAAGAAGAGAATGAAACCTGAGCTGTTAAACAAGTGACTTGTGTACTATAATGAAAGCTCAGTCATACCTTGTTGTGTTGCTTACTGTTCACAGTGCTTGCGATCTATAGTGTGCATTTATTTGTTGATGTTACCTTACAAGTGCAGGTGAATGCTAAACTGGACATGGCTTTCTTACTGCATAGCTGATCCTATCCCATGGGCCGTCAGTCGGTATAGGTAGCAGGCATCCCTTCCACACCACTCCCTATCCAGGCCAGAATCCCACAGGGCTCCATCCTAGGTCCAATCCTATTCTTAGTCTTCTTTAATGATCTCCACTCTGCCTGTGTCAGCTCACATTCACATGTATACAAATGAGACAGTCCTCTACACCTCAGGTCCCTCAACTACCTCTGTGGAAGCCTCATTCCAGGATGACTTTCACAGCATTCTGTGCTGATTCCATGCCAACTAAGCAGCTACAGGTCAACACAAAAAAAAAATGTGTCTATGACCTTTGGTACCAACCAGAAACTGGCCTGGCTCACCTCCTTCCTCATTTTCTCTATGCTAGATAGCTCCCCGTTCGAGGCCATCCCAACCTTCAAGTACCTCAGTGTGCGGTTAGATGATAGACTTGATTTCTCTGCCAACATCCATGCCATATATGCCAAACTCTGCCTCCGCCTCAAACCCGGCACCCTGTACTGCAACAAGGAATGCCTATCCCCCCTAGTCTGTAGGGAGTTAGTCACCAAAATAGTTCTTCCAGTCTTCTACTACACAAATGTAGTCTATGGTACTGACTTGTTCACTTCCCCGGCCAGAATGGACTCCCTTTGCTACGCCTTCTGATGCTTTGCTACAAACTCACCTTCTCACACCCACCACTGCTCCCTTTACTCCTCCCTATCCATCAACCCACTCCCCACAACGTCGCCAGTTCCTCTGTGCTTCTCTCATCTCTAAATACTAGTTTGGGTCCCTCCCCTCCTACTTATCTATCCCATCTCCTCTCCCTCCCTCCTCCTATTCCTTGCGCTCCAGGGACCCACGCACTTTCTCCCTTCCCACTCTCACTCCTAAGCTGGAAAACCAGCTTTCTCATACAGTCTCCCCTCCCTTCGTAATAAGCTTCCCTCCTCCATCCATCGCCCTCCATTCCCTCCCTCAGACGCCAACTAAAACTTCTCCTCCTCCACCTTGTTTCCTGCCAACCCATTTCGACCCCACCTCTCAGCACTGGCTCCAGCATGTTTTTATCTGGGTTCCCTGCACTTTTCGAATTTACCATAGAAACACAGAAATCTGTCAGCAGAAAAAGACCCCATGGTCCATCCAGTCTGGCAGAGTCCCCCCCCACCCCCCAGGAAGACCTCTGCCCTCCATTTCCTGTCTGCCACCTGTTGTTTAGGCCCATGTATGTATCCCAGGCTTTTTAAAATTTGCCCAATGTATCATCTCCCACTACCCACTCTGGCAGTCTGTTCCATGACTCCACCACCCTCTCAGTAAAGAATTTCCCCGATGTCACCTTTAAATCTGCTGCCCTCTAGTTTTAACACATGCCCCCTAGTGGACTTGTTCTCACTCAAACTGAAGATATTTTCAACCCTCACCCTATTTATGCCTTTCAAGTACTTGAATGTCTCTACCATTTCCCCCCTCTCCCTCCTCTCCTCCAGTGTGTACAGGCCCAGCTCACCCAGTCTCTCCTCTTATATCTTCTCCTGCAGCCCGCTCACCATCCTGGTAGCCCTTCTCTGGACCCTCTCCAGCCTGTCCTTATCCCCTTGTAAGTATGGCCTCCAGAACTGTACCCCATATTCCAGGTGGGGTCTGACCATGGTCTTGTATAGTGGCATGATCACCTCCCTTCGCCTGCTTGTAAAGCCCTTCCCTAAGCATGCCAACATTATGAATGCCTTCCCTGCTGCCAAGTCGCACTGACTCCGAACCTTCAAGCTGTCCGAAACAGTGATCCCCATGTCCCTTTCCTGTTCTGTTGTCTCCAGTCCCCCCCCCCCAAAGCCAGTACTTTGCCTTCAGGTTTCTACGCCCTATATGCATTATTTTGCATTTCTTTACATTAAACTGTAGCTACCTTCTTTCTGACCACTCCTCCAACCTCGCCAGATCCTCTCTCATACTTTCCACACACCCCTTTGTTTCCATCCTATTACATACTTTCATGTCGTCTGAAACAGACTCCCCTTCCCATGCAGACCCTCCGTAATGTCCCCAATGTAAATGTTGAAGAGTATGAGTCCCAGCACGGACCCCTGGGGAACCCCACTTGTCACCTTTTCCTCCTTTGAGTGCATCCCACTTACCACAGCTCCCTACGTCCTTCCCTCTAACCAATGCTCAACCCAATTTGTGAGCTTGTTCCCCACACCCAAACTACTTACTTTGCCTACTAGTCTCCTGTGGGGGACGGTGTCAAAGGCCTTCCTGAAGTCCAGGTGGGCCACATCCACCGCCCCTCCCTGGTCCCATATCTCTATAACCCTGTCAAAAAATTCAATCAGGTTGGTTTGGCAGGACCTACTACCTGTGAATCCATGTTGGCTGCCATCCAGGAAGCCCTCTGCCTCCAGATATTTACTCAGTCTTTCCTTTATAAGGGTCTCCATTAGCTTATCCACCACAGAGGTAAGGTTAACTGGGCGGTAGTTTCCCGGATCCTCCCTTCCTTCCCCTTATGTAATGGCACCATCTCAGCCCTTTTTCAGTCCTCAGGAACCCTTCTCTTATCCAGTGACAGATTAAACAACCTTGTGAGCGGTGCCGCCAACACCTGCTTCAGCTCTTTGAGCACTCTTGGGTGAATTCTGTCCAGGCCCATCGCCTTATCCTCCTGCAGTTTTCCCAGTTCTTCCAATACCCTGTCCTCTGTGAATAGACCAGAGTCCACTTTCCTCCCTTCTTCTGACTTCCAACTCCAGCCCTATCCCCTCCTTCACTGTGAAGACTGATGTAAAGTAATCATTCATAACATTTACCTTTCCAATGTCCTCTTCAGCCATTAACCCCCTTCCCCTTTGAGTCTAATAATCCCCCTCTCCCCCTTCCTTCTGTCACTCACATATCTAAAAATCTTCTTATCCCCCCTTTTCGCCTCCCTTGCTATGTTCTCCTCCATATTCAACTTCTCCCTTCTGATTATTTTTCCTGTTTCCTTCAGTTTTGCCTTATATACCTTCCTGTCTCTTTCTGAGAGGCTTTATATGTCCTGAATGCTTTCCTTTTTTCCCCTAACTGCTACCACCACTTCCTTTATGAACCAAAGTGGTTTCCTCCCCTTCTTTTTGTTCACCATCCTAGCACATAGTTCTGTCGCCTTCAATATTCCTCCCTTGATTTCCTTCCACAGTTCCTCCACATCCTCCTTCCCTTCTAGTTCCTTCCTCACAATTTCTATCATCCTCCTAAAATCTGTCTTCCTAAAGTCTAGCACCTTAGTGGAGAAAATGCTCTTGACCGGTCCTTTCCGAATTTTGAAGCTTACCGTCCTGTGGTCACTGTTCCCCAAATTTTCCCCAACCCCTTCCCCCTCAACCTCTTCCTCATTACTAGATCTAGTATGTTCTTCCCCTAGTAGGTTCTGTGACCAGCTGGTACATGAACAATTCCTGCATAGCTACCAGCAGCTCCCTACTCCTTTCTGAGAATGCTGCCGGAATTTCCCAGTTCACATCTGGTAGATTCAGATTGCCCAACACCACTACTTCCTCTTTCCTGGCCATTTCCTGTATTTCACCAACAAACTCTCTGTCCATTTCCTCTCCTTGATTTGGTGGTCTGTAAACCAACCCTACCCTCACTGCCTCACTCACCTTTCTAAGTGACCCACAGTGTCTCTGCTGTTTCATCCCTTCTCCCACTTGCCATTGCTTGAATCCCCTCCTTTATATACAAGGCACCCCCCCCTTCCTGTCCGGTCCCTCCTGTAGAGTCCATATGCTGGTATTTCCACCTCCCAGCTGTGGTAGTTAGACCACTAGGTCTCCGTGTCTGCAATTATATCCAGGTTGTTTGCTGCCACCGCTGCCTGCAAGCCCAGCATTTTAGTACCAAGACTCCTGAAGCTTATCAGCAACCCTTTCCACCAACCCTGCCTTCCACCATTTCCCTCCAGCCCCCCAGGCATCTCCCGCCCCCAGCTGTGGGGAAGTGTGAGTTAGGTAAGTCCCACCAGACAGACATTTTCCCTGGACCACCCCTAGCTGCGCACCCCCCACTAGTTTAAATCTCTCCCAGTATTTTATCTATGAATCCCTGGAGTTTTCCCCTCAACAGTTTGGCCCCCTTGCCATTGATATGCAGTCCTTCCCTCGCATACAGATGCTCGTCTACCCACGTGTCCCCTCACTCACCTATAGATTCATAGCCCGCCTTACTACACTACTGCCTCAGCCAATGGTTAAAGTCCATAATTCTCAATTGCCTAGCTGTACTGGCGCAGTGAACTGTCTGGATTTCCGAAAAAGCTAGGAACCTACTATCCACTTGCACCATGAATTTCTTCTGCACCAACTCCACCTCTTCCCCAGCTATATCGTTTGTTCCCAGGTGTATGACCAGGTGATGTTCCCCTCTGACCAGCCTAAAACACTCCCTAATTTTTGGTAGTGCCCTGCTTGCTTCCATTCCTGGCTCACAAAAAACTGACCTCCCTTTAAAATCCACCCCTTCCTTAACCACCGGATTCCTTTAATAATAGAGTACCCATACACTATCACCGATTTTTCCTGCCTTAACCCTAAGGGTTCCTCTGCATCCCTGGCCTCTTCTCCCAGTACTACAGATGTCCCTGCGGCCACCTCCTGTCTCCACTTCCACATCCCCTATCCCTCTATCCCCCTGCCTTCCCTGAAGGTTCCCTATCCCACACCCTTTCCTTTGCCTCCTCCCATCCTCCTCTTTGCCATTACCAGCATCCCTTCCTCCCTGTATCCCATCATCTACCCGGTGGCCTCTGCTCTGACTCCCTTCCTGTAGGCTGCCTCCTGCTTCTTTCCCATCCCTATTACTGCCCCCTTCCCTACCACCTTGTCCCTTCAAAGTGTTACTCAATTCCTTCAGTGTGCCCCCCCTGCTGCTCTTATCCCTTAGCCCCTTTGTGAGATCCTCACATACCTCTGACTTTGTCTGTTTTTCATGGCCTCGCTCCCCATTACCCTTTACCCCATCCCCATTACCCTTAACTTCCGTCCCTTCTACCTCCTCCTTCCTCCTGTTCCTTCATCTCTCTCAAGGGCCAATACCTGCTGAAGTCTATTGTGTATCTATGCTCATAGGAATTGTCATACATGCCCATACTGCCCCTGAACCCTGCCCTGGCACCTCCCCTCCAGGTCCCCCGTGTGCCATGCTTGCTCCACCTATCCTCTTCTATGTCCTGTCTCCTGCCCTCCACCCATTTAACCTCGGTGTTTCTCTTTTCCCTTTCTGCCCCTGACATTTCTCTCTTCGGCCTTAATAGTTCAGCCTCCAGCCTCCCCAGCCGTTGACAAACTGGGCACTCCCCCAGCCTCCACAGAGTGCTCATGAATATGGCTGCTCCACAGTTGTTGCACCCCACGATCCTCCCTCCACTGTGTCCCCTCTCCCCTTTTGCTGTCCCTCCCCCTGGCATGCCCCTCTACCCTGCTCCCTCCACCAACCCCCACCATCCCTCCTCCTGATCCATGCGCTCCCCTCACCCTTATGCCCTTCCTTCTCAATGCTTCCAATTATACTAACGACCTCAGAACAAGCTGTATCGAAACCATACACCCTCTTGATCAAAATAGGCTGTATCCAAACCTCTCACCCTCAGTGATTAGCTTCTAAAAAAATAAATAAAACTCAGAAACAAGCAGTATCCTCCTCCTTCACCCCTGTAATCCGTTATGCATCAGGTGAGGGCATCCGGGTCCCGCACCCCCTTAATATCTATCAATCAAAATTCAAAATTTGTACCTTCAATATTTGTGCAACCTTTAAGATGACTATTTAGTTAATACATATAAATCAATTTGCCATATAGTCAACAGTCCAAAATTTGTGTAACCTTTAAGATGACTATTTAGTTAAAACCTATAAATCAACTGACTAGATACTCAACAGTCCAAGTACAATATTTCCACCTTGACTAGTCTCAAAAAATAACCCAGTTTGAGAATTTTTACCAGATTATGACAACCCTTTCTGTCATAAGCCTTTCACGATTATCTGCCCCTCCAAATCAGCTTCCCATCCTGTAACTGTGATCAGCACTTTTCTGTAAAAGTTCTTTTCTTCTTTTTCCTCCAGAGGGCATCACCTTTCAGCCCCCCTTGGGCTTTTACTGCTTCCCCCTACAAGAAGGCTCTGTCTTCCAAATATTTAACAGAGGTCAGGGCCGGGGAAGGCGGATGGAACGAAAAACCTGCTGCTGCTGCCCTTGCAAGTGGCTCCTGCTGTTGCTGCCATCCGAAGCTGCTCCTGCTGCAGGTCCTCCCCGCCTGCTGCCAGTGAGCTCTCTTGTGATGCGGGCAGCTCTTTTTAAAGCAGGTGCCCTGCTTTCTGATTGGCTCCTCTAGGAGCCCCGATGTCCCCTCTGCTGATTGGCTCCACAGAGAGCCTGAGAAATGCGGCAACTTCAGTAGCTTGAGCGGCTCCTGATGCTGGCCCCTTCCTCCCAGTGACGGCGCGAAAAGTCTTCTGCTGCTGCTGCCCTTGCGAGCGGCTCCTGCCATTGTTGCCGTCCAAAGCTGCTCCTGCCACAGATCCCCCCCCCCCCCGACTGCTACCAGCGAGCTCTCTTGAGATGTGGATGCTGGCAGCTCTTTTTAAAGCAGGCACCCTGCTTTCTGATTGGCTCCTCCGGGAGCCCTGATGTCCCCTCTGCTGACTGGCTCCACCGGGAGCCCTAGAAATGCGGCAACTTCCTCATGCAGTTCTCCCCTTCCCCCCCAACTGCTGCCAGTGAGCTCTCTTACCATGTCTGCAATATTGCTTCTGATTTTGTACGCTATCTATAAGGCACCCAGTAGCAATGTTTTGGCATTACTTTCGGTACTGCACTCAACTTACGCACTTAATGGCTTACTAACACTCTGAATGCCCTAGGGCTGCTTTCCCTCATTCGTCATAAAGTAAGCAATAAGACACGATGTGGTGTGCATTAGACAGTTCTAACGCAAGGCTAGGGGAGTAGTGAGGCACGAGACCAAGTGTTGTGGTCTTTATCACTTTACCGTTGTAGCCTCGCTCTTTTGCAAAGTAGCTGAATTGGTCGCAGTGGCTTCGGTTTCAATGTCTCATGTAGCTGCCTCACTGTAATAAAATAAAAAAAATTGTTTAGTGGGTATTTTGATTAAAACACCTTGACAGCTGTACTGCACTGTGTATACTTCATTGTAGTCTGCAGTGCTTTCTAGGCAGCAAAACTTACACCTTTTTTCTTATATTTTATTAAAAAAAATTAATCTTCAAGGTTTTTTTTTTTTTTACCCTTGTTGGATTTTGTTTAGTGAAACACCCTTTGCTCTACCAAAAACAGCCTGGGGGTGGGGTGGGCTAGTTGTACTAGCCTCGAGTGTTGTATTTTTTTACTCCTGCAACCATACTTTGAGTGTTTAAGAAATTTAATACTGAACTTTTTTTCAGACACAAAAATCTTGGGCCGGATTTTCAAAACGTACTAGAACTGTGTCCCACTCCACAACTCCAGCTGTGGACTGAAATCTCCGCAGTTGCGGAGATTTGTGTTTTCAGTCCCCCGTAGCTGCGGGAGATCTTATGCCTGGTCCCACCAGCCATAACATTTTTCCACAGTTGCAGGGGGAAAAAAACAGCCACAAGCTGCCATAAATGATGGAGCCAGTCATAAACCGGCTCCCCTTTTGAGAATACCGTAGGTGTGGGGAAAAACTGCAGCTCTGCAAGCAGCAACACACTTGCGCAGTTTTTCCCGCAGTTGCAGGATTTTAAGGGCTTTGAAAATCTGGCCCCTTGTCTTCTTCTTGCAGACCTCTTTTAAGTCTTAAACAAAAAAATACATGATTACAAAGTTCAGTAAGAACAACTAAACTGACAGAGACAGCAGAAGTTCACGTTCTTTTATTATACCAAACAGCTAGCTTCCAATCAGTCAAATTTTCTATTAGTACACCTTCTCTCTGATCACTTCTGCAGTAGCATTTCATAAAGTAAAATGTCTTGCCAAGGCCTCTTCTAAAACTATCTCCTTCTTGTAGTGGTTGGCCCTATCATGTCACTTCTAAGTTTCAGATTCACACTTCAAAAAAATGAAAGCAGCCAGAGCCTGATCCAATATCAGGACAACCTTCCTCTTCATCCTGGACCACCACACTACCAGACACTACTACTACTACTACTGCACCAAAGGGGGGACAGGCCCGCTCTTATCATGTATACACTGTGCGATAATGACTGTGCCAAAAGGCAAATCCAGAGTTGTCCTGGTTACATTTCGAATCACAAGACTGCGACCAAAATTTGGTGCAAGTTTTGCAAAGAGAAACGTGATACAGTATCTTCCAAAGGTGGGTTACTAGAGCCTGGAAAATGAGCAATGTGGATTCTTATATCACTGGCACTGACAATGTCAAGCAAACGAACTGTGAGAGACATGCAGTATCATAAGGGCATACACAACCAATGGCTGCTGCTTCAGCTGATGTTAGACCCTCGGGCGGTGAAACAGTGAATAAGAAATCTCTTCATAAATTAAATTAGAGAAACTTTTTGATATTGCCTACTACAGTACCTTATCAAAGAAGAGGACCCCTTCCAGAAATTTGAGAGACTCATGGCACTCGAGAAAAGACATGGCACTGAACTTGGTCAAGCCTGTGCCAATGAGAAGGCTTGTACTATATTCATCTCATTTATTGTTAGCCACCTTAGAAAACCAATTTAGAATCACTTCACAGGGGAAACAACATCTTACAAATATCATTCCGTCTTTATGGATGGGACAACTGACAGTGCCGCTAAGACAGTTTATGTGAAAATGTTTGATGATGGGCGACCCACTATGAAATTTCTAGCATTAATTGATGCCGAGTCTGCTGATGCCAATGGTCTCAAGTCTGCAATGATTTCCGCATACTCGCAAGTTCTGGGTCCAGACTCGGCTGAACTTAGAAACAATTATCCTGCACTGGTAGGAACACATGGTGCATCCGTCAACTTTGGGCGTAATAAAGGGATGATGGCATTAATAAAGGAAGACTGCCTATGGCTTATTGCCATTCACTGAATTTCTCACAGGCTTGAACTAGCAGCAAAAGATGCTTTCAAGAATATCTATTTTTTGCAGACCACTGACAGCATCTTAATTGCCATATTTTATTTTTATGAGAATGCCCCAAAACATTAGACAGTTAAAAAGAGTGGCTGAAGATCAAACCACTGTCATCAAGTTAAAAAAAAAAAAAATCACAAGGAACGAGATGGCTCACTCATAAAAGTTTCTCTGCATAGCTGCTTGTGATACTTGTTTAATTTTTGCAATACCCAGGGTTCCCCACTCTCTGAAAATATAGGGAGGTGGCAATGGTGATCGGGTCAAAAGGTGCGTTATTTTTCTGGACCTCCTATATGCACTGTACATGTGCATAAGTAGATTTTAAGTAACATATAGTGTGCTGGTATTAAATGGGTAGTAGTGCAATAAAAGATGTCAAAATACATTTTTTGAGGATTTTATAACAAAACAAAAACAATAATGGCAAAAAATATTGGGTGGTGGTAAAAAAATATAGGGCGGTGGTTAAAAAATATAGGGTGGTGGCCCACCGCGCTAAAACAATGAATGGGGAACACTGATACCCCCCCAAATGATTGCATAACATCAACTTGACACTACAACACTGCATTGTATAATGAAATGGAGTCTTTCTGGTAAAGTCCTGAATGTGTTCTTCCTAAAATCTAAACTGAACTGCAGTCCCAGTAACTTATTTCTGTGCTTGCTGGCCTTCTTCTGCATGCTCTGTTCTCTGTCTGGCCAGAGTCTTTCTGGGCGTGCTGTCACTGCATCTCTTCCTGGCAGTCTAATTATCCTTGCCTACTCTTCAGGTGAGCTGTTCTTCCCTATCATAGCCCAAAAAAAAAAAAAAAAAAGTTGTTTTTTTTTCCCCTTAATTTTCTGAACGTTTTATTTATTTTTAGGCATTGGCTCCTGGTTGGCCAAAAATGTTGATGACCAGGAGCTATTCATGGCTCCTCATTAGGAAAACCTTATTTCAGCCCTTGGAAATGCAGAGTGACTTACAAAAGCTAAAGGGGTGGTCTAAGGTTTGGTAGTTGAAATTCAATGCCAAAAAAATGCAACATAATGCACATAGGGAATAAGAATGCCAGGAGAGACTACTGGATGGGGGGGCGGCTTTTGCACTAGGGCCGAGGAATATGACCCAGGAGTTATCCTCAATGATGCTCGCAAGCATTTGAGCCAATGCAACAAGGGCTATGGTAAGGCAAGTAGGATGCTGGTGAATACGGGAAGGGGTACTGCTAGCAGGATAGAGGAAATACTGCCCCTTTCTAGATCCCTAGTGAGGCCACACCTGGAGTACTGCACCCAGTTCTGGAGCTCTCACCTCAGGAAAGACAGGGACAGGCTAAAGACAGTGCAGCACAAGGTAACAAATATAATTTAAGGCCAACAGGGCAGGTCTTGTGAAGAGTGCCTAAAGTCACACATTTTTCCCCCCTCTGGTAACCAGGTAAGACCCACTAGGCCTAAGTACCTGTTTTCACGAGTGACTTACTCAGAGTCACACAGTATGCAAGTGGAGGTTGTGGGAATCAAACCCAGGTCTGCTGTATGTACTAATCTCATTCACAGTTCATTACTCTAACCTCTAGGCTATACTGCCAGCATGTACTCACCGGAGACCAGAAGGCAGAGGGGAGATATGACAAAGACCTTCAAGTTCCTAAAAGGAATAAACAAGGTGAACTGCTGGAACTATTTAACTTGAATGCCAGTTTGAGGTCACAAGGGCATGAGTGGAACAGGAGGGAGGTTAGTTATGTATTATTTTCTGTGTGGGTGTTATTGTATAATTATTTTTTACTGATATATGTATGTGAAGCACCCTAAGACCTTGGCATAGGGTGCTTTATAAATAAAAATTACCTTGCCTTGAGTGTAGAGTCATCTGTAGTTATACTGGAGTCTGGGTCCTGGGCCAGACAGTAAAAGACACTCTCAAGGTCAGAGATCATCAGAACACCTCTCTGGCAGAACACACTGGGTGTGCATAAAGTTGATCATCCTGTATTTTTTTATAGTATGATGTGAAATGTCCGAGTGGCAGTTCTTTTGCTTTCAGAACGGAGCTAACTTGTGCAGTCTCTAGAGATTTCAGAATGCTATTGTACTACAGAAGGGTACAACCACATTCCATGATCTCTGAACTGTGGTACAACAGCATTTTGAAAGGGATGGAATTCTATACAGAACAATGCTCTACTATACACTATATTAGGATTTTGGCACAATTTACACAGGATATGTCAATGAAGGCTAAAGGCCACCTTTATTAATAGATGACAGCCAGTTGCATGCTCCCCCAAGTATTAAGTACACAGACCAGATTTTATCAACTATGCAGCGGACCCATGTATAAAATCCTAAAGAGTACAAAATATTAATGGGCGAGTCCTTTGACTACTGTTGGTACAGAAATCAGCAATTTGCAGAGTCCTATGTTATCGTTAGTGTGCAAACTCTCCACTCCAGTGAACAATTAGATGGTTTAAACAGGGCCCAGAGAAAAGGCCCTATCATACAACAGAGAAAGCACTTTAAATATTATTTTCAGTCCCCGCTGGCTTCAGATAAAAGCAGGAAATAAACTTTATTTTAAACTAAACGTTTTACCTCCCTAACTTGCATTTATAATATACAGCTTGGTAGCGGCTTGCTGCTTGCAACAGACAACTCAGCAGCAAGAAGCAAACTTCTGCCCACCAGCCATCTATTGAATGGAAGGGGGGGATATAACAGAGACAGCCATGAGGTCGACACTTCTTACATGCTTAAGATACTGTGCGTTATGCCCATCACCCATGACGACAGTAAAAGTGTATTCAGATAACAAATACCATACTGATTGGCTTTATTAGCAGATTTGACACCGAAATCCCACTAATCTCCCCTCCCCACTCATGTACAATTTTCAGAAAAATTAACGAGGCCAAGGAAAAGAGAGACAAAGACAATCAGTTATCTTCATCCTCCGAGAAATTCTCCTTTGGACCAAAGTCCATTTTTACGTTCTCCAACAATACGTCTGCTTCGTTTGGGTCAATGAATATATACATTTTGATGAATTACATTTTCTCAGTTTCACAGGGAACCACAAATTGTGCAAGACCCCAGCTGCCTCAAGGAGGCCCTAAATGTGTCAACTGCCCTGAAGCAAACCTGCACGGCAAGGCTTAAGTCAAGGAACATTAATATCTTATAGCCATCCTCTGAGGTTACTGGAACATGCCTCCAGGCAAATTTTCTCTTGTTCAGTGGAAGTCGTTACTGTTGACAAGAACATTCTTGCCCCCCTCCGATCATTCCAAGGCTCGGCGTTTGATAATTCAGTACGCCTTGATGATGGACAGCGCTGGGGAGAGACCAAAATGCTGCACCAACCAGTCCTTAGGATAGTCTACTAGACTGTCTCCGTCTATCTCCTCTGGCATCTCCACAATTCACAAAACTGGTAGCTCATAGCTGAATTTCTACATTTTCAAGTCTGTATCAGAAGACCCGATTTTCTTTAGTAAATCCTGCAGTCGTAGCTAACATCATTCTAGCCATGCCGATAGCTTCCTTTGCTTCAGAAATGGCACTTCTCACTTGCTGCTCGCACAGTTGGATTTTCCCCCCTCTAGATTGGCGACTTCTGCATCCAGGGCAACTAAGCAATAGTCCACTGCCTTCACAGCCTGAAATGCAGTACTGGAACTGTATTAGTGGAATCCACTGCAGAACACCCTTATTCCCACTTCCAGATGGCCCAGCATGTTGGCTTTGCTCACTGCCTCCATCAGCCTTTTTTTTTGGGGGGGGGCTGCCCATTTCTGAAAAAACAGAATTCTCTCCTGGTTCGCTGTCGGCTGTACCAGGTACCCTTATACACTTATTTATCTCAAAATGACATGGGTAAATTTAGCATTCACAGTATTTCTTTTTTGAAAGGATTGCATCTGCAGCTCAAACAGCACATGTCTGCTCATGTTGGCAGCCGACCATGACCCCTGCTTTTCACCACATTTATCAGCAATGTACCAGATGGCGCATCATTAGTCTATACTGTATGCCGATGAGTTATTTATAGACATTAAGAGAGTCTGACAGCTCTGAACTGAGACTTATACTCTGACTTTGCTGTTATACAAAACTGGTTAATTTGGAACAGATGAATCTTTTTTTTCCAAACTTCTTTATTAAGACAGACACAACAGTAGCAGCACATGTATAAGAGAACGTACATCATCTTGTTCTAAGTGAGAAACTGATAGTTCCCGATGTGAAACCTAGGTCTGCAAGAGCTAACAGTTGTGTCCCATGCTTCTGATACTATCTATTAGAGTCAGGGATGGGCCCTGACCTGTGAAAATGTTCAGTCAACCAAATTAATCAAATTTCAGAACTGTATAGAATTATAAACAAACAGTAAAAATAACTGTTGTAACTGTTATACAAGTCAGGCATTAGAATCGATTGAAATTTAAAATATTATAGATAGAAATATAGAAACATAGAATTTGACGGCAGATAAGGACCGCTTGGCCCACCTAGTCTGCCCATTTTCCTACCTGATGGATAAGCTGCAGATCCTAGTTAACCAACAGCCTACTTCCTCCTACCCCCCCACTAGGACTGCCTTATGTCTGTCCCATGCATTCCTGAATTCCCCCGCTGTTCTTGAGGCCAGGACCTCCTCAGGAAGGCTATTCCATGCATCCACAACCCTCTGTGAAAAAATACTTCCTCTTATTACCTCTGAGCCGTCCCCCCTCTATCTTCAAATTGTGTCCCCTTGTTCTTGCACAGCTCTTTTTCTGAAAGATACTACCCTCTTGGACACTGCTGATTCCCTTGAGGTACCTGAAAGTTTCTATCATGTCCCCCCCTCCCCCTTCTCTCCTCAAGGATATACATACTAAGCTCCTTTCGTCTCTCTTTGTATGTCTTCTGGTGCAGACCCTGCACCATTTTAGTTGCCCTCCTCTGGACAGCCTCCACTCTATGTCTTTGCAGAGATGGGGTCTCCAGAACTGCACACAGTACTCCAGATGGGGTCTCACCAACTGCCTGTACAGAGGGTTAACAACTTCCTGTTTTCTACTGTTGATGCCTCTCCCTATGCATCCCAGTATCCCCCCAGCCTTCCTTACTGCCTTCTCACATTGCTTGCCCACCTTTAGGTCATCTGATATAATTACCCCCAGGTCCCTTTCCATTTTTGTTATTGTCAGTATCTCCCCCCCACCCCATTGTGTACTCTTCCCCTGGGTTTCTGTTTCCCAGGTGCATTACCTTCACTTCTTTGCGTTGAATCTAAGCTGCCATATATTTGACCATTCCTCCAACCTTGCCAAGTTCCTTCTCATCCTTTCCACTCCATCTTGTGTATCAATCCTGTTGCAGATCTTTGTGTCGTCTGCAAAGAGACATACTTTTCCTTCAAGTTCCTCTGCAATGTCACTTATAAAGACATTAAAAAGAACCGGTCCCAGTACTGAGCCCTGCAGTACCCCACTAGCAACCCTCCTCTCTTCACTGTGGACTCCGTTTACTACTACCCTTTGCGTCCTGTCGTCCAGCCAATTTTTTATCCAGGCTACCACCTTGGGACCCACTCCAAGGCTGGCTAACTTGTATATTAATCTTTCGTGTGGGACTGTATCAAATGTTTTGCTAAAATCTACGTAGGCCACGTCCACAGCCCCTCCCTGGTCTACTACTTTGGTCACCCAGTCAAAGAAATCTATTAGATTCGTCTGACCGACCTTCCACTGTGTATCCAGGCTGCCTTGGGTCCTGTGCCCACTGGCCTCTAAGTACTCAACAATGCTTTCCTTCAAGTGATTCCATCATTTTCCCCTACCACTGAGGTCAAACTAACTGGTCTGTACTTTTCTGCCTCTGCCCTGCTCCCACTTTTGTGAAGAGGAATCACATCTGCCCTCCTCCAGTCCTCAGGTACCACCCCATCCTCCCATGATTTATTCAAGAGAGTAGTCAGCGGTGTCACTAGTTCTACCCTTAGTTCTTTTAGAATTCTTGGGTGAATCCATCAGGCCCCATTGCTTTGTCCACCTTCAGTTTTACTAGTTCTTTCATAACCTTTTCTTCAGTGAATGGACTGGTATCGATCCCCGTATCCAGAGTGTTTCTCTTGTTTGGTTTAGGTGCCTCCCCCTCCTCTCCCTTCGTGAATACCAAGCAGAAATATTCATTCAGTATCCCTGCTTTTTCATTGTCACACTCTGCCCACATTCCCTCCCCTTTATTAAGCCTCAGTATCCCTCCGTTGGTCTTTCTTCGCTCCCTAATGTACCTATAAAAGGTCTTATCCCCCTTCTTAACTGAGTTGGCTAGCCTTTCCTCTATTTCGGCCTTTGCTATTCTGACTGCCTTCCCTGCATCTTTCTGCTTTAACTGATAAAGTTCTTTGTCCTGCTCCTTCTGTGTTTTGTTATATTTCCTGAATGCTATCCTTTTCTCCTTGACCTTCCCTGGCACCTCTTTTGAGAACCATAGCGGTTTTTTCCTTCATTGTGTTTTGTTGATTTGCTTCACACAAAGGCTTGTTGCCTCTGTGATGGCTGTTTTGATTACTCCCACTGTTCCTCCACCCTCCTTCTTGCCTGTTTACTAGTGCTTTTGAGGGCACTCTCATTTCCCAAAGTCAGCCCTCCTAAAGTCCAATACTCTTACTTTTGTAAACTTGATTCTATGGCTGTGTTTATAAGTGAACCACACTGTTTGGTGAGTCGCTTGTTCCCAGATGGCTACCCACTTCTAAATCAGAGATTCTTTCTCCGTCCCCGTTTGAGAGTACCAGGTCTAAGACTGCTCCCTCCCGAGTGGGTTCCAATACTAGCTGTCTGAGGCATGCCCCTTGTAGGGCACCAAGAATGACTCTGCTCTTGGATGTGCCTGCAGCAAAGGTGCTCCAGTTAACATCTGGCATATTCAGGTCCCCCATCAACAATATCTCCCCTTTTTCTGCCATTCTAAGGATGCCTTCTATCATTTCCTTGTCCATTCTCTCCCCCTGAGATGGGAGTCTGTATACAACCCCCTTGCGGATTGTGGTGCCATTTCCTGTCTCCAGGGTGACCCAGAGTGCCTCATCTGCTCCCTGTTTACTCTTTAGTTCTGTTGCTTTGATCCCTTCCTTTACACAGAGAGCTACTCCTCCTCCTCTTTTACCCTCCCTGTCCCTTGTGTATCCTGGCATGTTGACATCCCAGTCATGGTTCTCTGTGTACCATGCTTCTGTGACTGCCACAACATCCAGGCATCCCTCTTCCATCAAGGCCACTAGTTCAGGGAGCTTGTTACACAGACTATGGGCATTGGTACTCATCACCCTCCATTTTTTGATGGCCTTACCCCTTTTAGCCCCATCCCTGTCCTTACTGCCTTTGCCTTTTTTGCATTTACCTCTGTCCTGCTCATGTGACTTCTCTACCTTGGTGTTTACCTCGCTAATTACCGTGTTTTGTGGGGGCTGAGAATTCCCTGCTGCTCCTTTCCAGTGCCTCCCCTTGGCTAGTTTAAATAGCACCAATGAAGCATTTTAAACCTATCACCTAGGATCCTGGATCCCCTGGACAGATGCAGACCATTGCGCCAGTATGGGTCTGCATATCTCAGTGGCTCCCAGTCCCCAATGAAGCCAAAACCTGGGTTCCACACCAGTTTTCAACCATTCATTGAATTCCATGGTGTGGAGTACCCTAACATCACCCTTGCCATAGACAGGCAGCACCTCTGAGAAGGTTACGATATGTGCTACTTGTCTAAGGCCCCTCCCCAACTCTACAAACTCCTCTTGCACTGCTCTGATCCCATTCCTAGCCAAGTCATTTGTCCCTAGGTGGACAATGACATCCAGCTCCCTCCCTCGCGCAGCTGCTCCCACGATCCTGAGGACTTGTTTCCTGTCCCTCCAAGCCATGGCGCCAGGCAGGCATCTTACCTCCCTCTCCCCTTCCTCCTCCACTTCTACCCCCCTAATGATTGAGTCCCCCACCAGGAGTTGTTTCCTTCCCCTGTGGGGTCCTGTGCCACCCTCCTGTGGGTCTCCTTTTTAGAGGTTTCCAGCATCCTCCTTGGTCTCCACTGCAGGTGCCTCCATAGAGGAACCACTATCCGCCAGAACAGTGTATGAATTGTGGAGAGGTACAGCTGGAGGGATGCACCTCTGTTCCACCACCCTCTCCCTCCCTGAGCCCACCTTGGTTCAGCCGCTCCTCTTTCTTGGCAACCTCTGAGGTAGCAGCAGTGACCCTGGTGGTCCCTGGGTAGGGGAGGAGGTTTCACAAATCCTAGCCGGGTCAGCCTGGAGACGGGCAACCTCCTCCCTCAGACCAGAGAGGTGCCTGCAAATAGGGAAGAATCGCAGCCTCCAGAATGTCTCCTGGAACACTGCTGCCCCACAGCCATTGCACTGCACCACAGACAGACAGGTCTAGTTTTCAAATTTCTTCTGGGTGCCAACTATATAGGAAATGTGAGAGCCCCAGGGTTAATAACCTGTGCTTGATGGGTTAAAATCGAGATGCCCTCAAGTTCCTCGATAGGAGCAGATTCATCTTAAAGACTAAGTTTACTGTATGTTGTTTGGAACAAAGCTAAAATTAAATGAATCATGCAGTGGACTGTTGATAAAATGCAGAGATGGTGCCTGTCTTGAACAGGTTAGTTTCTTCACGTGCTTGCCTTGGACTCCCTTAAGTACTTTTCTTTTTATAAACGCAGACATCTGTAGGGCTGTGAACTGCAAACTGGGATTAGCCTAGAGAGTAAATCACAATCTTACCAAACATGCCAGATTGGCTGTTGCACAGGTTAACCAACTGATCACTGATTTATAAAAATGCTTTTGCTCATGATATTCAGAAATGGGATGCTGCCTAAAATAGTTGTAGTTTTTTGGTTTTTGTTTTATACTCCCCACACTGGCTTGGTCCCCATCTCCCAGGCTGGGCCCAGCCCCATTCTCCTGCATCCCTGGCATTTATCTCCCTAGCTTCCAACCTCACATGTGTATCTCCCATGGAGGGGCCTAGCTGAAGCAAACTCAACAGAGCGCGAAGGCAAGAGAACCCGGGGTGTACTAAGTGACCAGTGGCAGGAGGCAGGACCTGAGCGCACCCAAAGTCATTCCTCTGGGACCAAGGCATTTTTCTTTGTTCCCCCCTCGGGACATCAGCACTCTAGGTGTTCCACGCCTCTGCATT